>CM021249.1:18770946-19370946 GCA_010577795.1 Isatis tinctoria | reverse complement strand
ACTGGACACAAGAGGACAGTAGGCTACATTGCACCAGAGATGATCTCCAGAGTTTATGGGAGTGTATCTCACAAGTCAGATGTATACAGCTATGGGATGTTAGTCCTCGGAATGATAGGAGCAAGGCACAAAAAAAGAGCTGATCAAAGCTCTGCTTCTAACACTAGTTCCATGTACTTTCCTGACTGGGTCTATAAGATCTTGAAAAGGAAGCTATGGCAGGCCTATCGAGAATGGAATCAGCAGTGAAGAAGAGGAGATAGCAAGAAAGATGACATTGGTGGGTTTATGGTGTATTCAGTCTTCTCATCAGATCGCCCACCGATGAACAAAGTAGTAGAGATGATGGAAGGAAGCGTGGATGTTCTTGAAGTCCCTCCTAGGCCTGTTTGCAGCAAATTCCAGCAGCGCCTCTTCCCGAATCTTCTTCTTGGATTTCGGAGGAGAGTTCAAGAACCTCCCAGGTATTGGTGTGCTCCACCTCCACAAACTGAAAACCAAAACCAATGAAGGTTTTGGATGAGCAATTTCTTTTTTCCTATCAGTTTCATCTGGTTCACCTATCTGTTTCTATAATAACTTCCATCACATTGATACATATATTTATCTACCTTAGTTCAATTAGAACTAGATTTTGACCACGTTTTAGAAGCCAAAGCACGGGAATATATTTTGATAATTTTTTTATTAATAAAAAAGGAACATCTATATTTTAAATTTTTAATTGCCTAATTATTTTGTATATATAGATAATATATTTATAGATTTGAAATTTGTAGATGTGTTACCTATTTTATTTTAATAGATATATCATATAATTTACTATATTTAAACCCGTTAGCGAACAACATTTTAGTTTGTTACGTTTTTAATCTGTCTTACAATGGATTAAAAAAATTTCATGTTTAATATTTAACCCCCCCCCCCAAAACATCATTTCGTCAAAAACACTAATCTCCACTTGTCCATCATATTATCAAATAACTTAAATATTAAGGAATTCAGAACTTAAATTTTTTTTTAAATTAAAAGTATTTTATCTAATTCTAAATTAAAATAATTGTGTACTAAGTTATTTTATTTACATTTACCATTTGATTTAATAATTTAAATATACTTATGAAATATTATATATACATTATATGATTTTCATTTTTATAGATCAAACATTAATTTAATAGTGTATTTTAGTATGTCCACAATTAATAATAAATGTTTCAATTTTGAAGAAAATGAAAGATATTTTAGATTATGTTATAATCCCAACCCCTTCAACTGTAACCATATTAATCCCAAACCGTTAAATTGCAACACATATTAATCACATCGTCGCATATGTAATTGAATAATATAAATATTGAATAGTTTTGAATATTACCTTTTTATCAAATTTAGAATATATCAATCTAATTTCAAATATTATTAACTTTTATTAAATTAAATTTTCATCTTGTAAATTGAAAACACTTACTATTAATTTGAGTCCTAGTTTTATAATATTCATTTATATAAATAATATATATATATATATATATATATATCTAATCAAATTTTCTGGTATGAGATATTATTGCATAAAATCTAAAATCGAATATTTTATAATATGTTAAAAATTAAAATTTGATTCACTTTGATTTAAAAAGATATTATGAGACTTGGTTTGATTTAATTTTGATTTAAATTTTAGTCATAATTGGCATATTTTATTTGACTAAAATACTCTTAATGAATATTTGAAAAACAACTAAAAAGCAATACATTACATGTAATGATGTAATATATTACATTATTAAAGGATTTAGGTTTTCAGGGTTTTAGATTTTCAAGTTTCTTAGTCTACCACTATTTAAAGGAACTATAACCTTAAATTTAAAACCTAAATAGAGAATCTTATCTCATCATGTCAAGTATAATAGCACATTTTAATCATATATAAATATAAAATCATATCTAATACTATACTTTTTCTATTCTTACCACAATAAATAAAACATTAGCAATTAAAATTTATTAAATATTTTATTACTTTTTCTATTATTTTAATAAATTACTTAGTATTAGTTATTAGTTAAAGTTGATCACAAGTTTACTGAAAAATTTAAATAAAAACTTGTATATTGTGCTGTCAGATAAACATATTAAAACGAAAAAAATACAATCTTTTAGGCACAAAGATATACAAAGTACATATATATTAGCTATGGCCTGTACAAGACATTAAGATTTTTAAATATTTATATTGACAAAAATTATATGTAAAATTGTATGTTATTGAAGGTTATTTAAAAAGCCATTACTCGCTGCAGAGAAAGTTCAAGAATATTCACATTTAATTAGACTTAACAGGAAAATAAGCCAAAAGAGAGCCGGGATGTTTCAAAATAAAATGTGCCTCTTAGTTGAAAAATGGCTTATTCCATGTTTAATTGTTGATTTATTCAGATTTATTTGTGGCATGATAAAACCCTCTCCACTGTCACATTACATCGGAATTGTAGAATACAAAAACTTAGCCAACCCGGAAAGTGGAAACTGCGTTACTAATATACACAACAAGGTAAATCAGAGTAGTATAATTACCTTTACCACCGTAAATTTGAAATTCATTGTAGATTAGTTATTTTCCAGAGTTAAAGACTGAAATCTTAAACTCCCTATCAAGATAATTAATGAGCAGAAGAGCAGTAGCAGGTTTAATGAGCTTCCGATGAAATTTGTTTTTTTTTTTTATCATGAATTGAAAATAATGGTATACATGAAAACAAAGAGCAGTATCCTACCACTATACCAAAGTGCTTTTAGATGTGTCGCTATATATGTGCAGGTCGTTCCGGGTTGACCAATATCCACAACCAAACACATTAGTTGGCTTTAGTAGGACAAATATGCCAAACAGAGTAACACTATCAAACACAGATACAGCAAGGTTAAAAAGTCTAAGGAACAGCATCATTTTATACAAACTAATTAAATCTTTGAATTCCGGACTACATAAAGCATACAAAAGTATTTTTTCGTGTGCAACAAAACACATATATAAGTCAAAATCCAGATGGTTCGTGACGAATGTTTTAAAGACCTAGACTCAGTTTGGCTGTTGCTTGTGCTACGGGAAGAATAATCTGGTTCTCCAAGCTCTTCGTTTCTCTAGCTTGCATCATAATTATTTGTGTTTCTCCATGAAACCCATTTTTTCTTTGCTTATAATTATCATACACAACCAGAATTCATAATATTCTTATGATTTTTGTTTATGGGCCAATGACTTTTATCACTCATGTATAGAAATATTCCGCAAGACACAACAACAACAACAACAAAAAAGACACAATCTAAAAATTTAACTCTTTAATCTCAAATAAAAACATGAGAGTTTTCTTCTCTAACAACTGATAGAGCCATGACAGAAACAGGATTCTGAAACTGCGGAACACAGAAACGTTTAAATCTCTCTGTGGTAAAATCAAAACTGAGTACGAGTTTGTCCTTGCTTTGGTTATCCCGAGCAAGCCAGAAAGCATTTCCCTTTAAAGACACGGTGTTTGATGGTATGTCGCAGTCGAGAGCCATGTCATCAAGAACCCTCCATGAATCAGTGCTAAACACATAAATCTCAAACATCTGTTTTGGTTCGTATCTGTCCCACGACCCGCAACACCTCAAGATTTTGTAGCTATGGCAAGATTTGTCGTTTTCGTACCCTAGAGCAAACCTAGAGTAACTATCAGTTTTGGGTTCGACCCACCTGGTCTCTCCCAAACATGGGTTCCAAACCACGAGTCTATTTGCCTTGGTGGTGCATAGCAACAAACCGTCGCAATGTATCACATCAGATGATTCAGATATATGAACTTCTTCTAAATTATGATGGGACTTGCCAAGCGCACCTTTAAACTCGATAGATGAAGCAGGGACGTTGATATCGAGATTAACGTTCATTGGACAAACCCTATCTTCCTTCAACATGAGAACCTGAAACTGCTTTGGAGCTTTAAGAAGGTGTTTCTCGGTGAATGATTGGTCTTTGATTAAAGCGTTCCATCGTTTGCAAGTAGATCGCAACGGACTCAAAGTTGTTGCCGGAACCCTAGAGAATATTTCCTCTAACAAATCAGCCGGTAGATCAGACATCATCATTGTTTCGATTCGACTTGTCCTTTTCCTATGTGGATTCTATACTAATTTTTACTTTATTATTTTATATTCTTTTCAATTTACCTAAGTCCAAACAATCAAAATTTTAGTATGTATTATCCTAAGAGGATATGTTTCCGCAAATTATGTCTTCAAATACTAATATAGGAAGATGTCACAATGTGTTATGGTTATGTTTTTCAACAGATTTAGAAATCTATATAGAGTTTATAAATTTAAACAAATTATACTGATTTGCAAATCTGATATTTGAATTTTTATTCAATATTGATTTTGAAATCTGCATAGGATTTATAAATCTAAGAAAAATATTTTGATTTCCGAATCTAATAATAAGTATGTACAAATCTGAGGGTTTTACCTCGGATTTTAGTATTTGTATTTTTAACAAACAAATCCACTCAATTCCACCCACAATCATTATAAAATTAAATCCACTAATAAATCCGTATGATTGAATAACACATGATTTAAACTGGATTTATAAATTATAAAACCAATAACACATGATTTGAATTAGGATTTATAAAACCAATAACACTAGATTTCATTCAGATTCTCAAATCCATTCAAATACATAAACCAGTAAGTTAATGAGTATTCGCAAATCAGAAAGTTTTTCTTTAGATTTTAGTCTTTCTATTTTAACAAAGAAATTCACTCAAATCCCCTATATATTAATAGAGAAGACACCAAGAGAGATTTCTGCCACGTGTCTCACTGAGAGCAATTTAAGGAAAATTGAACCAATGAGATATTTATTTAGCCATGTCATTACTAACTATTAAACTTATTAAAACTTTAGTAGCCCATTAATAGCCAATAGCTATAAGGACTGGGACGAAACCAGATATCCGGATTTTTTAGGTAGGTATTCATATTCGGATATGGATCCGGATCCGGAGCTTCCGGATTTTGGATATCCGCCTAAAAATCAAGATATCTACGGCGGATCCGTAAAATATATATTAAAATATATAAAATAAAATTAATAATAAAATATATATAATTAGCAAAAAGTAAAAGTAGAATATTATATAAATAATTTTTAAGTTCGTTTTTATGTATAATTCTTAATATATTTAAAAATTTATTAATAAAATAGATTAATATAGTATATTTAAAGGATCCAGATCTGGCTCCGGATATCCGGACTTAAAAAATCAGATATCCGGATCCTAGGTTTTATTATCTGGATCCAGCCCTCCGGATATCCGGATATTCAGATTGGATACGGAGCGGATCCCGATATGGATCTGGATCCCGAATAATATTTTCAAACCTACGGATCTGGATCCCAGATAGGTCATTTAAAATTCGGAACCCTTTTCCTTTTGATAAAGGATTTCCGCTCATCCCTGAAATATCTTCTCGCTTCTTTCCAAAGTTTTTAAAGTTCAAATTGAACAAAAAATTACAACTATGCAATACCATGTAATAGTTAATAATTAGTGTATTTTAGATAGATATATATATTTCAAATGTTATACTATCAAAACAACTATATTGGTTTTTTTTAAAAAAAAAATAATTTTAAGTAGATTATATTATGAATATATAATACCCGAGCCGGGCTCGGGTATAATCTAGTTCATCTAAATCTGTATGACATGTTTTGAATTAGCATTTAATAAAAATCATAGAACCAATAATACTCCATGTTAAAATCATGTAACTAATAATACTGCATTTTGTTCGGATTTATAAACTCATTAAAAATACATAAACCAATATTCCCAATTATAAAAAAAAAAAATGAAGTTTCAACTTTTTTGTTCTGAGCCATGTATGATCTGTTGAGTTTAGCCATGAAGATCAACTCTTTGCAGCTCTGATAAAGCAAAAGCAAAGACTTTTTGTCGCCTCTGGCACAAGAAGATAAAACTGCTTTCATTAATTAGAGAACGTACCAAGGACTCCTTGGGGTGGCGTTCAGGAATTCGAGACGGGATTTGTCGGATACGGGACGGGAACGAGAATTTTGGGAACACAAAAACTCATCCTATTTATATCTCATTTGACATTCGGGATGGGCGGGATATGACGGGACAGGAACGGGATAGGACGGGACAGGAACGGGATAGGAACGGAATTTCTCATTTCAAAAAAAAATATAATTTAAATATATTTATTGTATTCTTTTTATTTATTATCACACTATATATGTTTTAAACTTTAAATTATGAAAAATATATTAAAGAATATTTCATATAAATTAAAAGTTTGAAATTTTGGTGATTGTATTCTTGTTCAACTTTATAATTAGGTTAACTTCTAACAATTAAAGAAAAACTTTTGTAATATATATAATATATTTATATATTATTATATAGATAAGATATGATTTTATTTTACATAACATATGCATAGAATATATATAAACTACATATTTATATTTATCTTAAACGGAATTTCGGGAATTTCGGGAATTCTCATTTCCGTCCCGTCCCGTTCTCGATCGGGACTTGAAAACTTATCCCATATGAGAATATGGGATATATATGGAACGAGAATTCGGGAACGGGTACGGGATGGGACGGGACGGGTTGGAACGGGACGGGAATTATGCTCATCCAAGGAGTGTGCTACGTGGTCGCATCCAACACGCCTAGGTTAAATATCCTACTCGCTACTGACGCTTTATACTACAGAGGGAAGTAAAAGAAATTTTCCTTTTTCAAGAGAGAGCCTCTGTATATCCTGTCACGTATCACCAAAAAGAGGGGAACATAAACGGTATATTTACATTCTGCAAACACCAAAAGTTTGTGATCTGATCCTTATCAAACTGTTCATGGCCATGTGGAGGTGTGTAAGCTGAGCGTATATCCAACTGCTATTTCCTCAATGCTACTTTCATATACAGGATGGACAATTCTTCAGAGAAAAGTGCATTCTCTGAGGAATATATCAAGCCGCAAATTTCTCCGTCGTCAAGATCATTGACATCACCAAATATCTGCTTGATTTTCCTTTCCTTCAAGTTGTTATAAGAGTTCTCACTTGGATCTCCATGAACCGCCAGTTCTTGTTCGTCATTACCGGATGATTAGCTTTTGCTATCACAGGACAAAACACAAAAGAACCAAATCAAATGAATAAACTAAAGACAAACGTCTCAAAGGTCACAGAAACAAGTTAGATTCACTCTTGACTGTCAAAAATGCTGAAAAACAAAAGCTCCTTTTTGGATAAAACGAGTATGGAGAGTGAGAGATGAAAATACAAACTTTCTAGTTTCCTATAGGGTGAGTGAAAGTTTTCGACGCGCTAGAGAGGGAGTCGGTGCGGTTATCTTATACGGTAAAACAATCACACCCTATGTACAAGCGAAAGTTAAATGTGCAAATAGGCCAAACATATCTAAAAAGTGACAATTAATATGAACAAACTTTTCCTTACATTTTCTTGTGTTTCAAGTCATGTTAAAATATTGAACTTCTAAGGTGTTTGACGTTTTACCAAGGTTGGAAAATTCTACTAAAGTTTATATCAAAAAGTGTCATCTCAAAAAGGCTGGATAACTGTGTGATTAGCTGGCATCTTCGTATCCAAAAGTGTTTAGCTCACTTGGTCAACTGTATGTAAACTAAAATGAGTTCAATTCTAAAATAGTTCCCATATACCAAAGTATCCAATTTAAGTACTCAAGTGGTATCAAATGGTTTCAACTTTTATGCACTGCTTCTTATCAAAACATCTTACTTAAAGCAGTTACATTTTCTAAAATAGTGAAAACACTTTTGACGCTCACTAATTAATATAACAAATATGGTTTTCATATACGACGACTCAGGCTGCTATTGCTATATTTCTTGATATCAGATCCTTTTAATAAATTTAACAAATGAGTTTGTCTACAAAATTACCTCCCTCAGTCGGATCATGAATGGTCGGATCAAACAATGGGTGAATCAGATCGTAGGTGCCTATGTGGCCATGTGGGATGGGATGTGATCGTCCAAAGTCTCGACATATGATTAAAGTTTGTTTGGCTGACAATAACTTTTCTGTCAATCATATATATCTTAATCACTCCTACTCGTATCAAACATTATTTATCTTATCACTTGGTCTGGTGTAGTCTTTGCATGTCCGCATGCAAACTGGTTGGTATATTTTACTAAAACTTGAATGTAATTGCAAAGAAGATATGAATCACCAATATAACATGTGATGTTAAAAAACAAAACAAAAAACTAACCAATTCATGAAATTAATCGAACGACATTGTTTTCGACAACGAAAACGAAGGAAAGAAAAAAAGAGGTGCGCAAGAATCTAAGATTTTGTTCTTTTGTCTCCATCTTGCTGGATGTGAACCAGACTTGGAACATAATGAAGATAAATGGGCAGCTCAACATAAGGGGTTTTGGGTGATACTCATCTTCTCCTCCAAAAGTGCATACCACGTACATATATATACGACAATTGAAATAACAACACAAGACCGCTTTCTTCTCTTCGTCGATCAAAAAACTCACAGAATGCGGAATAGACGTCCAGCTCTTGATATCCACCGTAAAGGATTTGCTCCATGACAAGGCTGCTTCAGTATCATTTTGATTGGTCACCCATACCTCCAGCTTGTCACAAGCGCATAACAGTGAGAGTTGTTCTTCTCTACCAACTGATAGAGCCATGACAGAAACAGGATTCTGAAACTGCGGAACACAGAAACGTTTAAATCTCTCTGTTGTAAAATCAAAACTGAGTATGAATGTGTTTTGGATTTTGAAATCCCCAGAAAGCCAGAAAGCATTTCCCTTTAAAGACACGGTGTTTGAATATGGTATGTCGCGGTCCAGAGCCACGTCATCAAGAACCCTCCATGAATCAGTGCTAAACACATAAATCTCAAACATTCGTTTTAGTCTGTATTTGTCCCAAGACTCCCAACACCTCAAGATTTTGTAGCTGTGGCAAAATCCGTTGTTTTCGTACCCTAGAAAAAACCTAGAGTAACTATTAGTTTTGGGTTGGATCCACCTGGTCTCTCCCAAACACGGGTTCCAAACCACGAGTCTATTTTTCATGGTTGTGTAACAACAACCGTCGCAATGCATCACTTCGCCTATATCAACTTCTTCTAAATTACAATGAGAGTCCTTTAGTCCAAGCGCACCTTTAAACGATAGATGAAGCAGCGTCGTTGATTGAGATTCACCTTCATTGGACAAACCCTATCTTCCTTCAACATGAGAACCTGAAACTGCTTTGGAGCTTTACGAAAGTGTTTCTCGGTGAATGTTTGGTCTTTGACTAAAGCGTTCCATCGCTTGCAAGTAGGTCGCCACCGACTCAAAGTTGTTGCCGGAAACCTACAGAATATTTCCTCTAACAGATCCAGCTGAAGATCAGACATCATCATTGTTTCTCTCCCAAGAAAGAAGCAAACGAGTCGTGCTCAGAAACTAGGGTTTTGACTTTCTAAGCACGCTTTACCCCTGAAGGCCAGAACCAATCTTTGTATTATATAGACGACAAAGAAAAACGACATCCGCCTAAAAAGAAAACTCTCCTTTTCCCATGTGGAATACTATATTAATTTTTCCTTTATTGTTTATATTCTTTTCAATTTACCTTTAAATAAATGCAAACAATCAAAATTTTTATTATCTAATTACTAATTTATTATCCTAAAAAGGACACGTTTCCCGAAATTTATTTGTCCTGAAATACTACCTGGAGGATGGCAATCTTATAAAAAGCAATTGAAGTTTCAACTTTTTTGTTCCAAGTCATGTATGATCTGATTTAATAAAACAATGAGCAAATTTTTCTAAGTGTTTTGATTTATAAACGTTGAATCCATATCTTCATATCCTACTCGCTTATAGGCATTTCTTAAGGGTATCTTATGAATATTTTGGTATTTAAATAATTAAGCATTGAACCAAAAACAGAGGAAACGTTTCTTATTTTAGAGTTAGTAGAGCCGCTTCTTGTATACCACGTGTCAAGTGGAAATTTATCTCGAAGGAAAGAAAAAAAAAAGTCGCGATGCAAAGTCTCTCTCTCAACTTTCTCCATCGCTCCGAGCCAAATTCAATCTCGAATTGAGACAAGGAGAGGAGATACTGATTTCAGACGAAAATCAGTTCGAAACCGTGTTCGTAAGAGGCATCGTCGTTTGTATCATCTGGAACTGAACTATTAATCCGGCCCGATCGAAGGATTGGAGAACCGGTTTGCATGGTAAGAATTAGTTGATAATCTGTTGTATCTCGTGGTGATTTAGGTGTTCTGGAACTAGTTTGATTAGAAGCTCTCTTTTTGGGATTTTGTTAGTGATTTTGATGTTATTGAAGTTTGGATTCTTCGATTGTGAAATATCTTCTGTATTTATAGAGTTTCGTTGTTTAGTTTGACTGTTAGCTCATAAATGGTTTAGATAGCTTGATTAGAGAGTTTGATTAGTTTTCATTCGATATTTGCATCTAATGAAAGAGGAATTATCCTAGTGTTAAGTTTATGGATCGAATTTGAAGGAAAATTATGGTTTTGGACAGTTTTTTTTGTGTTTTGGAAGTGGAGATTGGAAGTTAAAACCAACCTCCATTTGTTGTGGAGAGATTCATTACTGCTTTTTGTTCGTCTCAAACTAGGATTAGCATAGGATGTTAAAATCGTTTTCATTAGTCTGTCAATCAAATGCAGAGAAACATGTTATTCGCTTTGGTGATAGAAACTCTTTGTTCGATTTTGAGCCGATCATGTATTTAGAGTTTGAGTTTGAAATGGTTCGGCCCCATCCAAAGTCTTTGAAGACCCATGTAACTAATTATCTTATTGTACTAGTATTTGCTATCCTCCAATACAGAGCTTTTGGCTCTTTTAATTCCATTATTATATATGTTCAATCTCTGACTCTTTGCAAACATATTTCTCAGTAATTTGTCATTTCGTAAAACTTTTTTCAGTATGACATTGATCAATCTTTTCTAATAATCTTTCTTTCAGTTTTCAGTTTCAGCTCCTTCTTCTTCTTCTCTAGCTTTGGATTTTAAACGGGAATCATGTTTTGGTTATGTATTTGGTTTGGTAATAGTCAGCTTTTCATCTCTCACAGCTCGCACATCTTTTGTTGATTTACTTGTTTTCTTTGTTTGTCTTCATGTTCTTCATATTTGTTTACTTGCATATTAATGTGAATCTTTTGCTATAAATAAATGGGTGTATATGTGGGGAAAAGTGGTTTTCTCGGGAACGTCTTCAGAATCACTCCTCTCTCACTCTCTGCTTGACCCTGCCCGACGCTGGTTTAACTCCATAAACTTCTGTTCAAATTGGTCTCTTCAAATTCCATTACTTGTTACTCGTCATTACTAATGTTCTTTCCAATCTTGTAGATTTCCTCGTGGATGTGTTGGAACACACCATGTCCAAGATGTGATTTACTCTCAACCATGATATCTTTCATGATCATTCACCCTCGTGTAGTTGTGTGTGTGTATACATAAATAACATAACACGAAAAATGAAGTTTCGATTGGTTTTTAAATTTTTTTTCTTAAGAACTTCATTAGATTCTCCCTATAAAGACAAAAACCAAAAAAATCTTAAGTAAGTTTCTTAAACTAACTAAAGTGATAAAATAATGCTTAAGAAACCAAAAAGGAATTCTCCGATGCTCTAAATATTCTGCATCCTCATTCACCAAAAAAAAAAAATATTCTGCATCCTCAAAGTCAATTAAAATAAACAAACTATAAAAGAAAGATGAAGAAAACAAAAACTCTAAGTCTTGCTTATGTTTTTACTAGCGTCCTGCTCGCAGGCTACGTAGAGAAGCTCGTCTCCGGGATCTTCCTTTTACATCTGTAAAAAAACTCAAGTGTCATCTTACCAAACCCATCAAGCACATGTTTCATGCAAAAACTGTAGTAATCACATACCACTTGTCAATCTACCAGACGCAAGTAAAGCATCTTCAGCCATTGCTCTCCACTGTTCTGCACAAGAATAGTTAACTCCCATCCCAACACTGAGTCCTCTTAGCAGTACTACAGTACGAAGAACAGAGAACAGTTCCTCTGGAAATGCCTACCACCAAAGAATATTGTCAAGTTAAGTTTGGTATTCATTACTTTGTGACTATCATTGTAGCTTTACTTACCTCAACAGCTATCTTTTTTATCGAAGAGTCATCCGCGAAAGGTTGCAAAACTGTCTGACCAGCTGGCATCTTTGTATCGAAAAGTGTTTGTGCTAACCGCAGAAGTTCTTGCTGCTCATTCTCACACTTGGCCACTGTGTGTAAACCAAGTTCCCTGAACATCCACAATAACTAATGAGTGTGACTATTTGAGCCTGAGATATTTTGCAGGGACTAGGACTTATCGATCTCAATCTTAGACATCAAAGTGTGCTTATCAGGAAACAGTTCTCACATGTCAAAGTATCCAATCCAAGTACTTAAGTGGTATTCAAATATATTTGCTTATGAGAACAACGGTTTTGAGACACGAAACTGATTATATGTTTGAACAAAACCAACAAGCAAGAATCACAAAGTTACTTCAGTAGCGCAGGGAAGGTTCTAATAAGTTTTGAGTTACCTAAAGCTCTGTGACACTCGTGAAGCGTTGTTATCAGCCATGTCAATGACCAAATTCGCATAACCAAGTCTCAAGTTGTCAGGGAGTTCCTTCACTTGACCATAGTCTAGCAATGCAACCTGTAGATAGATAACAATATTTACAACTCAGACTACAGAGACAGGAAAGCTCTGTCTCTTAAGAAACTACCAAACAATAATAACTACAAGCAAAATATGACATGCCTCTGGACCATTACAAATCAAGATGTTTCCAGGATGTGGATCCGCATGAAAGAAACCGCTCTTCAGTATCATTTGGCCATATGCACGGGATAAACTGTTAAGTATATTGCTGGCAAGAGGAGATGTAAATTCCAGTGTAAGTGTCAGTATATTTCAAAATGCAAACCAATATAACAGCAAAGAAAGAAAAAAGAAGAAATAAGGTTTCTAGAGCATAATCGCTATCAGGACTTTGCGCCATAGAACTAAGGCATCATACTCTCTGAGATGATGTAGGAGCTTACTGCTTTGCTGCCTCTGCAATCTTACCATGAGGATTGATCCCTCTTCTAGCCATCTCATCACCAAGGCTCAGGATCGGAATCCCATTAATGTATTCCATCACCAGTACCCTCCTGAGAGAATTAAGATTGTTCATATGTTAAGCACTTGCTAATCATCCGAAGCAAAAATGAAAAATAACTTACATTGTGATATGAGTATGCCAATAAACGACAAAAACCATGAGTTCTAGGCAAAAGACTTTATTAAGATAACCAATCCAGAATATGATTTGTGAAAGTAAGAACACTTACTTAGTCACCATATCTCGCAGAACCCTTGGAACCACAACAGGAGACTTTTTGTTGTTCTCATAAAGAAAATGCCGAATTCTTTCCATTGCATTGGCTTCTCTTGTGAAGTCAAATTCATAACCAATCTTGAAACAAAAACCACATAGATGATTAATCACTTGGAGAAAAAAGAGAAGTCTACGAGAAAGGAACCGGATCGATACATACCTGTGTCTCCATTTCCTTTGTTATAGAGTGCAGGTCAAATTTGATATCTGTTCTCTGCATGTATAAGGCGAATAGTTGCAAGTTTCTTATATCTGTCATCATCAACCTCTCAATGCCAGGATGTTGAACCTAAACACGTGGTGTCAAGTTAGAACCTAATGATAAAGCTGGAAACTTTTCACTTGTCCCGTGAAAAATGCTCACCTTTACAACAACATTCATCTTGTTACCCTTTACTCTTGCTTTGTGAACCTAACAAGAGAAACCAAAAAGGATATGCATCACATACATGTACAGTTCTCAACTATAAGAATAGTTAATCTTCCATTCCCCTAAACTATATATTCGACAAGCTTTCTGTAACTCTCACTCAACCATAAAGACCTGTAATACCTGAGCAATGGAAGCCGAACCAAGAGGCTTTTCATCAAATGTCTCAAAGATTTCACCAATGCTTTTACCTAACTCCTTCTCCAGAACACGTTGAACCGCATCGAATGGCGTCGCGGGAGCTTGATCACACAAAGTGACAAGCTTTTTCACCCAAGCAGCTGGAGCCATGTCAGGTTTGGCTAAAAGTTGAGCAATCTATTAACAGAACAAAAAAAAAAAAGTCAAAAGCAATTGAACCATCACAAGAAAACAATGGACATTCTTGTCAACCATTAAATGCAATAAAGCCAAGACAAAAACATTTTCAAGAACCAAATCAATTGATCTTACAAGAAGAGTCAGTTTTTAAACGACACCTTAAGGAAGAATCCGCCAAGATCAGAACACATGAAGTAGATTTTGTCAGCAGCTTTCTCGTGTTGTCTCTCCCACATTTCCTCCTGTCTCTTTGCATCTTTCACGAAACTCGCTCGAAGTTGAAACACCTAAAATCAAATCCCAATTTCATAAGGGAAACAAAAAGAAAAAAAATGGAGAAAACTTTAGATTAATGATAAGATGAAAAGAAATACCATCGAAGAGAGACCTTGTAACCAGTGTAGATATCGGTAGCTCGAACCCAGAATTGAAAGGAGCGTTGCCATGGACGAAAGCTCTCGGTGATCTTCTCCTGAACCTCTTTGAAATCCAACGCATGCATTTTTTTTTTCTTTTTTCTTTTTTTGAAACGGATGGATTGGGTTTGTTTTACAGCTTGTTTATCTCAATTTGAGTGTATTATCTTAAAGCGATGGGGACATATCGAATGCGAAAGCTTTCGGACGAAACGATGTATACAAGAGCACCACTAGAGAAACGATGGAAGAGAATCTGAGAAAACAGGACAGAACAGAAAAAGTGAACAACGCTTTGTGTCCCTTTTGGGTTTTGACTTATCCTAATTTTTGACCAAACAAAAAAAAAAGACTTATCCTAATTTTTATAGAGTTTAGCTCTAAATGGTAGTACGTGGAAACATTCCGAGTACAAATGCTTGGAATATCCAATCAATTAGAAAAGAAATAGAGTTTTTGGCAATCACATCCACACATTGATTTTATTGATTTTTCAACTTAATGATAACAATTAGGGAAATTTAACTAAAAATACTAGATTGAAAAGTAAATTCTTTCTTAATCTCAAATTGTCCAATTATGTTTTTGAAATCATGAAATCCGATTTTACCCTTTAATTTGCAAAATAATAATTGTTCAGAAAAACAAAATTATTATATATTTTAATTCAATTATTTTTTTAGTTTATTAAATCATATAATATAAATAATTACTTTAATAAATGTTGTTTCTCTAATTGAAGGTCAAAACCTAAAGCTTCGTCCTCTCCGCACTCAGCCTCGTCCTCTCCGCACTCCGCATTCCGGCGAGTCTTCTCCGGCGAGCGTCGTCAGCTAATGTCCGGTTATACTCCCTTTTCGTGTCATCATCTCGCCTTGTCCTCTCCAAAGTCACTGGTGTTGTCTTCTCCGGCGAGTCAATTTTCGGCAAGTCTCCGGTTCTTTTCTCCTTCTCCTCCGCCTCGATTGTATTCTCTCGGTCTCCTTCTTTTTTCAATAGGTATGTGTTTTTCTCTATTGAATTTAGAGATCTTTGGGTTTGTGTTTGCGATTCTCTTAAGTGAATTCCAGTTTAGAGATTACGAAATTGAAGAAACCTGAATGTGAACTACAATTTGACTTGTCTGTCTCTGGTTGATTCTCCATTGTAGTGTTTGTGAAGATAGTGAGTTGCACAATAAGTAGTTTTGGTGAAGTTTGTATATGTTTAAAGGTATGAGTTGAGTTAGATTTTCTTGTTGCCATCTTGGATTTGCTGGTAAATTTGGTTGAGAAAGACAGAGTGAACAGGTACAAAAAATCTTGCAATCAGAATTAGTACCATCATGTGGTTGAGTCGATACAGATCGAACTAGTTATACTCTTGTCGTCTTTAACCCTTATAAGGCACCCTAGGTGTAGTCTCGTCCCTAATCAGGTAACTTGTTTTCTTTTTTAGATCACGGCTGCTTCAGCGAGTTTTTCTATTACAAAACCAGAAGGGTTACAAGAGAGTGAACAGGAGATGATTCCTTTATTATGTTCAATCTTTCTCATCAATCAAGGATCAGCAGACACCAAAGAAGAAATAACTAGCTTCACCTTAGTGAGTAGCAGCATCTAACTATTTCTTGCTCGTGCTTTTGAGATCCCCAGAAAAGGGTTTTGTTTTATTTATTAAACCTGCTTCTTCTTTTTTTTCCAGGATGACGAAGAAGCTGTTTTAGAAGGCGAAAAGGAAGCGGAAAAGATGATAGTGGAGGCATACTCTGCTCTACTACTCGCCTTTCTTTCAACTGAAAGGTCTTTTTCGTTTTCAATCTTATTATATGTATAATCCATCTAAACTTTCTCAAGGAACTTAACATGTTCTTGGATCCACTAGCAGTAGAAGTATATGCAACTCCATCAAAGACTCTCCCCAAACGCAATCTCGCAATTCTTGTACCGGTCTTGGAGAGATTTGTGGTATGTGCCTCTTTAATACCTTGTGGCTGCTCGGTTTCAGGCGAATAGAAATCTAAAGATCCTTTAATGCAACTGTGTACTTTGTTTTGTTCAGGCATTTCACACGACTTTAAACATGATCCCTCCAGAGACACATAAAGCAGTGATGGAAGTGATTAAATCCTGCAAATTACCGTAAAAACAAATAAAAAAGGGCAAAAGAATTCTTCATTCTCCTTTTTTCTCTGTACAGCTTCTGGAAAGAAACTTGGAATGCATTGGGGTGATCACTGACTCTGGTGATCAAAGACTATGATTCACAGGGAACATGTTGATGTATGATATAAGGCTATACAATTAGTATGTTAGATTTTCTTTTTAGAGTTTGTTTTACTTGTCTGTCTCGGCTTAGGGTTGTTTAAGTTGTCTTTTACTTATATACAATTTTTTTGTAGTTTTCTTGATACCCTTAATCATTTATACAAGTTTGCGTTACGACCTTTTTAAAAATTTGTTACATTACATCCTTACACGATTGTCATTACGTGGTGATATTTCGCAGCATGTTTAAGTTTTGAAACTTGATTCTATATTTTCTGAAGCTGTAAAATAAGTCGGCAAAATTTAAAACAATTTATCTCGTTTGGGTAACTTCGCGTCTTAAACTCACCGAGTGGACCCGGCTCGATCCTGACATCCTAGATATGAGACACTCGCGTGTATAATTTCAACATATTCAAGCTCAGAAACCTCGGTAACATGTTTTGGTAACCATGGTTGGTTAATCATGTCATTCTGGATTCTTCGAAATGTCTCCGTTTCTTTTTATTGAAGGTTGAAGTTGTAATGACCTTAGCTTAACATATAAGTCTACTTTCTTATTTATAGGTTTAGTGAATTTTTGCGATGCACTTTTTGCTTCTCTTTTTTTCCTGTGAGTTTTTAACCAATAGATTCCGTGTAACAGGGTTTGATCAGATGTTTGCAAAAGTATGTTGTAAAGTTAAAAGGTTTTGATCTTACAGTTAGTACTACCTTTAACGCCAGTTCCATGCAGCCTGATGAGATGTCAATCATCAATTCCTTGACCTGAATAACGATTCCAAAGTCAAAATGGATGTTATAGCTCTTGAACTTCTTTTCATCTTCTACTTTGATCTAATCTAGAATTTCAATCTCTCGTTTGATCTGTTTTTATCATAACTCTTCAGATCAATCCAAGCAACTTGGAAGAGCAAAGAACCAAAAAAGAAGGCCAAGACAGCATAGTAAGAATCGGTATACCTATGACTTGCCTTTGCAAAGTAACGTTCAGTCTTATCGAAAAGTTGGTTCGCCGGAGACTCAATCTTCCAGTTCTTGAGCTCTTTGACCATACCCTGCAGCTTCGAGTACAACGCAGCAGGCATTCTTATCGCTCCGAGTTTATTCTCTGGGAACCCTTCACATCTTTCATGTGATCACAAAATCATTGCATAACATCTCCATAACCTTTGTTGTTGTCACTGACCTGTGTTTCATTTGTTAGTTTCTCAAGCACTGATTCGACATACCGGTGGAATGTCTGAAGCTCAGTCATGTCCTTACTCTGAAAATTGGATATCTCTGTTTTAAACTCATTGATTGCTTTCATATATATTTGCACATCAGCTTTTCAAAAAGGATGGACCTAATTTTCAAAACTTTTTTTTTCGTTTTTTTAATTCTTTTTAAAAAAATTTGAAAAAAATATTTTAGGATATAGTTTAGATTTTGTAGAATATTCAGTAACCATATCCGATTTTTTTAAGATTTTCTTAATTGAATAATGCAGAATATGAATTCTAACCAGGATAGAACAATGACAAATAAATAGAATATATATCCTATAGAGGATTAGAACAAAGAGAAACGGCTAGAATATAAATTCTATACATGGTTAGAACATAGAGTAATGGATAGAATAGAACGAAACTTATTCTAACAAAGGTGGAACGAAGACAAAAAGTTAGAATATACATTCTATCCTGAATAGAAGATAGAACAAAGGTTAGAATAGATCGACACGTATTCTATCGAAGTTAGAACATAGACAAAAGTGTAGAATATGTATTCTAACTAACTTAGAACATAGGCAAAGCTTCAGAATATATATTCTATCGAAGGATTGAATGTAGAACAAATGATAGAATAGAACCGATCCATTCTATGCCACTCTAGAATCTTTAGAAAAACTAGAACCTACATTCTAGACAAAGTAGAACTATGACTAATACATAGAATGTATATTCTAACCTAAAATCGAAAATATTTTTAAAAATCCATTATATACAAAATTTATATGAAAAAATATTTATTGAATCTTATCTTTCCTTTTCTATATTTTTCGGATTTTTTAAAATTTTAAAAGTTATTTTTATGTATTTTCAAAAATTAAAATAAGGGCAATAAAGTCCAATGTTGCCCAAAAAAAGGAAAAGCATAATGAGACAATTTGATTTTCAATATATCCTATTTAGATAAATCTCCCTAACAATTACATGATAATGGAGATTATGAAGGACAAAATCACAAAACCAGACTGAGAAAGAGACATATGTCCAGGCTCGGCGTTCAGCATAAGCCACACAAGCGGTGGATTAGGACATTCAATTTAAAAGGATATTTTCAAAAAAAAAAAAAATATTATACCTTTTGTTTACAATTAATATATAAACAAATTTATATTTTGGGGGATTTTAATAATGTTTATGAGTTTTTGTTAGGGATACTTTGAAAAATACCCTACTTATAGTTTTCAATTTGAAAAATACACTTCTTTTTTTATTTTTTGAAAACTAATCTTTCTTAAATGTGAAAAGACAATTATATCCTGATTTTAATTAAAAAATACATACTTTAATAATTTAAATACAAATTCGAAAATGTTATTATTATTGATATCATTATTACATTTGTTTAAAATAAATATATATTCCAGATAAAAACATATGATTAACGATTTATTATTTTCAAATAACAATGATAATCTTTTTGTCAAATATTTTAAGTTTATCTCTTAAAGTTAAATTGATCTGGTAAAAAAAAATATTTTTAAGATGTTATATAAACAAAATAAGTCCATTTTTTTTAATTTATGTATGTTGGTACTTGGTAGTGTTTTTTATAATGTTATAATATATTCAAATAAGATATTAAAGAAGATATAATATAGATATTCAAAATAAAATAAATTTAGTAAAATTTTAATTCTTGTTGAGTTATATTAGAATAATTATAAATGGAGTTGAAATTTAAAATAATTATTAAAGTTTAAATTGGATAATTTGGTCTATTTACTTATACAAAAGTGTAGTTTTCAAAAAGTTTAAATGAAGGTGTAGATTTCAAATTAAAATCTCATGTTGATGCATTTATCCAAATTTTCTCTTTTGTTAACATATATTGCTTAAGTATATTGTTAAATAATTATTAATAAAAATCTATTTTATAAATAGTTAAAACTTTAAAAGATATATCAACTAATCAATTTGTTCTCTTATTTTATTGGTATAGATTTAGATTACGCTCATTCTAATTTTATTTAGGGGCAATTTGCCAGATAACTATATTGGGCTGAAATTACCACAAAATAACCATGTAATAAATGCACTGAAGGATTTGTCATTTTAGCCCAAAATGTGATGATTTTAACCTTGTGGCGCGTGACCGTGTTCTCCACTTGCCGCAATTTGACACATGCACCACTTTCACTCATACGCGCTCTATACTACATATATATATAATAGAACACGCTAACCATAACCTTCAAAAATTAAAAGAGGAGGGGAGGGGAGGGAGGGAGTTTGAATCAATATTTTATAAGAAACACAGATCAAATAAGATCGGAAGGGAGAAAAAAAAATGATAGAAAAAGAAGCGGCAAAGAATGAGGGAAAAAAATGGGCACATGTGCTTTTTATCTAGCGATGTAAACATAGGAATACTTTTGCCATTAATACATAAATTGCTCAATATCATAGCACAATGTTTGCTATGGTTATAGATTATATTTTAGTTTTTTTTTTGCGTTAGTTTTGCCAATTTCTCATTTATGGTCATGTTTTTTTTGTTATTGTTGTATTTTAAGGTATCTCCATAATACTATTTGAGAATTACATTTATAGAGATTGATGTACGAGTTTTAAACCTTAATTCCTACTGCAAGTGCAAAGCAAATCGGAGTAGTATTTAGGGATCGATCCCACGAAGACCAAGTTCACACTATGGATTAATGAGCTAAAATCAAGAGCTAAGAGATTCAATAATGGGGTTGTTGAAATCGTGACTAACAAGTTATGCAAATAAATTGGTTCTAACAATAATAAAGCAAGCGTTAGGTCAAGGCAATTCGCAGAAAATTCAGAGCAAGGTCAAACAACTATTCAGGATTGATATTAAGAACAAGTCCAGAACTCAAAACACGAAGATAATATTAATTCACTCTCGTGATACTAACAACTTTATCTAGCAACCTAAAAATCCTAACTCTCGTTGGCATCAGAATCGCAGATAAGCATTAATGATCAAGTTTGATTTGTTCACAATTCTCCAATACATCTACTCTCGCAGGTAATGAATAAATCGCTCATCTAGATCTCTTCTAGCAACCTAGCAACTCTCGCTGTCTAGATAAACCTGAGATCATAAATAGATTGGCCAAATCGATCTAAGCACTAAGAACAACCTAGATGAAGACTACCGATTTGATTACCTATTTGTGTTCAACCCTAGCTCATGAACTCCTTTGGAAACTTTAACCTAACTAATAAATCTACTCAGACATAATCAAGGATGGAAATAGAACAGATGAAATAATAGAAAGCATGAAATCGATATCGATATTAAAAATAAGAAGTACTAGGGTTCAGAAATCTTCTCCAAATTGTAGCTTGAGATCTTCTCCCTTACAAAATAATTTCAAAAGCTAAAAGTAGAATAAAAGATATTCCCAAAACCTAAAACTAGGGAGAGTATTTATATTAGGTGTCATAGGCGGCTGGAAGGAGGCTGGACTTTTTTTTAAAAGTCGGCGGCCACCATTAGGGTAAAACCCTTCTTTTTGTTCACTTCCGCTGCGAGCAGGTGCTCACTTGGTGGCCGAAATCCGCGAGCATGTGCTCATCGATTAGAGTTGATGATTCTTCACAAGATTTTCCTTCTTTTCTTCAAATTTGATTCTTTTCTGTTCCAAGGGTTCCAAATGCTCCAAACTCCAATTTCAGCTCCAGAGCTACCTAAAACTCCTAATACACACTCAAAAACTCTAGAAAACAATTAGATAAGAGGGGTTAGAAAGGGTAAAAATCCCAACATATCAATTCCCCCAGACTTAGATCTTTGTTTGTCCTCAAACAAAACCAAAATCAAGACATAGAGAAATCGGTGAGGACTCACAAAATCTCAGAAACCAAGAGTAGATCAATTTCATCAGACCACATACCTTAGAATAAGAGATACAGAGCCTTACCGAAAACCTCAACAGCAAGGTTCACCAACCTCAAACCATATGGCTTACAATCCCAGAAAAATCTAAGTTCAAGACAATAGACTCTCTATATTCAATTAGAGGTGGCGTGAGCTTCTTGCTAAAGACACTAGCTAAGTAAAACGAGTTTCGGTAAAAATCAGGCTTATAATTAATGGTGAAGCTTAAGCGTGTTTAGGGTTACCTTGTTTTAAGAGAGTGCAGGATATCTCACAAAACGGCAAGGGAGAATGGACTCATTGATGTCCACAACCTCTAATTCACTCTCCTCCTTAAGTCGATTTTATCTTCATTCCTCTTTTCCTTTCCTTGCTTTCTTGCGATTTACTCATGCCTCGGGACACACATCTTGAGTTACTAACTCGCCACCCCATATCCTTGAGCTACTAGCTCGGTTTTTCTCTTTTTTTCGTTTTTTCGATTTTTTTTTTTTATAGAGTTACCTTACGGATAGGGGGACTTTACTTGTGCGTGTGCCCTTTGGCTAAAGTGATCCTTTTTCGTCCTCATACCCCAGCAGGTCGTTTTAGACTTGTTTCTTTTCTGGACATCGCTGAGCGGGTGCTCTAAATCAGCGAGTATAGTGAGCATGTGCTCGCGAACTTTTTCAGTTTTCTCCTGACATCTTCTTCAGCGAGAGTGAATCAGAAGCTGCGTCAGTCATTTTCTCCCCGACCTTTTTGCACATATCTGCATAGATGAGAAATAAAAATACGAGTGCATGTGGTACAAATAGATGGTTAGAGTCAGGCTGAGGTACTAACTAAAAGCTAGCTATTCAGGATCAGCAAGAGTGGTAAAAGGGATAAGAAGTCCTGAATATATGATTTAACATGTTTTCTAATCCTAGTGCCAATAACAAGAAGAATTATAGTCCAGATTACGTCCATATAAAATAGAGTTTAAAGCCTATCCGATAAACCTTAAAGGGATTGAAGTTTTCTGGCCTGAGGAAGGATCCGAATGTGAGAAGGCGTTGGCTCGTCTCTGTACTCTAAATTCTGCAGCAATGTTCACTAGAAAAGGGGTCATACTCACAAATGGTTAAAACTCATCATAGATTTTGGTCATAATCTCCAGAAGTTGTGATTTGACCCTTATAACAGACTGACTCAAAATAAAGAAAATAACAAGAAACAAAGTGCAGACTCGATAATGACCTCCCCCAGACTTACTTCACACCGTCCTGGTGTGAAAATAAACTAGAGGAGCAAGCAGAAGAAAACAAAGAAAACAAAGAAAGCAAAAAGGAAAAACGGATAAGACAAAGAGATAGAGATGGATACGGGTCGTCAATCGACAGGTGGGTCCTCTGGGCTCTCGCTCCTGGCTCTGCCGGTACGTCTACGGCGTCTCGGGTGTCGCTCTGAGGGGCTCGTCGCAGCAGCTGCAGAATGGTAGCAACAACCACTGGAAAGGCGCTGAAGAATCCGCTGCATGAGGCTGTTGTTCTTCCTCTGCAAGGCAACCATCCAGCGTCGGTACTCAACCGTATCAGCCCCATCAGAAAGCGGAGGAAGGTCAAATTCGCCGGTGGCAGCTGAGGTAGAGGGACGACGAGACTGGGGAGTGCTGTAGATGAAATCGTCCTCCAGATGAGGTGTAGGGCAGTGAGAAGAGCTGGAAAAGTCCTGGTCGGAGAGGGAGCATCGCGTGCCATCATCCAAGAGAAGTACGGAGTGGATGAAGCGCAAATCCTCAATAGAGAAGAGCTGTGTCTTCGCTGGATCCGGGAGGTAAATGTGCTGCGGTCGTCCATTAAAACTCGTGTACCGATAGAGACGTTGATCGGATCCGGAAGGGAAGAGGATGCGAGAGTGGAGTAGGTGCCTAATGTCCATTCGGTCACCCTTCTCGTCAAAGCTGAAGTGTTGGAGCTGGACGTGGGCGATCTCGAAGAGACCGGTCAGAAGGCTGCCAATCCGCTCCGTTTGCTTCGTCTTGCGGTCCTTGATGCTGCAGATGAGCTCGGCGAAGTGCATCCCAAGGTTGGAGCGGTAAGTCTCCGGAGGTGGTGCGCCAAAGGAAAGGGCATTCACTCCATAAGGCCCGACAATAACGTCACTGCAACCAAGATACAGCAGGATCATCTCTTCCGTGTGTACCTTGTTTCCGGATGGGCGGTTGAGCACCATGTTACTGAAGATCCGGGCGCAGATGCGGAGAGCCGGATGCTGGACTGAGCGGCGGAGTTGGAGAAATATTTGCCACAAGCGATCGCCTCCCAGAAGGTGTGTGCTTCTTTGAACCGCGTGGGGAAGTCGAGGCGCTCCACCTCGTGCCTGGAACAGTACATGGTGGTGAAATTCACCATGGGTATGTCAAAACGTCGTCCGCCGGCTTTGAACATGAATGTGGCGCCAGCTAGAGTCCGGTTCTCGGGATCGCGGTGAATGATCCGTGCTGAAGCGAGACACTGACGGACCAGCTCCGGATAAAGTATCGACTCTTCAAAAGAGAACGCAAGAGAGTGAGCAAAGGTTATAAACAATGAATTTTGGAACCGGTTCTAAACTCTCAACATCCACATGTCATTTAACTAGCATTTTACAGATTTAAAAAATCTAAATATAATTAAACAATTGAAATATTAATATTTTCATTTTTGTAGAAACTCAGATGATCTCTTACCGTTGGAGATGGTCTTAGTAGCTTTTACATGTTTTTTTGTTTTAGTTTTAGATAATTTAATTGTTTTAATTTATTTTCAGAATACATAAGTAAGTGACATACAATTTTCATTGGTGTTTTTATCTACTAAAATCTTTCACAATTTTGTTTAGTAGATAAACGAAATTGTTAGATTTCTCTTCATTTCCTTGTTTGTGAAGTTTTTTTCATTGTAGTAAATCGTGTTGGAATTGGTTTTCCAATTGATTTAAATTTGAAGTTTTTATTTGAAGTCATCCTACCGAAATTCGAAACAAAGAACTAAAAAAAGTATATTATCGTATGCCAACATAAATCAATTACTAGTATAAATTATTTGCGATATTAGATAAAATGTATGATCAATGATAAGGGCATCATTTAGAAATTTTCTTAGGGTATTATTATACACCGACATTGGAGGCGACCTTCGGAGATCCATTATAATACTATCCTCAAATAACGCCGATGGAATTGGATCAGCTCATTTATTATCTGCTTCAGAAAAGACACGTGCCTTATGCACCCGAAAATGTGGCCCAATCTACACATTAACAAATGAAAACTATACGCGGTTAACATATAAAAACTCACATTTGGAGGGCCAGTTTGTTATGTTGAATACGTGAATGGACAATAATCCTCCAGCATAAATCGGTCCCTTGCAAAACCTTGGTAACTTGTGCCAAACCTTGAATACTGCCTCTATTCTCATCTTCCGTCTCCATGACACCAGGAGGAAATTGGTTAAGAAGATCATGAACTGACAAGTGTTGATCAAGATCCAATCGCCCATTTATGTTCATAAATGCTTTCAACTGTCTCACAAGGGCAATCGCCCAGCATTCGGTACAATAGTCTGGAGGAAGCTTTGGTTCGTCTGAAGAGTATCCTGTCGCTGCAACATTACAACTATACAGTGGATAATATATCATGGTCCCATGACTGAAGGAGCTAAAGACACTGGTACACGAGGTACTGATGCTGGATTGTAGAGAAATCAATGGGGAATTGGTGGTCCGTTGCAAAAGTAGTAACAGTTTAAAGATTGGGTTTTCTGATCTAGTAGCTTTTACATGCTTTCTTTTGTTTTAATTTTAGATAAGTTAATTTTTCTAATTTATTTTCAGAATACAGAAGTAACTGACATACTATCTTCATTCATGTTTTTATCTACTAAAATCTTTCACAATTTTGTTTAGTAGATAAAACGAGATGGTAAGATTTCTATTCATTTTCCTATTTGTGAAATTTTTCTTCGTTGCAGTGAATCGTGTTGGAAGTGACTTTTCAATTGATTTAAAAATTAAGTTTTTATTTGAAGTCATCCAACAAAAATTCGAAACAAACAATTAAAAAAACATTATCCGGTGCAAACATAGTACAATTACTAGTATGAATTATTTGTCATAATTAAAATATAATGTATGATTTATGGTAATGGTATAATTTAAAAATTTGCTTAGAACATTATAAAACGTCACACCGACACTGTATACTGATATCATTTCTTGGAAAAAGCAAAACCACAATCTTCTATAACTTCGGCTTCTTCATTATTGATATCACTTCTCAAGTTAATACTGCAGGTCCTGAAGACATCCAAAAAGACTTTCATCTCTCCCTTGTCTCACAACTTAAAGATTGCTACTATTCATAAACGCATTCTGCTCCTTCTCATTACACCTTAAGATAAATCTATCATCCTCCATACATTTCAAATGGGTATTCAATTTTGAGGTCTCCACAAGTAGTTTGGCAATCGGTGTGTGACTGCATTGTTGAAACTGAACACACATCAAATGAGAAAAGCAAGAACAACGCTAACACTAACATCTCTCTCAATATCTTCATTTTTGCTTCTGTTTGTAACAACTTCACAAGATGTATATGATTTTAATGGACACCTTTTTTTATGTTTGAGCTATGCGTATCTGACAAACACACCATACCTTGCTGGAGGAGTTAAGTCATCACTATTATTAATGGTTTGTCTTAAACTGCATACATAAATATACCAAAATATGTACAAAATTAACTTGTTTCCAACGCCACACCCTACGTTTATCTAGCGGGGGGAGGCATAAATGAAGCCAACTAATACTAGTGATGTTGAAAATCGGTGCGTGACTGCATTGTTGAAACTGAACACGCATCAAATGAGAAAAGCAAGAACAACGCTAACACTAACATCTCTCTCAATATCTTCATTTTTGCTTCTGTCTGTAACAATCGGTGCGTGACTGCATTGTTGAAACTGAACACGCGTCAAATGAGAAAAGCAAGAACAACGCTAACACTAACATCTCTTTCAATATCTTCATTTTTGCTTATGTCTGTAACAATCGGTGCGTGACTGCATTGTTGAAACTGAACACGCATCAAATGAGAAAAGCAAGAACAACGCTAACACTAATATCTCTCTCAATATCTTCATTTTTGCTTCTGTTTGTAACAACTTCACAAGATGTGTATGATTTTAATGGACAACTTTTTTATGTTTGAGTTATGCGTATCTGACAAACACACCATACATTGCTGGAGCCTGGAGGGGTTAAGTCATCACTAGTATTAATGGTTTGACTTAAACTACATACATAAATATACCAATATGTACAAAATTAACTTGTTTCCAACGACGTCACACCCAACTAAACCGGACCATATCCTACACCATACCAATATTTCTATTTGCAAAACAAAACATTTGAGTTGTTCTATAGCTTCGTCTATTGTTAGTCCTCTTTAGTTATGTGGAGATTTGAATTTTCAAGAGCTTCTTCCTTTATTTTTTTGGTACAAAGCTTCTTCCTTTGTTATTTGCTGCATTGATGCAGAATGTTGCCTCTTAACTTGATTCATTATGCAATATGAATGTGACCAGAATTTGAAACATCGTATATGTATTCAATTGACCAGATTTTTCCCTTTGTAGGCTTTTTTATATATGGTCTATTGGACACTTTATTGGGTTGGGTTCACTAAGTTATTGAAACTTTTTTTTAAGGTTATAGAAAAACAATTATGGTTGTAATAATTTCTTTCTAGTTTTTTTTATTATATATATCTATCACCAATACAATGACAACAAATGATCCAAAAAAAATAAAAATAAAAACAAATGATCCAAATCACCATCTAGTCCCCTATATATTAAATATTAATTGATAAGACGGAGAGAGAAAATCCAGACACGTGTCTCACTCAGAGTAATTTTAGGGGAAGCTAACTAATAAAATAGTTACATTCAGACACGTCAACAAAAAATTAATATACTTTTTAATATATGGAAATAAAGATATTCTATTAGATTTTTTCTCTCTTTTTATGGTATCATTAGATTCAAACATTTAGAAGCATATAATTAAGAGATTTAATGGCTTGTATGACATTTAAATTTTAAAAATTATATAAATGCAAATTTTTATCCCACATGGACTACAAAATGAAAGTGATGACATGCATATTGCTTATAAATAATTAAATTTACTCAGAATTTTGAATTACGTATATGAAGTATTTAATAAACGCCGAAATTTGAAAGTTTTTATTTGATTTAATCAAGTTTTATTTGAACTACGTTATTAAATTGAATATAAAAATATTTATATACTTTTGTTTGATAGAAGTTTAAATATTAGCAACTTCATAAATTGTGAAAATACTAGAATTATTTTAAATTTATCAAAATTATAATATTATAAATATATTTATTTTAATAAAATATATATTATGTTTGATGATATATTGCTATTGTTTATTAGATTAGATATTCTACTGAATATTATATTTATAGATAGTATATTAGCCATAAAAAACTTTGACTACTATGATACTATGATAACAGTTTATATAATAATCAAATATAAATCATATATTTTACCCGCACAAGGTGCGGGGTATCATCTAGTTTTATTATTATAGTAGTGCAAAAAATATACTTCGTTTAATGATTCTTTTCGTCATTTTTATAAATAATAGTATTTGGGTCGTAATTAACAATCATTAAAAATTAAGAAAATCTTTTTTTGACACACCCGGTCTAATCGATTTAGTATTCACGGCAAAATAACTGTAACTAACAATGGTGAAAACGGTGTCGCTTTTGAATAGGTTTCGTCGTTGACTTATCTTCCGAGGAGTCCAAACCGCTAATGCATATAGCGCCTTTTCTAAACGCGAGAAAGAATAACTGCAAAAAGCGTTTGGATGATGACTCAGGGATCGACTGGTTCACCCGCAATAGTTACGACTGCGGTTACGGGAGTTTGCGGAAGCGGGTGATTGCGGTTATTAGCGTTATGTGTTGGTTGGTTCATCCGCTAACAATCATAAAAACCGTTTTGTACCGCTTCAAACCACTTTATACCGCTAAAATCCAAAAGCTGCTTTCAGCAAATGTTTGCGGTTGCGGGCGGTGGCGGGTGGTTCAAAATTTTTTTTTCAAAATATAAAACAAATTATCTTAAAAATAAGAAAAATTATAAAAATTGAAAAAAGTTAAGAAATTTTTTATTTTCTCGTATCAATAATTTTTATATTAAATTCTTATTCTTAATATATATATCATTTATCAACTAAAATTTATATATGTAACTATATATATTTTATAAAAAAATTCAAACCTTTTAAAACTTTATATTTTATTTTTCATTTGATAATGTATAATATATACATATTAGTTAAATATATATCTGTCTATACGATTATGTTTTTATACAAAATTGTTTTAAACTCTTAAAAATATTTATTTAACTATTTATTATATGATTTAGTTTTTGGTCTTTAAATATTAATTTTAAATATTTTTATATATAATTTTTTGTTTTTATATAAATGATATATTTTATGTATTTTATTTTTTAAATATCAAAACGCTATTACATCCGCTGTCAACCAGTCAAAAATGTCCCGCAAACGCAACAGTTTTCAACCGCTATACTAGTCGTACAAAATGGTTATATTTTTACATATTATATATAAAAATATGTAAAATTAATACTGAAGACCAAAAACTAAATCATATAATAAATAGTTAAATAAATATTTTTAAGAGTCTAAAACAATTTTCTGTATAAAAACATAATTGTATAGACAGATATATATATTTAACTAATATGTATATATTATAAATTTTTGTTGATAAATGATATATATATTAAGAATAAGAATTTAATATAAAAATTATTGATACGAGAAAATAAAAAAAATTCTTAACTTTTTCTATTTTTTATAATTTTTCTTATTTTTTATTAATTTTTAAGATAATTTATTTTATATTTTGAAAAAAAAATTTCTAGAACCACCCGCCACCGCCTGCAACCGCAAACACTTGCTGAAAGAAGCTTTTGGATTTTAACGGTACAAAGCGATACAAAACATTTTTATTATTGTTACTAACCGCCGTCAACCACTATTATCCGTTGCGTTTGCGTTTGTGGGTGATAGCGGTGAAGCAATCACACCTCAGTAAACAAATAATCTCTCACAATTCCACAAACAAAGACCCCACCACTTGCGACTTAACCAGTTTTCGTCAGTACCAATTACCAAACTTTATCATCATCAAACAATTACAAGAGCATGCATAAACATAACAAAAACTAGATTTCACTCCTCTTGGCCCAATATAATAGACAAACAAGACAAGTGCTGAAGTGCGTGATGCGTGTCATCTAGTACATGAGTGGTACTGTGGTAGTAACTTGTTAAGCGGTTAGATGAATCAGTGAGATCAGTTCAGTTGTCATTATTTTACTAATGTGACTTGGGTACATTCTCAAAACACAAATGTAGAGTCAGTAGAGATCAAATAGCTGCTGGCTGCTGCTTCAGCTGAGATATGGTAATGCAGGAGGCAGTAAAGAAATTTGATTACCTATATACACACTACAAAATTTCAGATTACTTCTCAGTTTTGTCAATTAACTTTTTAGTTTTTTTTTTGCAATTATTTTGTGTATTTCAATCAATAAATTTACTTTTTATATAGTATTGAAATACTACAATCTCGACACTTATGTTTGGTTTGGATTTTATGGTCAATTATAGATCTAAGCCTTAATGGATTTGATTTGACTAAATTGATACTTTCCCAAAAAATATTGTTGACCAGAAATTTAATTGGTTTATATTTGTGTTTAAATTATATTTCTTTACCATAAAAATATATTTTATACTCGAAATAGAAAGATCTTCCAACTAAAAAGATTATAAATACTAAACATTATTCCAAAGATTTTAGATTAGAAAAAGATGAATCACATCATATTTTTTATATTAGTTACCTCTACATATTTTAGGCCAAATGAAGCTTGCGAAAAAAATTGTGTAGTTATTGAAAATCAACTTGGTCCTGGTAAAATTCTTGAAGTTCATTGTTATTCTAAAGACGATGATCTAGGCATACAAACCTTGAATTTCAATGCCAGCCCATATATCATTAGATTCCATGACGAGGTGCCTAATTTAACAAAATGGAATTGTATATTAAGGCAAGGATCGAAGATGGAGTATTCTTACGACGTTGAGGTATATAAAGCGGGTGCAAGACTTATTCCTCGATGTGGTCAACTACGTGTATGGACTGCCAAAATTGATGGGATATATTTTAGAAGAAATTCGTATGAACCATCTGTTTTTGCACTACATTGGAATAAAAGATAATGTAATAACCAAGTTTTATATCTTATATATGATCTCTTACAATAAAATTTAAAGATAATAAGTTTTAAATTGATTAAGTTTAATCAAAGGTTAAAATCAGAAAGACGAAGAGAGAAAATCAAATCCAACTATTATATATAATATTTTACAAATTGTGTATTCTTCTAGTTTTTATAATATATGAACACAAACACAGTCATCTTAATTTTCATCCTCAAAATGATTACCGTAAGTTTTACAAAATAAAACTATAACACAAACACAGATTAAAACATCAAAATATAAAAGCTATAACACAAAATAAGGTAACAATAAAATTAACAAATAGAAGACTATAATTTGAATATAGTTTAATAAGTACTTGACTGTGGATGCTGCCACAGCTAATAATACTTAGAGATGATAGGAGAAGGAGGAGCAGGCGATGCAAGCAAGGAGAAAGATGGCCGAGGAAGCTCCGTCCTGGTCAAGATTAGAAGTGCTTCGCTTGAACTTGCAACTTTTCTCTTTGTTGCAATCTGTGATTGATTGCATCTTCTTCTTTTGGCGATCATGATCTTGTTTACACCTCTTTAGGTTCTCTCTCTGCTTCAAAGCTTCTTCTGCTCTGCACACCATTTCTTATTTTGATGAAAAGAGCTTAGAGATTTTAGCGTAGGACAAAGAGTAGCATTTCCTGTCTCCATATATATATAGACCCAAATTTGTTTATTAGTATAGATTATAATGTTGACTATTTATTTAGAATGGCAATGTAAGTAAATTTAGCTTAAAACTATGCTCGAAAACAACCCATTTCTAACACGTGTAAATGATGCATTTGCACATAGGTCTCTTATTCCTTTTTTTTAAAGAAAAAAATTGTCTTTCTATTGATTCCCATACTTCAGAATATCTTACAATATCAAACGTATGTTAAAATTTACATATAGTTGCAAAGCCCCTGGTGATCTAATAGTTAGTAGTGTAGAGATCTCACTGTTCAAGTCCTGGATTCGGGACACAGATTTATTTATTTTTGTCCCTTAAAAAAGCTTTCATATAATTTGAAGCTACTCTAGACATTACTTATTGTATTGGACATATAATTTTATTTTTCTTAAAAGCTTCCAAACAATTTGAAGCTACTCTAGACATTACTTATTTAATTATTTTATTGGATATATTGGATATATTGGATACATAGATGTCAAAATTTTATATAAGAGATTCAATTCATCCTTTTGTTATTTTATTAAATCATTGAATGAGCTTCAGACAAAAAGAAAAGTCACTGCATGAGCATACTCAAATTGTTAGGATAGAAGAGATTCAGAGAATGTTTCCCAAAATTAATTAAAAAACGTTTTTATAAAAGATTATTTCTTCCTATTTTTCTTCTTGATTATGCCTAAGATCACCCTATAAGTTATTGCTAATCTATCTATTTCTACTAATAATATATTTTTTTCCATCTACCTATTAGTTTTTGGGGTTGATAACCATGTGTGTATAATTGCAGATTACAATTAAAAAAAGGTGGTACTTTTTTGCCGTCAAAATAACGAAGACACTAATATATTTATTCAGCCACTAAATTTTAATCATAAACTAAGAGCTAGAAAAGCAAGTATACAGTTAGCAAATAATGGTCAATGTTATCATGGAGTTGAGACCGTTGTCCTAACAACAGCGCATTTGGTTCTCTAAATAGGAATCCAAATTGGATTATCCAATCATTTGGGAAGAAGTGAACATATAATGTATTATAATATAATGAGCTGAAGCCTATAAAAATACCAATAATTTGCATAACGATGTTGAAGAAGTTTCTGTAGATTAAATAGTAATACTACTCTAGGATACGTTGGTTTTCTTTGTCATTGTTATAGCGAAATGTAGAATTATTGACAAAGTAATGTAGAAAGATCAAAAATAGGTTTTGGCGGGGAGCGAAGAATGGCATGTGGAGTGGACAGTGTCACATGTGACATGTGAGAACGTAATGATGTTTGGTCTGAAACGGCGCCATTATGCATTATGCGTCTAGGTTCCTCTCACATTTACTCATCAATCCATTCCATTCTTTGTTTCGTGTTTGAAATATGTAAATATCAATAGTCTTGAATCTCTTGATGGATAAACTTTGAGACCATATTCAATGATCCTCCACATTGTATGGTTGGAATTTGGAAAAAACCATTAATTGCAACAAAACAAAACACAAGAAAAAAAATAAGACAGAAAAAACAAAACTCAAAAAATTTATAATTCTATTGGTCTCGTGAAATGAAAATCCAAAAGATCATAATTTTTATTATATTTATGTCAAGTGTTTTTAAACATATGTAATCATCAGTCTGGGCAAAATGTCCGGAACCTAAAACCCGAACCGGAACCAAACCGAAAAAACGGATCCGGAACCGATCTGAAAATACTTAAAATACCCGATGGTTCCTGTTTGTTAATACTCGTGGATATCGGGTATTACCTAGAACCGAACCGATATCCAATGGGATACCCGAATATCCAAAAATATTGAAGTATTAGTTACTTTTGAGTATTACATGTATATTTTAAGTATTTCTATAATTTTTTTTTTTTGACAACATTTTTCTATAATTTTTTATTTTTAGTTTTTCGAGTTTTAGAGTATAATTTAGTATTTCAGATATATTTTTTTTTGTTTTTATTAGATTTTGATGAATAAGTTCAGATTTGTTTTGGTATATTTTTTTTGGTTTTCGGATACATTTTACGTATTTCGGATAATAATACCCAAACCGAACCGCAACCAAATAGGAACCGAAAACTTTTGGGAATATATCGTTTCTCAAAATTAAGAACGGATCCTATCCGGAACCGGAAATAACCGAACCGGAACCGGACCGAAATTTTATAAGTACCCATTGGATCCCGAACCCTTCTACCCAAAATACCCGGAACCGAATGGTTTTTACCCGGAACCAAACCGAATACCTCCCAAGCTGAGCAGTAATCATATGAAATGAAACATATGTAATAATACTAGAGGATATCCCGCGCTACGCGCGGGTCGGTTATTCAAAATTTTAATTATACTTTATCTTTTTACATATTATTTGTATTGTTAGTTATTAAAGAACATTCTTATTTCTAAAAAGTTTTTGATTTTCTTAATGTTTTAATTTTTTTGAGAAGATAACTTTTGAATATATATCCTCGCATCGGCGAAGGATGTGGTGAACCAGCAGTGGGTCTGATTTGCTTGTGTTGCGGATCCAGAGCTGTGAGGACCAGATCCGGAGTCGTGTTCCTCTAGCCAGTTCTTCTTCTCTCGTCTTTTCCCCGACGGTTGCAGGCCTTCCGATTCATCGATGCGGTGGTGGTGGTGGCTCCGGTGAAGAGGCGAGGCGTTGAGGATGGTGTCTCTTGGTAGCCGAACCTTCAGATCCCAAAACCGACGTTGATACCGTGAGATCACTGGTTAGTTTGGTTGATAGGGGGTTTGTTAGTTTTTGTTACCGTACCCGTCGAAGACTTCATAGGTTGGGTTAGTTTGGACATGATTATCACTCTTTATTCCTCGAGGTTCGCTAAGGTGTTTCGGTGGTGTTTGGCTGTGGCTCTTTAGGCGTGGTAGATTTAGTGGGCGATTTCTGTAGCCGACGTGGTGGAACCATTACGGTTCTGTTCCGGTGATTTTTTCGGCCGCTTTTCTATCCGTTTATTAGCCGAATTAGAGGGGAGAAATTTGTTCCTTACAGGTTGGTTCCATGGTTTAGATTTGATTTTCCATAAGTTTTTGCAATGGTGTGGTTGTTTTTGTTGTTTGGCTGTTGGGTAGAGGTATATAGTTTCTATTGCAACGGAATCGTATTTGATTTTATCATTTGCACCGGCTTTAGTGCTATTGTTGTTTCATCCTTCGGGTTAGGCGTTTAAAAGTTTCCCTTAAAACATTAGGGTGTTTAGTTGCCCCTAAAACATTAGGGCTTTGGTTTCCCGTAAAACTCTCGGGCTTAGCTTCTCCTTCGTGTGATTCCATATGTGTGAAGTGAGGTTTGTTGCTTTTCCTCTCGGTTCCTTTTGTGAGGTATGAGCTTGTGGTGGTTCTGGTTGTTTGGTTTGTGGGTATATCTTATTTCTAGAAGTGTTGTTGGTCTGGGGTTCTGTGTAGAAGTTTTGGTGGCTGGTTTCTTTTTTTTCTATTCGCCTTGAGTTACTGTGCCGCTCCGATGATTTGCTCTGGTTTGCAGGTTTGTACTATTCTGGTTCAGAGACATGTTTTGATATTATCGCGGTTTCTTGTGACTCTTCCGAAGAGGTTGGAAAATGGTGTTGTAACCAAATGAGTCATATGCTGGGTTAGATGAATTGCTCAATCGTGGAAGAAGACCGTTTATTTTGTTTCTTCTGTTTAGTGATCTGTATGTTTTCTCGAGTGTAATGTTCTTGCCGTTTGGGCTTTCTGCTTTGTAAGTGACAATTTCAGGTGTGTGCTTTATGCCACCATCAATAATATTCAAACAGATGACAAAAAAAAGAATATATGAATTAGTTGCTAATATGCATATATTTTAATGGGGTTTCAAAATTTAATCTAAAAAAATTCATAGCAATTAAAATAAATATTTATAAAATATGGTAATATATCAATTTCATTTAGTTCAATACTTCTTAAATTTTCAGTTTTTTTAAAAAAAATATTGAAAACAAATTCCAGGTTTTTATGGAATTTAAGTAGAACTATTGTTTTATCTAAGAACTCCATTAACCTATTATATAAGAATATTTTTTAAAAAAAATTCTGTTCTTATGTTATTTTTATGTAAGAATGAATTAATATATACATAAATGGAAAACCATATATTTCATTTTTTAATTTTTGAGTAAATTAGATTGACATATAACATAACACCTTAGCTCATAATTGATCAAGTTAAAACATATTTTATTTTGTTTGCTTTAACATATGGATAGTCATACACATAGATGATCACGTATTTACGTATATTCCAACAGAAAAAAAAAAAGAAATATCTTAAAAGCCCGGTTCAAAAATATGAAGCATACTTATTTTTTCTCCAAGAGGTAGAACCGTACAACATAGCAAAAGTATGCTTCATAGTTAAAATATTGTTATAGAAAATTATAAATTTTAGTAAAAAAAAGGTAACTCTATGTATTGAGTTACTCCATTTAAAAAAAAAAAAAACAGATTTACATTCAAGATGGTCCATAAATTGAGTATGATTTTTATGAATAGAATTGTTCAACTCCAAAATAGAGTAAAAAAATAGAGTTACTCCATATATAGAGTAATGTCACCCATTACAGCATTTTGGAGTAGAAAATAGAGTGTGGTTGAAGGGAAATTTACACCAAAATAAAGTTTGGAATGGTAAATAGAATAGAGTTGGAAATGCCATGGTATATAGAGTAGAGTTTGGAATGGTAAATAGAGTAAATTTACTCGCTTCTCTTTTCTAAGTCTGCTAAATCCTCCTTTACTCTATGTATGTGACCATCCACTCCATCTTTACCTAACATATAAAAAAATCTGAAATGGTGATAGGTTGATAAGATTAAAAACTGAACACGGGAAAATATGGATTAAATTATTTCTATAATTTAGATGTAAACTGAACTGTGTTTTGATCTTCCTCATTATTTTGTGTATTATGTATTTATGTGAGAAGGTTTATAATTTTCTTCATCTCCTTTGTTGTTCTGTTACTTTGTGTTTTATGTGAGAAGGTTTATAATTTTTGTCATCTCGTTTGGTGTTCTGTTTTGAGTGTTTTGTTTTATCATGGTATCATGTTTATTCATTGTATATTACTCTCTCTGTTTCTCAATATAATATTTTTTGGCTAAAAGCACACATATTAAGAAAAATTACTTTTGTGCAAAAAACAGCATTTAATATATAAATAAACATAACTTAATCAATCATAAAAACTGTTTTAAAATATAATTGGTTAAACAATCTCCAATAAAGATAAAAGTTGCATTGAAATGTGATAACATCTTATACTTTGAAACAAACAAAAAATCTTCAAAATATTTTATATCGAGAAACAGAGGGAATATTATGTACTGTGTTCCTTATTTACTGACTGTATTTTTTTTTCAGTTTTATTATTAGGATGATATCTAAGCAATATATCATACACGAAAGCAGTTTTGAAGATGTGCAATTGTATCAAATGTTCAAAGCCCATTACATTTTTTTATTAATCATGAGTTTTTTAAAAAAATTTGTTGTAAGATGTATAAAAAAGTATGGTTTATTAAATGGGTGCAACTTATCATGGATAGCTTTTCTCTGTGTCAAAATATTTTGGGAGTTTTTATCTTTGAATTTTATTTTATGGCTAAATAAAACAGACTTAATTATATTTTTTATATTTCTCACCGAGTACTTTTTTTTTTTTTTAGTTAGACCATAAAATTATATATTCCTACATAATACATATAATTCATGGCAAAATTTGTTGAAGAAAGCATTCAATTATATGAAAGTATTTTCATGACAAAATTTGTTGATCATTTGAGATAAAGTATGATTATTACCTTTGCCCTGCTTATAACAATCTTTCCTGACACAAAAATTAGTAGTAAAATCTTTGGTTGACCTGGCCGAGCGGTCCCGACAAAGGCAAAATTCAATTATCGGTAAATTGTGTTAAATAAAATTAACAATTCCCGGTTAAGAATTTGACGATTTTTGTAAATTGTTTTCACCTTTACTCGACACAATCTTAAATATATGGGGAGTGTTAGTAGAGGAGACTTAAGATAAACACTTCCATTTTACCGCAGATATCTCCTCTCTAAACCCACCAACGACCGACGAACGTTAAAAATCTTGTGCTTCAACTTATTGTTGTTAAGGTGAAATTACCTTCTATCTTTATATACTTGATTGTACATGGTTAGGAATGATCGTAGTATATATATGTATTATCGCTCTATTTTCTTGTTGTCATGTCCTTTTGTGTCAACCAAAAATGAGTAGTACAATCTTTGGTTGTTTCATCCTATATATCAGGCTCGTACTGGCATCAATAATGAGAGAGATGCGAACCATCAGACCGGTTATCTTCATCTTACAACTACCAATATGCTATACTTTTCTCGAGGTCACTTACACTTGAGAAAGAACTGTGAGAGTATGCAAGACCTTCAAGTCTGATGGGGAATCTGACATCGCATGAGTTACAATGTTCTGAATCTTGAAATCCTGCAGAATGATATCAGTATTTCATTATTAGACTTGTATACGTAGTTTCTTCTCTCATTGAGAAACCAAACGAATTGCTGCTTGGAATAATACTGTATAATACAGGGTATGTTGGATCAAAACCAGAGATAGGATACATATATGAGTACCTTGAACTTTGCAGGAAAACCAAGCTTTTGAACAATCCGAGCGTACTGAACCACAAAAGAAGAGTTCTTTAATAATAGAGAACAAAACAGACTGTTTTGAGAGGAGCGTGTTTACCTTTCTTGCAGCCAGCTTTGAAAGATGTTCACTCTTTGATCCGGTACACACCTAAAATTAGACAACATGAACGCCACGTTAAAATGAGAACATGGTAGATCGATCCATATGAGAAGAAGATTGACCGGATAGGGTATAAGCCAATATAACATACCATTTTCCCAGAAGCAAATATCAACGGTGTGGTCTTAGGCTATCTTATTCTCATGATTACCGCAGCAAAATGCTGAAACATGAAACCCACGGAAGATTAAGCTAAATCCACAGAATACATACAAGCAGAATAGTTTGAACTTCCTGTAGCGAATCATGTTCAGAAAAGGATAAAAACTCCAAATGTAAAGCTAGTGTAAAAAAGTTCATTCACATATCAATGCAAGGCTGTAGAAAGACCATCGGCTGTTAGATCACTTTAAATTTCAGGTCCGATCAAAATGATGAAAACAAAAACAAAAAGAATACAAACCTTGGGATTATATTCGACATTCCGAGCCTGCAAAGCTATGGCTTTAAGATCAAGCTTGCAGTCTAAGTTGTCTAAGTTCACTGTTGAGACAATGTTTCTGAAACAAAACAAAAAAAAACAAAAAGTTTAAATCTTGTCATTCACAAAGCACAAACTCAAGAATCTAAAAAAATGGTGGAATACAGACAAGAGACACAGAAGAACTCACTGAAGATTTGGAATAATCCCTGAGGGATGCTTAATAAGTACAACTGGCTGGCTCCCCTCCATTCCTTGATCAGCCATTCTCTAGCACAGACAAATCGTAAACACAAAAAAATATCAGCTAAATCTCGACTCAGAGACATTCATGAGGACTTAAGCCAACACGCATCCACGAGAGAGGTGTTTTAGGTCGAACTCATTGAGTGAATCGACTCTGTTTCACAAGCGCTTATCGTATAACGACAAATTCTCTTGAAAATATGAGATCCAATTTGAGACAGCAACATGGGTACAACGAAACTCAAACCAAATCCGAGAAATTGAACCCATAAGAAACAGAGGGTACGAAACAAAATCAGACCTTATCGATTCATTTTTTACGGAAAGAGCGGCTTAAGTCCCGATCACGTACCAGTAATCACTAATCGATTGGAGAAAGAAACACGCACGATAGAAAGTGGCGGAGAAAATCCCAGAAAGTGATGGGACACTAATCGATTGGAGGGTTTAAAAAATAAAGCGAGCAGAAGCTCGTATGAAAAGACGAAGAAACACGTAACGTAAAATTTCGTCGTCGATCTTTTAATTGATGACGTATCCAAAGCTCAAGAGACTTGATAAGAGTGCCACGTGTCACCAGTTTAGAATGCTTTTTCTAGGTAGACTCACAGGTCCCAAAAAGCTTTTTAAGTTATTATAGATTAACAAATTGTACTACGCCGAAAGTGATACAACTGGTTTGATCTGGTTCTAGTTTCTATAAAACTGATAAAACTAAAAACCATAAAATCAAACCGAGCTAAACCATAAATCAGATTGTTGAACTTGAACACCTCCTTGTTGTCATTAACCCAAAAGCTCACTCTCATTATCCCCTAAACACAGAATTAATTAGCTCTTTCAGATTCTTGCACCCGATTATCTCAATTTCTTTCAAACCCAGCGACTTCAGTGACTTCTCCACTGAACTGGGAACCACACATTTGGTGAACCCTAGCTTTGCCACTGTACTTACCCTCTTCTCCATTCTTGGTACCTGTACCATTATCATCCTTTTAATCACATTTCATCCATAATTTCTAAATAACAATCAGCTGGTTCTTCCAACACCATTGCTTACCGTGCGAATCTCGCCTCCTAGACCAATCTCGCCAATGAATGCTACTCCATGAGGAATTGGAAACTCCAAGAAACTGGATTATGCATATAAAGAAAAAACACACTGCTTCATTCGCAGCTAGTAACTGGATACCACTTTTTAAGAGCACATACAAGTAAACACAACACTCACCTGCTACATATTGCTGCTGCTATTGCAAGGTCGCCTGCAGTCTCAGACAGAGCCATTCCGTTAGCAACGTTCAGAAAAATCCCCTAAAGATACCAAAATTATGCATTATTCATCAAATACTAAGTGAGTATTCACATAGAATAGTGAGGATTGGAGTTTAATACGCTTCATATCATTCATTTTAGTGCCTTCTTTATTATTAGACGTAACAAGATTCACAATACTGTGAAATCTCCAAACTTACAGTTTCCTGGATTCTAAGACCAGCTTGCTTCATAAGAACCTGTGGTATGATAGGCCAAAACAAAACATTAAGATAACATTTATTAAAAACAAAAAGGAAAGAGGGCATGTACAAATTTATATTGTTATTGGACAATAAGAAAAGACAATGTAAGCAGTAGCACTCACCGCAATTATCATGTCAGCTCTGCTTGCTTGAACACCATTGACATGCCTTGAAACTGTTGAACCAGACGCACACAGCGCCTTTCATAAAGACAGAAACCAATGTTTAAACAAAACCTACAATACTTTGCTTCAAGTTCCACTAAGCACACTAATGATGAGAGGTCAGCACTGTCGTCTACTCAAAACATACATACTACGGCCAATGTAACTCATGATAATCATCATATTAACAATCGCAAAATGTATTAACACTTTAAAACGCAGTTAAGCTTATCAAGCTTGAGCCCTATTACAATTTTATGGATTAATGACGTCGAAGAGGAGAATGAAACAGAGATATCTTGTGAGCTACCTGAACTTCAATGAGGAAACTCCGAGATCCATCCATAACAACTGCTACAGCTAATCCAGCTAAAACATCTGAATCCGTGTTCTGTTGACTAAGATATATGCCACTAGGGTTTGAGACCACTTCAAGTCCTGCTTGTGACATTTCAAAAACTCCAAGCTGACAAAGGAAATCGCCACGATTTTATTCCATATATCTCAACTTCGAAATGAAAATAAGAGTATAGATGTAAAGGGAACACAATCCACAGAAATGATATGCTTGAACTAGACAGTTTTATGTGGTCATATCAAGGATTTGTATACATACTTCATCAGTCGACCCAAACCGGTTCTTCACAGATCGAAGCAAGCGATAAGTTGAATGTTCTTCACCCTGAAATTTGAAAGAAAGTAATTGTCAAGTGATCGTCTTCTGTTATATCTCACAACAAATCAAAGCTCATATACTTGCCATCGTCTAGAAAAGAGGTTATAAAGCTAATCAAAGCAACACAGAAGTATATAGTTAGAACTACAGAGTGACATTTATTGAAAGGGGTATCGTGATTGCATATCTAAACATAACAGAAAACAAAAATCTGATCACCTCCATGTACAAGACAACATCTACTATATGCTCCAAAACACGAGGTCCTGCAATATCTCCCGCTTTTGTAACATGTCCAACCTAAAACAGAAAGTAGTGTGTATAAAAGAGCTGATCCAAATCAAAAACCACTGATTTAAATTTTAGCAAGTAAAGAATTGGCAGGCGGGTGCTCACTCACCAAGAATACAGGGACATTAGATTTCTTAGCAAAACGCAACAGGGTTGATGTGCACTCTTTAACCTGTCACCATTAGAGATGCCCAAATAAGCAACCTTTTCAGCAGAGAAAAAAAAATTACGAGAAGAGCATACGTGATGAAAAAGAGAACGCTGAAGATCAGTCTTCATTTACCACCTAATAATGCCTTTTTGAACATAACTAAAAAGAATGATGTATGCCATGTAGATGGGAAGCAACAAAACGCAGCTACGGCTTAACTTCTTGCTGGTAGTAATTGAAGCAAATGAGAGACTAAGCGAATAGAGGAAAACTATTAAACCTGTGTGAGACCACCAGCGCTTCCAGTCACCTCTTTTAGGTAAACCGTCTGAATTGAATCAATGATTAGAGCTCGGGGAGAGAGCCGATGAGCTTTTGTTAGAATATCCTAGAATAGATTAAAACAAATGATTCACTTTAGGTAATTTACCATGTTCCTGAAAGAAACAGTTATGATACGGAAAGGATTCAGAATTTCACAAAAAGAATAGAGTTGGTGTCTGAGATTTAAACATGAGGAAAATTAACAGCTAAGCACAAAAAGAAACTACATTTGCAGTGCTTAGACATTATAGAAAAGTGTTAAAATATGACTTTTGACTGTTACGATTAGAAGAATACTAAATTTACATAAGTATACCTGAAGATCAGAACTCGAAAACAGGTAGAGCTCATCAGTTTCAATTTTCATCCTGTCGGCTCGACTTCCTATTTGATCAACGCTCTGCAGTTAGGCAAAAACAAGAAGATCTTAAGAAGAACGTGTAATCAACTCAAGAGAATTCGTGAGTACAGATGGGCAGAATTAAGATTACTTTGCTGCATCTTATAAATGTGCATGTAAGCGCACTCAGACCAGCTTAAGCAGCATAGTTCAAAAGAAATAAAGAACAGCGACGGAGAATATATACAATCCACGAGTTCTGAACCAAAAAGCTGGTGCAACGATATCATTAAAAGACAGGTAGGAGAAAATGCAGATCTGAGACAAACAGAACATGACTACAACTAACCTCTTCACCAGAGACATACAAAACCGGTGCTGGTTCGGCCGAATCATTCCCCTCAGCAATCATAGAAGCAATCTTCCATTTAAGCAAAAGGAGAAACAATCAGTAAGCCGTTAAGTGCATTGCAAACACCCATTACACGTTACTAGAAATTGATACATATATGCCAATGGGAGATAAAAAAAAAAAAAAAAAAAAAAAAAAAAAACACTATATATCACATATCCTAACCTGCAACAACAAGGTACTCTTGCCAATACCAGGGTCACCACCAATCAAAATCAGTGAACCTACAAAACATCACCATAGTGAGTCAACGGTTAAATATAAAGATATCTTTACAATGTTTGAGAAGCATATGATGAACACATAAAAAATAAAATCATGCAGATAGCGAACACAACCTGGTGCAAGACCACCACCAAGCACTCTCCCAACTTCATTTCCAAAAAGTCCAGGCCTTTAACACAAACCCCATCATGTAAACAGAAACACCAAACAAAACAAGAATATTCAATCAAATCCGTTCTAACAAATGATTCTAGAGAAGAAGATCACAAAGACAGTGAGCCAAAAGAGAAGGGAACATTACAGTGAAATCCTCCATTGCTGCTGAGTAATCCCATCAATAACAGAACTCAACTTGAGTGGCTGCACCACTCCTTGCTCAGGTAACCACGACAAACCACTACCTCCCGAAGCACCTGAGCCGCCGCCACTAGCTTTCCCGCCACCACCACCACTTCCACGTGGCTCAGAGCCTTCAGAGAAACGTCGCATCGTCCCAACTTTGTTACAAGCGCGACAGCTTCCCCACCATTGCCCTTCCGAATGCCCACAGCTCTCACAAACCCAACAAGTCTTCACTTTTCCTTTCTTCTTGTTCATAACCACTTCGCCCGGATCCCATCCCCGAGCAAACCGGCCCGAACCCGAACCGGGTTTTCTCGGTTTCTCCTCCGGTTTATCTTCTCCGCTCGAACTCGCGCCATTTGAGATTCCGTGAGTCTCTGTGTTACTGTCCGAGGTCGAATTGACGGTTTGATTGGGGAGAGAGTCGAAAACGGAGGAGAGGCGGCGGAGACGGAGGCGGACGGGGGAAACGGGAATCGTGAACGGAGGAAAGGAAGATCGGAGGAGAAGAGAGTGGGCTCGAGTGTAAAAGCATCTGAAGCAATTCATCTTTGCGATCGACATGAACAAAATCTAGAGAAAGTCTTTCTACTGCTCTGTTAGGGTTTTGAGGTTGGGAACCCGCCAATTTCACAAACTTGTTTTTGCCGCTCAGTCTACCCTTTCACATCTCCGACAAAGCAGCACTCGTCACACTCGCTGAAACTCTGTTAATATATACTCCCACAGTTTCACAAAAATATCTTAAATATTTATTTTTTGTTTCATAAAAAATACCGTTTTAATTTTCGATGTAAAATTTAATGATTTTTTATGTTTTATAATTGTTTATATTCTGTAATTTATTTTATTTAGGATTGGTTGAATTATGTTAAATAGATAATTAATGATGATTTTGTTTTTGAAAAACTAATTACAAATTAATATTTCTTAATTTGTGTGGATACTCATAAAACGATACTCCTAAACGAAATGAATATAATATATGTAATTACTTTTTTTTTCTAATCAGTGTAATTATGTTTATTATGTGCAGATATATCAATATGTACCAATCTAATTAGGCTGGGGAAAATTTATGGATTGGAAGAACTAAATTGATACTGAATCGAATTAGATTCAACGTAAATATTTTCAGAATTTATATCAATCGAGAACTGAATAATTATATTAAAAAAAGAAGAAAATTTATCTGTAAGAATCAACGATGAGAACATGGAGCTAAACTATTTCTCTCTCTCTGCGGCGATGGATTTGGCGATTTAGGGTTCAAGGATGTTTGGTCACTGGGGCTATGGTTTGGATCTTCTTCTCCATGGTTCACGAGTTTCATTCACATATGCAAAAAGGGTTTTGCGGGTATCAAGGGATGCGAGGGTTTTGGGATTGATTCGGGATTACGGGAAGATCGAAGATATCACAGCCCAGATTGAGCAATCAAGGTCAAATCAAGGAAATATGGAAATTGGGTTCATGCGGTGGTGGTCTTCGGGGATTGGATTTTGGAAATGGGAGATTCAATTTTGTGATTGGTCTTCGGGGAAGGATGAGCTGATACGGGTTTTCACTCCTGTTACCTCTCTCTCGCTCTTTCTCGTTTTTGTTTGGGTACGAGCTCTCTGGTTTTCTATTGGTTTTAGGGAGCGAATTCTAGGTATTTCGTTACGCAATAAGACTGAATGTTTTCCAATTCAGATGAAGTGTATCTCGGTTCAGAAATTATATAATAAGAAGTTATTTCTTCGGGTTTGGCGGTGCTTGTTAACTAAGATACGGACCTATGGAATATATGACTTTACTCTGATGCTGAAGGCATACTTTTCTTCTTTCGCCTGTGGGGATACATTTTCGATCTACTTTTCGGAATTCCCAGACATTGCTTTGGTCTTTTGTTCTTCTGGTTCTTTGCTTATGGGGCATTGTCCATATGTGATCCTGATTCTTTTCGTTCCAAATAAGGGCTACCTGTTATTGAATGAGAAAATAATTATGGTCTTATTGATGTGTCTGTTCTTTGCGGCTATACTTGTTAAAGTAGATACATATTTATTGTTGGTATTTGGGACAAGGCCTACTCTGTTCTCGGGGAGGGTAACTATTCGTCTGGTATTTACGGTTGCAACGGTGGAAGGGTCTTATGGTTTACTCCAAAATATATATGTACTACTTAAGCTTCTGTTGCTTTGTATCCCGGTTGCACAATATAGTAATGAAGTATTGGTCTTTCCAATTTCAATGGGTTCGGTCCTCCCCATACGGAAAGTTAAGCGAGCAGGGGATGGGGTTTCAACCTTTAATTTTACGCAATGTGGGCTAAGATCTCGGGATCTTTATTCTCCGGGATTTACAGGAATGGATGTTCAAGCACTAAATTTGAGATTTCTGTATTTCTCTGGTTCGGGTTACTTTTTATATAGTGTACGGAGCTTTGATTCTTCTCGGCTGTTTTATTTTGGCGTCCTTTGTGTGGTCTGTGGTTTGTTAAGGTTTTGCAATGATGGTTTTGAGGAGTTTTTTTTCTCCTTTAACGTGTGGCATATATATGGTTTTAAAAGGGATTTTTGCAGGGAAAACCAAGAAGACAATCTCCAGGCTCACCAAGAGATGTCAGAATGTATCCTCTTTCGTCTGAACCTTTATGAGAAGATATTTGATGCTGTTCAAAAAATTAAAAGCTGGCGGTTTCTGGAAGGCAACAAGACTTGTCTTTCTGGGTTAAGGTTTCCTCATCTTGGAGAAGTGGAAAGATCAGGCACGTTTTATTCTCCGGCGAGTATTATTGGAATTTTTGACTGGGTTCTTACGGCATTAGACGGATTGGGAATGCGGGTTTGTTTTTGGTATCTCTATGACGATGCGCTACCCAACTCAATATATTTGGGAGCTAAAAGTAATTGGGTCAAGATAATGAACTTAAGCGATTTCGGTTCCGTAGCCTCTTCACGACATCTGTCTTTGTCACAGAGTTTGACTTTGTTGATTAGAATAGAATGTTTATATGGCTTTGTCGTCATCTCCTTTTTTACCGGTGGAAACATTACAATTACTATAATTTTTATTGTTCTCGATAGGAGCACTAACGGAGTTATTTTGCTACTCATGGTTTCGCATACAAGGAAATATGCTCACGAAGTTTTAGTTTTTCTAATTGGAATTTTTGGATTTCTGGTTGGGCACAAGGAACACAAGAAAAAATGGGCCCACTATTTTAGGGCAGAGATAATTGGAGCTTTGTGGTTTGGTAAAGATTTCTTTAAGGATTTGCAGTTATATATGGTTCTTCACAGCATTGGCCTCCGTGGACTCATGTTCCGGGAATCCGAATATGGTTATATTCGGATGATCCTATTTGTCATTCTATTTCTACGGATTAATATGAGGATTTTAAGTTGGAATTGCCAGGGTCTCGGTAGTAAATGGACAATAAGTTATCTCAGAGAATGTTGGCACAAACATAAACCAGAGTTCTTATTTCTGTCAGAAACAAAACAAACTTTGGGATTTGTGCAGCAATTTCAGGCACATTTTGGGTATAATAAATTATATACAGTGGAACCTCGCGGTGCAAGTGGAGGACTTGCACTATTTTACAATGACTATTTTAATGTTGACATTATTTATGCTGATAATAGACTAATTGATGTTGAGGCGGAATATCAAGGGAAAAAAGTCTTTCTATCGTTTGTCTATGGTGATCCAGTACAAAAGCTAAGAGATAGGGTTTGGGAGCGTATCACTCGTACTGGAATTCTTCGGTCCGAACCGTGGTTTGTAATTGGGGATTTAAATGAGATCTCAGGAAATCATGAAAAACAAGGGGGCCAATTGCGGCATGCATCTACGTTTATATCTTTTAATAATATGTTAGAAAACTGTGGTTTAATGGATTTTCCGTCTCTTGGAAATACTCTTTCCTGGCGGGGAAGGCGAGGTGGGCAACTTATTTATTGTCGATTGGATAGAGCCATTGCGAATGAGGAATGGCATTCGATGTTCTCATGTTCCTTTGTGGAATATTTAGGGATGGTGGGATCAGATCACAGGCCATTAGTGGCAACCATTGCGGATAAAGTTGTCCGAAAACATTCCACATTTCGGTTTGATAAACAATGGATTGGAAAAGAGGGGCTGATGGAGTCTGTCTCGAAAGGGTGGAAATCAACCGGAGGAAATCTGGGTTTTGTGGATAAGATCAGGGGATGTAGACATGAGATCTCTGTGTGGAGGAAACATAACTTACCTTATGGTAAGGATCACATTCATGAGCTACAACAAGCCTTGGAGGCGGTTCAGAATGATGCGAGTAGGTCTCAGGAGGAGGTTCTTGATATCACTCGGAAGTTAAAAGAAGCTTACAAGGATGAGGAAACATACTGGCAACAGAAAAGTCGGAATATGTGGCACACATTAGGTGATCGTAATACAAAATTCTATCATGCGCTGACAAAACAGCGACGGGTTCAAAATCGGATTATTGGATTACATAATTCAGGGGGAGAATGGGTGACTACAGATGCAGGGATCGAGGAAGTGGCAATTAATTATTTTGATGAACTCTTTACATCTTCTTCACCAATTACAGATATGGATCCTACGGTGGTGGAACCCTTTCTGCAGGAGGTTCCAGTCTCTATCACAGACAGTATGAATGCGGATTTAACTAAACTAGCTACAGAAGAGGAGGTCCGTCAAGCTCTTTTTATGATGTACCCGGAAAAAGCACCAGGTCCGGACGGGATGACAGCTTTATTTTTTCAACATACTTGGCCCCTTATAAAACAGGATGTTGTGGAGTTGGTTAATAATTTTTTACGGACTGGATTATTTGATTCACGACTAAATCAGACAAACATCTGTCTAATTCCGAAGACGAGCCGACCAAGTCGTATGTCCGAGTTGCGACCAATTAGCCTTTGTAATGTGGGTTACAAAATTATCTCGAAGGTGCTCTGTCAACGACTCAAGTGGTTACTCCCGGGACTTGTGTCTGAGACACAATCGGCATTTGTGGCAGGGCGTTTAATCTCGGATAATATTTTAATTGCACAAGAGATGTTTCATGGATTACGGACAAATCCCTCTTGTAAGGATAAATTTATGGCGATAAAAACAGATATGAGTAAGGCTTATGATAGGGTGGAATGGTCTTTCATAGAAAAGCTCCTTCTTCGCATGGGTTTCTCCTCGGTTTGGGTCTCTAGGATTATGTATTGCATTACATCTGTTCAATATAAGGTGCTCCTTAATGGCCAGCCTCGGGGACACATTGTTCCCCATCGTGGCTTACGTCAAGGAGACCCCTTATCTCCATATCTCTTCATTTTGTGTACGGAAGCTTTAATTGCAAATATTAGAAAGGCAGAATGCGACAAGCTGATTACAGGTTTGAAAGTTGCTAGAGCAAGTCCACCGATATCACACTTGCTTTTTGCAGATGATAGTCTCTTCTTCTGTCGAGCGACGAAGGAAGAATGTCACTTTTTTTTGCAGATATTGAAGGAATATGAGCAAATTTCAGGTCAACAGATAAATTTCGATAAATCCTCATTACAATTTGGACATAAGGTGGACCCATTGGTTAAAACGGAGTTGCAACAAATCCTTGGTATCTTTACAATTGGTGGTATGGGGTCCTATTTAGGAATTCCAGAGAGTTTAGGTGGCGCGAAAACACAGATATTTGGCTTCCTTCAGGATAGACTTCATAATAGGGTGAATGGATGGACAGCAAAATTATTGTCTAAAGGAGGAAAAGAAGTATTAATCAAGTCGGTGGCTACAGCCTTGCCAACACATGTAATGTCATGCTTCAGGCTACCGAAGGGGGTAACAAAGAAATTGACAGGGGTGATTTCGCGGTTCTGGTGGAGCACTGGAAATACTCAAGCTGGTATGCATTGGATGGCTTGGGAAAAGTTGTGTCGGGATAAATGTGACGGAGGACTTGGATTTCGAGTAATCAAGGACTTCAACACAGCCTTGTTGGCAAAGCAGTTATGGAGACTCATTGATAACTCGGATTCTTTATTCGCCAAAGTTTTTAAGGGTCGTTATTATCGTCATTCGGATCCTATGGATCCTATTAGATCATACTCCCCATCTTATGGATGGAGGAGTATTGTATCTGCTAGATCTCTGGTTAGCAAAGGACTAATCAAAAGGGTAGAATCTGGATCATCTATCTCAGTATGGCATGATCCCTGGTTACCTGCCCCTCGCCCGAGACCAGCAACCTGTAATTTTAGAACTTATCCTAATATGATGGTCAAAGATTTGATTGATTCATCAACGCGTTCGTGGAATCTGCCGCTAATTGATGCTGTGATTTCCCCTGAGGATGCAAATATTATCAGGCAAATTCCGATAAGCCGGATTCAGAAACCTGATTCAACAGGGTGGCACTTCACCAAAACGGGAAGATATACGGTAAAATCTGGTTATTCGATTGAGAGATTATTTCCGGACACAGGGATCCCTGCGGTTTATTACGGGCCAAATATCCAGCCTCTTCTGTCTCAAGCTTGGCGGGTGAAATGCCCTCCCAAACTCAAACATTTCTTATGGCAAGTGCTTTCGGGATGTATTTCAGTTAATAAGAATTTACGTTCAAGGGGGATTTTATGCGACACGCAATGCATGAGGTGTGGCGCAGGGGAGGAATCAATTAATCATGTTCTGTTCGAATGCCCCCCAGCGGTACAGACATGGGCCCTTTCTGTAGTACCGACTAATCAGATCGTGTTCCCGGGGCAATCGATTTTTGCTAATATGGATTATCTATTTTGGAGACTTCCAAAGGATGTCACGGATTCCTATTTTCCTTGGATTCTTTGGTACCTTTGGAAGAGTAGGAATGATTTTGTTTTTAGCAATAAAGATCGCAGTCCAAAGGACATTTTGGAGATGGCAACAACAGAAGGACGTCTCTGGCAAGGAGCGCAGGTAGGGGAAGATGGGACAGTAAGACGAGCCACAGATTTATTGACGAACGTCGATAGGCTGAGAGAGTCGGAGTTGACTGATGCATGGGTTTGTTATGTGGATGGCGCCTGGAAAAATACAGATATTTATTCTGGACAAGGATGGTATTGTAACAAAAATGGTCATCAAGACCAAATGCTGGGCATGCGTAATATACGTTGCAGTCTCTCACCATTACATGCAGAATTTGAAGCTTTGATTTGGGCAATGGAATGTATGATTCATCTTCAATATACACCGCTTGTTTTTGCGACTGATTGCTCTGACCTGGTTAAGATAGTGTCCTCTCCTGTGGAGTGGCCAGCATTCTCAACTCATTTGGAATTCTTCCAGATTTGGAAAGAGCGGCTACAAGATTTTCAGATCAAGCTTATTCCAAGGACGAAAAATGGAAAAGCAGACAAGTTGGCGAGAAGTGCGCGGAGTCATCCTTCGGAGCTGGTCTACATTGACTCAGTTGCTCCACGATGGCTTGATTTAGTGATGTAGTAGTTTGATTTTGGTCTTTGATGTTGACAAAAAAAAAGAATCAACGATGAAACTAAACAAAAAAAATAGAAATTGAAAAGAAATTTTACTATATATTAAAAATGATCTTTAGAGACCATTTTTAGTAAAAACGAGAATAAAAATAAAATAATATATATTAAATTTTTAAATTAAATAATAAATATGAATAAATAATATTATACATCAATTGTTTTTATAAATCATAAAATCAAAATTTTGATAAACATATACATAAACAACATAAATAAATATATTTGAATTATAAACATTACAAAATTTCATCTATAAAAATATTTATTTTGGGTTAAATCCGAGTCACTATTGGAACCAGACCTAACCCCCGGGTGGAGGTACAGTCCACAGATAGACCCTCTCCTAGGTATTCAAATGAACCGAAAGCATAGCTCATATCTGTGTGGCCAGCGGGAATCGAACCCGGGTCCGTATCGAGGCCGAAGCTCCCTACCACTATAGGCTAACCCCAATGGTTATAAAAAAAAAATATTTATTTTGGACTCAGCATAGGGTAGAATCTAGTTATTTATTAAAACTTGCAAGTTACAACACACCATCAAGGCATAGAAAATCACATAATCGCATACAGCCATTATTTAAAACTAAAACACACACAAACATAGTAAAAGCTGAAAAGTTTACTTATAAGACTTGGAGTGACATTATTTCACGGAATTAAAGAGAAAAAAAAGGAAACTAAAGAGTAAGTCTCGGATTCAAGACATGGACTCCAATCTGATGAACCAAATCACCAACTTTTCCATGGAACCCAACGATCTTGTTACCTTCCTCCTTATAAGCCCCTTCAAATGCCAGAACGGCTTTCGAAGTGAGCCCCAATGGCATCAATAGCATGACCACCACGTCCATGGATTCCAATAAGCTTTCCTCCATTTTCACCTTTGAGTTCAAATTCTGTTCCCTTCATCTCACCGAATAATGGAGAGGTAAACCCTTTGGAGGTTGTGAAGTACAGCGAAGTGATAAGCGTTGTATCGTAGTTGTAAATATGTTTGTAGCTTCCACCAACAACTACGATATTCTCATTCGGATAATCCACCGAAAACTAGATTTCATTTTTCCAACAAAAAAAAATGTATTAGCTTGTAATAAATAGAATATGAGTAAAAACAAACGTCAAAGAGTTTATTTATTTATTTTCACCTCTTTTATTTCACCTCGTTCTGTCCCATGCTCACGAGTTTCAAATTTCCCGCCATTTGCGTATTCCATCTTGATATAAGTGATACTGTATGCGTCTTTGCCAACAGTTACTTTCTTCACACCATCGAATACACCATCGTCGAATGTGTTTCCCTTGCTACCACCAATAGGTCCCATCTTTACAGACAACTTTAGGGTCTCGAAGAAAGCCCCAATAGCATCAATAGCGTGACCACCACGTCCATGGAATCCAAGTACCTTTCCTCCATTTTCACCTTTGAGCTCGAACTCTGTTCCCTTCATCTCACCAAATAACGGAGAGGTAAATCCCTTGGAGGTTTTGAAGTACAACGATGTGATAAGCGTTGTATCATAGTTGTAAATATGATTGTAGCTTCCACCAACGGCCGTGATATATTCATTCGGATAATTCACTGAAAACTGTATATATTTCACATTTTCCATTAGGAAAAAAAAAACTAATTATTAGCTTCTATGGACCAATTCAATTTGAATATTAACAAAAGTCACGAATTTTTATGACCTCTTTTAGCTCCCCTCGATTCGTCCCGTGTTCACGGATTTCGTCTTTTCCGTCCTTTACGTATTCGATCTTGATATAAGTTACACTGTATACGTCTTTCCCCACAGTTATTTTCTTCACACCATTGAAAACACCATCGTCAAATATGTTCCCCTTGATACCACCGATCGGTCCTCTCTTTGTGGAAGTGAGAGCTGGAGCTGGAACTGGAGATGGAGATGAAGATGAAGATGGAGATGGAGATGGAGATGGAGATGGAGCTGGAGGTGGAAGAGGGGAAAAATGTGCGCCAAGAGCATCAATAACATCACCGGATCGACCACAAAATCCGACAAGCTTGAAATCTTTTTCCTCAAACACAAATCTCCTACCAACCACATTTCCAAAAGCTGGGGAGGTTCTTCCTTTCGATGTCTTAAACCTAAGCGATGTAAGATAGCCATCGATGGTTCCTTCTACTAATGTAATATGTTCATGAGGATAATCTACCACAAACTGCAACCAAAGTTTTTATTTTAGTTTTCAGAATTTTTGTGCAAAGACTAAACTAAACATGGAATTTACCTCTTGTGGAACCTCTTGTCTCTTCCCATGATCATGTGATATCGTTCTTTCGCCTTTGGCATACTCAAACCTAACATAACTCACAAAGTTACCACCTCGTCCAACTAGTATTTTTCTAACACCATCGTAAGCACCATCGTCCCAAGCACTCCCTCCATTCCCACCTTCACGGTTAAAGTGCTTAAGAGGAGCATTTACAGTGAAGAAGTAAGTTCCAATGGCATCAAGCGCTTGACCAGAGCGTCCATGGAATCCAAGAAGCTTTCCTCCAGTCTTACCCTCAAACATGAATCCTCTCCCACCACTTGTCTCACCGAGTACCGGAGAAGTTCTTCCTAAAGAGGTTTTGAAGATTAAAGACCTGATCAGCACTGTTTCATAGTATGGAACACGATCGTAGCTGCCACCAACGGAAGTGATATATTCGTTCGGATACTCCACCGCAAACTATTAAGAAAACAAAAAAAAAGTATTAGCCTTTTTTAAGTGTTTGATAAGAACCGAATACCGAATTCACGATGGCTACGTAAACCCGTGCATTCCCTCGGGCTCGGGACCAGAGCATGTTATATGGTATTGTCCCAAAAACCACTCGAATCAGCGACCTTTAGACTTTATCTAAGATCTTTACCGGTTGAGCTATTGGCTCTTGGTGAATTCAAGAAGTTTGAATTACCTCTGTTAGTGCCCCACGAATTGTTCCGTGTTCACGGGTTTCAAATTTCCCATCCTTTTCGTATTCGATTTTGATATATGATACACAGCCAAGGTCTCTTCCGACAATTATTTTCTTCACACCGTCAAAAACACCATCGTCAAATGCTCCTCCAAAGTTACCACCAACTGCTCCCACCTTTTCGGACATCATTTCTTCTCTTTACTTTACACAAAACCTGAAAGATCGCAACAAACATAGGAGTTTTAAAACAAGGACAAAATTATATGTTAGTTATTATAATAAACAAGGAAGAAATTATACGTTAACAATGATAATATGAATAGAGAATATCAACGAGAAAATGCCACTATATTAACGTGGAATAGAATGAAGCAAATTGATAGAGAGAGAGAGGGGAAAGACCTTATGCTGGAGAAGACGTGAGTGAAAATGATATTTCTGACATGGAGTAGTGCTACTCCCTATGTATATATAGAGATTGACAATGTTTTATTGTTTTATTATTTTAACAAATTTTGATAATTAATGTGAAAGTGAAAGGCTCCCAAATGCAAACTGAATATATTCCCGTAATAGTGGCAGCAGTTACAATTTTTATAAACGTGACTGAAATGTCCTCCACGTGGTGTACCAAACTGAAAAAAAAAATCCAAGTAACCATGAGAACTGAAAAATATCCAAGTAACCATGAACTTCTGTCACCGAACAAAACAACAAAAATGACAAAGATCATACTTGTTAAATGGTGGAAAACCAGTCGATCGATCATCGATGGGACGTCCTTGAAACGCTGATAAGAAATCTGGAGAAAGATGCGGAGCAGCATGTATGTATGAATTAATAATGGCACAGATGGATAGCACGCAACACGTTGTATTTTGCATGTACACATACTACACGTTGTTTTTACTTTTCATTTTGGTTTTGTCGATCAATACAGGTTTTTTCTTTTCTAAAACAATTCACGTTGATTCTTTTTTCCTTTATAGTGTAACATTCGATTCTTCACACAAAGGATTGATTCGAATGTAATTTTTATTGGTTTAGACTGTGAGAAGGCTGTCTTTTATTGAAGAGAATTTGACTAAAAGTCGTATAATTTGTTTAAAGAATATCAAACTTATATTAAAGAAATGGGCCAAATACCTTTTTATCGATAATTAAGAATACTAGTTCCGAACCCGCGCTACGCCGCGGTCGTTGGGTTTGGATACCTACTTGGCTGGTTCTTAGGCCTGAGACATTTATCTGAAATTGAAACTCGAACATGAACCCGATCCGAGAAACCCGAACCCAACCCGAAAAATATATTAAAAACCCCGATCGGTTACAGTTTATCCAAACCCAAAATCCGAATAAACCGAACCGAATCCGAGCCGAACCCGATAAGTAATATTAAAAAATCAGAACGGTTTCTATTTGTCTAAACCCGAAAAACCGAAACCCGAATAAACCGAACCCGAACTTAAAATATCCGAACTCAAACTCTAAATACCCTATTTTCGATTTTTTCATTAATATTGGTTACTTTGGTTTTGAAAAAACCCGAAAACCTGAACCTGAACCGAAATAAACCGAACCGAACTCGAAGTAAAACCCGATCGGGTTTGATATGAAATCTGAAACCCGACACGAAACCGAAATAAACCGAACCAAACCTGAATGACAATTAGAAAAAACCCGAACGGTTTCTATACGTCGAAACCCGAAAAACCGAATCATCCGACCCGAACCCGAAAAATTAACCGAAGTAACAGGTCTATTGGTTACGGGCTGGACGTTTTGGTTGGGCCTGCGATGGCCCTTGTTTTTTTTTTGTTAAGTGTTCATTTGTGATGTGTACAAAACAAATGTTTTGATTGGTGTTCATTTGTGACGTGGACAAAGCAAATGTTTTGATTGGATTGTCAACTTTTTTCAATTATTGACATGGCAGCTCCACAAAGCTTCTCACATCCTAGGTGTCAGCCTCTGGAGAGGCACATGCCTTATTATTGTGTTGATTTTTGTTGGGTACATCTGGGGGGTATAATTCTTGCAATAACCAAAAGTGTATATTTCTTGAAATAATAAAAAAGTTGTCGTGAGGAATGTCTACAGTTAAAAGTTTGTTGGTGCAGATTATCAATCTGAATATAAGATTTTTGTATGGGAAAAGGCTATTATCCAGTCTACATACAAAGTAAAAAAGTAAATTAATTTTTATAAGGCAAAATAGTTTTTTGTTTTCTTTCCGAATATTGCTAGTGTTTAAGTTAGATATATCGATCAATAAAAAAAATGATTTGGAGAGTATGTAGGGGTTGTATCTCCAAGCTTCGTCCGCAGATAGGAGCTTCAATCAATCTTAAAGTGTTTTAAAGATCTTTGTTTGCATCAAAACTCTCATTTGTTTGTTTGCATCAAAACTCTTCGAAAAACAAAGATCAATTGTTTGTTTGCTACTTAATTCAAATTGTTTTATCATTTTGACATGGTATGATCAGTGTTCTTTTAGTATGATAGTACTGAAATAGGTTTAAAATAAATAAAAAAATCGGAAAAATAATAGACCAAAAAGCAAAAAAAAACCCACATGAAAAGAAATGGCAAAAAAACAAAATAAAAAATCAAGATTGAGTATTTACTATTTTAAACCGCCTAATCATATTTTAATAAATAATGAAAACGCACAATAAATTATAGTAGTGCGTCAGTTTGATTACATAACTAGTCCAGAAGAGGGATGATGATGCTATCTCAATAGTTCATGGAAGGAATCTGATAAGTTTTTAGGTCATAGATGGTATTGTCGTTATGAGGGATCCGTTGAAATAATGATGGGGCTAGAAACATCCGTCGAAGTCTTTCACTTTTACATACGGAGTTTGAAGCATTTATCTGGGCCATAGACTGTACACTACAAGAAATGAGTGTGTTTAACGACGGGGAATATTCTCGAAAATCTGTCGGAAATGAAGGTTTCCGATGATTCACCGAGAAACTTGAAATCGTCGGCAAATGAGTCTCGGAAACCTGAAGTAGACGGCGATTTGTCGGAACTTACCGAGAAAATAAGTCGACGGAAGCGTGTTGGAACGAGTTGTCGGAAGTTACCGACAAAAGAATTTCTCGGGACTCCGTCAGTAAATGTCGTCGATGATTCGCCGGGTCTTACCGACAACGAGACGACGTAGACGGCGTCGGAATCAACCGGCGAGAAGAGGAGAAATTGTTCGTCGGAAAGACATCATAAAGTTCCGAGACAGTTCCGACAAATTCAATTTTTGTTTCAAAAAAAAGTAATTTAAAAAAAAAAATTCTTGGTTCACAAAATGAAATTGTTGAAGAAGAAGATGAGTTTCTTCTATAAATGAGTTTCAGTGGCCGAGAAGACATCTGGGATTCTCGTCTTTGTTATCAATATCTGATTGGTTTGTGTGTTTGTATCTCGTCTTGTGCTTTGTATTCAGATGTTTGCAGAACCAATGTAAACCCCTGCAACCAAAAAAAGAAAAATCAGTCAGCAGAACAAGAAGATCACCGAGTCAATAAGGAGAAGAAGATCAAAGGAGAAAGGCAAAAGGAAGCAATGTCGTAAGTGAATGAAAAAGAAGAAGATGAAAGTCAAATTAGAGTCAAAGAAGAAATCAGACCAGTAGCAGGTTTCTAATGAGTCATTAGTTATGTTGAAGTATTAGTTACTAAGTGAGTAAAGTTAAGTGTTGTCTTACAGAGTTGTTAAGAGAATTGTTAGAGATGATGATGTGTAAGCAAGATTTGCTTGTGTAAGAGAGTCTAGTTAGTAGAAGTATGATCGAAATCATTGTGGAAGTGTTGTGTCAAAGTAGAAGTATGATTCAAAGAGTATTTGTGTGCTGTGTGCCTGTGTCAGAGAGCATCCTATTCTAATGAAAACAGAGTTGGATCAAAAGTTACTATGTACCACCTAGATTATCTCTAAGTTTCTCCTTGTTTCACTAAGAAAAACAAACAAAGGGAGAGTGTGAAACAAAGAGAGAGAGCTAGAGAGATAACGCAGCTCCAGAGAGAGAGAGAGAGAGAGAGATGAAGACAAAGCGTGAGCGAACACAGATAGTGAGAGTTGGAACAAAACCTTTTCCGACAAAGAAAACAGAGAAAGAGAGAGTGAGACGAGATTAACCTGCAATAACCTGCAGTTTTTCACGAACCTGCAACAGAGAAGAGAAGAATTCAACAACCAAAAATATAATCTCAAAAGCTTGTCTTTTAACATTAAAAAGAGAGAGAGAGAGAAATATATACTTTGCATTTCGGGAGTTATCTGTCTTATGTTTGGTTTAGTTTATCACTGATTGTTGTTGGCAAGGATGGTTTTATATAGACCACAACTCAGTGTTTCTGTGAAGTTGATCTTAGGGTTTAAGACACTAGAAAAGAGAGTGATGTGAGAATATGATCAAATCCCCCAAGGATGGTATGGACCAAAAAAGGTTTAGTTCTAACCTCATTGCAAGTTTATAATCCATCTTCTTGAATTTATTGCTCAACAGCTTAGAGAACCTTATCCTGAAATCTGAACAGAAAAGATGCAGTGGCCAAAACATTAAACCAAGCACAGCATACTTGAAAGATACAGAAAAGTTTGGTTCTTGTCAAGAATCAACAAACCTTTATAGAAGGAAGCAAATAAGCCCAATTCATCTGACTCACTAACTTCGAACTGATCGTTGTTCAATGGTTTCAGAAGCATACACGAGTGCTCACCAGTTACGGCACTCTAATCCAACCAAACATAGAAATTGTGGTATTAGCTACTATACAAGCCACGGATAAGAATCTTCATCAACAGTTATCACACACATTAAGACTAGAGAGTATCAACTTTTTTTGGCAATAAGACAAGACAATACATGAGTAAAGGAAGAGCATCACTTAAGTATCCACTAGCAATCTCAAAAGCATATTCACATTCACTAGGAGTCAGGGTTTACACTTAAAACATAATAGCAATTCAGGCTTGTGAACACTTACCACTCAGAACATTCCTCTCATTGCAGCATCAAGTCATCAAGATTGTACGGCATCTCACACTTTCAGAATCTGCAATAAACAAACAATCAATCAATTTAAGTTGCAAAAAGTATCCTTGACTCAGCGGTTTACTTCATATGTGCAGAAACAACTTTATGAATCCATGAAAACACAAAATCAATTTTTGGATTGAAAAATCTATCACAAACAGCATCTAAGCCTAACGTTACTTCAGAGTCTAGAGAGAGAGAGAGAGAGAGAGAGAGAATACACGGTGACTCTGTCGGGATTGAAAGCGCCGCCGGAGGAGTTGAGAAGAGACGAAGTAAGAGTGGTAAGAAATTGTGGCTTGTTCTTCATATGATTGGATTATAGGATGTACCCAGAAACATGTTTATCGGTTTGTCCTTGGAATCCAAATCCCTAAAATTTTAACCGGGACTTTCAAAAGTTTGAAATATCTACGCGGCAAACCAAATTTCAATTCCCATCATTTACCGACGAGACTAACGACGCCGTACCAACAACACACAAGTTCGTCAGAACTGTTATTACGGCGATACATTTCCGACCACAGTTTCTCAGAGTTTACCGACCGCGGATTACGACGAACCAAAACCGAGTAACACAGACAAATTTTTCCCTTAAATTTCCCATGGAGTCAAGCTTGTCAGTAACATTTTTAATTTCCGACAAGATTGCAACGAGTATTTCCGATTATGTTTCCACGATTTGACTCTGTCGGTATTTTCCGACACTTAACCAACAACAGCGATACTCGGTCAAAAAGTCGTCGTTATTCTATTGGAACGGTTCCGACCACACATTTTGTCACAAATACTTGTCGCTATTGGGGCCTCTTTCTTGTAGTGGTATAGTTATCTTACAAAAATTTCAGGTGATTTTTTTTTTTTTTGATCGAATTTTTTCAGGTGATTTTTGCGACGGATTGTTCATAGTTGATGAAAATAGTGTCTACACCAGAGAATTGGCCGGCTTTTGCTGTTCATTTAGAGGATTGGCCGGCTTTTGCTGTTCAGAAAATATTGATAAAATTAATTCCACAAACAAAAAACACTAGGGCTGATGCAATAGCACAAGAAGTTCATATTATATTTTTCTTCTATTTTCGTAGATTTTCTTCCTCGATTTGGTTAGCTGAATTGGATTAAGAGCTTTTTTAGATTTTAAAAATCTAAATATATATAATTTAAAGTATATATGAACTTGTATATAATTTTGGATGATAGAAGAAAATCCTATATGAACTTGTATATATAATTGTTGGAAACATATATTTCAAATGAACATATATAAATTATATAATATAATTGTTGGAAACATATATTTCATTATTATGATAAAGGAAAGCTAAATAGATAGCTATCCAATACGATTCAAGTATACATTTAAACGCTTTTGACAAATTGTTTCAGATCTATGGCAAAGGTGGGTGTGGCGGGTAAAGTCTTATGCAGTCAGTCTCACATTCTTTTAATTTATCTGAACAAACCTCCATATTCTTCCTGCAGCAGTGACAATGCCATAAAATGCTAAAGCTGCAACGTGCTCGACGGCACGGTGACGGAGGAAATATAGTTACTTTCTTGGCTATAAGATCTTCCTCCATGTTTCTACCTACAAAAACAAAATTTAACAATTAACAATTTAAAAAGTAAAGGTAATTAAATATGGTGATGATTAGCTATATCTATACAGAACATACATTCATCATGAATGATTCATGAAAGCCTGAGAAGGAAACAAGGATGATGCAAAAGATAGCTAAATGTGATGATGACATCATAGTGATAGTTTTCTCAAAGAAGATTGATTTGGTAAGGCATTAGTATATGTATATATAATCAAGTGTGTATATGTTTGATCATATGACTTAAGAAACGCAGAATGACAAAAAAAAATTAAATAATCTCATAAAAGTGTCTGGATTTGTTTGCTTTATATCAGCCAAAATTCGTGTAAATTATTATTTCCTCATAAATAAAGATAACAAGAAGACAAAAAAAGTTTAATTTTGATCTTTTGCATTTGTCATCTCTTTTATTGCTGATCACCCACATCTAGAGACTAGAATAACTATTTGTATCCTTATGAATAAAGTTAAGAAAAAGACAGAAAAACTGATCTTAATTTTTAGTTGTTATTAGAACTTTTTGCATGTGTCATTTTTCTTTTCTTTTTATTTTGAATAACAAAAATGAAACATGCAAAATCATATATGTATATAAAAAGAAAAATGTACTTCTTTTTTAGACTACCACTTCATCACAAATGATCTAATTTTTTAACACATCATCCAACTTTTATAATTTCATTAATAGAATAAAAGTTATTAATTGAAAGAAAAACATTATTTTATAATTCGGTCAGCAATTCTAATTATAAAACAACCAACTCGGAAAAAAGAAGAACAATAGACCTGATTTGCCATATGAATAGGAGAACTACTAAGTACTAACTAGACATGTCATTCAAAATACAGTATTGTAATAAGTCCGTGCAATTTTGCCGTTAAGACGCTTAACTAGTCAGACGACTCAGACCTGAACAAAGACCATAAACTTAACTATACATGGACATGTTGTTGACTCTTTGTGGTCAGTCGTTGACTCCTTGTGGTCAAAAGAACCATAAAGTTAACATAAAAAAAAAAAAAAACTAGAACTGGCTGTCACGAAGCCTCAGATCAATGAGCGGCTAGATATCACAATACTTCCCGAAATGATTCTGTGCCTTAGTTTCCACGTTTCATTTAGAATATTCGCACTGTTAGGTCGCTTCAGATACTCAGCCACATCTATCTTTAGTCTTCTGATGGGATTCAAACTCTCTGTGGCTGACAAATACGGACTCCAACTTCCTCTGCTACTTATGGTACCATTGCTCATCCCTTGCCCGCTCGATTCATCCTATGAAGACAACATTCATGTCAGAAACTTTCATTGTTTCAGTGCAAAGGGAAAGCATTATTACCTGAGTCGGATCAGATTCCCAGATATTAGGTTTTGTGTTTGGCGTGTGTGGCGGCGACTTGTTGAGGCATGTCACTGCAGCAAAAGTGTCGTCTGGTGATTCCCATTGCAACCAAGGAAGCATAACACCGTCCATTTCGACAGGAACACTCTTCGGGACTGTGGCGCTTTGTGAGCTTTGTGATTTTATCAACCCGAAACTTGAACTACTCTCGCTCCTCTCATCCTCGAATGATGAGAAGTCTGTGTCTTCTATGTTGGAAATGAATTCGTCGATGAATTGCTCTGCTTCATCTGTCAAACACATGGACATCCTCCTGCTGCTCCGGTCCTTGCTCCTCTGTAATTAAAAATGAAGGTTTTTAGGAAACAAGCAAGCCTAAACATAAGTTCGTCTGAGAACTGTAATGCTCACCTTCCGCATCCTTGACGGCTCTTCATCAGCTTCAGAGCTATTTTCAGTGAGTAAGTCTTTCAAGTTCATAGAGAGCTCTCTACCACGCTTCTCCTCCAACATAATCTCAGCCAGCAAATCACGCTTGCGCTCCTCAGACTGCCAATTTAAGGGGGAAAAAGACTTTGTATACTTGTTCGTTGATCTACTCAATGAAAAAAAAAAAAGAACTACCAAATATATGCAAAGCGAAGTTTTACCTCTTGCAATTTTGTTGCAAAGCCTTTACTAAATGTGGAGATAGCAGAGTGATCATCATGGGATTTCCGCTGGGAACCATACTCAGAGTTGCCCAAAGACTCTCTTTTCTTTGGTGTTGCCTGTATTAAAATTGTTCATTAAGAAGATATGAGACACAAGTTTCCAAGGGAAGTAGGCAAGGCAACACACAACATCAACCAACAGTCGTAGAATATTGTTCAATTTCTGTCAGTCACCTCTAGAAAAATCAGAAGGATCTGTGCCCTTTGTTTCGAATAGAGAGTAGACACTCATATATATACGTTAATGTAGTGCTGAGAAAGAAAAAATGTATTATTGTTAGTTGAATACAACACAAACCTTCTTTTGGGCATATACTGTTCGAATTATCCTCTCATGCTTGCTGGAGCTGGAATCCTTCCCTTCATCATCTGTGACTGCAGAAGAATAGCTCTGAAACATCCCAAACAATTTTTTCCCCCATCAGTAACGAAAAATATATCATTTTTTCGCCAGATCGAGTTAGAGCAGATGTATAACACATACAGAAAACATAACCAAGCCTCTAAGAACAAACATCCATAACAAACGATTTCTAACGAAAGTATAAGGATATACTTAGTAGACTTACAGAGTAGCCATCATGATATTTGATTGGCTTTTGGCTTAAAGACCTCCTAAGGCCTTGTCTTTGATCTGACGCACTATTCTGACTCTTTCCACTCATGACACTCTTCTTCACATCCCTTGAATTGCTTGAACACTGAACTTGATCTACATCACTCTGCACATGTAAAATACTCAATTTACAATACACAAATCACTATTAATATCAACAAGCGAAATACACAAAACAGTGAAAATACTGCTCATACTGAATCAAGATGGCAAAGCCAGAAGACAAATCAAGCCACACTATTCACAACATAATATATGTGTAACAAGCATGGTCCTGTTTCTACAAAGTTATCACATAATTATAGCTTCCTCTTATTAAAGTTGTCTTTGTAAACTAAAAAGCAAAAAAAAGAGTTAATGAATAAATCGCATCACATCACACAAGAGGGCCCATAGAGAAACTATAAGAAACCAATTTTACCTCGGAATTGTCAATCCGACGGCTGACAACAGAAAGCGACCGTCGCCGCTGCGAATTCTCCTTCTCACGATCTGCCGTAATCACACCACCGCCGGAATTAACTCTCTCACGTGGTTGTCTTGAAAGCGAGCGTCGCCGCCTCGAATTCTCCTTTTCACGATCTGCCGTAATTACACTACCGCCGGAATTAACCCTCTCACGCGGTTGTCTAGAAACCGACCGTCGCCGGCTCGAACTATTCCTTCCCGGATCTAATCCACCACTCTTACCGGCGATTTCTCTCTCCGCTGGCTTTCTAGACAACGACCTCCGCCGTCTGGAGCTTTCAGTATCCGCATCTAACCTCCGTAATAAGCCACCGTTACCACCAGAACCAACCCTAGAAACAGACCGCCCACGCCTCTGCGAATGCGTCAACTCTCCTTCTCCGCCGCCGTTACCGGACTTCCTCGAGCCGGATCGTCCTCTTTCCCCGCTGCTAATCCCGCTCTCGCTCGAGAAGGACTCGAAAAACTCGACGGCTAAGTCATCGAGGCTGATTTCGGCGAATCTGGAACCTCTCACGGTGTTTACGAACTTCCCCTTTCTCATTGGAGTCACTTCGGCGTCTGGATCGGGGACACGGTGGGAGAAACGGCTCAAGCTCCGGTGTCTCCTTGGGATAGACCTCCGTGTGGTGTGAGACGAGTCGTCGCCGCTCTCGGAAGATTTAGCAAGCGACGTCGTTCGCTTGGTTGAATTGACAGCAGAGGTCGCCATAGAGAACGAGGACGCAGCTACTGTAGGAGGAGGAGCGGATGGTTCGACATTTTGAAATTTGTTGAGCTGTTCGATGAATCATATGCATATGCTCAATTAATTCAATTTGTTTGACTTCGAATCATTTTGAATTTTGAATTATTTTATTTTATTTAAATCGTACAACTATATATCATAAATTTTATTTAAAAAATTGGGATATTAATTAGGGCGTTATCCTGAATTTTTGACAATCAAGCAGAAATTCTTCGACAATAAGTGGGGGTTATTGGTTTCAGTATTTTAATGAATTTATAAATCCGAACAAAATCCAGTGTTATTGGTTCTATGATTCTAAAATCCAAGTTAAAATACAGTGTTATTGATTCTATGATTCCAAAATGCATGTTAAAATTCAGTGTTATTGGTTATATGATTTATAAATCCTAATTCAAATCAAGTGTTATTCAATCATACGGATTCATTAATGGATTTGATTTTAAACTGAATTTGGGTGGATTTGGGTGGATTTTATTATTAAAAATACAAAGAACAAAATCCGAAGGAAAACCATCAGATTTGTAAGTACTTATTAAAATTCACATATTAAATTTAGAAATCAGTATATTTTGCTTAGATTTGTAATTCTTATACAAATTTCTAAATCAGTCAAAATACATCATCCAATAACAGCCCCTAAGTTATGAGGAAATGTGTAAGCAAAAACAAATTCCGAACTTTTACCAAATTTATTTAGAAATCTTTGATATTTCTCCTTTTTTTTTTGGTTAAAAATTAAATTCTCAAAAATATAATAAACTTTTAGAAAATATTTTTAAACAAAAAAAAGTTAAATATGACATATCCTTTTCTTTTTTGTGTGTTAATTTATAAAATTATATTTTTTGTTAAATAAAATAATAATAAACAATTGAATTTTATTTATTAAATAACTAATTTGTCAAAATACTAACATATGTTTAGGAAAGTTAAATATGACATATCCTTTTCTTTTTTGTGTGTTAATTTATAAAATTATATTTTTTGTTAAATAAAATAATAATAAACAATTTAATTTTATTTATTAAATAACTAATTTGTCAAAATACTAACATATGTTTAGGATATATACCACATATGGTAGAATAGAAAGAAAAAAATAGTTTGACAATTTCTAAAAATGGGATTTTATTATATTTTTTAATTCAAAAATTATTTTTATGTTTATTATACAAACAAATTTGAACATATTTCTTACTTTTTTTAGAAAAAAAAAGAAACTCCGTATTTATAACCTAGTTTTTCTACTCTAAACATTCACATCACTATTAAAATGTATACGTTAACTTTTCTTTACGTCTTTTCATAATTTCATATTTCCAAATTTTAGTTGCATCCATCTTCTGTTAAACATCAATGTTATCAAGAAAATTGATTTTTACCCTAATATTCTAGTGACATTATATTTTTTCCTTGCGATTTTCTTATTTGTTTGAAAATATATTATGTCAATTTACAATTTCTCTGAAAATAAAAATGAAATATAATATTCTAAACTAATATCTTCCATCTCAGGAACAAGTTGAAATTATTTTTTTCAAAGATTTATGTGTTCAAATCTTTAGTTATTTGAAAAATTGTTCGATTGATGTTGTATATTTATGCATATAAAATACTAAAATACTAAATTTTGTATTATTAAAATATATAAAATATTTTCTCTTAAGAACATATATTCAAAATTAATTTGTGGTAGGATAAATACTGTTTATTTAATTTTTAAATTTTATATAGAGTTTTGTAAGAACCTATAAAATCTTGTTATGGGTATTTTTGATATCTTAGATATGGATGTATCCTATTAAGTATATCTCTAGGTATATTTGTATTTATTCTAGATATTCTCCAACCATATGTCCAGGGACAGATCCAAAAAAATCATATAGCATGGGACACATATTTTTTTTCTATAACCAAAAAAAATACTATGACTAAAGTTAGAAAAAAAAAACACAAAAATGTTATACAAAAAAACTTCAAAAAATTCCAACAAATTGTCCTATGATCTTCCATTTTTTGAAATCTCTTTATCACTATTTCATTTGTCACCTTATCAAAATGTTCTTTTTCAATGAGACAATCATTTAAAATCTGGTCACTTATTTCGATTGCGCAAGGTAGTCTTCACAATCTTCATTGCAGAGAAGCATCTCTCCACAGTGGCTACATGTAAAGTTAACACAAGCTTCAAAAGTCGATAAACCATAGGACGTGAAAGATGTTTTTTTTGTCTCCATCATCACACAAGCAAGATCTCCAAGACTCTCTAAATTAGCAAATCTTTCATCATCTCAGATATTATCAATGTAAATACCAAGTTGATGCTCAAGAAATATCTGTTCCATAGGACTAAAATCTTCTGGATAAAACTCAGTCAACCTCAGAAGTTTTAAGTGATCAAGCTCGCGGAAAGTATCAATGGGACTCAAAGACACAATACATCCAAGTAGTTCAGTGTTTACCTCATCAAAGCGATCATTAAACTCTTGAATTTGCATATCCAATACTGTGTAAAAGCATTCCACCTGATAATGATGCAAATTCATTATGTTGCTTCTTTTCCTTGGTTTCTTAGGATCGACAAATTCTTCGTCCATAATGAGAAACTCAGCTTTATGATTCTCACAAAATGATGATACTTTATGAATAAGAACATCCCGTTCACTATCCCTGACCTTAGACAATTGTTGCTTGGTGGATTTCACTAAAGACATGACATTCAAAATGTCTTGATCTTTTCTTTGTAGAGCCTTGGATAGATTATTTGTGATTCCAAGAAGAAGCAACATCAAGTATAAGTAGAACACAACGTCAAAAGTGTGAAAAAATTTGAGAAGACCACTAGCTTGGCGTCTTTTGATACCATTAGTCCCATCGCTTTCAACACACTCAAGCCTTGTAATGATAGAAGAAAATAAACTAACCAACCGCAATAAGGTTTTATAATGAGAATCCGAACGAGTTTTACCAGGTCTTTGAATGGAAAGCTCTTGATTCAATCATTTTCCTGTTTTAATTCCACCTTTATGGATTCCTTCTTCGATTTTCTTCTGATGGTCTTCTCGAACCATATATTTTCTCTTACAAGAAGCTCCAACCACATTTAACAAGACATATATCATGTCAAAGAAATCCCCAACTTTAAAATGTTTTTTAGCAACTGCCACGACAACCAACTGAAGCTGATGAGCAAAACAATGGACATAATATGCGGAACTATTTTCTCTCAAAATCAAAGATCTCAACCCATTAAATTCACCATTCATATTAACTTGATCCATGTTTAGCAAACAATGAATCAACAGCACACTTCAGAGATGAATAGGACCAATGAACATTTCTTTAACTATCCCATCTTTATCGACAAATCGAAAAACTACTGCCATTTGCTCTTTATCAGAATCATCTGCAAATTCATCAACCAACAAGCAAAACACATCATGATCAACTTCTTGAATAATAGATTCAATAACTTCCTCTACAAAGCAATGCACTATGTCTGTCTGAATTTTGTGAGACACCATCTGATTATTTTTTGGAGCATTCTCCAACACAACCTTGTTTACATGCTCATTGCAGTATATTTCAAAAGCTCTACGAAATTTCCTCTATAGCTGATCTCATTCGTCATAACCTCGAAAAGGTAACCCTTGTCGTAATAAGTATCTACAACAATCGATTGAAGCATTCAATCTGATCATGTATTCATTTTTGATTGCATCATCTTGCTTATAAAAAGCATGAACAATTGATTGACCTTGTCTCATCAGATTATAAACCATTTTCAATGCATTATTGTGAAAACTATTCACTGCTCCGACATGTTTTTGTAGTCTCTTCGGATTTTTCCAACCATTGAAACCTTTTATCACAAATTCATCACTTCCACATTTATTTTCAGTGTAATCTCTAAAAAAGTAGCATACCAAGCAAAATACTTTATCTGTTTTCACACTATATTCCAGATCAAACCAAATTGAATCGTCTTAATTTATTTCTTGACAGTGTTTTCAGAAAATCATGACCACGAGGTTGACAAAGACCTTTAATAAGATATTTGCGTCTTACCTCATCTCTTTCATTGGGATGATATTCCAATATTCGTTTCCTATATGCCGGATCCAAGGGCAAATTATCACAATTATTTTCAGAAATTGATGTAAAACTTCTTTTATAATATCTTTCCATTGATATCTGATAAAAAGAGAGAGCTGTGTTAGTTTTTTTATATTAGATACTATATAGTTAAACCAATAAAAGACAAAAACACTATCTTACATCAGTTAGAATAAATTTACCTTAGAAGCTCTCTTTGTCAATGAAAAAAGTCACGTAGTGGAGGAGAGAGAGGATTTTGGTGACTAGGTCAAGTCAACACAATTCAATTGTTTTATTTTTTTTTAAAATTTCTTTTTTCTAATGAACTAATGAACAGAAAGTATTTTGGGCTTTAGACATATGAATAGATATGAATGGATAAAAGAAATTGTGGGTTAATAAATTTTTTATTTTTAAATTTAGTATGGGGCACGTAGCACCACAATCTCCACATGTGTCCGCCCCTGCATATGTCCCTATATAAAGGACTCATTGTTCTTGAAATAATAAACACATAAATCTTCTCTCCCTTCTTTTTCTTATTCATAACTACCACCAGAATCGTTACTTCTTTGTCCACTATTATTGGTGTGATTTTGTTCTGTCACATTAGGTTCAGGGATTGGAACATAACCAGTTGGACACAGTCCATGATTTTCCATCAATAACTCATTATTTTGCTCATCCACAAGAAGACATGATATAAGTTGATAATGTTTCTCAAATCCTCTTTCATGGTATTGTGTCTATAAGACAATATTATTTACATGAAAAATAGAGAATATCTTTTGTAACTTATATGCTTCCGTGATTTTCTCTCCACATTATTCCAACTTGGAAGTAATTTTGAACATGAGTGAGTAATAATCTTGTACAGACTTAAAGTCCTATAAATAACGAGCTTTAGGTAAGATCACATTTTTCTTTCTGATGGTCATACCTTTCCTTTAGATTGTTTCAAATGATATGTGGATCTTTCACAGTCAAGTACTCATTCTTGAGGCTCCCATGGAGGTGATGACGAAGGAAAAATCACAGCCTTTGCTTTATCTTGACTTTGTGCTTGACTTCCATCTTTGATCATATGATCAAGTCCTTTTGCACTGAGAGAAAATTCAGCATCTAATGCTCATGTCAAATAGTTGTTTACAGTGATATCAAGAACTTCAAATTCAAGACTAGTGAAATTCGACATTGTTCACTCAAAAGGAAACGAAATTAATTCGTTAAGAGAGACGCTAAATCGGAAACTATGATTTGTGACTCAAGTGATTAGAGACTTGTGCTGATAACGTGTTATGACCCTATCAGCCCATGTGATTTTATAAAGAGATTTAAGCAAGGATTTTTCATAATTGCAGTGTATGTTGATGATTTAAACACTATCGGAACTCCTAAAGAGATTTCACATACGATGGAGCATCTGAAGGAATAATTTGAGATGAAAGATCTTTGAAAAACAATACTTTGTTTGGGAATATAAATTGAGCACCTAAGGAACGGAATCCTAATGCATCAAACGACATACACAACAAAGGTGCTTAAAAGAATTTATATGGATCAAGCACATTCTTTAAGTAGTCCCATGGTTGTAAGATTACTTGATGTGAATAAAAACTCATTAATTATGTCATAGAGAAAACAACGAAGAAGTTTTTTTTTTTTTGACATCAAAGGCTGTTCTATTACTCAAGCTTGAGTTGGTGTGGAAATCCACACCGGAACAGAACAACCAACATAAGAAACAACATTAGGAAGAGAGCAAGCAAGTTTTGCTAAAGAATCCGCAAACGAATTAACCGAATGCGGAACATAAACTAGAGAAAAATCTCGAAAAAGCTTCGGATCCTTGCAAATTCTGGTAACTCAGTGGCAAAGCTAGGCCACTCTTCTGGGTCCTTAATCATCTTCAGGAGGTCTTGGCAATCCGTCCCAAAAGCTTGAACGGAGGAATGCGGAAGGACACTTATCATGGCCCAAAGGAGGGCTTCGATTTCAGAATGGAGCGGAGAGACTCGGCGATAGACATTACGGATTCCTAGCAGGCATCGACGACCATTCACATCAAACAGAGACCAGCCGAGCCCACTATGTTGACGTTCAGCGTGCCACGAACCATCGACCAGGCAAATATCCCGAATGGAGATGTTAGCGCAGCGGGAAGGCTCGCGAGATACAAGATTTGGATCCGAAGAGCCATTAGCTTGAAACCACGCATGACATTCACTTACGACATGTTTGATAATCTCCTCAGGGGTACGTAATATTCTGCGGAAGAGTTTATCGTTCCTGGCTTTCCATATAAACCATATCACCCAAGGGAAGGGATCTTCGATCAGCTCCGAATTACAGTGATCCGATTGTCGCCAAAACAGAAAGTCTAGATTACAAAAGAGAGCCGAAGTGGGAAAAGTTCCACCTGGAATCGGAGTAGAGGCCAGGTTCCACGTCTGTGCTGATTGAGGACATTCAAAGATAGCATGGTTCACCGATTCGAAACAACAAAGAAGTTATTGGTCCTGAAGTACCATACTTAAATGCAATAAAAGCATTAATGTATCTTAATAGTCATACAAGACCTGATATATCATTTTCAGTGAATTTTTAAGCAAAATTTAGCTCATGCCCCATTTGTAGGCACTGGAATGAGATTAAACATTTACTTCTCGTTACCTCTAAGGTACGAAAGGCATGAGTCTATTTTTTCCTAACCAATATACAGAAGATTTGATTGATTTTGCATATACTAGATACTTGTCTGATCCCCACAATACTAGATTTAAAAGGATATGTGTTCACATGTGGCGGTACCACTATTTTTTGGCGTTCTATGAAGCAAACTATTACAACCACTTTTTCCAACGACTTGTCATCCACTATATACGAAAAGATTGTGGTATATATGCAGAGAAAGAAGCTCCAACAATCATGTATGAAGACAATGTTGCATGTATCGCATAGCTCAAAAACAGATATATCAAAATTCAAAACCGATAGGACAAAACATATTCTACTAAAATTCTTCTACACCCATGAGTTGCAGAAGAATGACATTCTTCGAGTTCTAAAGATTCATTCAAGTGAAAATCCGGCAGATATATTCACAAAGGCGCTTCTAACTGCTACTTTCAAGAAACTTGTTCATCTTATTAGATTGTGTCATCTCAAAGATTTTGAATGATGTCCTTATGAAGGGAGTAATGCGTGTTGCACTATTTTTCTCTTAACTATGATTTTTTCATTAGATTATCTTAATAATTTTTTTAATGAAACAGCGTTACAAACCATTTTTCGTAATGGACATGCATTCAATGCAGTGTGATGGATAATTTTGATATTCAAGATATCCTAGATATAAATGTATATTATGAAATTTCTATCTAGAATATTCTAAGTATATTTTATATTTGTAACTATCCTAGATATTGTTCAACAATATATATCTCTATAAAAAAAATTGTACTTGAAATAATACACACAAAAATCTTCTCTTCCTTCTCTATCTTATTCATTAGATACTATACAATTTTATAATTGTTTTTATACTTGTCAGGTGTCAACTATGTGTGAAGAATATAATAGACCTTTACTGTAGTATACGTACGTATTTGAAATGAAAAAAAAAAAGAAGTATACATAATACATCATATGATTTCGTCACGACTTCGTTGATCCTAATAGTTTATTGATTAATCTTCTTAGATATTATCTATTTTGTTAATAAAAAATTAGTGTTTTACTGTACTCTACAAGAGTGTTTAACTACAGACTACAGTTGTTATGAAAACTGATTTGACACTTTTAGATCTTTTCGGAAATATGGTAGTACATCTTCTCTGATCGAACATCCACAAAAGTTCCATTTTTTTCTCTAGGTTTTCTCAAACAATCTATGTAGAAAAGGGTGTTCTCCTTCTTCTTCGGTCTATGAAAAAAACATAAATATAGTTTATATAATCATGTTTCTTAAAGTAAATTAATTTACGTACAACACTGATGTGTTTATCCGGATGTTCGATGTGGCTGTACTCAATAGCGTTTAAGATAATGATGTATGTAAGCTTAATGATATTGCGCAAATACTCCCGTCTATAGTTCTAATGATATTTGATATTTAGTATGTTACGATTTGAAAATCTATAATGGATCCATAAATACTTGAACTACTCGTCGTTTCAATTCTGAAACTTATTTTACTTCTTTTCATGACGACTCTTTTACCCATTTATGCCTGCATGCATTAATTAGTATTAAACATAAGCTCTTTGCCATTCACCAAGTATTAAAAAAAAAATACCTAAACCGAGTACAAAGTAAAAAAAACAAAACTCGAAAGCTCCAAAACAGAAGACAAAACAGCAAAATATGTACAATCCAAAGTTCTAAGCGAAGATCAAAGATCTCGAACTGCATGCCTCTCTATCTAGACTATAGTTAAGTAAGCCTTCTCTCCTCATCATGTCAGATCTAGCGGTAGATACTCGTTCCTGCAATCGAACCGCCAAAAACTCACCGGCCAAGACAAAGCGCAGCGTTAACGTCAAGCCGCCAAGCAAAGCCACCGTCATTCATCCTCCAAACGTCACAAGGCGAAGTAATCGAACTCACTTCATTATCACGACACGTGTACTGCAGTCTCATTCTACACGTGAACGTCCGTTGCGTTAGCAAAGGCTTCTCCTTCATCACCAGCCACACACTCATCTTACTACACTTCCCTTCTTTCCCAACCACTAACTCTCTGTACGAACCATTCGTCCAAACCACTCCCCCTAAACCGTCCGATATAAAACCAGGACACGTGTCTCTCTCCAGATTCATCTTCCTCTCCTCGTCCGTACACCCTAACTCATACTCTCCCTCCGTTACGCACTCCACCGTCAACAACGACGACACGACGGTTTCCGTTTTCGCCGTTATCAACTCCATCTTCAGATCTGAGTTCTTCTTCGCCGTCGGATAACGTCCGTCACCTCCGAAACTCAGACACAACGGAGACGCACCTAACTCAGCCCTAGGCGCCAAAACCCTACGCGGTTCCTTCCTCTCAGGTGTCTCGGGAAGAAGAGGCAGCGTCACGATCTCAGATCCCTTCTTAGCCTCTTCGTGTCTCCGTCTGTTACACCGTTTACTGTTGCCGTTACTGTTAACAGATCCGCCGCCGCCGCCGCCGCTGCTGCTGTTCTCTTTCGAAAACTTTCTCTTACCTCTCCGTGATTTCGGCGAAACGGAATCCACCGGCGGCGAGGAAGATCCACCGGACTCTGGTCTCGGAGCAATCGGACGGTACCGGAGCATTATCCGATCAACCTTCGACATATCTCCGCCTCCGTACCCCGCTATACAACAACCTCCGCGAGAATTCATTTCTTTAAAAGGGCTTTTCAGTAAATTTCTCTTTTGTTAAATTCTAACAAATGAAATGATCGATGATGAGTTAACGACGAAGCGTGCCGCTACAAATATAAAGAAAAACTGTTACGTCGACACGTTTGGACAAACCGCCACGTGCGAGACCAAACGATGAACAGCGCAGCGTTGTGATTGGACGAAAGGAGAGGAGACGTGGCGTTTCGCGGTTTCAAAATCGCGGTCCCACCGAGACTCGCGGTACGACCAATGGGAGAGCGAGGAGTGGCTGTAAGTAGCGGTGCGATTAAAGGTAAGAGACAGAGCTCTGCGACTTTCGAGTTTACGTGTAACCTAACGCGAGGATTGTACTACGAGATGATAGGACACCTGGCCCAATCCTGTTAACTCATTTGTGGGTTCAGAGTATTTGATTTTTTTTTTTTTTTTTTTTAAGTTTGGTTTCTATTATTAGAATGTAGGATGGTAAGATTGTGACACGTGAAGAGGGAGGTGGTGACACGAATCTCCTTTGGATGCGGATAGTCTCATTTATTTCCAAAAATAAAGATATTTTTAGCATGCATATAATTGGTGAAACAAGTACGTAATTACATTTTAATATACGGGGTATTGACATATTAACCATATTATCTGCAATATTTAAGAACGTATGCCTGGGCATTTTACCTGCGACTCGAAATAACCGATTCGGATCGGTTTCGGTATTAAGCATTAGACCCGACGGGTTTTGATATTTGGACCCGTGGGTATTGTGTCGGTTCTAGTTCGGAACCGATACCCGATCGAGTATCCAAAAAAATCAGGCAACGGCTAAATTACATATCTCGATACATACTTTCGTAATTCCGTATTTCGTCTCTTCGATAAACCGATCTTGCGACGATTGAGTTTCCAAAATTGAGATTTAATTACCCGAGTCTGAGAAAATCCCCAATTACAAACTGGAATCTCTTGCGACCATTGCTCAAACTCTCTCAGTCTCACCGCCTCCGTCAGCGTCGTCGAGAAACATATCGGAGGTGTGTTTCTGTAACTCAATCTCTCCGCTTAATTCAGTGTACTCTCAGAGTCTCTCTCAACTATTTGAATTAGAATATTATATACTAATTTTGGATTTTGAGTTCTATATATCACGACTATTATTATTATTTTTTTCTGTTTATCTTTATGCGAGTATGTGTATGTCTTTGATTTGAGTTTGTGATTAAGTTTGATTTCAGTTCTGTTTAAGTTTGGTTTTGAGATTCATCATTCATCTTCCGATGACTGTAATGCAGATGGCTTCTTGTGATTCTCCTCTACGGCGAAAAGATAAGACTCCAATGGATGTAGATGATGGTACTGAATCAGACGAGGATGTTCAGACACCAACTCCTGGAAGTGGAAATAAAGGGAGAGGAAAGGTGGTAACAGTGGTAAAGGATCAAAGAAGAAGACAAAGTCTTGGGTTTGGGAAAAATTCACACGAAAGGAAGATGATTACAACATATGTAATTGTAACCATTGTGGGAAGGAGATGACTTGTCCAACGAAATCTGGCACCTCTAACATGAAGAAACATCTGGAAATTGTGTGCAAAGCTTATCAGGTGTGGTTTGCTGCTAAGAAGTTTAAAGATCAAACTGTGTTACAGCCTGATGATGAAGGGAATCTAGGTGTGGGTAAGGTGACTGATAAAGTGGTTAGAGAAGCTACAAACGAGATGATGGTATTGGCAGAGTTTCCATTAGCTTTCGTAGATGGCTTAGCATGGAGACACTTTTGTCAAAGAGTGCATCGATCTTCCTCATCCTCATTCTCGGAGAACATGCACAAGAGACGTAGTAGAGATGTTTGCTACTGGGAAAGCAACTATGAAGAGTATTATTGGACAGAATAAGCAGAGGATGTCGCTTACTACAGACATATGGGTTGCTTCACATACTCTAGCTAGCTACATGGTCATAACTGCACATTTCGTTGATTCTAATTGGAAGTTAAGGAAGTTCATCATAGGATTCAAAAATATATCTGATCATAAAGGTCCAACAATTTCTCAAAATCTACTTGAGTGTCTATCAGAGTGGGAAATAAAGAGTCTTCTGCATAACAGTAGACAATGCTACAACTAACACTTCGGCAATGAAGAAGTTCAAGGAAGGATTCAGGGCCTGACTGGTTCAAACGCAGCGGGTGCAGTTGCGGTTGCGAGAGTTTGCGGAAGCGGGCGGTTGCGGTTATTAGCGTTAATGAGCATTTTGTACGACTGGTATAGCGGTTGAAAACTGTTGCGTTTGCGGGACATTTTTGACTGGTTGACACTGGGTGTAACAACGGTTCAATATTAAAATAATAAAATACATAAAATATATCATTTATATAAATACCAGAAATTATATATAAAAATATGTAAAATTAATATTTAAAGACCAAAAACTAAATCATATAATAAATAGTTAAATAAATATTTTTAAGAGTTTAAAACAATTTTCTGTGTAAAAACATAATTGTATAGACAAATATATATTTAACTAATATGTATATATTATACATTATCAAATGAAGAAAATAAAATATGAAGTTTTAAAAGGTTTGAATTTTTTTATAAAATATATATATAGTTACATATATAAATTTTAGTTGATAAATGATATATATATTAAGAATAAGAATTTAATATAAAAATTATTGATACGAGAAATTAAATTAATTTCTTAACTTTTTCCAATTTTTTCAATTTATATAATTTTCTTAATTTTTAATTAACTTTTAAGATAATTTATTTTATATTTTTGAAAAAAAATTCTGGAACCACCCGCCACCGCCCGCAACCGCAAACGCTTGCTGAAAGCAGCTTTTGGATTTTAGCGGTACAAAGCGGTTTGAAGCGGTACAAAGCGATTTTTATGATTGTTACTAACCGCCGTCAACCGCTATCACCCGCTGCGTTTGCGTTTGCAACTGATAGCGGGTGAACCAATCAACCCCTCAGTCAAGTTTGTGATGATGCTTTGGTTTTGAAAGGTGAATTTTGCACTTAAGGTGCGTGACTCACATAATAAACTTGATTGTGAAAGATAGCTTATTGGAATTAGATGCCAGTATCGCTGTTGTTCGTAATGGCATTCAGTATGTGAGGTCTTCTACAAATAGACAAAAGTCTTTTGAGTTCCGTGTAGAAAGTGGGAAGATGTCACGAGGAAGCTTACCTTTAGATGTGCAGACTCGATGGAACTCAACCTTCTTGATGCTAAATCAAGCTATGAAGTTCAAGATGGCATTTGAGAGGATGAAGGCTGAAGATAAACCTTACAACGATTACTTTCTGGAACATGTTGAGAAGAAGAAGAGGATTGGACCACCATCTACATCTGATTGGGTTGAAATTGAGAGGTTTATTCATTTCTTTACCATCTTTTATAATTCTACTTTGACTCTATCAGCATCAACATTAGTCAGGGCTCACAAATTATATTTGGAGATAGTCACCATGACAAGGAATATTAGTGCATTAAGCACTTGTGAAGGTCCTGATGAAGAGCTAAGGTGCAAAGCTCTACTCATGATGACAAAGTTGAAGAAGTATTGGGACCCTTTCTGGGAACCTACGCGTGAGACTGCTAAATCTCAAAAAAACTGTGAGATGAACAAGTTGATAATAGTGGCCTCGGTTTTTTGACCCGACAAAGAAGATGAAATTTGCTAACCTCTGCTTTGACAAGCTTTATGGCAAAGAGAGCATCGAGTTCACTATTTTTTCTGAGAAAATTTTGACGATTTTGAAGAATTTGTTTGATGAATACAATAGTGCTGCTGACAAATGTCCTACTGGTGGGTCTTCTCAGTCACAAGGGGCATCTTCTAGTCAGTCTCAAGGTGAGGAAAGTGGGACTGGGGTATTTGTGAAAAGAGTTTTAGCTAATGGTGTCAGTTATGAAAGAATGGACAGTCTCTACGAAGAGCATGTTGAATAAACTGGAGTTCCTGAATCAGTTAATGAGCTTGAAATGTATTTGAAAGAACCAGTTGAGCATCCAAAGCTATTGAATTCGATGTCTTAGACTGGTAGAAATAATCTCAAGTATCCGGTTCTGTCTCTTATAGCTAGGGATATATTCGCAATGCAAGTATCCTCAGTAGCATCAGAATCCGCATTTAGCACTAGTGGGAGAGTGTTAGAGCAGTCTAGGAGTTGATTACATATATGGTTGAGGTGTTGATGTGCACAGAGCAGTGGTTAAAGTGTGAGATTAAGATGAATGGAAAAGGATTAATTACAATTGAGCAACTACTTTCTGAGGTGGAGGACCAAGACAAGTTCATGAGAGGTAATTTATTCTTTAACTCACTTCTTATATGATTTTACATAGATTATAATTTATATCTGTATTCATTGCTGTTCTGTAGAGTTTGAACCTGATTTCATGGTGCAAGGACAGTGACGATGGTTGGTTATTGGTTAAGTTCGAGAAGGTAACATCGTAACAGATTCCAAATTCTTTTGTTCTTCTCGATTCATTTGCAAGTGACTAATTCTGCTTGACTCCTTGTTATTTGTATTGAGCTTAGGGAGGATGGGAATTGGGAGTGTTTTGATGGTTGGAACTTGGAAGTTGGAACCGCTTAAATCCAACGAGAATTGAAACTATGTTGTGTCTTCTGAGATGGAATCATAAATTATGGAAAATCTATGCCGTTATGTCTTTGTTTGACTCTTTTCTGTCTTCTGTTAAAACTTAAAACTCTACTCTATGTGGTTATGTCTTTGTTTGACTTTAAAGTTTGATTGTGTTTGCGGTTTAAATTGGTTTTCAATACCATATATGCAAGTTTTTTTGGTACTTTATTGCAGGTTTGTTTCTTCTTTTTGATTTTGTTTTGTTTTGAAGATCATGATATGTTGTTCTCTGTTGTGTTTATGTATTGAAGATGATTGCAGGTTTGTTTCTTCGTTTTGATTTTGTTTGATCGGTATACATTTCGGGTATGATTTTGAATATTTCGGGTATAATTAAGGTTAAAAATCCGAACCGATCCGAAATTAGGAGAAACCCGAAAAAATTTCGGTATAAATCGGTTCTGAAAATTTATGCCCGAACCGACCCGGAACCGATAGAAACCAGACCGAACCGACTCGAAATATACACAAGTAAATATTGAGTCCAATTTTCGTATACCCGACAGACCTGGAACCGATAAGACCCAACCCGAACCCGACCTGAGGACCCGATTGCCCATGGCTAGTTTGCTGAATACTTTTAATATAACTAGGGAAATCTTCCCTACACCGGATTTGTCAATAATCAATTTGTTTGCTCTTTTGTTTTCAGAAATATGGTAAAATATATTAGTATGTTTTAGGGCAAAACTTTTAAATGATACACATTCATGTTTTCTTGACCAAAATAAATCAGGAAGTTAAATTGGACAAAAATGTTTCATTTAATGGACAATATGACTCTTTTGCCGCTCCTTTTCTAATTAGATCCTAAATCGACAAAATTTGTTCGTAAATACATAAGTTTCTCTGAATCTGTCGTCTTCCCCATAAACTTTTTCGCGAATTGTGATACAGATTGTTTGATTTGCTCCAGCTACAATTTTCTTCATCGATAAAATCTTCCTTTCCGGGAAAAGATATAATCAAAAGCAACATAGCTAATAAACTATAGATTCTGGTAAGGCCCTGTTCGTTTGTTCATCTCTCACGTCCATCTAACTGATCCATCTGAATGGTCCATTCAACTGTTGTTCGTTTCATTTTTGATCCATTCATCTGACTTATCCATCCACATGAGCTATTGTTTGTTTGATCATCTCTATCTCCATCTAAATGAAGTATAATAAGACAATTACCTAAAATACTCATACTTGTCTAATTATTTTTATTATTTAATAATTTTATTTATGTTTTTCCATTAAACTACATAAATTACGTTTTTCAGCTAATACCAAAATTATGTACTTCTAACAGAACCAGGATATTGTTATAATCCATTTAGGTTAGATCTCCATAACCGGCCTAGTTCAGACTGTCCTTGTCCTAGACGGCCCAATTTTCTATTCCTTGTGTCCAAGGTTTACATTTTCTAGTTTATGTAATATTTCATTTTTCTCTACTTGTGTAATCACTATATAAAGAGGCCTTTAGTCCTCATAATAATACACACAGAAATATTCGATTCACAACACGTTATCAGCACGAGCTTGCTCTGGAGAAACCCTAGCCGCCGACGAAGAACACAAAACCGCCGCCTCCGCCTTCTCTTTGCTTCCGGCCGCCGCCGATTTCAACAAAGGTGTTTCTGATCCAAGCTTGAGTTTTTCCGTGGTCCTTAGCTCCCGGTCCATACCAGTTCAACCCCAAAATGTGATTGAGGTAAATCCCTAATCTAAGAACAAGAGAAATCGAATTTGACCTAAGAAAATCTAAACCCTAAAATCGATTTTCTTATCCAACTTGATTGATCTTGTTAAAACTCATACCTTAACTTGGATCTAAGCTAAAGTCAAGACATAAAATCGATTTGTTTGCTTAACCTTGTTTGATCTTGTTTAAACTCAAATCAAATTGTACTTAAGATATATCAAACCCTAAAATCGATTTCTATGCTTGATTGTTTGATAAATTTCTTGTTTAAATCCCTGCATAAAATCGGTTGCATATGTTAGGGTTGTTAGATTATCTCTTGTCCCTTGCATAAAACCAAACCCAAAAGTCTAACATCGTATAGATACTGTTAAAACAGAATTTGATTCATCCTTATCGCATGCTCCCATTAATCATCACTTGAAATCAATTGCTTGTATTCATGAGTTAGTGTTGCTAGATTGCTTGTTTAGATCATGAATAAAATTGGCCACCATAGAGAAAAAGAGAAGTCAAAATTGTTTTGGCTAAACCCTGATTCTATTCCAAAAAGGAAATTCTAATCCTTTCCTTTTTAGAGAAAATGAAAGTTTGAGAATATCTTTTTTCCTTGTGCATGATTATCCTCCCATTATCCTTTTATTGCTTTGTCCATTAATTAATTGTTTTAGGATTAATCTTGCATAAAGGAAATTGTTAAAAATCGAATTAGACAAATGCATAATCACCTAATTAAAAAATCGGCCACATATAGAAATTTGTTTGAATTGCATGATTGCTTGAGCACATGAAGTTTAAGATCGGATCAAGAAAAGCGGCCATCTTCATAAGGCCATGATTTTGTTAAAAGCCCTAAGAAAAAGTTGATGCATATTTTTCAGATGACAAAAGTCAACTCAGATTACCCGGTCCTAAATCTCTTCGGAGACTATTTCCTAGAATGGGTCATGAGCACTAAAAATGCTATGCAAACTAGGGGACTCGGAAGATGCATCACAAATGGCAATCATGAAATAGAAAGCCAAAGGCAAAGAATCATAACAATTATGCGCTACCATCCCACTGAAGAACTGAGAGATCAGTACCAAGATGTTAAGGATCCTTTTGATCTTTGGACAAAATTGGGTGAAAGATTTTCAATGGTACCGTGGCAAAACTCCGTGGAAGAATGGGAGAATCTCAGTTTCCAGGATTTTGAATCCATGGATGAATACAACTCTGCCCTAATGAAAATCGTCCATGGCCTCAAGCTATGTGGCGAAGTGATAAGACATGAGGGTCTTTTACAAAAGACCATCTCTACATTCCATTCAAGGGAAGTGTTGTTATCACGTAAGGCCAAAAGTTTCACTGACTATAATGACCTATTTTATTACCTTAGAAGAGGGCAGAGGACCAAAGAAATTATCAGCAGATTTGATGAACTGATGAAAAGATGCAGTGAGATGGAAAATCCTCAAACAAATGATGAGGAGGAAGGCTCGGATTGTGAGGGCAGCTCAAAAGTTGACTAGAGATTCCGAAATTTTAAAACTTATGTTGCTTCTATGTTTACTTTGACTTTATGTCTTTGGATTTGTTTCTTTGATTTTGAGTGAATTAATTCAAGGCTTTTAAGACATAATTTCTTATTTTGACTAAAAGGCAACATGGATGAATTCGTGGTGGATAGCGGGTCAAGCCACACGATTTTAAAGGACAAAATATATTTTGTAAATCTTACATTGAAAAGGCCAATATAAGTAATATAGCAGGATCGGCCAACCTAATAGAAGGCTACGGCCAGGCCAATGTCCTATTGCCTAAGGGGACACATCTAGAGATTGAGGATGCATTGTTTTCCCCCAGCTCAAAAAGAAGCCAATTAAGCTTTAAACACATTCGAATGTATGGTCTTCACATTGAAACAATGGACGAGGGAAACCGAGAGTTCCTCCAAATAATTGAAGTCGTCCAAGGCCAAAAGAAAGTCCTAAAGACTATACCTGTTATAGCTACCGGCTTATATTGCACTAAGTTCAATATGATTGAGGCCAATGCCACCGTAAACAAAGAGTTCACGGATAGGTTTACCCTATGGCACGACCAGCTGGGACATCCCGGGTCGAATATGATGCGAAAATTAATTGCCAATACTTATGGGCACGCCTTGAAAGAAAGGAGAATTATTCCAAAGAATCTTACTTGTGCCTCATGTTCACAAGGAAAATTGATTGTAAGGCCATCACCAGTGAAAGTGACTAAGGAAATAATAAATTTCCTGGTAAGAATTCAAGGAGACATATGCGGACCAATACTGTAACACCCCCGAAACGGACTAGACAGGACTGGCCGAACGACAATCAAACAAGAACACGAACGACCAATCCCTCAGCCTAACCCGATCCGCAGATGCCACAAGTCGGGGTTAATCAGATAGTCCAGCCCATCTCAGAGGTCACTGAGCTTAAGGCCGGTCCATCCGACCAACTCCGATACCTCTCGACTGCGGCCTAAGGCTTTTCAACCCGTACTTTGGTCTCGAGTTGTGTTAGTCCGGACTAGACTAATATCATTAAGCAAGCCAAGTTTGTAAAAACATTCCTCTTTATTCATATCATTCCGAAAACATGTTCTTACAAACTTATATATATATCTTTGTGGCCAAGGCCTAGTGCCAAAAGAGATAATGCATACTTTAGCTACAAACCAGTTTTACAAAAGCCAAGCCAAATCTACTCCGGTGCCCTAACGTTCCGCGCCACTCCTACTGGTTACCTGCGAGAGAGGGAAAGGGGTGAGTAATCTAAGATTACTCAGTGAGCTCAGAGCACAAATGATAAAGATACCCAACCCAAACACTAGAAAGCAATCAATCAATCAATCAAATAGCCACAACAAGAAAATAATCAATAGCCGAAGCATGCAATACTACTAAACCATATGCACCAACACCACACTCCTCCACACGCGTTCTCACAACGCTCACACCCTTGCGTAGGAACTGAGATCTCATCAGTGTGCTGGCCGATTCCCCTTCCTGTGAACACCCTGCACTTGACTATCACAAAGAACATCAAGCCGGAACATCACACAGCGAAACCGATCACTGATAAACTCACGGTTCATCTCGGAACCGAGCCCCAATAAACTCACGGTGCATCTCGGCGGGATTCCGACTATCTACGGTTATCCCTTTCGCTCAACCGGGATTCCGACTATATACGGCTATCCCTTAACTATCCCGTCGGATAGCACTCGGCCCCAGGCTACAATCCCGTCTCTCCGAGTCTTCTTACCGATAAACTCACGGTAAGGAAAGCGGGGAATCTGACCACACTGTCCTCAAATCATGTAGGATAAACTCACCTACATGATCCGCACCTAACCACACCTACAACACACCACTATATACCAAACACCACCACACTTCACAACACTACACTCAACATACCACAACACTTATCAATACTCCACCGCTGGTATGCCCTGCAGAAACACATTAATTCATACCGCGGGAGTCACCTGCACACACGTCAGCTTACAAACATAGATCCGAAATGATATAATCCGCGGAGCACAAGGCACCCGGTGTTATACCATGTCGATCCTCATGCAACACACAAGCATACATTCTCAACATCAAATGAAACACACAAGCATGCATAAACAATCACACAATCAACCAAGCAACAGTTCACACAACAAGAAATTCTACCTTGACCAGATCCATAGTATAACGCTAGCCCGTCCACATCGGGAAACATCACGTTATAGTAAGAATCATAATCAACGTTGGGCTACTATCCCCAAAACTCACGATCAAAGGAAGAAGATGGAAAGAAATTCCATCGCAGCCATATCTATAGCACAACGCTTTCGCGCAATGGTATAAAACACGGACGACGATGGGCTACTAGCTACTGAACTCACCTTAAACGAAGACCAAGGCTTAGACATCTAGCCTACCACAGCTCCTAACTCCGGATCTAGACTTTCCACGGCTCACCATCTCTAAAACTCACTTTTTATCTCTCGGTTTCGGGTTTATTTTTACGAACTAAGGGAGAACAAAGAAGGAACGTGGATGAGGAGTAGCTGAAGAGGAATGGAGGTATTTATAGCCTTCTCAGGTTGCCAGGAGCGTGACACCTTTGCTTACACCGTGCATTGCCCTGGTCTCGACACCTCTTGCTTGTGGACACTTATCACCCTTCCACCCTCAGTCTTCTTACACCTAGTTCTTCGGATGGAGGTCCTCATTCTGAAGCTGACACATGGTGCTGAGTCAATGCCTCGTCATACCATGAGGTGGCCAGTTGGTTTCGAACAGATCTTTCCCAGTTTGCTCGGTATTGTCCGTTTTCGAGCTGCGAACGGCCTATGTCATACAAACTTCGTCCGCCGTCCAAAAAGCGATCTATTTCTTTCAGAATGCTCTTTCAGATGTCCTTAGCACCTCCAAAAAATTTCACTTTATTTGGATGGGTGACGCTCTCCCTATGACCACATCTTCTCGGCTTACCTCATCTCGGAGTTCCTTAGTATTTCCTTCATAACTTCTGCGTCCACCATCCAAAAACGGATTTTCTTCGATCATAATCTTCCTTTAAGTGTCCTTAAGAGCTCCACAAAATCTCAGAATTGTTTGACGGGCGACGCTCGGCCTGTGAATTATTTCCCTCGGAATGTCCTTTCTTCGGGTCTATCGGCTTCCCCGATTTTTATAGGCTGCGTCAGAATTTTTATTGAGATGAATCCTTTTTAATTGACTCCATTGATGTCTTGAGAATATTCGATCCAAGTCCCGGAATTTTTAAAATTGTCTCCATTGGTCTTCAAAAATGATTTCTGCTCCAGGGTAATTTCTGCTCTAGACTGGAGTATTACAAATACACTCATCTTGTGGGACATTCCGATATTTTATGGTCCTCATTGACGCATCTACAAGATGGTCACATGTAAGCTTATTGTCATCACGGAATATGGCATTTGCAAGACTCCTTGCTCATATAATACGCCTAAAGGCTCACTTTCTAGATTTTCCTCTGAAAACCATACGAATGGACAATGCTGGTGAATTCACTTCCCAAGCGTTTAGTGACTACTGTATGTCCATGGGGGTAAGTGTTGAATACTCCGTGGCACATGTACATACACAAAACGGCTTGGCTGAGTCATTTATAAAACATATACAGTTGATTGCTAGACCATTACTTATGAGGTCGAAGCTTCATGTATCCGCTTGAGGACATGTTGTCTTACACGCTGCTGAACTAATTCGCATCAGGCCATCAAGTGACCATAGATATTCCCCATCCCAATTATTAACGGGACAAGAGCCTGACATTTCCCATCTTAAGATATTCGGTTGCTCAGTTTATGTGCCGATTGCACCACCACAGAGGACTTAGATGGGACCTCAAAGGAGGATGGGGATATATGTTGGATATGATTCTCCCACGATCATAAAGTACCTTGAGCCAACCACCGGTGATTTATTCAAGGCCAGGTACGCGGATTGTCATTCTGACAAATCCGTTTATCCAACATTAGGTGATGGAAACCGGCTGGTAAAAGAAATTGCACGGAATCGAACATCCTTAAAATGGCAAGATCCTCGGACTCGTGAAAGTGATTTAAAGGTCCAAAAGATAATACATTTGCAAAAGCTAGCTATACAATTGCCAGATTCCTTTGCAGACCCAAAGAGGGTAACGAAATCGCATATACCAGCCGTGAATGCACCGATGCGTATTGATGTCCAAGAAGGACCGAGTCAACTGGCTACTGAGTCTAAACCACGATTAAAACGTGGAAGACCCATTGGTTCCAAAGATAAGACTCTTCGGAAACTATGAAATTCAGACAGAGGAGATAGTGGACATTCCAGACACAAATGAACCTAAGGTGCCGAAAAATGTTGCTTGGGACGCCAAGCTTCATGGGCCTGAAGTTCCTGATATTAAAGAGATCGCGATCAATTATGCTTCGTCTGGAATCCAATGGAACAGAAAGAATGTCGACATTGATGAAATATTTGCATGCAATGTAGCACTTGAGCTCATAAATGAGGATCTAGAACCCACGTCCATTTTAGAGTGCACTCACTGATTAGACTGGCATAAATGAAAAGATGCTATAAACGTCGAGTTAAAGAAGATAGAGGTTTTTGGTCCCATAATTCGGACACCTCATGATGTTATACCAGTTGGACATAAATGGGTCTTTGTGAGGAAGAGAAACGAACAAGGTTAAATCGTTAGATACAAATCACGGCTTGTGGCACAAGGATTCTCACAAAGACCAGGAATCGATTATGAGGAGACATACTCCCCTGTGGTGGATGCAACAACTTTTAGATTCCTGATAAGTCTGGCCATAAGAGAAAATTTAGATCTGCGGTTAATGGATGTTGTAACCGCATACTTATATGGTCCACTGGATAACGAAATTTATATGAAAGTCCCAGAGGGCATAGAGCTGAAAGATAAAAGAAGTTCTCGAGACCATCATTGTATTAAGCTGAATAAATCGCTCTATGCATTGAAACAGCCAGGTCGTATGTGGTATAATAGACTAAGCGAGTACTTAGTTAAAGAAGGCTATAAGAACGATCCCATAAGTCCATGCATATTTATAAAGAAATTTGCTGAGGGATTCATAATCATCGCGGTGTATGTTGATGACCTGAACATCCTAGGAACCTCTGAGGAAATATCCCAAAAGGTTGAATACCTCAAGAAAGAGTTTGAAATGAAAGACTTAGGAAAGACTAAGTTCTATTTGGGAATACAGCTCGAGTACATTAATAATTGAATCCTTGTGCATCAAATGGCATATACAGAAAAATCACTCAAGCATTTTAATATGGACCAGGCTCACCCACTGAGTAGCCCAATGATGGTGAGGAGCCTTAGTCTGGACAGCGATCCATTCGGTCCAAAGAAGAAGGATGAAGAAATCCTTGGTCCCGAAGTGTCATATCTCAGTGCCATAAGAGCGTTAATGTACTTGGCTAGTCACACTAGGACAAACATATGCTTTGCCGTGAACCTCCTATCAAGATTTAGTTCTTGTCTGACCCAAAGGCACTGGAACGGGATTAAACATGTACTTCGTTACCTAAAAGGGACGAAAGATATGGGTCTATTTTCACTAACCTTAATAAAGAAGGTTTAGTTGGTTTTGCTGATGCAGGTTACCTTTTGGATCCGCACAACGGTCGATCCCAGATGGGATATGTCTTCACTCACAGTGGAACAGCCATTTCGTGGAGGTCCATGAAGCAGACACTCACGGCTACATCGTCCAATCACGCAGAGATATTGGTGATTCATGAGGCCAGCCGAGAATGTGTGTGGTTGAGGTCAATGACGCAACACATAAGACGAGATTGTAGGATGACAAAAGGGAAAGTAGAACCGACCATCATGTATGAGGAAAATGCCGCATGCATAGCTCATTTGAAAGATGGATACATCAAAGGAGATCGGACGAAGCACATACTACCGAAGTTCTTTTTCACTCACGAACTACAGAAGGCCGGAGAAATCAAAGTGCTCCAAGTCCGTTCAAGCGACAACTCAGCCGACCTCCACATTGAAGAAGCTAATGCGTCTGATCGGCATGCGCCGATTAAAGGACTTAGAGTGATGATCTTTTCAGGGGAAGTAATATGTGTTGTACTCTTTTTCCTCGCTAAGGTTTTGTCCAACTGGGTTTTTCCTTAGAAAGGTTTTAATGAGACAGCATCCCCAAGCGTATTACTAAGATCTCATCATCATCACAACCGGTTATGTCAATCAAGGGGGAGTGTTATAATCCATTTAGGTTGAATCTCCATAACTGGCTCAGTTCAGAGTGTCCTTGTCCTAGACGGCCCAATTTTCTATTCCTTGTGGTCCAAGGTTTACTTTTTCTAGTTTATGTAATATTTCTTTTTTCTCTACTTGTAATCACTATATAAAGAGGTCTTTGGTCCTCATAATAATACACACAAAAACATTCGATTCACAACAGATATTAGTTTCCGTTAAAACCATAAAATCAAGTTTTTTCGAAAAACTCCAAAATCAAGTTTTCCAGACAAAACCGCAAAATCAAGTTTTTCGTCAAAACCGACAAATCAAGTTTTTGTCAAAACCGCAAAATTATGTTTTCCTGCAAAACCGTAAAATTACGTTTTCCCGCCAAAATTGCAAAGTTACGTTTTTTTCGCCAAAACCGCAAAATTGCGTTTTCCTGCCAAAACCGCAAAATTATGTTTTCCCGCCAAAATTGTAAAATTACGTTTTTTTGCCAAAACTGCAATACGACGTTTTCTTGCCAAAACGACAATATTATGTTTTCCCTCCAAAACCGCAATATTACATTTTCTCGCCAAAACTGCAAAATTACATTTTCCGCCAAAACTGCAATATTACGTTTTCCCGTTAAAAACCGTGAAACCGCAAAATTATGGTTTTCGCCAAGCCGAACATGACTTGCGATTTTGGTAGAAATTTTTAATTTTTTGGTTTTGCGGAAATACTTAATTTTACAAGAGAGACTTACCATAAAAAGTACTTTCTGTATTTATCTTTAAAAAAAAAATGACCCTTCGTGCTAGGGTGACTTTGAGTAGTGGAATTTCCTTTATTACCCTCTGATGGTTGGACAAAGAGTAACTAAGGGCAATAGTTACTTTGGTTACCTTTACCTTTTTTTCTTCTTCTCTTTCACGTTTACCTTTTCTTCTTCTTCTCTTTCACGTTTTTTTTTGCTTTCTCTTCCTTCTCTTTCATCTTTTTCTTCTTTTCTCTTTCTTCTTCTGCCTCCTCTTTCTTTTTTGTTGATTAAAAAACATTAAGAATTTCCCCTAGCGCTATTCACGGTGGTTTTAAGTTTCAATGTTATTGTTGCCGGCGAGTTTGACGGTGGAGAAACCCAGGGTTCCTGTCGGCATGGAAGGTAAGCGGTCGATGTGTCTTTCAGTGACTCGTGTTGAAGCTTTGGGCTTGAAATCTATTTTCATCGTGTCTGTGTTTCCCCCGACAAACCGGTCTGGATCTGTGTGGTTTCCAGTTTTTTTTTGGATTTTTGGAGCAGATCTATTTTCGCAGAGAAGGGGGTATCAGTTACACAGAAATGGTCATGAAGAAGATGTTATAAGCGTGGACGTACAAAGCAATGGAGCAAGCCGCGTGGATGTACAGAGACATGAAGCTAGGCGCGTGGATGCACGCATGTATAAAAGTATGGGAGTGGATACTTGGACGTACATGATTTCACATTGTAAATGTCGGGTGGAGATGTGGAAGATGATACGAGTGTGAGAGTATAGGCCAGTGAACATGAAAATCGAGATGGATAAAGCTTTTTCAGTGAATAGACGTTGTTCGAACATGACAATCTTCTCCATCAACGAACACAACACTCTAGATGATTAATTGTTCTTGGTGAAGCATTGATCATACATGTCAGTGCAGTGACGTCCGAATGAAGATGTACAGAGAGCATTTGAGTGGAATGGATGTACATTAAACACATGTTGTATATGTACATGTACACACAATTTTGGAGTGGATGTACATAAAACACATGAACCTTTGACTTGTGGATGATGTTATGTGGTTGACTGAGGGGAGGGTGAATGATTGGACGCAACACACCGGTGATTACTAAACGTTGTTCGACCATGGCCTGCAATTGAGAGTGTCCAAACATAGGTCAGTGAACATGAAAGCGAGAAGGATAAAGCTTTTCAGTGAATATACATTGTTCGACCATAACCCTCTTATCCATCCTCATCTTCATTCGCCCACAACCATCCCCATCTTCAGTTTGATAAGTTTGGATGACCACATTTCTCTTCTCTACCGTCATCTCCAGAAACCTATTCTTCATGTCTGTTGTTGTCTTCACTTTCTTCATCTTCTTCAGAATATCGAACTCGAGATGGGTCCTTCGTTATCGGCGGCAGATTCATTCTTGGTTTCCGGAGATGTGTGTCATAAGAACGTAAGCACATTTTTTGGAGAAAATCTGGATCTACTCGATTTTGTCCGTCGGAATTGAGTCTTGTTGGTTGAAATTGCAATACAATTGTTTCTTCTTTATCTTTCTTCTTCTTCTTTCTCTTTCCTCTTATTTCTTCATCTTGTTTTTCTTTGATTTTCTTCTCTCCTATGTGAATCAGATATGACAAAGAAAAAAAGGTGTATTAAATGTGTGGTTATATTTTGCTTTAGTTAAAATGTAAAGACTGTTAATTGAAAGAAAATAGATCTCGTTTGTTAGAGGGCATAAAAGAAATTAGTTGGGTATAAAGAAACAAAAAGTCCCTCATTACACATAAGTATGTTTTCTTGAAAGAGAGATAGTGGAAAGTATGTTTGTAGGCAATTATCTCATTTTACAATTTCTGCAGAAAACTGTGATTTTTAAGTTTTGGCGGGAAAACATATTTTTACGGTTTTGACCGATATTTTGATTTTTCAATTTGGCTAGAAAATAGGACTTTTGGGTTTTTTACAAAATAATTACAAAAGTATGATTTTGGTTATATTTGTTTTATCTAAAATTTACCTCTAAATAAGCAATTTAAATGGTTAGGATATATTTGTAATTTGTTATTTTTGACTTCATCTCTGTCTAGATGGTCCAATTTGATTCAGCTAACTGAACTTGAAATTTTGCCTAAGTTTTGAAATCTATCCAGATAAACTATTTGGATGGACCATCGGATGGACAAACAAACATGACCTAAGCTATTTGTTTAATCGTTTCAATTGATGGATATCCGATGATTATCGGTAGACTTAGCTAACTGTAAATGATTTAGTTAAAAAGGTCGATTAGTTTCGCTTGCCTTCGTAATTTCACTTTAATTCGATGGGTTGGTGGTTCATTGAATCTGGATTTGTAGTTTGAAGAATCGTTTTGACCTAATAAAATAAATATTTGCGGCAAATGTTTTCTCTTAACATGTTATTTCTCTGTAAACAATTGAGAGATGAAGTTCAATGCGTTTTTATGACTGAAAACGGAGTGAATCTCTTAGAAAAGTGGTTATTTTCACATTTCTAGCATTTGACAAAATGGACAAGACCTGTTATCTTTTCCTCACCAAAGAACACGTGTTCTTCCTCCATAACCTTCTCAACAGTGATGGGGTCCAAATTGGACCGTCCAATGCATTGAGTTATTGTATAAATAGATACAAATGTTTATATATATACGTTTTAGGAAAGCTTTCCTAAATATATAGAATGGTTCTTAAATTTTAGTTATTGTATAAATAGATAAAAATGTTCATATTTATAGGTCTTAGGAAGATATTCTTCAATGTCGGTAATGACTTCCTTCTTTTTTTTTGGGTCAAGTGTCTGTAATGACTTCCTAAACTAAGGTTTTTAAATGAAAGACTTCCTAAATTTGGTTTTGATCAACTAGTAATTAACATAAAATTTAGATGATCTTCCAAAATGTGTAGGAAACCTTTTTAAAAATTCAAGAAAACTTCATAAATTCTAAAACTGACATTTTTAAATATCTAAAAATACTCATACAAATTTTAGTAAGATCTTAATAAAAAAATTTATTCTATTTCTCACCCTCTAATAATGTCTTTTAAAATATTAGAAGAACTTTTTAAAATTTCAGGAAAGCCTTCCTAAAGTTTATAAAAGCTTCCTAATTTTTTTATCAACTATTAATTAACATAGAATTAGCAATTAACATACAATTTAGGATGATCTTCGTAAATTTATATGAATATCTCTTAACAATTCAAGAAACCTTCATAAATTCCAAAACTAACACCTCTTGACATCTAAAAATAATCATACAAATTTTAGTAAGATCTTCCTAAAATTTTATATTTTCTTTCTCAATCTTTTAGAATGTCTTTTTAAAAGTATAGAATTTTTTTAAAAAATTTCAGGAAAGTCTTCCTAATTGTTTACAAAATCTTCCTATATTTATTTTTGATCATATAGTAATCAACATACAATTTCCTAAATTTGTATGAATCTTTCCTAAAAATTCAAAAAAAACTTCATAAATCCCAAAACTAACATTTCTAGATATCTTTCTTTATCTTTAAGAATGTCATTTTAAAACAATAGAAAAACTTTTAAAAAATTTTAGGAAAGCCTTCCTAAACGTTTATAAAGGCTTACTAAATTTGTATTTGATCATTCTAAAAAGCTTAGAAAGACATTTTAGATGTTTAAAAATGCTTTTATAAATGTCAAAAAGCTTGATAAAAAAAAATTAGGAAAGATTCAGAAGTCTCTTGAATATTAATAAAATTTATTCAAAAAAAAGTCTTCATAAGAAATCTTAGTATGAGTTTCCTAACATTCAGGAAGGCATTCCTAATTTTTTTTAAATGCTACTAAAATGCTTACAAGGATTTCTTCAAACTTTTGAAAAGATTAAAACATTAAGAAAATTTCGTAAGATATTTCATAACTTTTAAACAAACAGTGATAACCCTTAAACAAATAAAAAAACATTGTAGACAAACAAAAAGTTGTATGGCTGAAAGATTAGGAAAACATTCAAACCATTCATGAAGGCTTTCCTAAACATTTCTGAAAACAAAATCCTAAATATGTAAGAACGCTTAACATTAGTTGTAAAAAAAAGAATGTTTAACATTATAAAAAGTTTTTAATACATTTGAAAATATAGTATAAATAAGTATAAATGCGTCTCAGACACAAATGATTAGCTTCTCTTATTCTTTCATCTTCATATAGCTTTACGTAGAATCAGAGTTAAAGTCACAAATCCAGGAGAAAATCCTCTCGCCTCCATTATCTCACGCTGTCAAAGCTTCATCTATATAATTTGATCTACAATGCCCATGTAATCAATGTAGTGTATTAACATGGTTGCGTCATAACAATGCCTTTGACTTTCCATTATCGAAGCTTCAAGAAATCTGCATACCAGCATGAGCATACCGTCTAATCAGAACCACAAATATATCTGCATAAACCAAACCCGATCCTCCATCGCTTCTCACCCGATAAAAAATCAACGACCAAGCACTCTCGAAATTCACGAGCTTTACACAAAGCATTGATAACCGAATCGAACAGTGGAGGTGAAAGAGTAAAACCAGGTTTCATCTCGGCCCATTTGAACACTGTGTGGAGGACCATCGGCGACGACATTAACCGATCAAACAGCGCCTGAACCAACTGAATGTTCGGTTCGATTCTGGTTTCATCCGGAGCTGACTTGAGACTCGAACCAGGAATAACATTAGTGGTTTCGAGAAAATTGGATATGGTGGAGAGATCGGTCTTTGAGAAATCAGGGACAGCTAGTTGATGCGGTGTTGTACATGTTGAGTCTGGTTGTAACCATGGGATGAGAGGTTCGATGGGAATCGGCGGACATGAACGGCGAGATGATAAGCGGTGGTGCATCGTGTGGAGACTCCACAGTGGAGTGCAGTTATAATCGGAATAGCATTTTTTTTTTCTTTTCCTAATTTCTAAATGTTTCAATAAGATTGTGGGAAGGGTAGAATAGTATTTCTATCACTTAAATAAAACTTATATGTTATTTTTTCCTTATTAGTTCATTTTGGTCATAAAAACTTAAAAATGATTTATTTTAAGGTATTTCTCTATGTTTTATGGTTTTCTGAATATATAAAAAAATAATCTGTTATCAATTAATACGATAACATTTTTTGCTTAGAATTTTTAGAAATTTAGTTTTTGAAAGAAAAAGAGCCTCTAAACTATCAATGCACAATTTAAAATAAACATGAAATTTTTGTGTCATTTGGTTGCATTATCACAACATTTATTTTATTTATTATATAATTCTGAATTATACGCATTAGGTGAGTATTTTTTCTAAAAGATATATAAGGAGGGAGTATTTAGTTTAAAAAATATTGATTATAACTTCTATTTATTTGTAGGAATTAGAAATTAATTTTGATTGATAATTTTTGTGTAATTGTTTTATGTGTTGTTCATCTATTAATTTGTGTTATTTAAATCGTTTCTCTTTATTGTAATTTTACTATTTTAATATCCTTTATAACTTAAATTAAGTTAAATTTGATATCCACATTCAAACTAGTATAAAATATTTTTTAAGACAACAAACTCTTAATCTCGCGTAAGTACTATTCACATAAACTTGATAATTAATGTCAATGTCACAGGAAAAGAGAAGAAAGAGAAACTAAGCTACATGTGGTCTTAGGGTAAGGAATTATACTTTTTTAGAGTTTTACAAAAAAACAACATTGGAAGAAGTAAATTGAATCTGCATGTTTAAAATTTAGAATTCAGAGACCTTAGGCCTTTCTTTTGCATCATCAATGTCAAAATATAATGTTTATCCTTATTCTATGGTATTGAGAATATAGCATCTATATAGACATGGTTTAATTCAAATTAGAATTTCACTCGTTTTGTAAAGACCAAACTAAATTAAGAATCCTTATGCTAATACAAATTCCGAACAATATGAGAGAGTTAATAACAGTTAATCGGAAAATGAGAGAGACAATATAATATTTGACAAAAATGTTTTTTCAATGATAAGTACAAATATTAGCTAATAAAAATAATAAACATAATTTAATAAAAATATTTTAGTCTTTTAGTTTTTGAGATGTATTTGAAATTTGATCATGGTCTCATTTTGGTCGTAGACCATTTGGTCATGGTTTTAAATGGGCGTGGACCATTATTGTCCAGAACAGTAGAACACCCATTTGGACACGCCTATTTGGAAACGGACATCTCACTAATTTTTTTATTAAAAAAAACCATGAAGAAGGAAGCTGATGTACGAGTTTTAAACCCTATTTCCTACTGCAAGTGCACAACAAATCAGAGTAGTACTTAGGGGTCGATCCTACGAAGACCAAGTTCACACTATGGTTTAATGAGCTAAAATCAAGAGCTAAGAGATTCAAATAAGGGTTGTATAAAATCGTGACTAGCAAGTTACTAAAGCAAATCGGTTTTAACAGTAATAAAACAAGCGTTAGGTCAAGGCAATTCACAGGAAATTCAGAGCAAGGTCAAACAACTATTCAGGTTTTTATTAAGAACAAGTCTAGATATCAAAACACAAGGATAATATTAATCCACTCTCGTGATATTAACAACTTTATCTAGCAACCTAAAAATCCTAACTCTCGTTGGTATCAGATTCGCAGATAAGCATTAATGATCAGGTTTGATTTGTTCACAACTCTCCAATACATCTACTCTCGCAGGTAATGAATGAATTGTTCATCTAGATCTCTTCTAGCAACCTAGCAACTCTCGCTGTCTAGATAAACCTAAGATCAGGAATAGATTGACCAAATCGATTCAAGCAATATGAACAACCTAGATGAAGACTACCGATTTTGATTCCTATTTGTGTTCAACCCTAGCTCATGAATTCCTTTGAAAACCTTAACCTAACTAATAGATCTACTCAGACATAATCAAAGATGAAGGAAATAAAACAGATGATGTGAAAGCAAGCATGAAATCGATATTAAAAATAAGGAGTACTAGGGTTCAGAAATCTTCTCCAAATTGTAGCTTGAGATCTTCTCCCTTACAAAATAATTCCAAAAGCTAAAGGTAGATAAAAGATAAGATTCAAAGATATCTAAAACCTAAAACTAGGGAGAGTATTTATATTAGGTGTCATAGGCGGCTGGAAGGAGGCTGGGCTTTTTAAAAGTCGGCGGCCACCATTAGGGTAAAACCCTTCTTTTTGTTCACTTCCGCGGCGAGCAGGTGCTCACTTGGTGGCCGAAATCCGCGAGCATGTGCTCATCGATGGGAGTTGGGGATTCTTCATAAGACTTTCCTTCTTTTCTTCAAATTTGATTCTTTTCTGTTCCAAGGGTTCCAAATGCTCCAAACTCCAATTTCAGCTCAAAAGCTACCTAAAACTCCTAATACACACTCAAAAACTCTAGAAAACAATTAGATAAAAGGGGTTAGAAAGGGTAAAAATCCCAACATATCAATTCCCCCAGACTTAGATCTTTGTTTGTCCTCAAACAAAACTAAAATCAAGACTTAGAGAAATCGGTGGAGACTCACAAAATCTCAGAAACCAAGAGTAAACCAATTTCATCAGACCACATACTTAGAACAAGAGATACATTGCCTTACCGAAAACCTCAACAACAAAGTTCACCAACCTCAAACCATATGGCTTACAATCCCAAAAAAATCTAAGTTCAAGACAATAGACTCTCTACATCCAATTAGAGGTGGCGTGAGCTTCTTGCTAAAGACACTAGCTAAGTAAAACGAGGCTCGGTAAAAATCAGGCTTATAATTGGTGGTGGAGCTTAAGCGTGTTTAGGGTTACCTTGTTTCAAGAGAGTGCAGGATATCGCACAAAATGGCAAGGGAGAATGGACTCATTGATGTCCACAACCTCTAATTCACTCTCCTCCTTAAATCGATTTTATCTTCATTCCTCTTTTCCTTTCCTTGCTTTCTTGCGATTTACTCATGCTTCGGGACACACATTTTGAGTTACTAACTTGCCACCTCATATCCTTGAGCTACTAGCTCGGTTTTTCTCTTTTTTTTTTTTTTTTTGAAAGAGTTACCTTATGGATAGGGGGCTTTACTTGTGCATGTGTCCTTTGGCTAAAATGATCCTTTTCCGTCTCCATACCCCAGCAGGTCGTTTTTAGGCTTGTTTCTTTTCTGGACATCGCTGAGCAGGTGCTCTAAATCGGCGAGTATAGCGAGCATGTGCTCGTGAACTTTTCTAGCTTTCTCCTGACATCTTCTTCAGCGAGAGTGAATCAGAAGCTGCGTCAGTCTTTTTCTCCCCGACCTTTTTGCACATATCTGCATAGATGAGAAATAAAAATACAAGTGCATGTGGTATAAAAAGATGGTTAGGGTGAGGGTGAGGTACTAACTAAAAGCTAGCTATTCAGGATCAGCAAGAGTGGCAAAAGGGATAAGAAGTCCTGAATATATTATGTAACACGTTTTCTAATCCTAGTGCCAATAACAAGAAGAATTAAAGTCCTGATTATGTCCATATAAAATAGAGTCTAAAGCCTATCCGATAAACCTTAAAGGGATTGAAGTTTTCTGGCCTGAGGAAGGATCCGAATGTGAGAAGGCGTTGGCTCGTCTCTGTACTCTAAATTCTGCAGCAATGTTCACTAGAAAGCAGGTCATACTCACAAATGGTTAGAACTCATCATAGATTTTGGTCATAATCTCCAGAAGTTGTGATTTGACCCTTATAACAGACTGACTCAAAATAAAGAAAATAACAAGAAACAAAGTGCAGACTCGATAATAACCTCCCCCAGACTTACTTTACACCGTCCCGGTGTGAAAATAAGCTAGAGGAGCAAGCGAAAGAAAACAAAGAGAACAAAGAAAGCATAAAGGAAAACGGAAAAGACAAAGAGATAGAGATAGGTACGGGTCGTCAATCGACAGGTGGGTCCCCTGGGCTCTCGCTCCTAGCTCTGCCAGTGCGTCTACGGCGTCTTGGGTGTCGCTCGGAGGGGCTCATCGCAGCAGCTGCATAATGGTGGCAACAACCACTAGAAAGGTGCTGAAGAATCCGCTGTATGAGGCTGTTGTTCTTCCTTTGCGAGGCTACCATCCAGCGCCTGTACTCGGCGGTATCTGCCTCGTCGGAGATGGGAGGAAGGTCGTACTCGCCGGTAGCAGCTGAGGTAGAGGGGTGAGGAGACTGCGGGGTGCTGTGGATGAAACGGTCCTCCAGGTGAGGCATAGGGCCTTGAGAAGAGCTGGCAAAGTCCTGGTCTGAGAGGGAGCGTCGCGTGAAATCGTCCAAGAGAAGGACTTTGTGTATGAAGCGTAAATCCTCGATGGAGCAAAGCTGTGTCTTTGCTGGGTCCAGGAGGTAGATGTGCTGCGGTAGCCCGTTGAAACCTGTGTACTGATAGAGATGCTGATCTGATCTGGAGGGGGAGAGAATGCGAGAGTGGAGCAGATGCCTAATGTCCATACGCTCGCCCTGCTCCACGTAACTGAAGTAGTAGAGCTGGACGTGAGCGATCTCGAAGAGTCCGGTCAGAAGGCTGCCAATCCGCTCTGTTTGCTTCGTCCTGCAGTCCTTGATGCTGCGTATCAGCTCGGTGAAGTGCATGCCGAGGTTGGAGCGGTAAAACTCCGGTGGTGGTGCGCCGAGCAGAAGGGAGTTGACTCCATGAGGGCCAACAATAACATCACTGCAACCAAGATACAGCAGGATCATCTCTTCCGTGTGTACCTTGTTTCCGGATGGGCGGTTGAGCACCATGTTGCTGAAGATCCGGGCGCAGATGCGGAGAGCTGGATGGCGGATGCTGGACTGAGCGGCGGAGTAGGAGCAGTATGTGCCACGACTGATTGTCTCCCAGAAAGTCTTTACTTCCTTGAATCGCGTGGGGAAGTCGAGGCGCTCCACTTCGTGCCTGAAACCATACATAGTGGTGAAATTCACCATGGGGATGTCGAATCTTCGTCCGCCGGCTTTGAACATGAATGTGGCGCCAGCTAGAGTCCGGTTCTCGGGATCCCGGTGAATGATACGCGCGGAAGCGAGACACTGACGGACTAGCTCCGGATAGAGGATCGACTCTTCAAAAGAGAAAGCAAGGTAGTGGGCGTTGGAGAGTATTCTAGTCACGGTGTCGTGCAGTCCAAGCATCTCCAATGTCTCGCGGCAAACAAAACGCGTCGGCGCAGTAGTAAGCTTCAGCATCTGATTGTAGTATGATGCATCCCGTTGATCCCACACTTCGTCAGATTGAATAGGCAAATTGTCATCCGGCAAGGCGAACAGCGTGTTTTCTGGACGAGGCCACGGGTACAGCCACGGTGAGGGGACTGATTCCTTGCCTTTGCGACATTGTTTCGGAGCCATTGGTGCCTGCGCGAAGCAAAACGAACGAGCATGAACCCATGGGAGATAAATCACAAATCGCCGAAATAGAACTATCAAACAAGCATTCCAGATTAAGCAAATTCTATCAAAGGTATAACAATGTAGCATTGAACCGAGAAAGCAAAGCGTAAACCCTAAATTGATAACAGTTTCGAGTCCGCCATTAATGGCTCATTCAAGCTTTGCGTGATTTGCATGCGAAGTCTAAGGGACGAATCAGCAACCAAACAAGTTCGATTTCGATAAATAAACAAAGATACTATCGATCTTAACTCATTTTCCACCAGAGAGATAGAGATTTCGGAACTTCCCTTGAGAATGGCGAACTGAAAATCAGAGTTTTGAGAGCGTACCTTGGTTGGATGACAAAAGCGATAGTGAAATCGAGACCAGGGCTAGAAGGTGAACGAAATCAACCCAAAGATTGTGCAAAACGGTTGAGAATTGGAAAAACTAGGTTTTTGGGGGAGATGGGTTTTCAAATCGGCGAGAGAGAGAGGAAGAAGAAATCGAGGGAGAAGAAAAAGAAAGGAAGAAAGAAAAAGAAAAATAGCAAAAAAAAAGAAAATTGGTTTTTTTTTTTTAGTTTTTTTTTAAAAAAACGCGGGATTAAAATCCGGTTTGAAGTTGCGAAGGACTTACCTGGAACGAGCAGGTGCTCGGATGTCTCCTCAGATCGAGCAGATGCTCGTATCGGATCGCCGATTTTCAATTTTTTTTTTTTTTATCTGAAACAAAGAAAAACAAAACCAAAAATTAATAGCAATAGGAAAAAGAAAAAGAGAATAATTACACTTACTAGTGGGTTGCTTCCCACTCAGCGCTTGGGTTAAGTCGTTAGCTTGACTTGGTGAGCTGATCAGGCTGGTGGAGGTTCGGTCAGGGGAAAATCTTCCCCTTCCTCGAGTTATGCATCGGCAAGATAGGGCTTCAATCGCTGCCCATTAACCACGAACTCTTCGCATTTTGTCGTTTATCAAAACAACTGCTCCATACGGCCGTACTTCCTTGATGGTGAATGGTCCAGACCATCGTGAGCGCAGCTTCCCAGGAAATAACTTTAACCGAGAATTGAAAAGCAGGACTTGATCAGCTGAGGCGAAGTTGCAAGAGTCAAATTCTGTTTTGGTGTTAATGAGGGGGAAGGAAATCAGTAAGGTGTAGGTTTAATCAGCTTGGTGTTCATGAGATGGAAATTTCATTTCTAACCTTAATGAACTGAATTTTAAAATCAAATCTCAACCCATCCCAATTCAATTCAACCACAATTAATCTCAACCACCAAACCTAACCACCAAACCCAGCCACATATCTCTCTCTCCTCTTTGTTTCATCGTATCCTACAGAAAAAAAAAAAAATTGGACTTCTCTTCATCTGCCACATCTCTGTTTTTTCTGGGTAAATGTCTTTCTTCTTCTGGGTACTAATACGAGCTTTTTGTTGTATGCGATTTTGACTTGATTAAGCTATTTACTCTGATAAACATAAACCAACATCACGATAGTCTTTTTCAAAACTGCTTCGTGGTTTTACTTTTCTTCCGCACGTAACTTTATTCCCCAAGCGAAAAAAGCAACATTGAGCTGGCTTGACGTTTCGTTGATGAATAGAATTGATCAAAATTTGTGTAAAGATGGCATTAGTTTTTGATTACATTCTCAGCTGCTAAAGTATAGACACTAGAAAATGTGGATTTGGGAAATTGTATAGAATATAGGGGACAAGTGTGAAAGTAGGAAAGAGGAAGGGGAAGAAATCATGACGCAATGCACTTGCGTGACCTCAAGCGTGGATTTTGGAGCTCATACGACCGGAGCGGTTCGTACGATCAGAGAATCAGATAAAAAGACCTCTTTACCTGAAATTGTACACCATAAATTTTGAAAATCTATCGTTGGAGATGGACAGAGATGGAAAATTTATAAGTTTTGCTGAGCTTGCTCAGCACAGTAGCAGCCAAGATTGTTGTCGTCCGGTGCGAGGAGATTTGTCTCTCCGGCGGACTTGTCCGTCAGAAAATGAAGTATATGAGGTTCCTCCGCAAGCGTATGAACACTAAGCCGTCTCACGGGCCTGTTCACTTTCGTGCTCCGTCCAAGATCTTCTGGCGCACCGTTCGTGGGTTCGTATATCATTTCTCTTTCGTTTTTGATTTTATGAATTTGGAACTGTGAATATTGTAGCTAAGGAAGCCTGCATGCCGTTTAGTTTTGCAAATTATCTCAATTCGTGTGTTTTTCTGGATGTTTTCGGTAATGAAAATGAAATAAGAGTTTACATTCTTGTAGTTTCGTTTCTGTTCTTTCAATTTTTGCATGGTGTCTGCTCTTGCGAGTATTCTTCATTTCATTGCTCTTGGATTCGTGTCAACTATCCGTTTGATGGTTGTGTAGCTGTTTAAGAAATTGGAATGTGTTAGCTTACCCAAAAAAAACAAACCTTACCGAAACAAAGGGGACAGAGAAGAAGCGCTTGATGATTAAGTAGTATAATTGGTATTATTGGTAGTTGTACCATTTTGTAATTATGAAGTTGCGTAAAATGATTTAACTTTCCATACCAAATAGGACATTAAAAATCTGAATTTAATATAAAATAGATAACAAAATCTGAATTTTTAGAATTGGTTACCTGATCATTATATGTTTACATGAAATGTCTTATACTTATTTTGTCTACTTGTACCACTATTACTAGTTGTACCATTTTCAAGTGATGAAGTTACAAAAATTGATTTAAATTACATTTGTATACATTTTTCCATACCAAATAAAGCATTAAAACATCTTACTTTTACATAAAATAGATAGCAAAAGTTGAATTTTTGGAATTGGTTTCATAATCATCATATGTTTACATGAAATGCCTTATACTTTTAAGGTTTGTTTATAAAACTTCACCATACTAAAATGACCACTGAATAAAAATGAGTTTTCACAATTTTTTTGGTCTGAGATTATGTTAAATGTAGTTTATATACTAATTATTTTAAGTACAACTAAAAAATTGAATTTAAAGTATAGTACAACTGATTAAAACCAAAAAATACCCAAAATACAACTCTTTACAAAAAAATACAACTAGAAAACTGGTACAACTAGAGATATTGGTACAACTTGAGATATTGGTACAACTTGAGATATTGGTACAACTAAAAAAATATTCTTCTTCTAGTAGTATCAGTTTTCTACTTGTACTAGAAATATTCTTCTTCTAGTAGTACCAGTTTTCTACTTGTACCATTTATAAGATTTGGTACAACTAGGACCACAAGTAGTATACTAACTGATAGTTCTAGTTGTACGATTTGAAAAACTGAAGTTGCGTAAAATGATTTAAATTTGATTTCTAAACATGTTTCCATACCAAATATGGCAGTAAAACATCAGAATTTTACCTCAAATAGATAACGGAAGTTGAATTTTTGGAATTGGTTTCATGAACATCACATGGTTGCATGAATTGCCTTATACTTTTAAAGTTTTTTTTTGAAACATAGCCAAACTAAATAGGCCAATGTGTAAAATAGTATTTTTAAAAAAAATTTGGTCTGAGTTGATGTTAAATGTAATTTATATAGTAATTGTTTAAAGTACAACTTGAAAATTTAATTTAAACTTGAGTACAACTCAATAAAACTATAAAATGGCCTAAGTACAACTCGTCACAAACCAGTACAACTCGTAAACTGGTACTACTAGGAGCCAAAAAGACGGCGCTCCTGACTCGGAAGTCGGCGCACGTGAATCGAAAGTCGGCGCACGTGACTCGAGTGGTACAATTAGTACTACTCGTCCAAGTAGTACTAGTAGTACAATCAGAACTTGTGGTACTACAGCTATTTGAGTAGTTGTTCGGATAATTCTAGTTGTTGTGATAGTTCTAGTTGTACGATTTGAAAAACTAAGTTGCGTAAAATGATTTAAATTTGATTTCTAAACATGTTTCCATACCAAATATGACAGTAAAACATCTGAATTTTACCTCAAATAGATAACGGAAGTTGAATTTTTGGAATTGGTTTCATGAACATCACATGGTTGCATGAATTGCCTTATACTTTTGAAGTTTTTTTTTGAAACATAGCCAAACTAAATAGGCCAATGTGTAAAATAGTATTTTTAAAAAAAATTTGGTCTGAGATGATGTTAAATGTAGTTTATATAGTAATTGTTTAAAGTACAACTTGAAAATTTAATTTAAACTTGAGTACAACTCAATAAAACTATAAAATGGCCTAAGTACAACTCGTCACAAACCAGTACAACTCGTAAACTGGTACTACTAGGAGCCAAAAAGACGGCGCTCCTGACTCGGAAGTCGGCGCACGTGAATCGAAAGTCGGCGCACGTGACTCGAGTGGTACAATTAGTACTACTCGTTCAAGTAGTACTAGTAGTACAATCAGAACTTGTGGTACTACAGCTATTTGAGTAGTTGTTCGGATAATTCTAGTTGTACAATAAAACATCTGAATTTTTTGGTCTGAGATGATGTTAAAACCAGTACAACTCTTAAACTGGTACTACTAGGAGCCAAAAAAGTCTGAAATTTTCCCCAAATAGATAAACATGGTACTATTAAAATTGCATTTATAAACATGTTTCCATACAAAATATGACATTAAAACATCTGAAATTTTCCCCAAATAGATAACAGAAGTTGAATTTTTGGAATTGGTTTCATGAACATCATATGTTTGCATGAAATGCCTTATACTTTTAAGGTTTCTTAATAAAACTTCACCATACTAACATGATTTTTTTTTTTAAAAAAAGTCTTTTTAAAAATTTTATGGTCTGAGATTATGTAAAATGTAGTTTATATACGAAATGTTATAAGAACTACTGAAAATATAAAATTAAAGTGTGGTACAACTGATTAAAACTAAAAAATGCTGAAAATATAGTTTTTTAGTTGTACCAATATTACTAGTTGTACCAATATTCCTAGCTGTACCTATATCTCTAGTTGTTCCAATATTTCTAGATGTACCAATATTTCTAGTTGTATCATTATTTCTAGCTGTACCATTTCAAATTATTAACTTAAATAAAACATGTAAATAAAGACATCATTATATTGTACAATAAAAACAGAAGTTTCGCAAATAAATACATAAGTTTTGCTTGTACTACTATTACTACTATTTCTAGTTGTACTACTATTACTACTCTAACAATAACTACTAGGACAACTAGAGTTCTAGTTGTACTAATTTTACTAGTAGTACGAGTAGTATTAGAACAACTAGCACAAATACGAAGTAGTTATCCTAGTTGTACCAATATTACTAGTATTACTACTAAATTATTACAACTAGAGAAAATAGGAATTGTGGGACTCTTGGTTGTTATAGTTGTAAAATCTTGCAACTTTTACGAAATTTTAGGCTCGCGAACCAAATTTTGGTTTCCACATAGTCATTTCTTATCATAGCATTGTAAAAATGCTATCATATGTATCATAATATTATTAATAGCAGTTATGAAAATCGTGCTATCGTAATGTGCTATCAATACTCATATTTCTTGTAGTGCATGTGACGTTCGAATGATACAATTAGTACTACTTGGTCAAGTGGTAATAGTGGTACAACTTGTACAATTGCGACAAAACAACCCCGCGAAGAGGGCATGTTCCCTGATGGAGTAGAGAATGGGGACACCGTTCACAAAAAACCACGCCTGTCTTTTCTTGTCAATTTTGGCTGTCCGCAGAAGCAAGAAGCAACATATGCACAGATTTCAGCTTCTGAGTTCTTTGGCTTGAACTGCGAGTGCTCAAGAAACCAATTCTTGTCATCGGTTTTCAAATTTATATTTTAAACAGCTCTTGGAAATGCCATTAATGGCATTTTGCGCTGACAGTGAGGCTCTTTTTGTAGTCTTCGGGTGGAAAGATAAATATTTCGGGTCGTATTGGCTCAACATCCTGAAAACAAGTAAAAATATCTATTTAAAACTTGTTCAATAAAAAAAGATAACTTGAATCGATTTTATGGGGTTGGAATCAGTTTTATTTTAGTTCGTTTTATTTTGGTTTATTTGAATCAGATAGAGTAGGTTTAGTTGTAAATATTATATACTAACGAGGACCGAAGTGTGTTTTCATTCACTTTTTATTAATAAAAAAATAAAAAGTAAATTAAAACAACACCAAATCAACACCAAATCTTTTGAGATTAAACAAAGAATGGTACAACTGATTAAAATTAAAAAATTCCAAGAGTATAACTCCTTACAAAAAAATACAATTCCAATTTTAAAAAATTGATAACCCTCATAATATAATTTATATATTTAGATTTTAAGATTAAAATTTGATTATCGAAAAAATTAAAATCTAAACCTTTTGAGATTAAAACCCGCATATTATGAAATATTTGAAATATAAATTTATTTTTCTCTTTATCGATACATATATGATCGACTCACTCAACATATTTTATGATCATACAAATTATGAAAGAGCTAAGTTCTTTATATAGAATTATAAATATTTGCTAGTTTTTTAAAAAAGTAATAATCTTTTTCTTAATCTATTCATTTTTCCGATTATATTTCTTTTTTAGGTTGAAAGACGAAAATAATTTTCTTTTTCAATAAGATGTTAGAAATCTATATTTCCTTTAGTTATCTTAAAAATTAACCTAACAATGAATATTTTCGTATAGTTTCCTTTTTAATTCAAAGATTTCATTATGTCTATTTCTTTTACTTTTTATACTTAATTGCATAATAAATATTTTTCTATATCTTTTTCTTTTTGCTCTAGAATCATAATTTCTTTTTTTCTACAATTCTTTTTTTCGCTTGAAAACTTTATTTTGAAATTTAATTAAAAATTTTTTCACTATTTGACACATGTCAAAATCTTAAAATAAGAAGATGTTAAATGACACGATCTTGTTAAGTAGCAACTTTAAAACCCAACTCTATATAATAAGATACTAGTAGTTCTAGTTATCTTACTATTGACGTTCGAGTAGTTCTACTTGTCCTAATAGTGATAGTCCAAGTAGTTTTAGTTGTTCTACTATTACCAACTCAAGTAGTTCTACTTATCCTAATACGAGTAGTTCTACTTGTCCCTACTATTACTAAGTCTAGTAGTTCTAATTGTCCTAATATTACCAACTCGGGTAATTGTAATAAGAAAACCGTTTGGTTTGAAAATATTTTTGGTTTTTGGTTTGGTTTACTAAAATTAGATAAGTTTTTTTGTAAATATGATGAATAGTAAAGGCCAACCAAGATATTTCATACGTTTTTGATTTAAAAAGAAAAAGAAAAAAAAAAACTAAAATGTGAACACCAAAACTGATTTCTCGGAGGGGTTGGAACACCAGATCAGATTTTGATTCAAGTTGCAAGCCAGGATACGCTTATCGTGATACGCCTTAGTCCGCTCCTTGTATATTTTGGAGTTTTCATAGGCGAGATGCCTAATCTCCTGAAGTTCATGCAGCTGCATCATTCGTCTCTCTGAAGCCGACTTAATGTCGTAGTTGAGAAACTTGACTGCCCAGGCGGCTTTGAATTCCAGTTCGACGGGAAGATGGCAAGCTTTTCCATAGACGAGGTTGAAAGGCGTGGTTCCTAATGGCGTTTTGTAAGCTGTCCGGTATGCCCATAAAGCATCGTCCAACTTAGAAGCCCAATCCTTACGAGTAGTGCTCACGGTTTTCTGCAGGATGCTTTTGATTTCACGATTGGAGACCTCGACCTGCCCACTCGTTTGCGGATGATAGGGGGTTGCGACCTTGTGCTTAACACCATTCTTGCGCAAAAGAGACTCAAAGATCTTGTTGATGAAGTGCGAGCCTCCGTCGCTGATCATTACTCGTGGAACACCAAATCTGGGGAAGATGATGGATTTGAACATCTTAATGATGACCCGTGCGTCGTTAGTGGGGCTTGCAATAGCCTCAACCCATTTGGACACATAGTCCACTGCGACGAGTATGTACTCGTTCCCAAAAGAAGAAGGAAACGGTCCCATAAAATCTATTCCCCAGACATCAAATACCTCAACTTCGAGAATGAAGTTTTGTGGCATCTCGTTGCGCCTGCTAACGTTCCCCTGTCGCTGGCATGAATCGCACCGTGAGACAAATCGCTGCGCATCTCTGAACATTGTTGGCCACCAGTATCCTGCTTGCAGTGCCTTGGAAACCGTTTTGAAAGTGGCGAAGTGACCTGCATACGAAGAACCATGGCAGTGAAACAATATGTCCGGAATCTCTTCTTCAGTTACGCATCTTCGGAAAACTCCATCTGAACAGTGTTTGTACAGGTAAGGCTCATCCCAGAAGTAGTGGCGGATGTCTTTGAGAAATTTCTTCCTCCTGTACCCTGTGAAGTTCCGCGGTTCCTGATCAGCAGCTAGGTAGTTGGCTATCTCGGCAAACCAAGGTGTAGAGGAGCGCTCGGTGTGTGTAGCCTGAGCGCAGAGCTATTTTTGAGCAGGTGCTCGCTGGGTGGGAGCACGTGCTTCCTCGATCTGGAAAACGCCGATGGAATAAATCTGTTCCTCTGGGAGGCTGTCATCAAGGGGCGTTGCTACATCAATCCTCATTCTAGACAAGTGGTCGGCAGCTCCATTGTCTATCCCCTTCTTATCTTTGATTTCGAGATCGAATTCCTGCAAGAGAAGGATCCATCTGAGCAGTCGCGGCTTGGCATCCTTCTTGGTCAGCAAATACTTGAGAGCCGCGTGATCAGTGTGCATGATGACCTTAGAACCAACCAGATAGGATCGGAACTTTTCAAAAGCAAAGACAACCGCTAGAAGTTCCTTCTCGGTTGTGGCATACTTGCACTGCGCTTCATCCAGAGTGCGGCTAGCATAGTAGATAACATGAAGCTTCTTGTCTTTTCTCTGTCCGAGAACTGCTCCAACGGCGTAGTCGCTAGCATCTGTCATTACCTCAAAAGGAAGGCTCCAGTCTGGCGGTTGCACAATGGGTGCACTGATGAGAGCTCCCTTGATCGTATGGAAGGCTTCGAGGCATGCGTCATCAAACTCAAACTTCACTTCCTTGCAGAGTAGGCGTGTAAGAGGCCTGGCGATTTTTGAGAAATCTTTGATGAAGCGTCTGTAGAAACCGGCATGACCTAGGAAACTGGGGATCCCTTTAACTGATGTTGGCGGTTGCAAGTTCATCATGACTTCGATCTTGGCCTTGTCTACTTCGATCCCATCCTCTGAAATCCGATGTCCGAGCACAATCCCATTCCTGACCATAAAGTGGCACTTCTCCCAATTAAGAGCCAGATGTTTCTCCTCGCATCGTTTGAGTACCCTGCACAGATTAGACAAACAGTCAGAGAAAGAGTTCCCGTATACCGAGAAATCGTCCATGAACACTTCCATAATGTCTTCAATCAGGTCCGTGAAGATGGACATCATGCATCGTTGGAAGGTAGCTGGGGCGTTACAAAAACCAAACGGCATGCGCCGGTAAGCGAATGTGCCGTAAGGACATGTAAACGTCGTCTTCTCTTGATCGTCTGGGTGAATGGGTATCTGAAAGAAACCAGAATAACCATCTAAAAAGCAGTAGTATGGATGGTTAGCGAGTCTTTCAAGCATCTGATCAATAAAAGGGAGAGGGAAGTGATCTTTGCGAGTTGCAGCATTAAGTTTGCGGTAATCTATGCACATCCTATGGCCGGTTATTGTCCTAGTTGGAATTAGCTCATCCCTATCGTTTTTAATGACAGTGATTCCTCCTTTCTTAGGGACTACATGAACAGGAATAACCCAAGTACTATCAGAAATAGCATAAATCACCCCAGCTTCTAGAAGTTTCATTATCTCCTTCTTTACAACATCTTTTAGATTCAGGTTTAACCTCCTCTGATGTTCTATAGAACTCATCGATTCATCTTCTATATGTATCTTATGCATGCAAAGATCAGGTGAGATACCAGGGATGTCAGCAAGCAAGTAACCTATAGCCTTTCTATACTTCCTAAGTTCACATAAGAGCAAGGCTACTTCCACATTATTCAGGTCAGCATTTATAATCACAGGGTAAGTAGAGTTTGTTCCCAGAAATGCGTACCTGAGCCCGGCTGGAAGAGTTTTAAGCTCCAATTTAGGAGCTTTCAACTCGCTCCAGGGGCTGTCAATCGGATCGAGAGGTGGAGCAGGTGCTCGCGGAATCTGCGCAGGTGCTCCAGCGGTTGCTAACGGTTTCTCTTCATCGTCAAGACTCATGTAGGCCACCATTTGTTCCATTCTGCAGCTCGAGTCCATCTCAAACGTCATAACCATCTCAAACGTCATAACCATATATAGAAGCAATATCAATAGGAAGTTGGAAGGAACCCTGTGGTTGCGGTCTCGGTTGCACCAGGAGGAGATACAGTCGTTGGAAGCAGTAGCAAGTCTGCAGATGAGACACCGACGTCTGAAACTTCAGCTGGTAAACGTCCACCACCGGCCGAAGTCAACACTGATGCCCATCAGACTGAACTGAAGAAAGCACATCTGGCATGATACCACAACTTCAGTTTCGACAACCACACCTCCTATTACGAACTATGCTTCTCTTTTTTTCACTTCTCATTTTGTTTGACTATTTCTCGGCTTATGTGCTCTTTCTACCCTCCTCTGACAATGTCATTGTGGGAGATTCTCGGTTAGGACTTCCTGTCTCTACTGTTTACGAACTCTTTTAAAATCTATCAAACAATGTGGTTGTTTTACCTATATTGCAAGGATCTCCTCTTCTATAAATGTTTTATAAAATCCCAACCAAAAAGCTCCCACGCATCTTCACGGATATGTTGTCCACCCTTAACTAATCTACATTTCCAAGTCCTACATTACGCTTTTTCACAATGTAACAAAAACCAATAAACAATCATTCACTATAAACAAAAATAAAAACTCAAAATAAAAAACAGAAATAAAATGATAATCTGTTCATGCATATACACGGTACACCTAAGAGAGGGCTTCCTTCAGATGCAGGTTGTTGCTCGGCCAAGTCAGAGCCTTGATTCGAACTCTGGATTACGGAAACTCTTCTTCTAGCTGTTCTTAGGCTTCTCAAATCACAAATTCTCACAATATTCATGCTTTTGCCAAAACCAAGTTTCGAATCCGAGCTCTTGACCACGGAGAACAGAGCTGGCCATACTCCAGTCGCCATATTTCTCACTGAATCAAAGTAACTGCATAGTCACAGAACGATTTTAGCTTACTACAAACACACAAATTCTTAACTTTTCGTAAACCCAGTTTAGTTACAAGGAAGATCATGGAAATTGAAAAAAAAAAAAAACCTTTTTCCCTTTCAAGCAGAAGTCAAAAGATAAAACAGAACTTCCCCAACAAAGAAAAGAATACCCAACTAAATTAATATTACACAGAAACTTATTATCATAAAGGACAATACTTTCCTTCGTTTTCTCGACACACACGAACTAATTCTACCAATTTGAGAACATTTTCGAAGGCATGAGAAAGAGTACCTGGAAGGCGTGAGGCAAGAACACGCAATTGAGAAACCACACTTGAAGCCAAGGAATAAAAAAATAGGGAAGAGAGAATGTTCGAGAGAGACAAATTAGTGGTGAGAAGAGTTTGAGAGGGATAAACGCTTTTTATGAGTTCAGAAAACGACCAAAGGAAAGGCCAGTGGCATTTTACAGTACAATTTTTTGAAGAGGATGAGGAGAAAAAGAGCATGGAGACGTGGAAATTTACATTTGAGTATTGAAAATTGAGACCCTATATTTATCTTTACTTCAACTTCGACCCTGTAACTTAGACACGTAGATAGTAAATTACAAAAAAACATAAATTAATTTAATAATTAAAAAATATTGAATGAATACGGTTTTTATTAAAAAAAAAGTCTACAAATGAATTTCAAATTAAAAAAACATAGGGCCAGACCCAGAATGTTCAAATTACACATATTTAATATCAGTTGTTCGGATTTATAAAGGTTGTTACTATAATCGTCAATACAATTATGATAAGTTAGATAATAAACAATATATAAAAATTATATGTGTTTGGGGTATTTTAAAATAATGAATAAATTGTATAATATTAAATAACATTACTTACACTTGAAATTAGTGTTGTGTAAAACAAATAAATACAGAAACTTAACATATAGCTTTACATTTATAATGATATTTTTCTACTTATTAGCCTTCCATTGGAAGGATAAACGAGATGAGAGCTTCCAATAAAAAAGTTACACTCGCAGGAAAAACACTCCATAACTATTATACCAAAAAATAAGCATAATGTATACAGAAACAAACTAGCACATTAACTTAATAACAATACAGAAATGTAAACCCAATTCGGAAAATTAGAAAACTACATAGTTAGATCAACTAACTGTATTATTGAAAATATAAAACGAACGGCCGAGTAAGATGAAACATAAAATACCAAAAATAAGATAACAATGACACTAAAAAGAAAAAAAAAACAAAAATAATATCACACATCCCTGCCAGAATAAAAATAGCAATAAAAGAATAATACAAAAATCAGAAAAATAATCCAGCAAACCCCGCGTGAAGCGCGGATCAACCCCTAGTTTTAAAAGATTTTAAGGAATCTTGTACAACTTTTTTCTGATAAATGATTTTTATCTTTATGTCCTGTTTTTATTACATATTTATTTGATATGTAAAGATATTTTTGTTTTAAAAATAAATAAAAAATATGTGAAGATATTTATTAAAGTTTTTGCTGGAGGTGGTCTAACCTCCCTAAAATAATGCAATAATTTTTTATTTAAAGTATATAGAAAGTTAATTATTTTGGATAAGACTGAATTGTAATTCTAAGTTAATCCTAAAAATGAATATACAATATTTTGCATGTATATTAAAAACCCGGCCATATATGTTGTTTGGATTCTTGTCACAGTTGACAAAAAAAAAAAAAAAAAAGATTCTTGTCACAAGTCTATCAAATGTTTATTGGATTCATCATTCGTCACACAAACACAATAGATATGACAGACTAAACTATTCGACAATAAATCTTTTAAAACCATATTTCCTGAAAGTAACGGACAAAATAAAAATAATCAATACTGTAATATTTATTAATTCACGTAGTAAAATATTAAACCTTAACACATACTTAGCAAAATGCTGGCTGGTTATTATTATAGATATAACTTAACGTAACAGACCCACTGTATTTCATTCATTTTTAACACTATAATTCATTCATTCAAGATGATAAAAACTCAGGCCATAGTTCTTCGTGGTGCCCAAGGGCTTTCTTCTCTGTTAGGTCCCGATGGAACCAGATGTTGTGATGATGACCACAAATTTATAATGGCCTATGGTGTCTTAGGGCTTTCTTTTCTTCTAGATCCTGATGGTGGAATCGGAACATTTTTGGGTAACATTCCATAAACCATACGTTGTGATGGTGACCACAAATTCATATTGGCCGGTGGTCTGCTAGGTCCCGATGGTAGAATCGGAACATTCTTAGGTAACATTCCATACATCAGACGTTGTGATGGTGACCACAAATTCATATTGGCCGGTGGTCTGCTAGGTCCGGACGGTGGAATCAGAACATTCTTAGGTAACATTCCATAAACCAGACGTTGTGATGGTGACCACAAATTTATAGTGGCCCTGGTTCGAACCGGATGCCACAGTAATTTGTGACTAGGTCCCAAGGGTTGGATGCGTCATCTTGTGTCACGCGATGGATCAACCGATCTTTTGAGCGGATTTTCCGACTGGATAAAATCTTCTGGTTGATGTAAGAGGTTCTTCTTGAAGGCTTCAAGAACACCAGCGAATAGGAGGACAAAGAATGTTACCACAAGAAACAAATTTGATTTCGTCATTTGAAGATATACTTTTAATAATTGCAATATCTATTGATACAGTTGAGGTTTTATATATAATACTGTCGAGGAGTAGAGAACTTTCGAAAAATTTTATGGTCATATCTGATGAATAATATCTTCATAAACAAGGATGGTAATAAATTATTGTACGATTTGACTAATCTTGATATAATTTTTTATTTCTTTTTTTATCTTTCGGAGTTGAGGAAACAATCTTGTTTTGCCCAAAAAAGAAGAGAAAATAATCTTATACTTTATATGAATACTTTCTGGTCAACGTGGTTAATTTTGCTAATATTTTTTTAATGTGATAGCAAAACAGCAATTATCAAAATTTGTAAATATGAAATTTTTTGAGATTGGTATCATCAGGACAAGTGAGTGGTGTTCAGGTAAATATTCCAAAGTTCGAAACAAGTGAAGTGAAAAGCCAAATAAAGTGTAAAAACAAAGAAAATGTAGGAGAAAATGTAGGAGAAAATGATTTTTAGTACCGAGATTCCATAGAGTTTTCTACAAAAATTGAGATACAAATATAAAAAGAAGTAGAGAAATGTGATGACAATGTGAGTAGAGAATGTGAGTAAAGAAATGATTTTTGTTCCAAATTTTACCATAAACATCACTAATTGGCATATACGATTATAGTTTCATTGTTGTTTAATTGAAAACAAAGAGTGGTGTCGAAAGGATTATACTCCTTTGGAGTAACATTTATGAATCGCACCACCAATAACCTAAGGGAAAAGAAAAGTAGAGGATTAGATTTTAAAACAATCTATCTTTAAATCCAGCATAATTTAGTAATCCAAAAATAGAAGTCAAAGAGTTATAAAATGTATTGATTTATGTAATTAAATGTATAAGGATGAGAAGTGAATTTGTAGTGGAAAGGAGATGAAGAGATTAATCGAAGGAGACGAAGAGATAAAAATGTTCGTTCATGAAAAAATTAGTGTGGATGGTCTAAGGAATATGCTGACGTGCCAACCATATAGAACTTAAGAAAACAACTGAGGTACTTTTATTAGTATAGCCAAGGTGAATGCCCGCTTTACGCGCAGGAGATATATATATTTGGTGAAGCAGATATTCAGATTCTATGGAACTGATCCGAACGGTCACTGGTGAATTCTGGGGTTCGTGAGGCGATCAGTTGTATCCGGATTCCGAGGGACCAATCTGAATGGCAACCGACTAATCTTAGGGCACAAAAACCATGTTAAATCTCTGATAGCCATTGTGTTGGGGTCAAAATCCACTCCTCGGAGATTGATAGGACAAACAGTCAAAGCAATAGACAAACGTCTCATGTCCCGGCAACAAGCCCTCAAAATGGGACCAAACGCCAGCACGAGTCGAGCTCCTGGCATTCAGCCCGGCAGATGAACTAAACTCTTTACAGGCCTCTCAAGATGAATCTCTGCATATCTTCTGAGCCAAAGGCGTTTACAGGCTAGGACGTCGACAGAGACTCAGCTGGACCACACCTTCGCGAGTCGGCCCTAACCGCCCTTTTCCGACTATCGGGCCTCGACCCAATATTTTCCGAAGAAACATCACGCCATTTGCGGACGAACTTCATGTTGTTCTGGACGTCTAAAAACATCAAGGAGTTTACTTAAAATAAACCGGAAGCAACGCTTTTATCCAAGGAAAATTGGACCAGAAGATTAAAAAGACAAGCTGGGTCAAATCAAGACAAGCGGGCCTGATTGGAAGGAAGAGGAGCGAATGGGCGGCGGCCCATTAGGTCAAGTCGTAGGCTGGGAAGGGGATTCTAAAACGTCCCACATTGCTTAGATCAGTCTTTGAGACCCTAGACTCTCTCATATGAATAGACACCCATGATATCACTTTCAAGGCATCAAAAAATAAGTCCAAGAGCTTTCGTGATTTAGGACATTAAGCATTCACGAATATTCTTGTATTGAGATTAATATTCTAATAAAATCTCCTTTTCATCTTTTTTACTTTTTTCCCTTTATTTCTTGTTTAGTAGAATTTTCGGATCCCCCCAAAATATAAAATTCGACAGTGTGAGTTTTGGCTCTCACAGTTTGGCGCCGTCTGTGGGGACAAGAAACATTCTTTACTCAAGAACGGCAGGATACGGAGAGGAAGACCATGACTGCCGGAGGAGGAACCACCGATGCCGGCAATCAACCGACCGGAGGAGCGGCTAGAGTCGGGACAGCCGCGGTTGGGACATCCGCCGCAGGAGGAAACGGAGCCCGAACAGCCGCAGCCGGAGCTATCACCTCTGCGCCACCCCGATTCGGGATGCCAATCGGAGGACCCGTAATAACAGAAGCGGCCAACGCTGGCCCGATCGGCCTAGCCGAAGACATAATAGCAGGACTAGTGGAACGGCAAGACAGATAAGAAAGAGTGACGTCGCAGGAGATGACGGCTATCCGAGAACTGGCGCAAAGCTCCTAACCACTCGGAAGAAGATGCCTCCGTTTTTCGCCGTTGAAAAACACTCCCGGAGGAGAGAATCTCGGCGAGAAAACTCCTGTCGGAACAAGGACGGAGCCGTCGGCTCTGCCACCGTTGCACCGAAAAGCGCAACGAGACGAAGAAATGAGCAGCCGGTTTCAACGGTAACCAACGGAGAAGTCACAGTAGAAATGGACGGTCGCGACGAAGACGAGACAGACGAAGAAGAAAGAGATCTCACCGAGGAAGAAGAGAATATACTCCTGGTGAACCAGAAAATAAGAGCCAAGGAACGAGAGAGAGCAGCCCGGACGGATCGAGCGAACCGGACCGCTAAACGAAGAAGCGAAGTGGACGAACTACGCGCCCAACTGGAGCTAACCGCAAGCCAGATGAAATAAGTGAGATCACAAGTCCACGAGGTGAACAGCGTGGCCCCCGAGATCGACCGAGACTTGGAGGACGACCCGCTCGGGATGCAGAGAGTTCTAGTCGAGACCGGAAGTTTGGTCAACGTCGTATCCCGAGAAACCCTTCGGAGGATGAATACTGGGACCTTGCATCTCACAACCCATCCAAAACCGTCAATTGGTTTTACCGGAAAAATGACGACGACAGTCAGAACAATCCAATTCCCCGTAATAACAAAGGAAACGAAGAAGGACGTGAAGTTCTCGGTGGGTGACCACCCGGAAACTTAAGATCCGACGAACGACGAAAACACGCTGCTGGCCCGCACGACGGCCGCTGAAACGATGACTGCTGGAGCGATCGGAGCAACCAACACGGAAGAAGACGAGACAATGATGATGGAGCTAAAAACCATGCAAATCTTATCCCCGGAGCGACAAGCCCAACGAAACGAGACGGCGGCTCAACTGTCGCAAACAGCCCAAAACGGAAGCCAAGCCAGGAACGTCTCTCTGGAAGGAAGCCCACGACAAGGGCAACGGACAATCGTCGAGACGTCCCCAGTTCTCATATTAGGCGGCAACATAGGGAAGGCAAGACACGAGGGAACAAACTCCAGCCGGGACAAGAATGGCTCATTCCGGGACGCCGCCGCAAAAACCACAGAACGCCGTAAGGCAAATAATCGAGCAGCCACATTTGACGGTGATCGGCGAAGAAGACAGAGATACCACCGCATACGGAGCTAGCCAAGACATGAACGAGACGGACGGTAAAGCAAAAGACGCAACATCAAGTCCCGAATCAAAGACGTTGATGGATGCGGAGCTAGAACGGCAAAGCGGACAAGCGAAGACGAACGGATTGGTGGCCCAAGAATTAACATGGATCCAAGGTGAAAACCGAAAAAGGAACACCCCTTTGAGAGGAGACTTAAGACAAAACTGCAGGATCATCGAAGCGAAACCGCTCTGATTCGTACTGCCAATCATAACACCCGAAGAACGTAACTCGATCAAGCAAAGCTCTATCAGGACAAGGACGGAACCGTCCGGATCTCCACTACCGCAACGGAAGAGCACCTTGGGGCGAGCAGCTGGGTGGCCAACATGGACGATAATCAATGAAGAAAACGGAGGTCGAACCAGAACAACCGAAAACTGAACTGGTCGAGATACAATTGAAACCCGTAACAAGGGAAGGATCCCACCAGAGACGAAGGAAATCCAATACAGGTTGAGCATCGAAGGCCAATTGGCAAGCAAGGAAAAACAGACCGAAGGAGAACGCTCCATGCAAGCCGAGAAACTCTCGATGAAGATATTTGGACTATATCCCAAGGCCCAAGCGAAAGTTTGCGAAATTTCATAAAACGTTTCGAATCAGTTGCGTCAAAGATCAGCGGGCTCAGCAATCAACCCGCACTCGCCGCTTTAAGAAGAGCACTACGGTACGAGTCGAGCTTCCGAGAAGAAATTACCCCGAACCCCCCTGTGACGATCCAAGAAGCATTGCACCATTCCTCAAGTTTTGAGATCCTCGAAGAAGAGATCAAGGCCTTGCCAAAGAAGCACCAGCCGTCAAAGACGTTGACAAAAAGCACGACATGACCTTCGAATATTCCAAGCAAGAAAAGGTGCGGACGAAACAACAGGAACGAAGGGACGAACACAGGCGGAGTGCACAACTATCAAATAAACACGAAACGATCCGAAGAGTCTAGACACGGAAATGGATCATGGAGTACCTGGACTCGCAGCGTGGCTATGGTGAAAAGGTTTACTGCACCTTCCACAAAGTCAACGGCCATTCAACCGCAAATTGCAAGGCGACTGCAAGAATGCTTACAATAAGGTTCCTAACAGGATACCTTGGAAGCAAAACGACAAAAGAATACCGGAAGCGCAAGAAAGCGGACACAAGCGTCAAGCCACGATGTAAGGCGAGCAGAACCGACCAGTTCGAGAGAACAAAGATTTTACCCGCAGAAGATAAAGACGAGCAAGAAGAAATGGTGGCTGCCGAAAAGAAGACGTCCGAGACTGTGTAGCCTGAAACGGACGATCCCGCAGCCAAAGCCTAGACGCTTTCATCTTAAAACAAAAAAACGGAACTACGGGTGACTTGATCCCTTCTCACAAAGGGTACGTAGGCAGCTCGCTTAAAAAACAAGTTCAGTTGCCCCCTCCTTAAAAAAAAGAAGGGGGGGAGTGGGTCCGAATATACATACTCACAAAGAAATTCAAACATCGCCTCTCGGCATACATCGCCTCTCGGCATACATCGCCTCTCGGCATACATCGCCTCTCGGCATACATCGTCTCTCGGCATACAATCGCCTCACGACATACAATCACCATCTCAAAAAGAGAAAAACTCGAATTCTCTCTCTCTACTCTTCTCGAACGAGACCATCCGTTGCTGGCCACAACAGGACCTCTTTGTTCGAGAAATCTCCTCTCGGCAAACATCGCCTCTTGACATACGTATCAACCACCCGTTGCTGATCACAACAGGGTGACTCAAACCATGGTTCTTCCAACATCCCGCGATGGATAAATTTAGCGTGCTATATAAATTTCCGGATAAACATCTGAAAGACGTGACCTGACATCCTGCGATCCTGCAGGAAGCCTCGAAGACGATGTTCTGTTTAAGCTTATCTTCAGGATCACTTCGCATAGGTAAATAGTGCGAGGTGTAAACCGCGAAATAAGCTCGTAAACCCAGTAAAACGCCTGACATGGAAAACTGGTCTTGAACATCTCCGAACGCAGTACCAAACCGGCTCTGATACGAGATTGTAAACGCATTCAGTCGAGAGAGGAATTTAAACGTGTAACTCCTCGACACCAAAATATGCAATAAACCCAAGAAACTTCCGCAACGGAAACCTGGTCAAGAAGTTCGGGGTGTCCGGAAAAACACTCCAGCACAATACACAACAAAGCAAATGCCTCTCGGCAAGCAAAGCAAACTCCTTTCAGCAAGCAAAGCAAACGCCTCTTGGCAAGGAACAAATAACGCAGACACCTCTTGGCAAGCGACAAATAACGCAGACGCCTTCTTGGCAAGCGACAAATAACGCAGACGCCTCATGGCAAGCAACGAATAAAGCGAGCACCTCTAGGTAAACAGAACGAACCATCTCTTTGGAGTCGGGCCAATTTCCCATTTTCACGGCAAAGGCTAGCAGCCCATATCTTTCAAGTTGGGCCGGCCGCCAATCATCGAACCAAAGACAGGCTGCCCATTTCTTTCAAAGATTGGGCCAGCCACAAAAAAGAAACTCTAAAAAGAAAGAAGCCGTAGAAATGGTTCAAACTTTCTCAAAAACAAAGATCTAAAAGGGAAGAACTGAAACCGCAAAATCAAAGATCGAAGGTCCGGACCAAACGCCTTAACCACGGCAAGGTCCGAGATCATCAAGCTTCCTCTTCACCGAGCGCGTATCCTCTTCGGCACGCTTACGAATCCGCGGACAACGGCGTCGTACGAGCCAACACACTTGTTCACAGAGGATATGACTGAAACAAAAAAAGAAGGGGGGGAATATCGGAAAAAAGGAAAGAAAGTGGGGAAAAGGAAAATTCACTTTTGACCCACACAAGGCCGTATCTTCATACTTCTCGAAATCTTCAAGATCACCATACGAAGGAAACTTGAAACTCCCATCCACGGTCATCAAGAAATTCTTAGTCGCTTGGCGGAGATTTTTGCAAGTGGACTCGGGAAAGGCAAGCCCTAGCCGAGAATCCGTAGGCGAGCCGGGCGAGGAAAAACTCTTCACTCCACCCTCAACTGGGCCGATTACTCGCCTTGGGCGCAACACGCCATCCGACCCTGTCACACTGTAAACGGTTCCCCGACACTCAGGAACACTGATGTAAAAATCAAGTCAACATCAACCAAGGAGCATGGAGAGCACGCCCACAAGCTGACCAAGACCCTTGGAGAAGACCAGCTAAAGCACATCAGCAAAGTAGGTCCATTGATTCTAGCACACAGGACGGATCCTAAGGATTTAAGCTACAATTCAAGTTGTTTCAGAAACTTAACTCATCAGAGAAGCAATGAGAGAAAGAATTGGTCAAAAAGCTTTCCGCATGAAGAAGTTATGCAAACTACAAGTCGGTGGACTTCTCATGGATCCGAGAGAGACCAGCTTAAACTTGTTCTATCTGAACAAAAAGCCAAGGATTACCAATGGGCTGTGACCATTTGTACTCTTTTTCATTATCCTTGGTTTTGTCCCAATGGGTTTTCCAGGAGAGGTTTTAACGAGGCAAATTGGTTCACTTGTCTTAAACCCATCCAGAAGCTAATTGGTTCACATGGAGACCTATGGTTTCTCGTCAAGTCACTCCAACCGATTTTTGGCTACCTGCCCTCAAATAAATACACATTTCGGAGACCAAGGCCTTTTAGTCCATCAATCCCGACAAACATTACATCAAGACGCTCGTCGCCCATTCACACAAAGGCCACGAGCTGGGGGGCTAACTGTTGGGGTCAAAATCCCCTCCTCGGAGATTGATAGGACAAAAAATCAAAGCAATAGACAAACGTCTCATGTCCCGGAAACAAGCCCTCAAAATGGGACCAAACGCCAGCACAGGTCGAGCTCTTGGCATTCGGTCCGACGGATGAACTAAATTCTTTACAGGCCTCTCAAGATGAATCTCTGCATATCTTCTCAGCCAAAGACGTTTACAGGCTAGGACGTCGACGGAGACTCAGCCGGACCACACCTTCGCGGGCCAGCCCTAACCGCCCTTTTATCGGGCCTCGGCCCAATATTTTCCGAAGAAACATCACGCCATTTGCGGACGAACTTCATGTTGTTTTGGACGTCTAAAAACATCAAAGAGTTTACTTAAAATAAACCGGAAGCAATGCCTTTATCCAAGGAAAATCGAACCAGAAGATTGAAAAGATAAGCTTGGCCAAATCAAGACAAGCGGGCTGGATTGGAAGGAAGATGAGCGAATGGGAGGCGGCCCATTAAGTCAAGTCGGAGGCTGGGAAGGAGATTTTAAAACGTTCAACATTGCTTAGATCAGTCTTTGAGACCCTAGACTCTCTCATATAAATAGACACCCATGTATTCACTTTCAAGGCATCCAAAATAAGTGCAAGAACTTTCGTGATTTAAGACATTAAGCATTCACGAATATTCTTGTATTGAGATTAATATTCTAGTAAAATCTCCTTTTCATTTTTTTTACTTTTTTGCCTTTAGTTCTTGTTTAGTAGAATTTTCGGATCCCCGCAAAATATAAATTTCGACAGTGTGAATTTTGGCTCTCACACAATGCAAGTCGAACTTTAATATAGATACTTTTTTTTTCTTTTTTCATTGTGGTTTTTTTATGTTGTGAAGTTTAATGACTATTGTATTTCATAAGTGTAGTTGTTTTCGAGCTGTATTGTGCATTGTGATTTTGGTACTTTCAGATTCAGTTTTTGTTTTTCACTTGCTCAATTTTAAAAAGTAAAAATATTAGTTTTCTCCTTATAATTATTTAAATACCACAAAGCATAATTTAGAACTACTAAAAATTCCAAAAAAACATTGAAGTATATAACCAAAGACGAACAGTTATTCATGTCAGGAAAATTATATATGTTTCGTTAAATGGCATTTCATATTATTTAAACTTAAGTAAAAAAATATTTTTTAAAAAATATTTTTATTTCTTATAATTTAATTTTACAGCAAAAAAAATTAACGGTTGTGACAAAAAGAGCAAAGTTTTACATTCATTTTTCACTATTAACTGCTTCCAACAAAATGAATCTGTTATGCTTAGTTTTCTCCACTCAGCAAGTTTCTTTTTTTCTTTAGTTCATAATCCGTAGATTTGAGAAGTAAAATACATACACAAGAGGACGAAGACAATTATTATTATTTTTTTAAAGGGCTTTCTTAATATAAATTTTGAAGACAATCCGTAAATTTTTTTAAAGGACAATTATGGAGCAAACTCAATAAAATACTTATTGCGGGAGGATGGTACAAGGTCCTCTACATTGCAGGAAGTGCACAAAATTGCTATTGATCATTTTACGGATATCTTGTGTACTGTAAAGGGTTCGTACTGTATGCACTTGCCGGGTTTCCTAAAACGTGTAGTTCCCTCCCATTGCTAATCTGAACTACGGAATCTGCTCTCTCCACGGATCACTGGAGAGTTGATAAAATCAACATTGTTCTCTCTCTCTGAATAGGACGCCAGGACCTGATGGCCTCTCTACAGAGTTCTTCCGTGCAACTTGGAGTTTTCTGGGACAGGAAATAATAGACGCGGTATTAGATTTTTTTGCCTCTCCTTTCATGCCGTCTGCGATGAATGCAACCTCATTGATTCTTATACCGAAGCGGCCAGGTGCAGAGTTGATTTCAGAGTTCAGGCCTATCTCATGTTTAAATACTCTATACAAGCTTATCACGAGGATTCTGGGTGATTGTCTAAAAAGAGTCTTGCCTTCTCTAGTTTTACCAAACCAAACGGCTTTTGTTAAAGACCGTCTACTGCTCGAAAATGTTCTTCTTGCTTCAGAGGTCCTAAATGGTTACCATAAGACGAGTATAGCGCCAAGAATAACTTTGAAGGTGGATATTTCGAAAGCTTTTGACTCTGTGAGATGGGACTTCATCTTGGAATCTCTAATTGCATATCAAATGCCTAGTTCCGTTGTCAACTGTGTAAGAGCATGCATCTGCTCGCCCACTTTCTCGCTTTGTATTAATGGGGTGACTTCAGGTTTTTTTAAAGGGAAAACGGGCCTGCGCCAAGGTGATCCTATGTCCCCCCTGCTTTTTTGCTTATAATGAATATCCTTTCTGCAATGTTGAACAGAGGTGCCGAAGATGGAATCTTCAATTATCATCCGGGTTGTGAAGAAGCTTCCCTTACTCACTTGGCATTCGCAGATGATCTTCTTATTTTCCTGGAGGGAACTGAGACTTCTCTCGCTGGGGTTATGACTGTTCTATCTCAATTCAAAAAATTATCTGGGCTTTCGGTCAACATCAGTAAAACATTTATGTTCTGTTCTGGAGTCTCACCAGAGGTCTTAATTAACATCCAAGACAAATTTCAACTGGTTAAGCGTGATCTCCCGGTTAGATATCTGGGCCTTCCACTATGCTCTAAGAGACTATCAGTTAAAGATTGTGATCCTTTGTTATCTGCAGTCCGTAAAAAGTTAAATGGTTGGATGAATAGACATCTAAGTTTGGCGGGAAGGTTAAGGTTGATCGAAGCTGTAATCCCTGGAATCATCGGTTTCTGGACATCGGCATTCTTCATCCCTAAAAAAGTTTTAAAGATAATATCAGGTTTGGTTTCCTCCTTCCTTTGGCATGGAAATTTGGATAAAAAACCGGGGGCAAAGGTTGCTTGGAATGATATTTGCTTTCCTAAGAGAGAAGGTGGTTTAGGTATAAGGAAACTGGCGGATTGGAATGTTGTTTTTGGACTTAAACTCATTTGGTCCCTGTTTTTTAAAGCAGGGTCTCTTTGGGTAGGTTGGATTAGACGCAAATATTTGTCTAAAAGTTCTTTCTGGGGTTTAAAGGATCATGAAGTATCTTGTTCCTGGATGTTCAATAGGCTATTAAAGCTGCGAGCAATTGCTCTGCCATTATGACGTGTTGAAGTGCATAGAGGTGATGAAACATTCTTCTGGTGGGATCCTTGGACACCCTTTGGTAAGCTGATTGATTACCTTGGACTCTCTAGTCCGGCTACTCTGGGTATTCCTATTGAAGCTCTAGTAAGTGAATGTCTTTCTGATGGTGAATGGTCTTTGCATCCTGCTAGGTCAGAGAAACATGTTCATTTACAAGCTTTTCTAACCACTATCAATGTCTGCGATTCTCCAGATACGGTCAATTGGATCATTGGTGAAAAGGTTCTTGACAGGTTTAATACAAGGCAAACTTGGGAATGTATACGGGATAAAAAGATGGTTCTGTCTTGGCATTATTTGGTTTGGAATTCTTCTGTGATACCAAAACATTCACTTACTTCATGGCTGTTCTTGCTAAACAAAAACCCGACTTTGGATAGACTAAGATCTTGGGGTTCAGATATTGAAGGGACTTGCTTACTCTGTGGACTATGTCAGGAATCAAGGAATCACCTTTTCTTTGAATGTGCTTTTTCAGAGTTTATTTGGATGAAGGCCACTCAGAAAATGAGACTGTCAAGGCCACCTACTAACTGGGATGCGGTTACTACTTGGCTGCCCATGGCTTCGAAGGAAACAGTTTCCAACATTGCCATTCTTCAGATCTGGAATGCAATCATTTACTCTATTTGGATTGAGCGATGTAATCGTCTACATTCTGGCCTTACGCAGCATCATAAGATCATTTTGATAAAGGTCTTATCCATTGTCAAGGACAAATCAATCGCTCTCAGGAATCGCGGATCAAAATATGGTGAAAGATTGGTTCACTTCTGGTCTTCAATTTAGACCTCTATGTCAATCTCCTCTATCTCTGTTTCTCATACAAGTAAGTTGATGTTACGGGTGTGCCTCCCTCTTTTTCTGTTTCTTTCTTTTTCTTGTTACACTTTGTAAGACGAAGACAATTAATAAAGTCAATCCCCGGAAAAATGATGTAGTCGAGATGGAGATTGAAGAATATGTATATAACATCTAGAAGCCATAGAGAGAAAACACTTTCATCTAATATATTTTCCAAATATTAAAAAATTCATGTGTAAAATTAATGTGTATTTTTTTTATTGGTTCTAATTTTTTTTTTGTGAGGTGTAAGAATAGATGACGTGTACGTGCCTGTGAGTACGTGCAAGTTAGACTTAAACTTATCTTAGGTGTATTAATACAAACTAGTATAACTGCTAACCCCGCGCACGTGCGGGGTAGAGTTTCATTGGTTATATATTCACTTTCTTCGTATTATGTTTATTTTCAATAAAATTAAAGTAGTCCATAATATTTATATATTTATTTGTCCGTTGTATTATATTTTAAGAATTGAGATATAATTATTATATATATTCCTCCTCAACCCCCCCAATCAAACATAATAGTTTGAAAAACGAAGCAAAATGTTTAACGAATAAATGAAAACAGTCTGTTTATGGTTATTTTTAGAAGGGATGGGATTGCAAATGTTTGATTCCTTGTTTTTGTCTTCTACTGGGCGATTGTCTTTTGTTCCATTGAGGTTCATGTATGAAGTGTATAATTTATCAGTAAAACCCATATATGTTTTATGTTCGTCACGTTTAAACTTTTTTATTGTAATTTAATAACTCCTTACCTTTTTTTTGCCTTTTTATACTCATTGGTTACGTTTCATTCATCTATGTTGATAGTTCATTCTCTTCTTCGTTATCTGTAGGTAAAGATTTATAGTTATGAAGAATAGTTGGTCTAACTTATAATAAGTAAATATATTATGGAGATAGATATTTACTTTCAGCTGAAAGCAGTCTACATAAAGCTTCTTTGTACACAATATTTGTGACATATTGTTTTCTCTGGTGCGTTTTGGAAGTGCATTTCTTTTATATGGCGTTTCGTTGGTTATATATTTATTTTATTTGTATTATATTTATTTTCAATAAAATGAAAACAATCCATAATATTTATATATTTATTTGTCCGATGTATTATATTTTAAGAATTGGGATATAATTATTATATGTACATTACTCAAAACCCCCAGTTAAACATAATTGTTGTGAAAATCGAAGCAAAATATTTAACGAATAAATGAAAACAGTATATTAATGGTTTTTTAAAAGGGATGGGATTGCAAATGCTTGATTCTTTGTTTTTATCTTCTGTTGGGCTGTTGTCTTTTTTTCCATTGAGGTTTCTGTGTGAAGTGTGTAATTTATCAGTAAAAACCATGTATGTTTTATGTTCCTTACGTTTAAATGTTTTTATTGCAACTTAATAACTTTTTACCTTCTTTTGCCTTTTTATACCCATTGGTTATGCTTCATGCATCTGTTCTCTTCTTCGTTATTTTTAGGTGAAGATTTATAGTTATGAAGAATAATTGGTTTAATTTATAATATAGTAAAAATATTATGGAGATATATACTTACTTTCAGCTGAAGGCAGTCCACGGAAAGCTTCTTTGTACACAATATTTGTGACGTACTGTTTTCCCTGGTGGTGGTGGGTTTTCAAAGTGCTTTTTTTATCTCGCTGATTTCACATCTTGAAAGCATTTACCCATTAGTTACACTTCATTCATCCGTGTTGATAGTTCCTTCTCTTCTTCGTAATCTATATGTGAAGATTTATAGTTATGAAGAAAATTTTGTTTAATTTATAATAAATAAATATATTATGGAGATAGATACTTACTTTCAGCTGAAGGAAGTCCACTAAAAGCTTCTTTGTACACAATATTTATGACATACTGTTTTCTCTGGTGGGTTTTCGAAGTCCATTTCTTTTATGAAGGAATGGTGGTACATGAGTCATTTTGAGACTTTAATCACAAAAATGGCCTCGTGCTTTCAAACTGAGGACGCCCAAATACAAAGGAAAGTGTCATTTTGACAATTAAAGTTTCAAAATGAGCCACTGTAACAACTGCCCCTTCTTTTATCTCGCTGATTTCACATCTTCAAAGTCTTCCGACAACATGCTTTTATGACCAAACTAAATAAGCCATTCTATTTTGAAAACAAAAGTGAGCCGAGATAAAAAAAAAAAAAAACATAATGTGAATTTTGTTTACTAATGGGCTTCATTAAATTTTTTTTTTTGAAATATACATTTCATTGTAATACCAAGAGAAAGAAAACAAAGGAAAAACAGAATTGTCAAATGGGTTTTATAAAGTATTGGTTTGAGATATAATAACTATTTTAGGGACAACAATTTCAATTAAATTCTTTAGTGCAGTGGTTAGATCTCTTTCCTAATGGCTAAGAGGTGAGAGGTTCAAAGTGTGTTTTTCTCAAATAAAATCCATTTTTTTAATTAAGTTTTATGTGTCATAATTATTCGAGGACAGGTGGCAGCATAGGAGGAGAGTAAGTTGGCTAATTATATATAAGATGTTTAAATTGGAGAGATGATTACACTTTCATAGAGTAGATTACGTCAAATAATTAAATTTTTATACCTATTTAAAAGCTAATTATTAATAAAAATATAAGTGTTTTAAAAGATTTTAAGGAAACTTGTATAACTTTTTTCTGATAAACGATTTTATCTTTATGTCCTGTTTTTATTATATATTTATATGATATGTGAAGATATTTTCATTTAAAAAATAAAAAATAAGTGAAGATATTTATAAAAAAATTTGTTGGAGGTGGTCTAACCTCCCTAAAATAATGCATGAATTTTTTATTTAAAGTATATAGAAAGTTAATTATTTCGTTGAATAAAATTATTATTTTTGGATAAGACTGAATCGTAATTCTAAGTTAAACCTAAAAATGAATATACAATATTTTGCATGTATATTAAAAACCCGGCCATATATGTTGTTTGAATTCTTGTCACAAGTCTATCAAATGTTCATTGGATTCATCATTCATCACCCAAACACAATAGATATGACAGACTAAACTATTGGACAATAAATCTTTTAAAACCATATTTCCTGAAAGTAACGGACAAAATAAAAATAATCAATACTGTACTATTTATTAATGCACGTAGTATAATATTAAACCTTTTCACATACTTAGCGAAATGCTTGCTGATTATTATTATAGATACAACTTAACGTAACAGACCCATTGTATTTCATTCATTTTTAACACTATAATTCATTCATTCAAGATGATAAAAACTCAGGCTATAGTTTTTGGTGGTGCCCAAGGGCTTTCTTCTCTGTTAGGTCCCGATGGAACCAGAAGTTGTGATGATGACCACAAACTTATACTGGCCTGTGGTGTCTTAGGGCTTTCTTTTCTGCTAGGTCCCGATGGTGGAATCAGAATGTTCTTAGGTAACATTCCATAAACCAGACATTGTGATGGTGACCACAAATTTATATTGGCCCTGGTTCGAACAGGAGGCCACAGTGATTTGTGACTAGGTCCCGAGGGTGGGATGCGCCATCTTGTATCATGCGATGGATCAACCGATCTTTTGAGCGGATTTTCGAACTGAAGAAAATCTTCGGGTTGATGCAAGAAGTTCTTCTCGCTGGCTTCAAGAACACCAGCGAAGAGGAAAACCAAGACTGTTACCACAAAAAAAAACAAATTTTATTTCGTCATTTGAAGATATAATTTTAAAAATTGCAATATCTATTAATCAGTTTAAGGTTTATATATAATACTGTCGAGGAAAAGAGAACTGTCAAAAATCTTATGATCTTATCCGATGAATAATATCTTCATAAACAAGTATGGTAATACCACGTATCAATATGGTGCTGGAGAACTTTAACCCAAACAAAAACAAGTATGGTAGTAGTTTTATTGTACGGTTTGACTAATATTTTGATATCAAATATACCTTTTTATCCTTGGGAAACAATCTTGTTTTGCCCAAAAAAAAAAGAGAAAAAAAAAATCTTATACCTTATATGAATAGTTTCTGGTCAACATGGTCATGCTAATAATTTTTTAAATGTTATAACAAAAATTACAAAGTATCAAGTTTGTAAATAAAAATTGCTTTGAGATTGGTATGGTCGGGATACAGATAAAAAGTGAATGGTATTCAGAAAATATTCAAGAGATTGAAACAAGTGATTGTGAAAAGCAAAATAAAACGTAAAAACAAAGAAAATGCAAGAGAAAATGATGTTTTAGTATTGATGATTTCACAGTATTTTCTACAAAAACCATGCAAGATACAAATTAATACAAATAAAAAGAAGTAGAAAAATGTGATGAGTGTGTAGTAGAAAATTTGATTATGTGAGTAAAGAAATGATTTTTGTTCTAAATTTTACCATGATCATCACTAGTTGTCATATACGATTATAGTTTCATCGTTGTTTAGTTTTATATGAAAATACCATATACTTCGATTGCATTCTTGGCAGGGGCGGACCCATTTGAGAAAATCTGGGTTCATATGACACTCCTAAAACTTAATATAAATTATATTTTACTTGAAAATGCATTGATTTTTTATAATAAAATAGTAAGAACATCAATTTGACCCCTTTAAATTAGAGGTAAAATTTCTACATTGACCCCAGTTAAAATCAATCCTAGGTCCGCCTCTGATTCTTGGAGTTGTGGATACAACTCTTTGTTCTCTAATACTTTTCTTTCAACATGTATTCTTTTGTTAGCTCAGAGTTAAGATTATTTATATAATCATAATTTGGAGGAAAAGTATTACATGTTGCGTGTAGCAGCCTTTTCAACTCATTGATACTTTTGGAGGAATTATTTGCGTGTTGGGACTTCCGTATGGAGAGACAATGTCCGACATGTAAATAGCTAAGTTCTGACATCATAAATATTTGCAATATTTTTGAGAAAATAATAATTTTTTTAATTAATCCTTTTTATCGATTATATATTCTTCTTTTGGTTGAAACTAAATTTTTTTCTTTTTTTAATAAAATATTAATAAGTCTTTTTCCTTTAGTTACTTTGAAAATTAACCGAACAATTAATTCTTTATATAGTTTTGTTTAATTCAGAGATTTTATTATCTCTATTTCCTTTAGTTTTCTTTTAAAATTAAATGCACAATGAATTTTTTCTATGTTTTATATGTCTTGAAATATAATAATAAATCTTTTTCTCTATTTGATACTCAAAATATTAAATTAAGTAAATGCAACATGGCATAATCATGTTAATTTAGACTTTGAAACCAAGCTTTATATAATAAGATAAGCATATGGACATATCAATCATCGTATCTTTGAGACTTAACTTTTTCTGAATACTTTTAATATAATTACGTTAAATAATTATTTTCCTACTTTTCTAAAAACTAACTAATAATAAAAATATAAGTATTTTAAAATATTTTCAGGAATCTTCTGTAACCTTTTCTGATAAACGATTTTATCTTTATTTCTTGTTTTCATTATTTATTTATTTAATAATTGAAGATATTTTATTTTCGGAAAAAAGTGAAGATATTTATTTTTAAAAAAGGGTGGTCTAACCTCCCTAAAATAATGCATGATTTTCTTTTTTATCTAAAGTATATAGAAATTTAGTTATTGCGTTGAATAAGATCATTTTTTGATAAGACTGAATTGTATTTCTAAGTTAAACCTGAAAATGGATATACAATATTTTGCATGTATTTTAAAAACCCGGTCATATATGTTGTTTGGATTCTTGTCAAATTCAATACAAGTCTATCAAATGTTCATTGGATTTATCATTTTGGTTTTTACACACGCACACAATAAATATGACAGATCAAACTATTGGAAAATAATTTTTTTAAACCCATATTTCCTGAAACTAAACGATAGAATCAAAATAATCAATAATGCACTATTTACTAGTACAAACCCGCAGTTGCACTGGACAAATTGTTTTTTTCTTTTATTATAATTTTATTTCGAAAATTTCATTTTGGTTTTTGTTGGGGTCGAAATCCCCTCCTCGAAGATTGACGGAACGAGAAGTCAAGGTCGAGATCAAATCACGAACATGGAACGGGCAAGCTAAGGCAAACTGCCCACGACCCGTCCAAGGCACGAACCGGCGGCTGGGATGAGTGCCAGCCGCCGGGTCTTCTCCACCCAAGGCCGGCGGCTGGGATGAGTGCCAGCCGCCGGGTCTTCTTCATCCGAACGTGGGACGGACAAGACCAAATGAAACCTATCCCGAACATGGAACGAACGAGCTAAGGCAAACTGCCCACGATCCGTCCAAGGAAGCCAACCGGCGGCTGGGACATGGCCGGCCGCCGGGTCCTCTTTCACCAACGGCCGGCGGCTGGGACAAGTGCCAGCCGCCGGATCTCCCTTCGTCCGTGGCCGGCGGCTGGGATGAAGCCAGCCGCCGGATCTCCCCTCGTCCGTGGCCGGCGGCTGGGATGAAGCCAGCCGCCGGATCTCCCCTCGTCCGTGGCCGGCGGCTGGGATGAAGCCAGCCGCCGGATCTCCCCTCGTCCGTGGCCGGCGGCTGGCACTTGTCCCAGCCGCCGGGTCTTCATCACATGTCCACGATCATTTCTCGAGTCGAGACTCCTCATCCGAACATCGTCCAGTCGACCGACCGTCAAACGTAACTCAATGCCCGAACCGACCCGGAGATCATCCGTTTGCATGTTCTCACCCCAAAGACGTCCATAAACGTTCCCCGAAAGACCGAGACGAACGTCCAGCCAGCCGTGGACCAGTCGCCGAGCATACAAGCCAAAGGAACCGGCGGCTGGCCATCAATACTGAAACCGGCGGCTGGAAGTTCAAATAAAAAACGGGCGGTTCAAATCTCGGAAGTCATAAAACGCCCGGAACACTATTCACGCGGGAAAAACCGTTAAAAACACTATTCATCCCGAGACAAAGTTAACCGAAAAATCGAATTAAGCATAAACCGAGATTCGGATTACTATTCACCGGTTTACTATTCACAGATCACTATTCACCGGCGGGCCAGATTTGGGTCAGAATGCGCAGATGGATCACGGAAGACTCTCGGGCCGGAAATCGGGCCCAAAAAGCTTAAGTCGGCGGCTGGGAGCGAAGGACAAGGTCCCACATCGGAAATCTGAAGTCTTAGCCTCCTAGGATTGTCAGTATATATATGTACGCTCATGTAAAGGTTAAATCCATCCCAGATCCGAGTATTAGGAGTTTTAGCAATTTAAGACTATTCAGCTTTTGCTAATTTCCTTTGTACTTTCGGAAAATATCAATAAAATCTCCTTTTTTCATCTTTTTGCATTTTCGGTCCTTTAGTTCTTTATAAATAGAATTTTCGAGCCCCCATTAAATATAAGTTTTGACAGTGTGAGTTTCGGCTCTCACAGTTTGGCGCCGTCTGTGGGACGAGAAAATATTCTTAACCCTTAGAACAAAAAGGATACGAGACGAAGACGATGACCGAAGAAACAATGGATTGGAGTTCGATGGATGGCAGCTGCGGCCTAACGATGACTTTTCGAGAGAAAGAAGCCGCCGAAATAAACCATCCGCATAACGATCTGCTCGTGATCGGTCTTTCAATCGGAGGATACGAGATACCAAGAGTCTTAGTGGACACTGGAGGAACGGTGAACGTCATATTCCTGGAAACCCTTCGGAGAATGAACATTGAGACACAGCATCTCATAACCCATCCGAAACCGTTGACTGGTTTCTCCGGAAAGACGACAATGACAATAGGGACGATCCAACTCCCCGTGAAAGCAAAAGGAGTGGAGAAAGACACGAAGTTCTCGGTGATCGATTGCTCACGAATCTGCGACGCGATTGTGGGAACACCGTGGCTGAACTCAATGAGAGCCATCCCGTCAACTTACCACCTGTGCCTAAAATTCCCGACCCCGACCGGAGTGGAAACGATTGGGGACGGCAGAAAGATTCTCGAGCTTGTTTCCTGACGGAGCACAGATTGAGGAAGCCGGTAACCGATCTCAGCCGTGAACCGAAGTCCGACAAGGAAAGGAAGAGCGGCAGCTGGCGAAACTTGAGCAAAAGTTACAAATTGAAGAATCCCGGGAAGCGGAGAAGGACCCCCCGTGTGAGCCAGTGATTTCGGTCAACATAGACGAAAAGAATCCAGAGCGGTGTACGGAAATCGGAGCAAATTTGGAGGAGCCGATCAAGACTGAGTTAATCACCTTGTTAAAGGAGAACGCCGGGTCATTCGCATGGGCAGCAGAAGATATGCCCGGGATTGACATCGGCATCACAAGCCACGAACTCAACGTAGACCCGACATTCAAACCGGTGAAGCAGAAAAGACGGAAACTCGGACCAGAACGCGCCCAGGCGGTAAACGATGAAGTAGAAAGATTGCTCAAAGTCGGATCAATCACGGAAGTGAAATATCCCGACTGGTTAGCGAATCCGGTGGTAGTAAAGAAGAAGAATGGAAAATGGCGAGTTTGCGTCGATTTCACTGATCTGAATAAAGCGTGTCCAAAAGACAGCTTTCCCCTTCCGCACATCGATCGATTAGTCGAAGCGACGGCAGGGAACAAGCTGCTATCTTTCATGGACGCTTTCTCCGGATACAACCAAATCATGATGAATCCCGACGATCGAGACAAGACTGCCTTCATCACAGATCGCGGAACATACTGTTATAAGGTGATGCCATTCGGGTTAAAGAATGCCGGCGCTACATACCAAAGGCTTGTCAACAAGATGTTCGCCGAACAACTCGGAAGAACGATGGAAGTCTACATCGACGATATGTTGGTCAAGTCATTGGAGGAGAAAGACCACGTCACACACTTGCGGGAATGCTTTGAACAACTCAACCGGCACAACATGAAACTAAACCCGGCGAAGTGCAGATTCGGAGTAGCATCCGGCGAATTCCTCGGATATCTGGTAACTCATCGGGATAGAAGCCAACCCGAAGCAAATCAACGCCCTGATAGAGATGGCTTCGCCAAAAACCAAGAGAGAAATCCAAAGGCTGACCGGACGGGTCGCGGCACTGAATCGGTTCATCTCGAGGTCGACGGACAAATGTTTGCCCTTCTACGACACACTCAGGGGAAACAAAAAGTTTGAGTGGACAGAGAAGTGTGAACAGGCGTTCCAAGAACTAAAGAAATACCTAGCAAGCCCACCCGTACTTTCAAAGCCGGTCGAAGGAGAGCCCCTTTTTCTGTATACGGCGGTATCATCAACGGCGGTAAGCGGGGTGCTGGTCAGAGAAGATCGCAACGAGCAAAAACCGGTCTTCTATGTAAGCCAGACCTTGGCGGACGCAGAAACTCGATACCCGCTAATGGAGAAGGCGGCCTTGGCAGTGGTGATGTGCGCACGGAAATTACGGCCTTATTTCCAGTCGCACACGATCATTTTACTCACGGTTTTTCCTCTCAGAACGATCCTGCACAGTCCCAGTCAATCGGGACGTCTGGCAAAATGGGCGGTAGAATTAAGCGAGTACGATATCGAGTACCGAAGTAGAACATGCGCCAAATCACAGGTCCTTGCAGATTTTTTGATTGAGCTCCCGACCACAGGCGTTAGTGAGCCGACGTCAAACTCGACGTGGGTTCTCCACGCAGACGGGTCTTCGTCAAAGCAAGGTTCGGGAGTCGGGGTGCGGTTAACGTCACCAACTGGGGAAATCTTAGAACAGTCGTTCAGGTTGCTCTTCAACGCTTCCAACAACGAAGCGGAGTACGAAGCCTTGATCGCTGGACTGAAACTCGCCCTCGGACTCAAAATCCAAAATCTGCAAGCATTTTGCGATTCCCAGCTGGTGGCAAATCAATTCAGCGGAGACTATGAAGCAAAAGACGACCGGATGGAAGCATATCTCAAAATTGTCCGGGAGCTCGCAAAACAATTCAAAAAATTCGAACTCACAAGAATTCCACGAGGAGAAAACGCCCCGGCCGATGCATTGGCGGCCCTAGCATCAACGTCTGCCCCGGGAGAAAGTCGAATCATTCCCGTCGAATTCATAGAACAACCAAGCATCGATCCACCACAAGTCATCAACCTTATATAACTCCCGGAAGGAGAAGACGAAGAAGAGCCTCCGGAAGAAGAGTTAGCAACTGGTCCAACGGAAGAATATGGCTGCGATCGCGGATGGATGGCTCCGATACGAACATACATCATGGACGGGGAAGTCCCGGCGGACAAATGGGCTGCACGAAAACTAAAGGCCCAAGCGGCCCGCTTCGTTCTCCTCGACGGCAACATCTACAAATGGAGGATCTCCGGACCATTAATGGTCTGCGTGGAAAAAGAAGAGGCAAGACGAATTATGGAAGAAGTCCATAGTGGGTCGTGCGGAAATCACTCCGGAGGAAGAGCTCTCGCAATCAAAATCAAGCGGCATGGACACTATTGGCCAACCATGATAAAAGATTGCGAGAAGTTCTCCCTCAAATGCGAGAAATGCCAGAGGCACGCGCCGGTGATCCATCAGCCCGCAGAACTGCTCTCGTCAATTTCTGCGCCGTACCCATTCATGAGGTGGTCGATGGATATCGTGGGGCCAATGCATAACTCAAAGCAGAAAAGGTTCCTACTTGTCCTAACAGATTACTTCACAAAATGGGTCGAAGCGGACTCTTACGCCAGTATCAAGGACGCCCAAGTGGAGCATTTCGTCTGGAAAAACATCATATGCCAGCACAGAGTCCCTTACGAGATCGTCACGGACAATGGTTCTCAATTCATTTCCACCCGCTTCGAAGGATTTTGCGAAAAGTGGAAGATACGCCTGAGCAAGTCAACGCCACGCTATCCGCAGGGTAATGGCCAGGCCGAAGCAGCCAACAAGACTATCGTTGACGGACTCAAAAAGCGTCTTGAGGAGAAGAAAGGGCGATGGGCGGACGAACTCGAAGGGGTGCTCTGGTCCCATCGGACAACTCCAAGACGCGCAACCGGAGAAACGCCATTCGCCCTGGTCTACGGTGCCGAATGCGTTATACCGTCAGAAGTAGACTTTCCCGGCGTCAGGCGAAGGCTCTTGCCCGGACAGGAAGGCCTTAATCATCTGATGATGTTAGACGAACTGGACCTAATAAACGAAAGACGGGATCAAGCCCTCATCCGCATCCAAAACTATCAACAAGCAGCGGCCAAATACTACAACTCAAACGTGCGCCACCGCAAATTCAAGGAAGGAGACCTCGTCCTCCGCAAAGTTTTCCAGACACCGCGGAGCCGAATGCAGGGAAACTAGGCGCGAAATGGGAAGGACCGTACAAAGTAGCAAAGGTGGTCCGTCCAGGAGCATACGAGCTAGAAAACAAAGAAGGAAGCCAGTCCCAAGGACATGGAACGCAATGCACCTAAAGAAGTATTACCACTAGACGTTGTAAAATAGAACTACGAACCGGCTTGATCCCTACATTCAGGGTACGTAGGCAGCTCGCCTTCCGACGAGTTCAGCTATTTATATTATAATTTTCAAGGGGGGAGTGGGTCCATATATACATACTCCCAAATTTTCGGAAGCAAATCAAGAGGATGGACGCTGGGACTTAGTATCTCATAACACATCCATAGCTTGAAAAGTTCCCCGAGGATATCATCCAGGCAAACATCGGAACTTAGCATCCCGAAACTTGGTCCGGAAAACGAATGGACTTAGAAAAACTGCACACGACTCATCTGAAATATGAACCGGCGGCTGGGATAAGGGCCAACCACCGGATCTTCTTCATCCGAAGCCGGCGGCTGGGATAAGTGCCAGCCGCCGGATCTTCTTCATCCAAAGCCGGCGGCTGGGATAAGTGCCAGCCGCCGGATCTTCTTCATCCAAAGCCGGCGGCTGGGATGAGTACCGGCCGCCGGATATGCCTCAAAAATCGCCCCTTGGCACACATAAAACCTGTCTTTTAGCAAGCATGCCACCGTCCGTTGCTGATCACAACGGGACGATCTTTTTAACCATGGTTCCCCTTACATCCCAAAGCGGATAAAACGTAGCGCGCTATACAAATTTCCGGACTAACATCCGAAAGGCGTAACCTGACATTCCGCGATCCTGGCAGGAAACGTCTCAGACGATGTTCTATTGAGTTCATTTCCACTAAACGCCCCGCATAGGTAGAAAATGCAAAGCGTGAATCACTAAATGAACTCCTTAAACCCAGTAAACGCCAACTTGGAACGCTGGTCTTAGACATCTCACGACGAGGTACCAAACCGGCCCTGGTACGAGATCATAAACTCGTCCGAAACTAGCAACTAAACCAAACTCAAAGCCCAGCGGCTAACTCCGCTGGTCGAATAACTCAAGGGAAACTCCTCCCGAACAATCAGGTCCGAGCGCCCGGAACAGCGCCCCGATCAACCCGACTAACCTAAGCAAGCAAAACCAAACCGATACAAGAAAGGTCGAGCACCCAATCCAGTCGGATAAACGGGCCGCCCGATCTCTTCGATCAGTCAACGTAATCCGGCGGCCGGGACATGCCAGCCGCCCAGGATCAGTCAACGTAATCCGGCGGCCGGGACATGCCAGCCGCCCGATATCGATATAGCATCCTCTCCAAATCATACACCGCCGGCGCCGGTTCGTCTCGGACTAAACCCAGCCGCCCACGATCATTCAATCAGGATCCTTGTACAAAGAAACAGCGTATGGCAAGTGACAAATCTCGAAAGCTAGTTTTATTGAAGTCTCAAAACAAAAGGAATCGGTCCAAACCAAAAATCAGGCCATACATAGCATAAAGCTATAAAGCCAAAAACTCAAAAAATATAACAAGAAAGAAAAACCACCGCATGGTTAAGAATCAGAACCAAACGCCTGGGCAATAGCAATATCAGGGACTCCGGGAACAGACTCGTTCGATCCCGATAGGTCAACCACCCCGAGAGAAACAGCCTCCTCTTCAACAGATCTTCCCTCGGGTATTGAAGCATTGTCATCCTTGTGGGCTGGACATAACTGAGAATCGATCTTCCCACGGATTCGAGCAATCACATCATCAAACCGAACTGCAGATTTATCGAACTCGTTCATCCATGTGGACAATTTCACCTTCTCCTCGTCCAAGGTGGGAGGATCAGTCCCTTGTAGCAAAGCGACAAGTTCAACATTACTCTCTATCTGAGCCAAATCTACGTCCTGATTCCTTGCCTCAGACAAAAATCCAAGGTCTTCTTTCAGCGCATCCAAGAAGCCGCGGAATTTGGCAACGGAAGCCTTGCGGCCATCCGCGTAAGCCCGTTGCACCTTCGAATTGCGCGCCGCTTTTACACTGGCCATCTGATCCTTCAAAGCCTGTACTTCCTTAGCATGACGCGCATCTTTGGCCTCTTGACGGGTCTTAAACTGCAACGCCACTGATCTCTCCGCACGTAACGAAGCAAGCTCTTTCTCGAGCGATTTGACCCGATGCGAAGACGTCGCTTCAAGTTCGTTAAGTTTCCTCCTCACCAGCCGAGCATCCTCCCTAGCTTCCTCAGCACGCTTGCGGATTCCACGGACAGAAGCATCATACGTGCTGATACACTTGTTCACGGAAGACATGAACTGAAATAATAACAGGGAAGTGTCAGTATATAAAAAAAAAAAAAAAAAAAAAAAAAAAAAGGGGAGAAGAAAGAGAAAATGCAAGAATGGATAAACCTTCATCCCGCTCAAGGCCATATCCTCGTACTTCTCAGGCTCATCCAGACTATCACAAGAAGGAAACCTGAAACTAGCATCCGTGATCACCGAAAAACTCCTAGCGGACTGACGACGATTTTTACAAACAGCCTCAGGAAAAGCAAGCCCTGGCGAAGGACCTGTGCGCCGAGCCTCGGGAGGAGAGTTTTTCACTCCGGGGTCAGCAAGGCAATCCGCCTGCTTTTGGCGCAACCGGTTGTCTTCATCATTCAGACCGTAGGTGATCCCGCCAGCCGCCGCTTTATCCTTGGGCAAACGCCTCGCGATACTTCGTTCAAGAATAGCTTCCTTCTTCAGAGGAGTGACCACAACGGTGGATACCGCCAACTTATCCGCAGGCCACTCGGATGGAGGGACGGCTCGACTACCGTCCGTCAATCCCGATCCTGATGGACCGCCCGCCGTCTTATCCTTAGAATCCTTCCCGAGTTTATTCACTTCACTCTTCTTCTCCATCTGCCTCCTCTCGCGAAAAGATTGCCTAACCATTATCTTAAAAAACAGAAAGCGCACTCGACAAGAGAAAGAACTCGTGAGGAAAAAGAAGAAGGAAGGGTCCATATATATAGTCGGACGGTTCGAGTCCTAGTTCGAAAAGGAATTGAGTCTTTCCAATTCCGAGCCGACCTCCCACGAGTCTTTCATACGAAAAGGAAATTTTCCCGTTTCGGTCAATCCCGATAAAACCTCAGCTTAAAGCTCATCGTCCTGGACTACGAGAACGAAGAGCTGGGGGGCTAACTGTTGGGGTCGAAATCCCCTCCTCGAAGATTGACGGAACGAGAAGTCAAGGTCGAGATCAAATCACGAACATGGAACGGGCAAGCTAAGGCAAACTGCCCACGACCCGTCCAAGGCACGAACCGGCGGCTGGGATGAGTGCCAGCCGCCGGGTCTTCTCCACCCAAGGCCGGCGGCTGGGATGAGTGCCAGCCGCCGGGTCTTCTTCATCCGAACGTGGGACGGACAAGACCAAATGAAACCTATCCCGAACATGGAACGAACGAGCTAAGGCAAACTGCCCACGATCCGTCCAAGGAAGCCAACCGGCGGCTGGGACATGGCCGGCCGCCGGGTCCTCTTTCACAACGGCCGGCGGCTGGGACAAGTGCCAGCCGCCGGATCTCCCTTCGTCCGTGGCCGGCGGCTGGGATGAAGCCAGCCGCCGGATCTCCCCTCGTCCGTGGCCGGCGGCTGGGATGAAGCCAGCCGCCGGATCTCCCCTCGTCCGTGGCCGGCGGCTGGCACTTGTCCCAGCCGCCGGGTCTTCATCACATGTCCACGATCATTTCTCGAGTCGAGACTCCTCATCCGAACATCGTCCAGTCGACCGACCGTCAAACGTAACTCAATGCCCGAACCGACCCGGAGATCATCCGTTTGCATGTTCTGACCCCAAAGACGTCCATAAACGTTCCCCGAAAGACCGAGACGAACGTCCAGCCAGCCGTGGACCAGTCGCCGAGCATACAAGCCAAAGGAACCGGCGGCTGGCCATCAATACTGAAACCGGCGGCTGGAAGTTCAAATAAAAAACGGGCGGTTCAAATCTCGGAAGTCATAAAACGCCCGGAACACTATTCACGCGGAAAAACCGTTAAAAACACTATTCATCCCGAGACAAAGTTAACCGAAAAATCGAATTAAGCATAAACCGAGATTCGGATTACTATTCACCGGTTTACTATTCACGGATCACTATTCACCGGCGGGCCAGATTTGGGTCAGAATGCGCAGATGGATCACGGAAGACTCTCGGGCCGGAAATCGGGCCCAAAAAGCTTAAGTCGGCGGCTGGGAGCGAAGGACAAGGTCCCACATCGGAAATCTGAAGTCTTAGCCTCCTAGGATTGTCAGTATATATATGTACGCTCATGTAAAGGTTAAATCCATCCCAGATCCGAGTATTAGGAGTTTTAGCAATTTAAGACTATTCAGCTTTTGCTAATTTCCTTTGTACTTTCGGAAGATATCAATAAAATCTCCTTTTTTCATCTTTTTGCATTTTCGGTCCTTTAGTTCTTTATAAATAGAATTTTCGAGCCCCCATTAAATATAAGTTTTGACAGTGTGAGTTTCGGCTCTCACAGTTTTTGCAGGCAGAAAAAAACTTTTTTGTGGAGAGTTAAATGTTGTATAGTAATGGAAAGTTTCAATAAATAATATTAATTTATTTTGTTTGGATGATTAATATATTAAAAGAACCGATTTGATTGGAGTATGAAAAATGTATTATTTATGAAGCATATTTTGAAACTTTGAATGAACACGACTGAAATCAAATGTATATCATTTTATTATATTTAAAATGTATTATAAATATTGTGTTATTTATTGATTTAATATTCAAAATAGGTTTATGATATAATAAAACAAATAATATATTATAAAAATATAGTGTAAAAATAATGAATTTTATATAGTGTAAATGGATATAAAATATTATGCAGATATTATTAATCAATATAAGATATTACGCAGGTTTTATTAATTTTTTAAAATTCAAACCAACTATTTTATCTAAACCTAAACTTGTTGCCAAACAACTTTGATGGCATATCTCGTAATTAAGAACTTTTTATTAAAAAAATGACTTTTCAATTAATAAAAGTAAGGTTAATGCACATAGTATAATAATGAACCTTAACACATATTTAGCGAAATGCTGGCTGTGTATTATTATAGATATAACTTAGGCCATATATTTCATTCATTTTCTTAAAAAATAAAACATTCACTCAAGATTATAAACTCACGCCATAGTTCTTGGTGGTGTCCTAGGGCTTTCTTTTTTGCTAGGTCCTGATGGTGGAATCGGAACGTTCTTAGGTAACATTCCATAAACCAGACGTTCTGATGGTGACCACAAATTCATATTGGCCGGTGGTCTGCTAGGTCCTGATGGTGGAATCGGAACGTTCTTAGGTAACATTCCATAAACCAGACGTTGTGATGGCGACCACAAATTCATATTGGCTGGTGGTCTGCTAGGTCCTGATGGTGGAATCGGAACATTCTTAGGTAACATTCCGTACACCAGACGTTGTGATGGTGACCACAAATTCATATTGGCCGGTGGTCTGCTAGGTCCGGATGGTGGAATCGGAACATTCTTAGGTAACATTCCATAAACCAGGCGTTGTGATGGTGACCACAAATTTATATTGGCTCTGGTTCGAACCGGAGGCCACGGTAATTTGTGACTAGCTCCCAAGGGTTGGATGCGTCGTCTTGTGTCACGCGATGGATCAACCGATCTTTTGAGCAGATTTTCCGACTGGATAAAATCTTCGGGTTGATGTAAGAGGTTCTTCTCGATGGCTTCAAGAACACCAGCGAAGAGGAGGACAAAGAATGTTACCACAAGAAAAAAATTTGATTTGGTCATTTGAAGATATACTTTTAATAATTGCAATATCTATTGATAAAGTTGAGGTTTTATATATAATACTGTCGAGGAGTAGAGAACTATCGAAAAAATTTATGGTCATATCTGATGAAGAATATCTTCATAAACAAGGATGGTAATAATTTTATTGTACGATTTGACTAATCTTGATATAATTTTGTATTTCTTTTTTATCTTTGGGAGTTGAGGAAACAATCTTGTTTTGCCCAAAAAAGAAGAGAAAATAATCTTATACTTTATATGAATACTTTCTGGTCAACGTGGTTAATTATGCTAATATTTTTTTAATGTCATAGCAAAACAACAATTATCAAAATTTGTAAATATGAATTTTTTTGAGAATGGTATCATCAGGACAAGTGAGTGGTGTTCATGTAAATATTCCAGAGTTCAAAACAAGTGAAGTGAAAAGCCAAATAAAGTGTAAAAACAAAGAAAATGCAGGAGAAAATGTAGGAGAAAATGATTTTTAGTACTGAGATTCCATAGATTTTTCTACAAAAATTGAGATACAAATATAAAAAGAAGTAGAGAAATGTGATGACAGTGTGAGTAGAGAATGTGAGTAAAGAAATGATTTTTGTTCCAAATTTTACCATAAACATCACTAATTGGCATATACGATTATAGTTTCATTGTTGTTTAGTTTTTATATTAAAATACCGTATACTTCGATTGCATTCTTGGAGCCGTGGATACGATTTTTTGTTCTCTAATACTCTTCCTCAAACATGTATTCTTTTGTTAACTCAGACTCAGAGTTAAGTTTATTAATATAACCATAGTCTGGAGGAAAAGTATTACATGTTGTATGTAGCAGCCTTTTCAACTCACTAATACCTTTGGAGGAATTATTTGTGTGTTGGGACTTCCATATGGAGAGAGACAATGTTCGACATTTTTTAAGGCTTGATGGGACCCCTAGAATGTTTTGATAGGAAGATATCTAAGGGCACCCGCAACGCTGGTTTTTCCAGAGTCCTTGATGGCAAAACCTAGGCAATTGATGACGTGGCGGGACCAAAAGGGAAGGAGCGGTCCGTCGAGAAGAGACTTAAGCAGCGAATCCTTGATGACGTGGCGTCATATGATTGGTTCCACCGAGTTTTTCACTATTCAAAAAAAAAAAAAAAAAAACCCCAAAATCATGGGATAAGGATCCCACAATGGAGATCAGCGTTGGGGATGCCCTAAGTACATATATCAGTATAGTGTAAAGACAGCTTCACCAAAAAATCCAGCTGCGCATCATCATTCCAAAAAGTTGTCATTCCAGTGCTTAAGCCCATCCAAAAGCAAACGAAAGTATGGTTATAGACTGGTTCCTTGCTTAATATATTCACATAACTAAAGCTGTTCTTAGATTTGGTTTAAAATAGTGATGTTAAATTGGGTTTCTTACATGAGTTTTAAATGGGCATTTAAATTTGAATAAATCCCCATTTAGACTTATTTAGCATAAATGATCTAAATAGAAAAATCCGGATAAGACAAGACCCATCTTATATATAATGGCAGAACATTCTCTCATTCTAAGGCCTCCAGCTCGACACGTGTCCCTCTAATATCTTTGCAAAAGTCTCGCTTATTTACTTCTACATGGGTTTCTAATTCGATTGAAAAAGTAACCGAAAAATTAAACATGCCCAAATACTATTTAGCCCACATTGATCAGCCATACGGCTTGAACCCCTGTCTCTTCGTCAACCTCCTGCTACCTTCAGCTTCGAAACCGTCGCCATTATTGTCAATAAAGCTTCAGCTCATCAAATTCCATTAAATCTTCACCAAATCGAGTCCCATATCCAACGGTTTGATTGCTCTATGCAGTGCGAGAATGGAAAGGAAGCTATGCTGGTCGCAGACGAAGAAGAGCGAGAGAGAGGGAGGCGGAAGCTAAGCCGTTAAAAGTTAAAAGAATCCTTTGCTCTTTGTCTTCTTTTAGGACTTCAAATCGTTTTCTAAGTGTTCTCACATTTAAATCGTTTTCTAAGTGTTCTTTTCGCTGCTTGAGGGAAAAAGGTAACTTTTTTTTTGGGTTTTTCAAATTAAGGATCTTCTATTCTTACAATTGTACAAAAGATATTAGTACATTTGTTCTTCACACATTTGGTGAAGGTAGGTAGGTCAATCGATTGGTACATGAAGATCGAATTGGAACGCATCCCATTGTATTTGATGACTCTTCTGTGAATCCTAAACTTAATTAATTATCTGTGATCGGTTTAATATACTTGTGATCGGTTTTGTTCTCGAGGAATAGCTGCTATTAAATAGAGTTAGTAAGAAATAGATTCAAGATGATATGATACGATTAGATAAATCTGTTTTTTTATATGTTGTAGACTCCCCCGCGAATGATGATTGGAATGCAGGATGATTGGAAGCAAGCATATTCAAAGAATCAGAACCAAGTTTAAAAAGCCAAAGTGTTTATTGAAGATTACTTTCCCACTCTTCCTTATGTCGATTTTATTCAGGTCTCTGAAGTTTTATTGTTGGAAGTATTTTGGTGTTAACTTAAAGTGTCTATATATGTAGTCACTATTTTTTTGGTTGCAGGGATATGGAATGACTGAAACAACAGCAGTTGGAACACGAGGCTTCAACTCTCAAAAGCTTCGGAAGTATTGTTCGGTGGGACTACTTGCTCCTAATATGCAAGCCAAGGTAGTAGATTGGAGCTATCGCTCTTTCCTTCCACCAGGAAACCGAAGAGAGCTCTGGATACAAGGTAGTGGTGTCATGAAAGGTAAGATCTTTTTTTTTTCGTTACGTAATTGTTAAGAGCATAAATAAGTCTTTTGTGAGTGGTGCAAATAATAGAGAAGCACTTTCATCCTCATAAATGTTAATATTAGATCGGATCTTCCAACTTTTGTATGGAATCTTTGGTTATTGTGTTGATAGATTATTATCTACGCATATGTAATAAAAAGAAGAAGTCCAGAAGATTGAAAGTAGCTGTTCCAAATTGATTAGAAACATGAGTTGTTATTAATGAGGTTTATAGGATAATTCTCCAACCCCGTCCAAATTCTGCAGGACTTATACTGACATTGAATGTGTATATATATTTACGTGGTTGCTTCTTTCTTTAAGTTAGATTTTTTCCTATATACTGATTCTGGGTTTTGATAATACTGTATATCAGTTGCAGTGTACAACAATTGGGTTTGCAAAAGAGGAAAGTGTTACACAATGAGAAGCCTGATTAGAGAGATAATCCGGTGGATAATTTAGATGGACTGCGTTAAGAAGAGGAAAATATAACAACAGTGAGAATCTTCGTCACGAGAGCTTTAGGAGCCACCTTGAAAACTACATATCTCTGTCTAAACATTTATGCATCCCACCTTCGTTGATCTTCCTACTGTTGTTAATAGAATGTGTATCCTTTCATTCCAAACCTGTTTCTCTTCATGGCTCACATTTCCTTAGTAATACATATTTTAGCTGTGAAATATGATGACCGTTATGTTCTAGAATCTTGAATTATCATGTATATTTCACAAAGTAAGAAATTAAAGAAAACATGGTTTATTCAGTAATCATGGTTTTGTCTGTGATTAGGGGCTAAGAGTTTTATTTTTGAAAACACGTTAATCCATAGCTCTAAATAATACTAATAAAGCCATGTTGGTCTTCACACTAAAGATCATGTTGTTGCAGATCTGCTTAAAATGATATGAACAGCTTCACCACAGTTCTATATGGAGTCTGTACATTGGAATTTTATGTACTGTTTGCAAAACTTTGTGACTGATCTTTACTATTTGTGGCAGCAACAGATAGTATTTCAGGCTTGGTGATCTTTGGGAGTTGGGACTGTTACGATGAGCTGAGCGCGTATGGCTTTGGATCATAGGTCGAGTTAAAGAATGCCTAAAATGTTATGCACTATTATGTCCCGTATCTATCTGCCATCCAAATCCACACTAACAAACCCGCTTAAATAATATTAACATAAAATATAATTTTAATATGTTATCACAACGAATTATATTTTTAGTTGGCTTATGTTATTTTTTAATATCTTCTATGAAAAATATATTTGTAGAAGTCATAATTTTGTTTTAAAATATATCATAATACTACATAATATTAATTAGTTATATAGTTATAATATGGCTATATAATATGCTTATCGATTTATATATAAATATACTCATATTTATAGTTTAAATTTTTATATATTATACTATTTAGAATCTTATAATTATATTACAGCATTTAAAATAAATAATTATTTTAGTTTGAAAAACGTAATTTTACTTTATAAGCTCTATATAAATATTGTGAATTGCTTAAATAAACTCTATATAAATACTGTGAAAATGTGAATTGCTGAAATTTTTATGAAAATAATATATAATACAAATACCAAAAAAAAAGCAAAGAAACTCCACCCCGCGCACGCACGGGATTAGCAGCAATACTAGTTTATTAAATAGGAACCCAAAATACTGTTTAAGTTTTATTTTATTTTCTTATAGGCTCGGGCAACAAAATGAATCTGAATTACCAAACCAATCTGAACCAAAAAAAGAGGATTTGAATCCGAACCAGAACTGATAAAATACTCGAATGGATCATAGACTTATGTATCATGAAAAATCGAATCTGAACCCGAACTGAACTAAAAACCGAATGACTATCCAAAATATCTGAAATACAATAATATCTAAAATATTAATTAAATTTAGAGTTAGTATAACTTATTTATGCAAAATTATAATTATAAATCGGAATATATGAATTAATTTTAAACTAAAATACTAAAATATCCAAAATATGTAAAATGTTCAAAAACTTTTAGCTATATTCGTCGAAATTTAACTAAAATTTATTCAAATTTAATCAATTTCATTTTTAATATGAAATTTCGGGTATCCGAACCCTGATGGATCGTATCGAACCTGAACAGAAATTCTAGAATACTCGAACCGAATTAGAACAGATACCCGAATGCCTAAGCCTATTTTCTTAATTAAAGATAACATTAAACGGGTCTAAATGAGTTCGGGGTTTTTTTGCAGGTCTAAATGGGTAAACGGGTCTAATGGGTAACCCAAATAGACCTTCAACTTAGATGGGTCTCAACGGGTGTGAGGTTTAACTAGGGTGGACTTAAAACGGGACGGTTTAAATGGGACGATTTAAACGGGGAGGGTTTAGCCATTGTAACATCACTATTGAAATATGACATCAAGTGTGAAAGCTTCCTGATGTAAGTTGTAGAATTGTCAAAAAGTTCGTCTCAAACCCTTGATAATTGCAATGAAAAATCTCGTAGTTCCTTCGGTGGTTTCAAGGTAACAACCAAACATTTTTCAACAAATTCATCAAAGAACTTTTGCTTACGTCAAAGACTATATCCTTTAACATTGGTGTAATCTATCTTGCATTTAGACCCTCTATCTTATTGAGTACAGGACATCTATTCAGTATTGGTTGCTGGGTTGATCAGAGATGATGAGAGTATGGCTGAGGCTGAATATAACTGAGAATAGGCCAAGCGACATCATGAATATGCTCTATAATATGAATATGCTCTGCTTCCCTCCTCTATCTCTGGTAACACTTGATCATGACCCAAAGATGCATCCTCTGATTCTTCATTTTTATGAAGTTAATATAGATTTGGTTTTGATAAACTGAATTGACAATCTCAAGTGCAGGTTGAATGGGCTGAAGAATAGAAAAACAATCATTATCTTTACGATTCATTCTGTCGTATCTCCTATAAAATATTTTGAGTCTATCATATTAATCAAAGGCAGTGCCGGCTCATATATATTATAGGGCCATATGGCAAGATTCAAAAAACAGCCCCCTTAACATATAAGGCTTTGAATGTTCGTAGTTTTTGAAATAGTTTTTGGCTTTTGTTTTTCAAAAACTAATTTTTTACCCATTCAAGTTTTCCAACAAATGAATTCCCTAAATTATAGGGAAACTAGTATTTTCATTGTTTTTACCATTTTACATATGAAATCCAAAAACTATCTTTTGTAGGTTTTTCCTTTGGTTACGTGACTTGATTAGTTTTTTTTTTTATTGATTTTTATTTTTTTCAATATTTTCACTTTTTAATTTTTCTTAAGACACAATCAAACCAACCATTAATATCTTTAACTTGACTATGTTTACTAATTAAAAAATTAATTACTTCCTCAATTAAAAATTCAAAAAATATTAGGGGGGCTTATTGAATCAATGAATTGAAATGAATTCATTTTCTCCATAAATCCTCTCTTATTGGATTTAACATTTGTAACATTTCTTTAAAATCTCAGCTTATTGGATTAATCATTTGTACAATTCTTTTAAAATTCCAGCTTATTGGAAATTTGGAATTTCATTAATGAATTCTATCAGATAGGATTTGAAGGGAATTGAAAGACAATTTATAGTTAAAATTTTATGAATACAAATACCACCTCTTATGGTGGTATTTGAAGATTTTTTTTAAACTTTTTGTTTCAATTTAAGAAAAAAGTAAATCAAAACTTTTTAAAATGAGAAAAAAAAACATTAATTGAAATTTTCAATATTATTTTTTCATTTTATAGAATACACAATTTGACAAAATATATTATATATCACTTTATATGAATAAGAGATATAAATCAAATAAATTTTCGGATTTATAATCATTTTTAATTAATTGTTATTAAATTAGTTTCGAAAAAGTCAAATCCCAGATTTTTTTGAAATTCTCTTGGATTATTAATCAAATCTCAATTCAAATGCCAGATTTCTTAAATTCTCCTTGGATTTACATATATTCAAATTCTCTCAATTCCTTAATCCAATAAGCCCCCCTTAATGTATTATACTTTGTTTATAAAAATATTTCTTTTTTTTGTAACAGATTACTACTTTTAGACAAATATATGTGTTTTTAGTGATAATTTTTTGTATTTTTATTATTTTTATAACAAATAATATGTTTGTAATAGCAATTTTTTATTTTTATTTTATAATTTTTAATCTTGTAAACAAAGTTAATAGTTCAAATATAGTCAAAAACCAAAACTAAATAAATCACCAAACAAGTTTCTTAAAAAATAATCTACTGCGAAATCAAAAACCAGAAATTGAAAAACCAAAATCTAAAAATCAAAAACCAAAAGCCAAAAACCAAAAACTAAAATCTAAAAACCACTCAAACATTCAGGGCTCAAATATGAAATCTATAACATTATGGTTACAATCAAATTAGTAAACAATATTGCTTATTAAAAAACAAGAGTAATTCCAAAATGCATAACACAACACAAAAAACAGAGCTTCATATTCTTCTTCTCTCTTTTTTTTTTGAAACTTTTTTGTTCTTTTTTCATTATTTGTTACCACAAAAACATTCACAAGATCTTCTTTAATATGAAAATAAAAAGAAACCAATAGTCATTCCAAAAAAAATGTTAATGCAATAAAAAAACGATTTTATCTAGCTTTACTTGATGCAAAGTCATGAATAACAGTTTCAGAATCAATGCTTTCTAATATGTTCTTTTTAATGCCAAAAACAGCAAAACCATTCAACCTTTCTTGAGACATTGAAGATCTCAAATAATTTTTCAGCAACTTTAAATTTGAAAAATTTCTCTTTGCTCAGATTTCAGTCACTGGTGTAGTCAAAAGAATTCTCCAAGCAATTGAAACATTCTGATAGCAACCCACACTTTCAACAAACTTAAGAACTTCAATAGATTCTATGGATACATTGGGTAAAGTCGTTTGCAACATTCTCAACTCAGAATAAAGATCATTCAAATCGATATTCAAAATATTATCATAATTTGTTTTGTAAAAATCAGAGCAATGTGTTCATAAGTCACTTTCATCTAATGCTTTTAATTTTAATGAATCAAATAAAAACTCAAATACACATTAAAATTCAGCATTTGTTCAAACCTACTCTTGACCGAAGATTTTTTCATATCCACCACAACTAAAAAGTAGTTAACTCTAAAATCATTATCACCCGATTATACTTCATCACCTAAACCAGTTTCATCAAACTGTTTTTTTTCCTAAAGACTATCGGCGCTTCTTTGGAAAAACAGGATCAACAACCATATCACAAACAATACTTTGAGCTATTTTCAAACTGTAATGGAACCCTTCATCTCTATACTTCTCAAAAAACATAATTAGACCTTATAATTGTTTAAAGCATTATCAATGCACACAGACTTAGATTGTAAGTTCTTACTCACTGAGTTAATAGCAAACAAAATACCATACCAAATGACCATGTTAAGTAAGAATTCAAAATGATCAAAATCATAAGTGGATGTGTCTTTACTCTTGGAGGTACAGCAGTATGCTGGAAATCTTTCAAAAAAAACTCTGTTGGCAAGATCCACGATGGAATCTGAGTTCATTGCTTTAGACAAAGCAGTAGAGGAAGCATAATGGCTTCAAAATTTCTTGGAAGATGTTCCTATGTGGGAGAAACCTGTCCTGGCACTACGCATACACTGTGATAACCAGTCGGCCATAGCCCGGGCACAGAATAAACTCTACAATGGTAAATCTCGTCACATTAGACCATTAGACATAAGACCATCAAGTGGTGTAATATATGTGGACTACGTCAGATCAGCTGACAACATTACAGATCCTTTTACAAAAGGTCTAACAAGAGATCAAGTATTGAAATCATCAAAGGGAATGGGTTTATCGCCTATGACTAAACAGGATGTTTGATGGAAACCCCACCAACGCGATTGGAGATCCCAAGAGGTTGGTTCAAAGGGAAAACTAAGTCAATCAAAATCTGAGAAAAGCATTGTATGCTACTCAGTTCCCAGGATTATAACATTGCTTCATGTATGTATTTGAGGTTAAGTATTTGATTTTTAATGAGATAAGACCATAAGCCTTCATATATATGAATATATAGTATTACAGGGTACTAACTGTATATATGAGAGGTACATGGCAATCACCTAATGAGTGTGAAATGAGGCCGTTTCTAGGAGGGCGAATTTCAGGCTATACTCTCTAAGTTCACTCATGATCTACCAGGCAAAGTTCAAGGCCAAAATGAACGCAATAGATAACTTAACTCTACGAGAAGACGAAGCTGTGTTACATCTGTTGTCTAGTTTTACATAAAAATCTGGGGGGTTCATGACATCAAGTTCACCTCCTGGCCGAGTAAATCCAATAGATGCAACAATGAGTGGTTCAAGGCTGGAATACGCTACTACCGCAGATGCAGTTAGTTTTCGATTATATTCTCCAAAATTCTGTCTGTTTAGTCTAGTCAATCGAGTCTGCATGTGTTTAGAGTGATTTCTATTCATGTGGGGATTGTTGGAACCCAATTTTATAAGCCTACTGGGCTGTGTAAAATTTGATTTAATGTGAAGAGAATTTTGTTAATTTGAGAAATGATAAATCCTAGGCGGTGTATTGGATTAAGGATTTAAGAAAATTTTGGATTTGTATTAAAATCTCCTGTTATTCAACTAATGATTTCTAAAAAAATATAATCATGTGTTATTGAACATGAAATTTATATAAAGTTATTAAAACCCAGTTACAATCCCCTGTTATTCAATTAACAATTCATAAAATGTAAATCAAATCCACTGTTATTCAAAGTTAAAAAAAAATTATAAAGAAAAAGTTGTGATTATGATTTTAAAAGACTTGATATCCATATTTGGTTATAAAAAGTCTTTATAAAATTCACACCTTTATGGGTGGTATTTGGAGATTCTTCATATAACAAAACTTCGTAAGTCATCTTCCAAGGTTTGTAAAAGATGACTTGTTGAAAAAACGAGAGTATAAAACGATTTGCCTGAAACTTCCAAGGTTTGCTCTCCTTCATCTTTATGCAATGGAAACCCGTACAATCTCCTTTACAAAAAGCAACCAACCTCTAAAACAGAAACCAACAAGACATCTGTTTATAAATCTACAAGAAAACACTAGTACACTAGTAGCATTGGATTAAAGATCATTTGTCGAGGACATCTGTTCCCACAAAATGCATCTTCTCGGAATTTTAAAAACTAGCAACATGACATCTGTCCTTTGTATGAAAATCATCTGCTCTGAATTTAAAGAAAAAACCCGTATAAACCCGTCTTAGCAACAAGAGTTTTTTTTTGCAGATTTTTATCTTCTTTTTCTTAGAAACAGATGTCTTGTTGATTTTTATATTCAAGCTACACAGTACGTCTTCTCCAAGTGTTCCATTCACTTTGTCAATCGCAGAAGTAATACAACCGCACACTTGTTGGCAAAAAAATGCCTCTGTTTTTTTCTTCCTCAATGATAACCTGTATCCCCCAGACTGGTTATTAAATAGTTTCGACATGTTTTAATTAATAAATTATTTATAGCCTGAATAATCAAAGCTGTTTCATTTTGTTAGTTTAGTTTGATTATTTATAGGGTCCTTATTTATACAATATTTTTGGTGAAAGCAGTATATCGGTTAGCTATTTGAAATTTGAGTTTGTTAAAAAACGTGGTGAAGGATATCAAATCACCTTAATATTCTGAAATTTGAGAAAAAAATCTCACTTAAATCACCAGCAAATCTTTTTTGCCTTTTTTTAATTCTGCCAAAATCGTTGTGATTTACTCCAAATCCACATAAATTTCATCACATCTGTAATCCACTCAAATTTTCTAAAATCCTTAATCCAATACACCCCCTAGAGATTGAGTCCACAATATAAGATAAATCTAAATCATAAAGATTGTGTCCAAATTATTAGGAAATACTTCCAGATAATTATGTAAGATTTATGTTTTCCCCTTTTACTGCAGAAAAAAGAGAATATCTTTATAATTATGGAATTATGAAAGATTTATATTTCTCTTTTAATTGCACAAAAAGGAGAATATCCTTTTCGCATAGGTTTAGCTTGCAAATCAAGCTACTCGTCCCATATAAATAGATGTCTCTTCTATTCATAAAAAATCATTCCGACAATTAGTTGAGAAGCTAAGTTCCAGCAATCTCTCTAGTCTTTTAATATAGTAAGTGTCTCAAGAGTATTCGTATAATTTTAAGTTCGCAGATTCTGTTTTTGAATCTCATCACGGTTGTATCATGAGATTCAAAAATCGCAACAAAAACCGTCGCACATTACAGGTGATTTATTGAGTTAAGGAAAGAGATCAAATCTTGACTCCGTGTTTCGTCTTCTGTCATAAACGTTTTAAGGTCTTGCTTTAATTTGCTTTCCTTAATCTATTGTTTTATACTATCGATATTGTTTCGTGATTTAATTTCAATCTCGATTTTCGCGGTCTAACATTTTTGTCATAGCATCACATGATTTATATAATTCTACAAAAGCTGATCTTACTTGCAGAGATTGAAATCTGATAGTTTTCACACTTTTCATTCGACTTTTCCAGCAAGTATTGCATAAAGATTTCACTGTAAAACAAGGAACATGGTCAAACAAAATCTTCCTTCTCTTTGTAGAACTATAAAACAATGTATATATGTGTTGCAATACTCCAAATAAAAAATAGCTTTCACAAATGAATGAACCATATCACTAACCACAAGATTGAAGACTATGACTAGCACATGACATATACAAAGCTTTTAGATTTATATCAAACAATCGTTTGTGAACACTTTGATGTTTTCCTTTCATAGAATCACTATCATAGCCTTGACCCCTCACATTATCAACATCAAGAATAAGAGACTTTATAACATCTAGTAGTTTTTCAGAAGAGCCCTAATCCAGATGTGTCATCTACCTCTACAAACTCCAACAAATACTCGTTTACTCTGACCTTTTGATGAGATATATTCACACATCTTATTATTTGAGTTATTTTTTCTTGATGGCTCACATCTGGTGTACAATCAAGAATGACAGATAAGCATATTGCCTCTTTAATTACTCTTATGATGGAAAACTGAACATTGTGAGCCAAAAGAGAAATAAACTCATTTTGAATATTATGACCAAGATAATGATGATGATGAATTTCATGATTTTGAATGCTTCTAATATGATCTTGGATTGAATGCTTCTAATATGATCTTGAATTATCAAATCAAATTGTGCAATCATTTCAATAGCTCATAAAATTTTATTATTGCTATCTTAGTAAAGTTTCTCAATTTTCCCTCTAGATGTTAAGCTCCTTTAAAATGAAATTTCACAACAGCAATTATTCTATTTAAGACCAGCTTCCAACGTTCATTTTGTTTAACAATTTATTTCTGAAGTTCTTTTTCAATTGTTAGCTTTTACTCAAATCTAACTTTCAGCTCATTCCAAGCTTCCATATTAGTCATATGATCTACATTTCTCTCATGATCTTTAAGTCTCTCACTAAGATGCTTCCAATCAATGGTGGACCCAGGTTAAGACTTGGGGTGTCACATGACACCCCTTAAATCTGTATAAAATTATGTTTGTGTGTAAAATCATTAAATGATCACTAGTAAAATCTATGCACTGAACCCCCAAAATACCAGGGTTCACGTCCTTTTTCCACCATTTTTAAGTTGATTAATATTTTGACCCCCTTTATATTAATTCTTGGGTCCGCCACTGCTTCCAATCTCTAAGTCCATCATTTGCAAGCATATTTGAGCAGCCTCTAGATTCAAACAATTTGCAACAAAAACTATAAACTTTGTCCAAATGTTTTGAGTAAACCAACCAATTTCTGTCACTAATTTCTCCATTACTTAACTTTCGAGAATAATAATTATATGAGAAATTTCGAAAATACTTATCTAAAGGAAACACAAGATTCATTTCTCTTTTAGACCACTTTTCAACTGACACATCTCTCGTTTTGTTGTCAAGGTTTTCCTAACATCTAGGATCATACATATCAACATCAAGATTAGATGCATTTACCACATTATCATGCTCACTCAAGTTTCTAACACTGTCATCAAATTGATCATTTGACTGAGAAACATTATCTGCACTATCAGCTTTTGAATTTTCATTAGTACTTCCTTTTATCAAATTTATCTAGAGAATCTCTTTGTGATTGAATAGACAATTCTTTTAGTTTACGTTTCTTTCTTTTTCGATATCCAAATAAATGGCAGTCATGATGCAATCTAAGTGAAAAATAAAAGGAGTCACACCTTGTGTATGTAATAACTCTAATCTTCTCCAAATATCATTTATGAAATGTTGATTTGGATGACCATAGACACAAGACAAATGGAAACACATACCATTATGGTTAACATACATATCCATCATCCTTACATCTTCAGAAATCTTAGAAACAACAACATATTTATTCCATAGTACTACTAATCCCCCACTTCTACCCAGAGGAGGTATTGTAGATACAAAATCTTCATGGAGGCAACCATAGGGGTACCTCCCCCCTCCTCTGTCCATTGACGCATATGCCAAACATGATGCTTGTGATTCAAAAGGGAATAAGCGCTTTGAAACAGGCCTTATGACCAGCCTGTTTGATATGGTACTGATACGGCCACCATGACCATTCGACATCAGCCCTTCAAACTCCTGACGTTTACGTTTCAGAAGAGTTTATTCTTGCTTAGTGTAAGCATCAAAGAGATCCATGAATTCGCTAAACTTGAACTTCCCTTTCGCTATCTTTGGTTGAAGGTAGCGAGCCAATTCAACAGCAAGGTCATTCACATGACCTGGAGCGGGGTTCAGACTCTTTTCATGAATAATTCCAAAACCTGCAGACATTTCCTCAGACCCATTATCATCACCGAACAACAATTGCTCAGAGTCTTCATTCACAGATCGGTGCACATCTCGTTCAGAGTCAAAGTGATCGTGATGGGAGGAATTGTCATCTTCATACCCAGTGAACAATCCTTCGGTTCATGGTTTAACATACCATATCGACCGAAAATTTTTTGAAGACGTTCGTACCAAAAAAGGAGAGTCGTATTGTCTTTTTTGTCAAATTTAAAATTATGCTGAAAACGAATCTTGATGATCGATATCGAAAAACCACCAAAAACGATGACTAATCATCAGAAGAACACACAGTTATTTTTTTCATTTTTATTAATAAATCATTCAAAAATTATAAAAAAATTCTTATCAAATCACCTGTAAATTTTAAATCCCATCAAAATCACTCAAATATCTTCAAAATCAATTTAGATTTCATAAATCTAAAAATTTCGATTTTTTCTGAATATTTAATCCAATAAACCCCTCATGATTATTTTTAGTTTGATATCGAGAACCAAAAAAAAATCCAGTAAAATCCATAATAATTGTAGATTCAGTAAAATCCATAAAATCCTGTTCGTTTTCACCTTGGGTCTTCTTCCTTTTTTAAGTTAAGAGATTCCTCCAAGGGCCTCTTTATTGACGAAAACAAGAATTCAATTCCAGTGAGTTGAACCACAGACAGATCGACAACAATGGCCAAAGAACAACTTGCGACCGATACGACCTCCCTCGTCTCCGATTTCCTCTCCTTTCTCAACGCCTCTCCCACCGCTTTTCACGCCGTCGGTAAATCTCCTTAACGATCACCAAACATTCTTCTCTCGTTCGTTTCTGAATCAGTTGAATCTTCAACTTCATTGGTTTGGTTCTAACACTGATCTAACTATTGCAGACGAGTCAAAGAGGCGTCTACGAAACGCTGGTTATGAACAGATTTCAGAGAGAGATGATTGGAGACTCGAAGCCGGCAAAAAGTATTTCTTCACACGAAACTACTCCACTATTGTTGCTTTTGCTATTGGTAAAAAGTAAGACTTTTTCTTGTCTTGTAATTGAACTGATCATGATTGTGTAAGATCCATTTTTCGCTGCAGATAAAGTTTTCATCTTTGGGTTTGTGTGAACAGATACGTAGCTGGAAACGGATTCCATATCATAGGTGCACACACTGATAGCCCTTGCCTGAAACTGAAGCCCGTTTCAAAGGTGGTGACTTTGGATTTGGACAAGGCATTTTCACATGGTTTTGTTTAGTTTTCGACTTAAGTTTTGTTGGGAATGGATGGTGTTGTTGACAGATAACTAAAGGTGGATACTTGGAGGTTGGTGTTCAAACATATGGAGGTGGGCTGTGGTACACGTGGTTTGATCGTGACTTGACTGTTGCCGGGCGTGTTATTGTAAAAGAAGAGAAGGGAGGTTCTGTCTCGTATTCTCATCGGCTTGTCAGGATTGAAGATCCTATCATGAGGATTCCTACCTTGGCCATCCACTTGGACAGGTTCACTTTGACAAACCCATTTGCGACGTATGCTTCTCATTTACCTTATTACTGAGAACTTAATTACAAGACTTTCGTTATATGCCTTGTGGACAGGAATGTGAACAGTGAAGGTTTTAAGCCAAACACTCAGACACAACTTGTTCCATTACTGGCAACAGCTATCAAGGTACAAGCTAATGTTCAGAGCAAACAACATTTTACTTAAATGAAGCAATTGTTACGGGACATGGAAGCCATATTCGTTTATTTATATCTTCATCCTACTGCTCTTTGTTTTCTTTGAAGGCGGAGCTCAATAAAGTGCCAGCAGAAGGTGGTGATCAGGATGGAAGAAAGAAGTGTACTGAAACTACAAAATCAAAGCATCACCCACTTCTAATGGAGGTCCAGTTGAAATATAAACCTTATGACTTCTGCTTGAATTTTAGATCTTGTTCTGCTTTGTAATTAAGTAGTCCTTTTTCTTTTGTAATTTCTTAGATCATTGCAAAGGCACTGGGTTGTAAACCTGAGGAGATCTGCGATTTTGAGCTGCAAGCATGTGACACTCAGCCAAGTATTCTAGCTGGTGCAGCCAAAGAATTTATTTTCTCAGGAAGGCTGGATAATCTCTGCATGTCATTTTGCTCTTTGAAGGTACATCTTTTACTCTTTGTTAGTTAATAGGAGAATATGAGTCGATCATCTTGATTTCGTGATTCTTAATTGTCCCTTATGTTGCTCTCAGTCTCTGCATGCACATCACATTTGAAGAACTTGTGTTTCGTGTCCAGTTTATTGCATACCTTTTAGATGTGTCTTTACAAGTATTTTAGTCACATCTCTAACAATTTGTTCTCCTCTTTTAATGGGACCCAACATCTAACTCTATCCAGTATGCTGCTGAATGAATTGATAAACAGTTATTATCACAAAACATCTTTCGGTTGTTTTCAGTTTATCTGTCTGAAACGTATATTTCTTCTTTTTATCTAATGCGGAACTATATGTTTGCAATAAATATTTGAACATTGTACATAGGCACTTATAGATGCAACGTCTTCTGGAAGTGACCTAGTGGAAGAAAGCGGAGTGAGAATGGTGGCATTGTTTGATCATGAAGAAGTTGGTTCCAGTTCAGCGCAAGGAGCTGGATCTCCTGTCATGATTGATGCTATGTCACACATCACAAGTTGCTTCAGCTCTGACGCTAAGGTAGTAGCAACCCATTCAAGTATTAGACATTTAAACTGAGACTGTTTTATACTTTTTTTCTTGTGGCTCATTATGCTATTTTGTTTAATCTTTTCAGGTGCTCAAGAAAGCGATTCAAAAAAGTTTGCTTGTATCCGCTGACATGGCGCATGCTTTACATCCAAACTTTATGGTAATCATTTCCTTCTCATGCACATAACTAAGTTTATGCCTCTCCTTCATTGCATTAATATTTCATTTTTTTGTAGGACAAACACGAAGAGAACCATCAGCCAAAGATGCATGGAGGTCTTGTCATTAAGAACAATGCAAATCAACGTTACGCAACAAATGCCGTAACGTCCTTTGTGTTCAGGGAAATAGCAGAAAAGCATAATCTCCCTGTTCAGGTATGCTTTTGCCTGTGAGAGAGATCTAAAAAATTTATATATTATCAAGTAAGTGATGGACATGAAAAATTTGCAGGACTTTGTGGTACGTAATGATATGGGTTGTGGATCGACCATTGGTCCAATCCTAGCAAGCAGTGTTGGGATAAGGACGGTTGATGTTGGAGCTCCACAGCTCTCGATGCATAGCATCCGTGAGATGTGTGCTGCTGATGATGTGAAGCATTCTTATGACCACTTCAAAGCTTTCTTCCAAGAGTTCACTCAAATTGATGCCAAACTCACCGTGGACGCTTGATATAGCTTCTTGATCCTCCTTATTTCTTAGCTAAATTTGAATTGAACAAATCTTTTTTTCCTTTGTTTTTGAACTGTTCCTTGTTACAATAATAAAAAGGATTTTTAGCCATGTTTTGACTTATCTAACAAATTCGTAATTAAATCAATGATCATACTGTCATTTGTTTGTTTTATTAATCTGACAAAAACCTCAGTGAAACACTGCACAAAAGCTGCAGCAAAATGTTTGCTCTCAAGACAAAAGACATTTCGGTGGGAACAAAATCTTCAGCAGTGTTATTAAAAATAGGAAAACAAAAGAAGACAGAGAGAGAGAGAGATCTCAAATTCAATTCTCATGCCAATTTCATTTTAATTATCATGTAGACACAACCTTCTTCACCTCCTTGGTAACCTCTTCAGGAGCCTTCTCTGCTGGAATGTTCACGAGGTTTCCCTTCTTCGCGTAGTAGTCAATAACCTGCAACAACAACAAACAATCAGTTTCCGCAAATCAAGAACTCCAATACTCCTCAAGTTCAGATACTTGTCTAGGATCCATACAGGTTGCGTTTGCTTGTGGAATGCATCCAGCCTTGACCTAAGAACATCCGCATTGTCATCTTTACGTTGAATCAACGGCTCTCCAGTGACCTAAAACAACAACGAAGTTAGCATAGAGATCATTAATGCATTCGTCAGATACATCATTCATGTTTCCGCTTACATCATCGACTCCCGGAACTTTAGGAGGTGCGAACTTGGTATGGTAACTCCTTCCACTTGAAGGGTGAATCCACCTTCCAGTTATTCTCTCTTCAAGAACAGAATCATCGATAGCAAAGTTAAGCACTTTGTCTATCTGAGCTCCTCTTCTACTAAGCATCTCATCCAGCTACAAGATTCACACAAAAAAAGGTCAGGATCAGAGTTCTTACAAGAACAAATACGCTAAAGTGAGCACAATGAAAGAGAACAAGAGACCTTCTCTGCTTGTGTCACGGTCCTAGGGAACCCATCAAGAATAAAACCTTTCTGACATTTCGGCCTGTTCATTGCTTCATCCATGATGCCAACAACCAAATCATCAGAAACAAGTTCTCCCTAGGAAAAAAAGAAGTAGATACAATTAAAACACACAACACCTAAACGCAGAATCTTAATAGAGACAAAGGAGGTGTGTTTTTTTCTTTTCACCTTGTCCATTGCTTCCTTTGCCTTTACACCAAGAGGGGACTTAGCAGCAACAGCAGCTCTAAGCATATCGCCGGTGGACAAATGGCACAAGCAGAACTCATCCTTTATGACCGGAGACTGCGTACCTTTCCCTGAACCAGGTGGTCCTAACAATCCAAACCATATCCCTCTCCGGTTAGTTACAAACATCACAAGAACGCAAAAGCAAACAAAGACGGGCCTCGGTATTGAATTATAGAGACATGAAACAATTACTTCATGTTCTTTTTTCAGACAATTTTGCAACCATGAGTCTTCACTTTCAAGAATTTGTACTAACATTCATCAATCTCTTCACATGATCAGCATGAATTAGTGATAGTGGCAATGCAGTTTTAACATAAATTCGATAACCGAATCTTCCCTAAACAATTCTTGATTTTTCCTCAAACATCAACAAATCTTCAGAGATCTAACCGGAATTGAAATAAAAGTTCTGAGGTAAGAAAGAGATCGAAGAAGCGTAATTCAAGAAACAAAACAGAAGATTATAAAGTGGCAATTGAAATTACCGATGAAAACGAGACGTTTGTCAGGTTTAGAGGCACATTTCATACGGCGGAGGAGTTCAGACATGAGATCGACGGTCTGGATGTCTTCCATATCTACAGAAGCCGAAGAGCTCTTAGCCATGTTCGTCGTTCTTAAGGGTTGTTGCAGAGTTTAGATTTGGTCTGGTTTGGTCTTTTTTGAAGTGCGTGTAGATTCGATGCTTCCAATGTTTCCACTTTGCCGCAAAGCTGCGTTTGTCTCACCTTCGTTTTCTTTTTTAATACCTTTTTATGATATTACCCCTTGACTTTGCAAGAAATTACAAGATATGCCACTAGAACAACCTGCGGTTGGTGACCCAACTTTGAAAACGAGTCTTCATTCTTATATTTCCTATCACACATTTTCATCATTACATCAAAGTTTTTTTTTCTTTTCTTTTTTATAAATATCTACTCTTTTTGCTGACTGATTTTTTCATGATTCTTATTCCTTTTTTTTCCATAAACAATCAGATTAGAAAAATTATCTTTCAGAGTGAACAATCTTGAAGATGAAAGAAAACTACAGCATGGATGCATGTCCCGTACAAGTACAACTAACATCTTAAAATTTATTCACAAATAGTACAACTACAAACTATACTCTCATGTAGAGAATAACGTACACAACTCAAAGTTAGTTGGAAAAAGCTAAATTGATAAAGTTTTGATGACGGCGTTGTTGTGGAGACCGATCAAGAATGCTGAGAACAATGAAGTTTAACAACACCCCAACCAAAACTAGTCTACTTAGATCTTTGTCTTCTTCTTCCCGGTTTCTTTATTTTTCTTGTGATTGTTTAGGAAGAGATTGATAATGACACTGATGTGGATAGGATTCAAAACAACAACAAAAAAAAACAAGTTGATAATAGCATTATGCTAGTCATTTATTTTTTTATGTTGAGTTTTTTTTTGTTTTAGCATTTGATACTGAACTATATAATTGTAAACATGGACCAGCTAAGAGACAAGTTAATGGAACAATTAGAGCACTTCAGAGAATTTTCATCTTTAATACTTGGGAATACAATTGACGGTTATATTTTAGTAAGTATTAAATCCAAAGTTTCGATACTAGTTTGATATCAGAATTGGCTTCAGGATATCAATAGAAATGCACAATATATGTGCGAGTGTGGAATGATCTTTTTATTGAATTTCTTACCTAAATCAACGGAAATGCACAATATAACATCTTACGTAGAGAATTCTATTGATTTTTTTTAGACTTTATGGTTTCTCCATTACTAGTCGTGATTGAAATGATAAGAGAAAATACTTGAACGTGAAGAATATCAGATCGCGAGAAGGCAGCTGCGTGGAATGTGGAACTGAACAACAAAACAGTTTTTTTTTTTTAATTTTCTTTTAGTTCTAGCATATTTCTTTCTATGTATCGATTATTTTTTAAAGAAAACTAAAGGATCAGATGATCGCACGTCTAAGGATCACAGAAATCAAAATTTATTAAGAAAATTACAAATTATTTTAGTTATTTGTTTCAAACAGAATTTTCGACGATCAATGGAATATAGAATTTTCATATCATCAATTAAAAAGGAAACAAATAAGCTAAAATGATTATTGTATAAATATGATTTTCATATAAAACCCTTAATATAAAACTAGGGATGTTTAATATAGACACAAATTGGAACTAAAAAATGAACTAAAATCTTGAAAATTTCTTTGAAAATTAATATATATTATGCGATTATGCGCGCATATGTGCCAGTTACATCTTCTTTTATTCTTTTAAAATTTTGAATGTCATAAAATTTTAAAAGGCACCCCACTACACTCTATCATGTGGCCACCCATATATGAGTCCATTGCTTATGGCCCATTTGAATATCCGGAGAGAGAGTCCATCTGTGGGCTGCACCTCCCATTGGGGATTAGTCTGGCCCTTCCATAGGTCCGGGATACCCCTAGGTTAAAAAAATAATAATCTAATATCGTGAAACAAAGGGAGTATATTCAAATAGGGATTGCTATGAAACGATTCCAACAATAAATATCTATCTACCAGCTGTCTCGTTCGCCTCTGTTCTCTAGACTGTTCCTCTTTTTTTTTGTCTTTTTCGAATTACTCCGATGGCTCTAGAAGATGTTGATAAGATCGATAACGCCGACATCGAGGTTTACCAACACGCCAAACGAAACAAATCTACTTGGATCTTTCTTTCTTTCTCGGTTTCTTTATTTTCTTGCGATTGTTCAGGAGTATGTTGATGACGGCGCTGCAGTGGAGAAGATCGATAACGCCGAGAAAAACGAGGTTTAACAACACGGCAATCCAAAAGAATCTACTTGGATCTTCCTTTTCTTCTTCCTGGTTTCTTTATTTTCTTGCATTTTCTCAGGAAGAAGAAGTTAATGGCGCTGCTGTGGATAACGAAGAAAACAAAAGAGTTGATGATAATGGTGTTACCGTAGCGAACGACGAAAGCGAAGAGCTGAAAACTGCGTCTGATCTGATTATCCGCCGTTTCTTTCATGTATCCGATTCTTTGTTGCTTTTTGTTTTATTTTTCGGGGTCGGAGTAAATTGGATCAAGTAGCTAAGAGGATTTATAAATAAATCATGTTTCTCAAAAATCTTTAAAGTATCAATTACTCCAAAACAAATGATTTCGAAATGAAACAAAACTCATTTGCTTTTTTCTTCTTTGTAATATTTTTTTTTTATGTTGAATTTGGTTTTGTTTTAGCATTTGATACTAAACCATGGAAGTGGAAACATCGACCACCTAAGAGACGAGACAATGGAAAAATTAGAGCACTTTAGAGACTTTTCTTGTTCTATACTTGGAAATACAATCGAGGGCTACATTTCAGTAAGTATTAATCCAAAACTTATAGAATTTCATACTATCTTTTTTGCCATTGACCAGATATTAACGTTTCTACCTTTTTTTCTTTTTTTCTTAATAGTTTTGTATTTTTAGCGAGGACCATAATTTGGAAGCTTCTCTACATCGTTGAATATTTTGTTGGAAGTTCTAGATTTGACACTTTCTCAAATGGCTCACTGAATTCGGACTGTGATTGGCGAGGAGGTTTCCGAGTTTGAGATGATCTATATGTCAAAAATGGATAGACGTGATAGTGCATACCAATATCAACGTATTGGATACGTTGAGTACTTCAACAGACGTATTTAGATAGCTAAAAATTAGTGCTGGTGCAACGTTTTGGTCTGCCCTAAGCCAGTTCAGAAATTGTGCATTTTTTTTATTTAAAATCATAAAATGATAACAATATAGAAAAAAACATGTTAAGTTTTTATAAGATAATCCAACTCCGTAAACTATTTATAAAAAGAAGTAAAAAATAAATTATTGTTGAAATATAACTCTTTTTGCTTTTATTTTCTCCATTATCAATTATTAAACTCGGATAGTCAAGTTTTTCAACTATAGTTGTCTCAAGTGACAAAAAAGCCAACTTATTTAGGATATGTTATTGAATTTGTGTTTTAGTGTTTTTGATGAAGTTGAATTATGAAGTATTTTACATTCAAATACATTAGAAACTCTAATCTAATAACACCTCATTAATCTCTTTCATGATAGGGTAGACTGCAAATAATTTTTTATTAGCTTCAACTTTGAAAAACGTCTTTAAGCTGTGGCGACGGATACTGGAATAGTCAACAATATGCGATAAGAAATTTATGTGTTCTGATAACAATTCTACATTTTTTTCAAAAAATCAAGCATTTCAATAGAGTTTCATTGATATTCTCAGAGAATCTTTAATTTCATATACAAATCATCACCAACAATGTTTGAATGCATATCATTCTTTAAATAAGCTTCTAAGTTCAAACATGATACCCTCAAATTATCCTCACTTGCGGCTACTAGTTTTTATAAATCAAACAAAAACCCCAAAGTTTATTCATACATTTATAATATATATATATATATATATAACTTAATTTTTATATAAAATGGATGTCTCTGTAAAATATATGTCATAAACTTTTGCTTCACCTACTTGTCCTATAAGCCGAACATGCTCAGAGTTTGTTTCATGATATAAATAGAAATGCACAATATATGTTGGACATTTGTCCAACCCTAGAAACTTTTATTGAGTTTTTTTGACTTTTTAGGCTGGTTTCTAGATTTTTAATGGTGATTGAAGGTATTGATGATAAAGAGCAAGCATTCGAACGTGAAGAGGACCGGATCGCCGGTGATGGAAAGAAGCTGCGTGGTGCGTGGAACAAAACAACAAAATAGTTGTTGTTGTTTTCTTTTCTTTTAGTATTTGATTGGGAAAAATGCCAAAAAACGCCTGAACTTTCTCAATCTGGCCCAAAAATACCCAGACTTTGTTTTGACCTGGCCAAAAACAACATGTCGTTAACAGCCTGTTAAAATACTGGTTAACACTTAAACGTCGTCGTTTTTATTAATCAAGGAAAAATAAAAACCTGCTGTATTGAGGATTCCAACCAGGACCGTATGCCACAAAGAGGAGGTCTATCACCATTTTGGCATGGCATTATATCGGTATATGTTTTCCTTAAATTTTACTTAAGTCAAACCAATTCTAGTTTTATTACAATAAAAACGTGCAGCACAGTGGGTTTGAACTCGGGGTGTGAATGATATGGTGAGAGTTTGTTGCCACTGGGGAAACGTTTTTATCGTTATATATTCAATGATAACTATTCTTAAACATAATCGTGCTTTGTTTTATCAAAAATTACAATTTTGATTTTTTTATAATTACTTTTAATTTTAGTAATGTTTATAATTTTTTATTACAAAAATTAAAATTATAGTAATATGAGTTAGTAATATTAAAAGAGTTAAATGTTTTATATAAATAAAATTATTAGTTTATATATATGTTAACAAAATATATCATTAAATTGTTTAATTAAAAAAATAGAGAAAACTGATAATCTGGATTATATATGTTCATTTGAATTTTAATTTTGATAATTTAGATTAAAAGTTTCAGATCTAAGGTTTTTCGGATTTTGATTTGGAGTTTTTAAAACGAATCACTATATATATAAGAATAATTGTTGTTGAACATTAAGGGTAAGATAACATTGCTCCAGTGGCAACATTCCTCTCTCTCTATTATTCCTACCCGAGTGTTACTTGTTTTTGTTTTAATTAAACTAGAACTGAATTGGTTTAAATTTAAGAAGAATACTAACCAATTAAATGACAATGTCAATGGATAAGGACCTGGGTTCGAATCCTCAATACAGCAGGTTTTTTTTCCTTGATTAATAAAAACGACGTCGTTTAAGTGTTAAACGGTATTTTAACAGGCTGTTAACAGCATGTCTTTTTTGGCCAGATCAAAACAAAGTTTGGGTATTATTTAGAAAGTCAAAATAAAATTTGGGTATTTTTTGGCCACCAGCGAAGTCTGGTTATTTTTTGGCCATATTGAAAAAGTTCAGGTGTTTTTTGGCATTTTTCCCGTATTTGATTTCATTTTTTTTCTAAACAGAAATTTTCGGCGATCAAATGGAACATAGAATTTCAATAATCAATCGAAGATAAATTTTCTATTTCATCAATGAAAAAGGAAATGAATAAGCTAAAGGATTCTTGGATAAATATAATTTTCATATAAAAAAATTAATATAAAACTAGGGAAATATAATCTAGACATGAATCTAAACTTAAAAAAAATGAACTGAAATCTTTAAAATTTCTGTGAAAATTAATATACTTTATGTGACTATCAGCACGAATTACATTTTTTATTCTTTTTAAAATTTGAACGTCATGATATTTTTAATATTTATATTTCCTTAAGAAAATTTAATTTATTGTTTCTGATATCTACTTTTTGGACAAATATATTTATTAGGTTTATATTTTAATAAATTTTAATCCATGCTGAAGGCGAATGATATTTTTAATTTATTTTAATCCTTGCTGAAGAGAATAATATTTTTAATTTGTTTTTGTTTTTATGTTCTTAATACAAAATCAAAATTTCATATGTGTTAATTTTTAGTCGAAACTTAATTGGGTCATGATTTTAACCCGCAAAATTGTGATGTTATGATTTTTAAAGCAAATTATATTTTATTTTTAATAGAATAGTCATCTTAAAAGTTATATAATGTAACTTTAATACATTTTTTGTTGATATATAGTATTTTGTTTTTAATATTACCATAATTGAATTTTTAAATAGATTTATATGTATATAAAATATATGTATATTTTAACTTATATGTATCATTTAACATTCGTTTAAATTTATTTTCAATATGTTTATAATAATCAAAATGAATTGATAAATTCTTTTAATCCATTTTTTAGTATTCAAAGTTTGATTGTAATGGATTCATAATCAAAATATGTTAATTCTTTTTTTTAATCTGGGTCACAGTGGTGTAAATATTTTGCATGTTTGACTACACGATCCAAAATAGACATCAATAGCTACAAATATTAATCCCAAACCAGTTTTCAATATAATCGGTTAATATAAATACTGAATAATTTATAATATATAATTTTTATGAAACTGTAAATATATCAGTCTAATTTCAAAGTATTTATTTATTTTGTAAATTTAAAAATTAGCTACTATTAATTTTAATATTTGTTTTATAATATTCACATTAAAAAAGATTAAAATATGTGGAAAAGTAACTGGTATAGGTTTTCTCAAATTTGATTTTATGATTTATAAATATAATTTTCTAAAATTATATTCATTTTAAAGTAAAATCTTAATTTTTAACTTAAAACTATAATTAAAATTTAATAATATAAGATATACATATAGAAATCTAATACTATTTTTTGCATAAAGTCTAAAACCTAATATTTTAAAACATTTTTAAAATAAAGTTTTGATTTAGTTTGTCTTAAATATATATTTTGAAATTTGGTTTTGATTTTATTATGATTTAAATTTTAATCATAATTTAATCATTGAACTAAAATATCTTTAATGAATATTAAAAAAAACCATTAAAAAACAAGGACATTTTTCATAAATCACATGTAGATGTAAGGTTTGTTTCACTTTTCATATAGTGATCCTGTTTTAAATAATAGATAAATATTCAAGCATCTGTTGATTAGTAATCACTCGTTTTTCATGAAACTCAATTTCACATATCCTCCACTATTCTTTACATATTAACACTTCTATCATGTAATTCCTACATGGCTTTAAGATACACGACTATTAATGCTAGATACAAACTCAAATGCAACATAAGACACTTACCTTTGCTATTTCTGATAAATGTCACCTACAAGTATAACTAACATCTAGAAATCCATTCCCAAGTACTACAAACTACAAAGTACAAACTATACTCTCATGTAGATATCGAGTAATGTACCCAACTCAAATTTAGGTGAAAAAACTTAATTGATAGAGCTTAACTACATCCCTCCTAGTGGACTTGCAGTCACCTAAGAAATCGATTAAAATCACACATCCTATTTAACCGGTCAAACTGTGCCTAAAACGAGTCGATGTGGTTTTGGAACGAACCTTGGAACCTCGTTTACAAACAAAAACTTAAAGATCTAAATACGATCTTGGCCATGAATATAAATATGGGCTACAAAGATGCACAAAAAGCTCGTTCTAATTATGTGATTAAGATATATTCTGTTTTCTATTTTAATAAAAAAAATTATTTCCTTTTTTTTCTCTTCCTATATTTTAAAGATTTGGCAGACTAAGAGCATCATTATTGGAGGCTCTTGAAAGTCTCTAAAAAACTCATTAAAATAAATCGAAATAAAATTGGTGAAACCGGTTCTAAAAACAGAGTTTTTAGAGCAGGTCTCTAAAAACTAAATGTCAACATTTGATTTGCCGAAAAAAAAGAAACAAAGTTCATTGTCTTTATCATCTTATTTTTTTCATCTCTTCCATTGTAGCTTCTTCTGAAAGTTCGAGTTTTCTTCCTCTTGACATCATTTCTGATTCCGTGAGTCAACAATTTGATTCTTTCAATCAAGTATCGAATTCCGTCAATCAAGTGTCGAATTCCGTCGTTCATCAGCTGTTAGACTCTTCTGATGTTGGTGGTAGCTCGGGGAGGCTGGAATCAGTCAAGGCTCAGATCGAAGGGAAGCACGTGCTCGTGACTTGGCCGCTTTCGTTACCGCTGCTCGCAAAAATTCCATCAGGAAGAGAAGGCAAGAATCTGACATTTTGATCAAGTATTCGATCAAACATTCGAGAATTTGTTCATTAATTATGGTGATTATCAGAAGCCAAGGGAGTCAAGGAAAAAACAAAATTTTATTGAAAGAAATGGTGAATCAGGCCACATACTTTTATGGAATGATTATTTCAATGAATCTCCAACATACCCTCATAACTTATTTCGACGACGTTTTAGAATGAACAAGTCATTGTTCTTGCATATTGTTGATCGTTTCTCTAATGAAGTTCAATACTTCCGACAAAAGAAATATGCAGTCGGTAGGTGTGGTCTCTCTTCACTTCAAAAGTGCACAGAAGCAATTCATATCTTGGCATATTGTGGTGGGGCTGATAAGGTTGATGAATACCTCCGGCTCGGTGAAACTACTGCTCGTCAATGTTTGGAAAATTTTGTCGAAGGAATCATATCTTTGTTCGGCGATGAGTATCTAAGAAGACATACACCAGAGGATCTTCAACGACTACTTCAAATTGGAGACCAATGTGGATTTCCTGGGATGGTTGGAAGCATCGATTGTATGAATTGGGAGTGGAAGAATTGCCCCACCGCTTGGAAATGGCAATATTCACGTGGTTATGAAAAACCCACACTCGTTTTAGAGGCTGTAACTTCATATGATCTCTTGATATGACATACTTTTTTTGGAGCTCCAGGTACTTTAAACGATATCAATGTTCTTGATCGCTCACCCGTTTTTGATGATATAATAAGAGGTCAAGCTCCGCAAGTGAATTTCTCTATGAACGGAAGGGAGTATCATTTGGCTTACTATCTCACATATGGTATTTATCCGTAATGGGTAACTTTTATCCAATATATTCCAATTCCATAGGGCCCGAAAGCATGTTTATTTGCTAACCATCAAGAAGCTACCCGAAAAGATGTCGAGCGTGCTTTTGGAGTCTTGCAATCTCGATTTGCCATTGTTAAAAACCCAGTTCTTTTTTGGGATACGGTCAAAGTAGGAAAGATTATGAAAGCATGCATCGTACTCCACAATATGATAGTAGAAGACGAACGAGATGGATACACTCAATATGAGGTTTCATAATTTCATCAAGAAGAAGGAGGCGGAAGTTCACATGTGGATCTCATGTATTTTACAGATATGCCTACAAATCTTGCCAATAGGATGGGTGTTCGAACTAAAATTTGTGATAAACAAGCGCATCAACAATTGAAAGCTGATTTGATTGAGCATATATGGCAAAAATTTGGACGTAGTCAAAATAGCAACTGAGCTTTGATGTTTATTTTAAATGTTTATCATTTATTATTTATAATGTTTAAACTGTTATTATATTTCAAATGTTTTCATGTTAAATATGTTTAATTAATAAAACTAAACTCTATTTACAATTAAAAAAATTCGTAACCCCATTAGATGTTCTACCATTGTAGGATCAAAAAATAAAAGATTTTTAGTTTTGAATTAAAATTAAGTAATTAAATAGTAATCAGAGTCTCTAGTGGAGTTCTCCCAATAATGATGCTCTAATACGCTATATATAACATCCAATCGCATGGTTCTCTCGCAGAGTCTCTTTCTCTTCTTTTAGGGTTTTGCTGCTTTTTTTGTTATATATTGGTTGTGTGTTTGATTTTCATATAGAATTTGGATCTCCTGAGTTAATTCAGGGATGAATCATGGAGGCCGTTTTCCCCCCCACAGTTTTATATGAGGTAGTGGATGATCCTTCAACGGACTCAATAGAGCGAAAGCGGCAAGATTTTCATCGTTTGGAATGAATATGAGTTTTGCAGAGATGTTCTTCAGAGATTCTCACTTATCAAAGTTATGTCATCATCAGGCCCGGCTCTGGCCATGTGCTGGTGGTGCATTTACACCAGGCCCAGGGCCCAAAATCAAAACTTATTCAGCCAAAATTTCAATAAAACACAATTAATATATTTAATATCAATAAGGAACATAAACATATCTTGTTATAAACCATTGAGGTTTTGGATTCCATAACCAGACCAAGTCATATTAGAGATAGGATTCCTTTTTCCAGACAGAATTAAGATTAGTGGAAGTTTTTCTTTTCATGTATAAGTAATATTTCATTTTTCTTGTATGAGTAGTAAAAGGACTATTTCATTTTCTCTCCTTGATATAATCACTATAAATATAGACCTGTCTCTCGATAATAACATAGAAACATTCTATTTCATAACAGGTTATCAGCACGAGAGCTCTGATAAACCCTGAAGCAGCTGCCGGCCCCTAAACCTTAATTCCACCACCGCCGCCATTGAGCCGCAGCCGCCACCTTCAAATCAAATCCGATCCGATCAAAGCTTGAGGTTCTAGTTTTTGAGGTCTTTAGCTCCCGGTTCAAATCCAGTCAACCCAAATCGGTGATCAAAGGTAGAATCAAAGCTCTAAAACTCAAGAACACAAAAATTGAATTGGACTTAGTATACATGAACCCTAAAAATCGATTTGATTGTTCTAATTGCTTGATCTCTTAAGAACTCTTGAATCGAATTTGAATCTAAATAAACGTAAACCTTAAAATCGATTTGCTTGTAATTGATTGATTGATTGCATGATTAAAATAGCATGATTTGATTAAACCTAAAATCGTTTGGACCCTAAATTGAAATCGCATGGTTGATATGTTAAAACCTTAAATCTCTAATTGAAATCGAACTTGGAATTGCATGTTCTATTCAATATCGAATTTGATTGCTTGATATAATAAAATCGATCACTAATCTTGTTGATCAATTAGTTGCTAAAATCGAGAATTGCAAATCCTATCTCAAATAGGAAAATCTAGTCTTTCATTTTTAGAAAAAGGAAACTCTGAATAAAAAAAATCATAATCCTTGCATAGAAAATCACATGTTAAAATTGATGGCATCATTTACTCATTATTGATTCTTAAAACTCTAATTCGAATTGAATCCTAAAGGGCCTTGAAAATACTAATTACCATATTGATTAGATTCAAATTTTATTTTGAGGTTTATGAATGATTAGTACTTGATTGATTATTGCATGAGAGCTAGGATGATAGTTTCTAAAAATGAAACTTTGTATATATTAAGGACTTTGAAATCCTATCCTTATCTCATTGATGTGTGTGGCTCAAGCATATGATTAAGCCGTATGCACATTATCTCACCCTGATACATATAGACCAAGCATTGTAAGAAATATGGTCGAATGCCTTGAAATCATCATTTGCATGAATTCTAAAATTCTTGAATTGATTGGTAATGTGATTCAGATGTCGAGATTCGAACCCTCAGATTACTCGGTCCTAAATCTCTCTGGAGATAATTTTATATAATTGGTAATGAGCACTGGAATTGCTCTGAAGTCTAGAGGACTCGGAAGATGCATCATCAATGGCAATAATGAAATTGAAAGCCAAAAGCATAGAGCCATAACAATTATGCGCTATCATCTCACTGAAGAACTGAGAGATCAGCACCTAGATATTGAGGACCCCTTTGACCTTTGGACAAAGTTAGGTGAAAGATACACAATGATACTATGGCAAAAATCCATGGAAGAATGGAGGACTCTCAATTTCCAGGATTTTGAATCCGTGGACAAATATAACTCTGCTTTAATGAAAATCGCCCATGGTCTTGTACTATGTGGTGAAGTGGTAACACATGAGGACTTATTATATAAAACCTACTCCACATTTCATCCAAAGGAGTTGTTGTTATCACATAAGGCCAAAAGTTTCACAGACTATAATGACATATTGTCATACCTCTTGAAAACTGAGCAGAGAAAGCAGAGCGTTAGAGATGCAATCAGCAGATTTGAAAAACTGCAGAAAAGATACATTGAGCAACGTAACAGTGAGATGAGACCTCCTGAAGCAAATTATGGTGATAATGATAAGGAGGAAGTCTTGTGGCAACACATGGACTGTGAGGACAGCTGACATATTGACTAAATAAATGGGATTTCGACATTCTGATTTTATATTTTGCTTTGAGTTTATTGCTATTATCTTGTTTGATTTTTTGCTTGATAATATGAATGTCATATTGCTTATATAAACGAAAATATTAGTTTAAAGGTACAAGTATAAAATCTCGACCAAAGAGGCATTGCCTAAAGGGAATGAATTTCTCACCCATACAAAGCCCATTGAGTTATAAGAATGGTTTCCAAATAGAAACAATGGGCAAAAGGAAATAAAAGTTCCTTAAAATCGCCTAAGACATTAAAAGAAAATGGTCGAGACTATACTTGCATTTTCAATTGATCTAGACTATGCCAAAGATCAGTATGAAAAGCCATGGTAACCGCAATAGGTATACCCCACGAAATTTACACTATATGGCATGACTGGACTAGCTATCCAAGTCCAAAACTTGATGCAAAGATTGATAATGAAAAGTCACAAAGAGTTATCCCATAGAGTCTCACGTTGTGTTACATGTGCACAAGGGAAACTCATCATATTTATTGTCTCAAGCATCATGAAATTATAGTAAAATCATGAGGGGGAGTGAGGACATACCTGTGGTCCATGAATATACTACAAATTCGATGATCATAGGAAGACTTGGCCGAATTTTATAAACAAAGGTCATTACCTATAAGGTTTATCCCCTAAAGTCTATCAGCTTGGAGACATCAAAAGTCTTACATGTATATAAGATTAATATGCATCAGGCCATATAAGTGAGCATATAGTTATTCCCATCTCAGATTGAATACGGGTCATGAGCCAGACATATACCATCTTAAGAGATTTTGAATAAAACCACCTCATACATATGTTCTGTCTAAGATGGAACCTCATAAGGAGATTGGTAATATATATATATATATGTTGGATAAGAAATGTTTCTCCTACAAATTTTAAAGAAACCTTGAGCCAAATATGGGTGATCTATTTAGTGGCCAAGGAACACGGATTACATGAGTTTAATGAATCCGAATATCCAATAATTGAAGGAGAAATATAAGGTGATAAGAGAAATGAAATGGTATCAACCATCATTGTCTTGGCAAGATCCTCAGACTAGGAAAAGATTTAAAGACGTCCAAATACAAAAATCATGTAAAGCTAGCAGAATCAGATGCCATACACATTGACCCAAGGAAAAAATAAAATAAATAATAATAAATGATTAAGTCATATCAGCTTAAGCACCACGAAATTGATGTATTAGAGACACAATCATTGCTACAAAGTCTATACAAGATAGACCAATAAGTTCCATAAGATAAGAAACCTCGGAAAAGGGTGCATAATACAAATCCGTGTTTATAAAGGAAACCAGTCCAGACATAGAGATATAAGGCTGGCCAACTAAACATCTAAGGTACCAACCATGTAGCTTGGGATGCCAAGCTACAAGGTAATAAAGGTCATGGATAATGAAATCTCAAATCGATCAAATCATGTCTGGATCAGAATATGAGCTACATAAGAGTGTTAACTTCAAATGTATAAGAAAGCGCATACAAGATAGTAGCAGTTGAACAATAAACAAGCGAGGATCGGAACCCATGAAGAAGAATGCATTCATAAGATAAAAGGAAACGTGGGATTATGAAAGTGGTAGGTGTATTGATCACATAAGAAAACGCCATCAGATTATTAAACCAGTGGATAAATAGGTCCTGTGAAGGATAAAATCGTGAGACCACATGATCTAAAATGTTCATGTTTTACAAGAATTTCAGAATAGCTTGGTTACACAAGCATACTCACTGAGACTAAGGAACAAATTATAAGGAGATATACTCCAAATGTGGTGGGTGCTGCTACAAACTCAAAAAAATTATGATATTTGGACACATAAGAAAGAAATCAAATTGATATAGTAAGCAGCATATGGTTCACTGGATAACGAGATTTATATGAAAGTCCCAGAGGGGATAGAGCTGAAAGATAAAAGAAGATCTCGAGACCAGCATTGTATAAAGCTGAATAAATTGCTCTATGGATTGAAACAATCAGGTCGAATGTGGTATGATAGACTAAAGCGAGTACTTAGTGAAAGAGGGCTATAAAAATGATCTCATAAGTCCATGCATATTCATAAAGAAATTCGACAAAGGATTCGTAATCATTGCAGTGTATATAGACCACCCGAACATCCTAGGAACCTCTGAGGAAATTTCTCAAACGGTTGAATACCTAAAGAAAGAGTTTGAAATGAAAGACTTTGGAAAGACTAAGTTCTGTTTGGGAATACAACTTGAGTACGTCAATAAAGGAATCCTTGTGCATCAAATGGAATATACAGAAAAGGTACTCAAGAGATTTAATATGGACCAGGCTCACCCACTGAGTAGCCCAATGATGGTGAGAAGCCTCGGTTTGGACAGCGATCCATTCGGTCCAAGAAAGAAGGATGAAGAAGTCCTTGGTCCCGAAGTTCCATATCTCAGTGCCATAGGAGCGTTAATTTACTTGGCTAGTCACACTAGGCCGGACATATGCTTTCCCGTGAACCTCCTTTCAAGACTCAGTTCTTGTCCGACCCAAAGGCACTGGAATGGGATCAAACATATACTTCGTTACCTGAAAGGGACGAAAGACATGGGTCTATTTTACACTAACCTTAACAAAGATGGATTAGTTGGTTTTGCTGATGCAAGTTACCTTTCAGATCCGCACAACGGTCGATACCAGACAGGATATGTCTTCACTCATGGTGGAACAGCCATTTCATGGCGATCCATGAAGCAAACGCTCATGGCCACATCATCCAATCACGCGGAGATATTGGTGATCCATGAGCCCAGCCGAGAATGTGTTTGGTTGAGGTCAATGACTCAACATATTAGACGAGATTGTGGGATGACATAAGGGAAAGAAGAACCGACCATCATGTACGAGGACAATGCCGCATGCATAGCTCAACTGAAGGACAGATACATTAAAGGAGATCGGACGAAGCACATACTCCCGAAGTTCTTTTTCACTCACGATTTTGAAGGGAATGTCCTCAAATCAGACTTGTATTTACTCTAGTAGAGTCGTGATGTCGAGATAAGACAATCATATGATATTGGACGGTTATAATGTTTTGCTAGAAGCCGCTTATAACTTATGAGTTATGAACTCATTACCATTATCATATGATCCTATAGGGTCACACACCAAAGCAAACTGGATAATATAAATTGGGTTTTGATCATTAGAGTAATGATCATAGTCAACGTATATAAGATATACGTCGATATCGATTTTCTGTGAGAGTGTCGATCGACACCAATGGTGGGTATCGATCGACACCACTCGGGATCGTCTTCTTGATCCATGACTTTCTGCGAGGGTGTCGATCGACACCACTCGGGATCAGAAACCGGTTTTTTGATTTAATTGAAATCAACTCGGTTTGATCCATTGGTTAACTAGGTCTCTTCACTCCAGCCTATATATATGATATGAGGGCTCGACCTTGAGGCAGGAGAAGCTCCTAGCTGCCACAGAAAACAGAAAAATCAGAGAAAACCCGAAGGCGAATCGTTCGCGAAGGTACTAGCATCCCGTCGTCCAGTTTGTGTGCGTGTGGACTTCTGTAGAGGCGCAGCACTTGAGGCGCTTCCTGATCTCGATTACCTGATCTTCTTCCGCTGCTAATCTCCAGGTATGTTCGAGATTTGAAATAGATTCAATTGGCACAAGATCCGTGGCTTAGGATTGTTGTTAGGGCTGTTTTAATTCGATAAAAACCTGAACAAAATCCTTCAGTGGTATCAGAGCGGTGTGTTTCTATTGAATCTGTTGAAATTTTGTTAGATACATCTGTTCAAAATCGTTTTGAAGAAGAACGCCATTCTGGGTTCTTCGGTGTCGACCGACACTAATGTAGTGACGATCGACACCACTCTGGTGACGACCGACACTAAAGGTAGTGTCGATCGACACCACTCTGGTGGTGACGACCGACACTAATGTAGTGTCGATCGACACCACTCTGGTGACGACCGACACTAAGGTAGTGTCGATCGACACCAGGTCAGAATTTGCGTTCTTAACTTGTTTAACTTAAGAAAATTTATAAGTATAAAACAAGTTGAAATATCTAGAATATATAAGTGATATAAACTAGATTGATGTTCCGTTCCTCAAACCTAATATTAAGCTTTTAATATCTTTCCAATCTTGTCAACTGTCAAGGCTCGTTTCATTGTGTGATGGGTCTGCCAAAGCAGGGTGTCCGCAATTACACGAGTGAGGCAGGTTGTAATCGTTACTACGGACTTAAAAGATTGGTTTGCTTAACTGGGCTATCAAAATAGTTTTGGGCTCAGAGATATAGGATCGGATTTGATATAAGATATCAAACCGAGACAAGAATTATATATGATATAATTAGCAAAGGGTTGCTTACCTAAATAGCTAAAGTTTGGGCGATAGGCCAAAGCTCACTCAAATTTTGTGAAAAATGGATCTTGGATCATTATATTCAACTTGAGGAAAATTGTTTTTGAATATAATGCGAGTTTTCTTAATTGTTAAGATTTCTCATTTCTTGAACATCGAAACTAAACTCTCATTTTGTGTTTTGTTACAGTTATGTCTAGTTCCCCTCACAGAAACACATTCTCGCTTCGATCCGTCCTTGAGAAGGACAAGCTTAATGGATCAAACTTCCTTGAATGGTATCTGAACTTGAGAATTGTTCTCAAGCAGGAGAAAAAGGAATATGTCCTTGAGAAGGCTCTCCTTGAGAAACCGAAATCCAATGTCGGACACGCTGAAAGGAATGCTTGGGAGAAGCATTCCAATGATGAGGTCGATGTGAGTTGTCTCATGCTGGCTACCATGAACTCGGACTTGCAAAAGCAATACGAGAACGTGACGTCACCTGTTGAGATGATCACTAGCCTGAAAGGGATGTTTCAGGAGCAAGCACGAACTGAGAGATACCAGACGGTTAAATCTCTCATTGAGTGCAAGCTACCAAAGGATGGTCCAGTTAGCCCACATGTCATTAAGATGATGGGTTATATTGATAACCTGGCAAAACTGGATTGTCCCCTTAGCCAAGAGTTGGCTACAGACATCATTTTTCAGTCGTTGCTGTCAAGCTTTGATCAGTTTATCATGAACTATAACATGAACAACATGACAAAGACTTTGACGGAACTGCATGGCATGCTCAAGACAGCTGAGCCAAACATCAAGAAGGGCACCCCTAATGTACTTATGGTGCAAAGGGGTAAAAAGTTTAAGAAACATGCTAAGGGTAAAGGAAAAGCTAAGGCATTCCAGATTGAGAATCAGGATAAGCCTGAGGCTTCTTCCAAACCCAAACGCGGCCCTACTGATGCTGATAAATGCCATTACTGCAATAAGTCTGGGCATTGGAAGAGAAATTGCAAAGAGTATCTGGGAGATCTAAAGAACTCAAAGAAGACGTTTGAGACGACTTCTTCAGGTATCTATGTTATAGAAGTAAATGTTACTACTTCAGGTTCTAAGTCTTGGGTATTAGATACCGGCTGTGGCGCTCATATTTGTACGAATATGCAGGGTCTAAGCAACAGTAGAACGCTGGAGAAGGGACAAGTGGACCTGCGCGTTGGGAATGGAGCAAGAGTTGCTGCATTAGTCGTAGGAACTTATCATTTGTCTTTTCCGTCAGGCTTGGTTTTAGAATTGAATAATTGCTACTATGTACCTGCTATAAGCAGAAACATCATTTCTATTTCTGTTTTGGATTTAGAAGATTTTCATTTTTCGATTAAAAACAAGTGTTGTTCTTTTAATCGTAATGAAATGTTTTATGGTAGCGCTCCATTAGAGAATGGACTTTATATTCTTAACCAATCTTTACCTGTCTATAACATAAGTACCAAACGGTTAAGAACCAATGACTCGAGCCCTACGTTTCTCTGGCATTGTCGTTTGGGCCACATCAATGAGAAAAGGATTCAGAAGCTTCATAATGATGGGCTTTTAAACTCATTTGATTTTGAATCATTTGAGAAGTGTGAATCCTGCTTATTGGGCAAAATGACAAAGGCTCCTTTCAACAAATTTAATGAAAGGGCCGGTGACCTATTGGGCCTAATACACACCGATGTATGTGGTCCAATGAGTGTTAGTGCTAGAGGAAATTTTCAGTACTTCATCACGTTTACTGATGACTTCAGTAGATTTGGTTATGTCTATTTAATGAGACATAAATCGGAATCCTTTGAAAAGTTCAAGGAATTCCAGAATGAAGTACAGAACCAACTTGGCAAAAGTATCAAAGCTCTTCGATCAGATCGTGGAGGTGAGTACTTAAGCCAAGAGTTCAGTGATCATCTGAGTAATTGTGGAATCATTTCACAACTCACTCCTCCTGGAACACCTCAGTGGAATGGTGTGTCTGAAAGGAGGAATCGGACTCTATTAGATATGGTTCGATCGATGATGAGTAAAGTAGATCTTCCATTATCCTTTTGGGGATACGCTCTAGAAACGTCTGCGTTTACGCTAAACAGAGTTCCATCAAAATGAGTCGAGAAGACGCCATATGAGATGTGGACTGGAAAAGTTCCAAGTTTGTCTTTTCTTAAAATTTGGGGTTGTGAAGTTTATGTCAAGCGGTTGATATCTGATAAGCTTGCACCCAAATCTGATAAGTGCTACTTCGTTGGTTATCCTAAGAAAACCAAGGCTTACTACTTTTACAACCGTTCTGAGAACAAAGTGTTTGTTGCTAAGAACTATGTTTTTCTTGAGAGAGAATTTCTTTCCAAGAAGAACAGTGGGAGTAAAGTACAACTCGAAGAAGTTCGAGAATCACAGGAGCCTGCTCAACCTGTTGAGGAAGAGCAGCGGCTGGATCTACAAAGAGTTGTAGAGTCCGAACCTATGATGCTAGAAGTTCGCAGATCCGAAAGGATTCGTCACGAGCCCGAGAGATATGGATTTCTTGTGACTAATTGTCATGATCTCTTGATTATTGACAGTGACGAACCTGCGACTTTCGAAGAAGCAATGATGGGCCCTGACTCCGAAAAGTGGTTTAAGGCCACTGAATCCGAAATCGGTTCCATGTCACAAAACCAAGTATGGACTTTGGGTGATTTACCTGATGGTGTAAAAGCCATTGAGTGTAAATGGGTCTACAAGAAGAAGATCGATGTGGATGGAAACGTTCAGATTTACAAAGCTAGGTTGGTGGCAAAAGGTTTCAAACAAGTTCAAGGTGTTGACTATGATGAAACCTATTCCCCAGTCGCTATGCTTAAATCTATTCGGATTCTCCTAGCAACAGCCGCTCATTATGATTATGAGATTTGGCAAATGGATGTGAAAACAGCTTTCCTTAACGAGATTCTGGAGGAGGATGTGTACATGACACAACCTCCGGGTTTCATTGATCCTAATGCTGCTGGGAAAGTATGCAAGCTTCATAAATCCATTTATGGATTGAAGCAAGCATCTCGGAGTTGGAACCTACGTTTTGATGAAGCAGTTAAAAAGTTTAACTTCATCAGAAACGAAGAGGAACCTTGCATTTACAAGAAGACTAGTGGGAGCGCAGTTGCATTTCTCGTACTGTATGTAGACGACATACTTCTCATAGGAGATGATATTCCATTACTTCAGTCAGTAAAGGACTGGCTCGGAAGTTGTTTCTCGATGAAAGACATGGGCGAAGCCGCCTATATTCTTGGAATAAGGATCTATAGAGATAGATCAAAGAGGCTGATTGGACTGTGCCAGGACACTTATATCGATAAGGTTCTACACAGGTTCAACATGCATGATTCCAAGAAGGGCTTGCTTCCGATGTCTCATGGCATTACTCTCAGCAAGAAGTAGTGTCCTTTGACACCTGCTGAGCGAGAGCGCATGAGTAGGATTCCTTTTGCTTCTGCAGTAGGATCTATTATGTATGCCATGCTTTGTACTCGTCCAGATGTTGCTTGTGCTTTAAGCATGACGAGTCGATACCAATCAGATCCCGGTGAGAGTCACTGGACTGCCGTCAAGACAATCCTAAAGTATTTGAGAAATACCAAGGATAAGTTCTTAGTGTACGGAGGAAGTGATGAGCTTGTAGTGAGTGGTTATACGGACGCCAGTTTTCAGACAGATAAAGACGATTTCCGATCTCAGTCTGGTTACGTCTTCTGTCTGAATGGAGGTGCAGTTAGTTGGAAGAGTTCCAAGCAGAGCATCGTGGCGGACTCAACGACCGAAGCTGAATACATCGCTGCTTCTGAAGCGGCGAAGGAGGCTGTTTGGATTAGGAAGTTCATTACTGAGCTTGGTGTGATTCCTAGCATTTCTGAGCCTGTGGCATTGTTTTGTGACAACAATGGAGCCATAGCTCAGGCTAAGGAGCCCAGATCACACCAGAAATCCAAACACATTGAGAGGAGATATCATCTGATTCGTGATATCATTGAAAGAGGTGACGTCAAGATCAGCAGAGTTCCGACAGACGAGAACGTCGCTGATCCGTTGACCAAGCCACTCCCACGACCGAAGCATGAGAGTCATGCAGCTGCTGTAGGCATTAGATTCCTTAAGCAGTAATCTTGTTTTTAGTGGGAGTTATCATATTTATGTTTTGATGTTCATGTAAACATACATTTGGTTATGTTTTATTTAATGAATTGTTTCAGTATTATTTAATGGTGTTATTAAATAATTGTCCAAAAGTAATTTATGGCATTCTTATAGATCATCAAATACGTGATTTGATCATGAAACTCTATAAGTGATAGATGACATAAATTATTTGTGTCCATAGTCGAGGTTATTAAAGTTGGACATTAATAACCGCGTGAGACTAGTATGTGAGGTGACTGATGACTAAGTTTCATGGAGTCATTAATAGGAGTATTAAAGTCAATCACATAGATATGTGTTAGAGAACACATGATCGGACATGACCCGCTAATGAGAACTCTACAAGATTGTTATATGAGTGTCATAAGAGTTTCTCATAACGACTATAGAGTATAGTCCTTAGACCTGAGTTCATCATGTTTTCTTACATATGAATTGGTATGCTTTGACTCTGTCAAACGTCAGCCGTAACTGGTGGCTATAAAGGCATTGATTGGGCATATTATGAAGTGTGTAGGAAACAGGGATGGAACAAGATGGAATTTGTCCCTCCCATATAACGGGAGATAAATATCTCTGGGCCTATCGAAGATTTGATACTGGAAATGTGTGGCCGCGCTCAAACGGATTGAATGTCAATCGTTTGTCTTTTATCAGTATAAATCGGAGTTCGATAAACATGATTTGGTTGATTAAGGATGACACGAGTTCTTGCCTTATGCCAGATCGAGATATAGAGACAAAGGGATTATGGGAATAGTTGATTCCAGTACAAGTGGGAGATTGAAGGGAATGTCCTGAAATCAGACTTGTATTTACTCTAGTAGAGTCGTGATGTCGAGATAAGACAATCATATGATATTGGACGGTTATAATGTTTTGCTAGAAGCCGCTTATAACTTATGAGTTATGAACTCATTACCATTATCATATGTTCCTATAGGGTCATACACCTAAGCAAACTGGATAATATAAATTGGGTTTTGATCATTAGAGTAATGATCATAGTCAACGTATATAAGATATACGTCGATATCGATTTTCTGTGAAAGTGTCGATCGACACCAATGGTGGGTATCGATCGACACCACTCAGGATCGTCTTCTTGATCCATGACTTTCTGCGAGGGTGTCGATCGACACCAATGGTGGGTGTCGATCGACACCACTCGGGATCAGAAACCGGTTTTTTGATTTAATTGAAATCAACTCGGTTTGATCCATTGGTTAACTAGGTCTCTTCACTCCAGCCTATATATATGATATGAGGGCTCGACCTTGAGGCAGGAGAAGCTCCTAGCTGCCATAAAAAACAGAAAAATCAGAGAAAACCCGAAGGCGAATCATTCGCGAAGGTACTAGCATCCCGTCGTCCAGTTTGTGTGCGTGTGGACTTCTGTAGAGGCGCAGCACTTGAGGCGCTTCCTGATCTCGATTACCTGATCTTCTTCTGCTGCTAATCTCCAGGTATGTTCGAGATTTGACATAGATTTAATTGGCAAAAGATATGTGGCTTAGGATTGTTGTTAGGGCTGTTTTAATTCGATTAAAACCTGAACAAAATCCTTCAGATTTGCAGAAGGCCGGTGAAATCGAAGTGCTCCAAGTCCGTTCAAGTGACAACTCAGCCGACCTCTTCACAAAGTCACTTCCATTCTCCACGCTTAAGAATCTTATGCATTAGATCGGCATGCGCCGATTGAAGGACCTTCAATGATGTTCATTTCAGAGGGAGTAATACGTGCTGTACTCTTTTTCCTTCACTAAGGTTTTGTTCCACTGGGTTTTCCTTGGTAAGGTTTTAATGAGGCAGCATCCCCAAGTGTATTACTATGATCCAATCATCATCACATACGGTTATGTCATCCAAGGGGGAGTGTTATAAACCATTGAGGCTTTGGATTTCATAACCAGACCAAGTCCTATTAGAGATAGGATTTCCTTTTTTTCAGACGGATTAGGATTAGTAGAAGTTTTCCTTTTCCAGGTATAAGTAATATTTCATTTTTCTGGTATGAGTAGTAAAAGGACTATTTCCTTTTCTCTTCTTGATGTAATCACTATAAATATAGACCTTTGGTCTCTCAATAAAACATAGAAACATTCTGTTTCATAACACATCTCTCGTTTAATTTTTGGTCTCGACGCTTCTTCCCTTTTCTTGTTTCCAGATTTGATTAGTACAACCTAAAATCCACAAAATTCAATAACGAAATCGGAAATCCGGTAGGTAAAGATTTGATCTTTCTCCTAATCGTTTCTAACCGTTAGAGATTTCCAATTTATATTCATAAGTTAATGATTTTGATGAATTTTCTTCTAATTTTTCTCTCCCTATTTTTAGCAGAACTCCTTTGTTCCACTTCCCCTCTCAATCTCTGTAATTTCCAACAAGCTTTGCCAGTCTGCCCATCACAATTCTTCAATCTGCATACTCCAGGTTCTATTGTTCTTCTGTTATAGAAATTTTGACCCTCTAGCTCTATTTTTTTCGTCTGTTGAATCGAGGATTGTATTTCGAGTGTTTATTGTTTAATATGACATCTAGTCACACAAAGAGGCAAAAAAGAAGAAGAAAAACTAGAACAATCTATTAAAAGTCAAAAATGGGCTTTGGATAAGTTGAAGTTTTTTTAAAAAAAAAACGTCTGTGGAAGAAAAAACTGATGATGTAGGTGTTTCTAATGCTAATGATGATATCAACAATATAGATAATGTGCAAGCATTAGATTCTCATTCTCATGAAGTTATTGATAAAGTTGATGACATTTGTGTTTCTACTGATTTTGATATCTTTGATCCAAGAAATTGGGATATGCTTGATTCGAAATTGATAGAATCATTGGCAATTAGTGGACCCAAAAGACATTTGTCTATTGTTAAAGGTCCTAAAAATAAGGTTTCTAGAAGATTTGTTTCATCTTGTTACACTAGAGAATTATCCAATGGAGAAAAAAGTGATAGAAAGTGGTTAGTTTATTCAAAAGAGTTAGATAAAGTCTTTTCTTTTTGTTGTAATATTTTTAAGAAAGGTAAAAGGAAAAGTCATATAGCAAAGGATGGTCTTCCGGATTGGACTCATATACTTGTTAGATTAAGTGAGCATGAAAGAAGTAATGAACATGTATTTAATATGAAAGCATGGGTTGAATTAAGGTGTAGATTATAAAAACAAGGAAACAATTGATAAAATTGCTCAAGAACAATTTAAGAAAGAAAAAGAATATTGGAAAAATGTCTTAGTTAGAATCATGGCAATTGTAAAATATCTTGCAAAGCATAATTTGGCATTTCGTGGAACCAATGTGAAATTATATCAAAAAGATAATAGGAATTTTTTAGGATTAGTAGAAACATTAGCAGAATTTGATTTAGTGATAAAAGAACATGTTTCTCGGATTACTAGTGGAACATGTTTCTCGGATTACTAGTGGACAAATTCATCATCATTATCTTGGACATAGTATACCAAATGAATTAATTCTTTTGATTTCTTCAAGAATTAAATCAAAAATTCTTATGAGGGTAAAAGAAGCAAAATATTTTTCTGTGATTTTGGATTGCACTCCTGATGCTAGCCATCAAGAACAAATGTCAATAATTCTAAGGTGCGTGAGTTTTTCCTCAGATTCTTTTAAAGTAGAAGAGTATTTATTGAGTTTTTTTTAAAGTAGATGACACAACGGGTCTATGGCTTTTTGAAGTGTTAAAGGATCTATTAAAATCTCTAGATCTTGATATTGATAATGTGAGAGGTCAAGGTTATGATAATGGATCTAATATAAAAGGAAACAAACAAGGGGTACAAAAAAGATTTTTAGATATAAATCCTAGAGCATTTTATACACCATGTGCTTGCCATAGTCTTAACTTGGTTTTATGTGATATTGGAAATAATTCTGTGAAAGTAAAAGATTCTTTTGGAGTAGTGCAGCGCTTGTATTCTTTGTTTGCTAATTCTATAAAGAGGTGGGATATCTTGAGAAAAAATGTTAAAGGGGTAACTCTTAAGCCATTGTCAACAACTCGGTGGGAAAGTCGGGTTGAGAGTATTAAGGCAATAAGATTTCAGGTTGAGGATATTCGAGAATCTTTATTAGAAGTGGCTGAAAATGATAATGATCCAATGATTCAAAGTGAAGCTAAATCTTTAGCATTAAATTCATCACAATCATTGACTTATGAAGATAAATTGGGAATCTCTAACGGCTAGAAATGATTAGGAGAAAGATCAAAGCTTTACCTGCCGGATTTCCGATTTCATTATTGAATTTTGTGGATTTTAGGTTGTACTCATCAAATCTGAAAACAAGAAAAGGGAAGAAGCGTCGAGACCAAAAAATAAAAGGGAGATGCGTTTATGTTCCTTATTGATATTAGATATATTAATTGTGGTTTATTGAAATTTTGGACCGAAGAAATTTTTATTTTGGGCCCTGGACCCGGTGCAAATGCACCACCAGCACATGGCCAGAGCCGGGCCTGCTTGTTTTCTCCTTTGTTACCTTGCACCAATCTCCCCCGTGAGAGAGACACTATAACCGATTCCCAGATAATTTATATCGACGAAAATTTCTGTAAGGGAATTGTATTTTTATAGGTCTTGATTCTTGAAGCAATTGTAACTATTGAGAATGAATAAAGAAATTTGGATTTTTGCTAAGCTTCAAATGTTTCTTAAAATACTTGGAATAACTCCAGCCCGGGGCAAGTGACCATAAGCCACAGAATGACCATGGGTTAAGAAAAGAACGGACAAAACCGTAAAGCCATTTAAAAGATGTTTGGCTATGGAGTAATGCGAAGTAAGGCAAGATCCGGTGTTGAACATTTTCACTGGATAATTTATAATCATACAATTTTTTGTGATCCAAATGAGAAGTATAATTCTATATACCGGAACGTGAGACTATAAATACCATTAAGGATGGGATGTTATGAACTTGAAAACATTTGATGGCAATTTTATTGAAATATTATTATTGTAGCTTATAAACCTTACGGTATTTGAACTTGAGTTTCTTTAATAAACTCGATATTTCTTTATATTTCAACAATAAATATCTATCTAAGTAAACTAGTATATTTATTTCGAATAGAATGTTTTTCAACTAGTACTCTTTAACACTCCAGAACTGGACTAGGCAGGACTGGCCGAACAACAATCAAACAAAAACAGTTCGGGGTTAACAAACGAATAAGCTCATTCTAGGACAAGTGAGAAAACAAAGACATTCCGTAAGCTAACTATGATTACCTCATGGCTTAGGCAGAGATCAACCTTGTCGATCCCTAGCTGATTCCTGTGAAAATCTAACCGGCTGTGACCATCTCCGAGCCTCCAACAACTCACGATCATAACTAATGACTCAACCATTCAAAAACTGATAAGCTTCGACTGAAATGCTCTTCCTGATGTCCTTAGATCCTCCAAAAGGTTTCAGAATTTATGGATGGATAGAACACAACTTATGAATTTTCTTGCTCAGACTGTTTCTCTTCATCAACTCGACTTGTCCGATTTGTAGCTTCGACACAAGAATTTTTTTTGGACTGAATATTTTTGAAATGGCTCCATCAATGTCTTGGGTATCGCTTTAAAAAATCCCAGAATTTTTAAAATTGTCCTAATAATTCTTTCGAATTTATTCCTGACTCAGTGCATTTTCTGTAGGGGTGTTCAATCTGGATATTGGTTCGGTTTTGGTTCGGTTTTCCAGTTTTTTGATTAGTAAAATTTTGCTACCATACTATATCCATACTTACTTTGGTTTGGTTCGGTTATATACTTTTCGGTTTTTGGTTTATTCGGTTTTAAACCAAAAATTACTAAAATACAAAAAAACATAGAATAACAGAAAAACAGTAAAATACCTATTTAACATTATATAAAACAATCAACGTAGAACTAAACTTAAACTTCAAAACAAAATCAAAGGAAAAAAATTAATGGAAAAACAGTTATTCAACTTTCTCATATTTGACTTCCATCCAAATCATGTCTCCTCTCAATGATTTATTTTTAACAATAAAGAAAACTTATATATTAGATTTTTAGTTTTAAAATATATTGTAAAACCAAAGAAAAAAGAATACAGTTTACATAGTATAACAGATAAGTTATTTACCTATGCCAGTAGTGTATCTATATGATATATATAATTATATAATATATTATGTTTGATCGGTTTTATTCGGTTTATTCGGTTTGGTCGGTTATAAACCTAACCATATTCATATATTGCAGTTTTCTAAAAATAACATCCATACGGTTTATATGGTATTACCAAAATCAAAGCAAATGCCCTATTTTGGTTCGGTATGAATCAGTTCGGTTCGGTTTTACCGTATTGAACAACCCTAATTTTCTGCTCTTGATGTGGGTATTACATACTCCCTCTGTTTCACAATATATGTTGTTTTCATTAAAATCACAAATATTAAAAAGTAACTTTTTGTAAAAAGTAATATTTAATATATAGAATAAATATAACTTAACTAATGATAAAAGAGATTTTAAAATATAATTGGTTAAACACTATCCAATAAAGTTAAAAGTCACATTGAAAGTTGAAAACAACTTATATTTTGAAACAAGAAAAAACTTTTAAAACATCTAATATTGTGAACCACGTGATGGTGGTCTAGTGGTAGGCGGGCTCCAAGTTGCTAAGCAACAACCTGGGTTCGAAGGCACCCTACTTCACTCCATCATGTGGCCACGCAGATATGAGTCCATTGTTTATGGCTCATTTGAATATCTGGAGAGAGGGTCCATCTGTGGGCTGCACCTCCTCTTGGGGATTAGTCTGGGCCCTTCCATAGGTTACATCCAGGTTAGAAAAAAATCTAATATTGTGAAACAGAGGGAGTATATTCAAATATAGATTGCTATGAAGCGATTCCAACAATAAATATCTATCTACCAGCTGTCTCGTTCGTCTCTGTTCTCAAGACTGTTCCTCTTTTTTTTTGTCTTTTTCAAATTTCTCTGATGGTTCTGGAAGATGTTGATAAGATCGATAACGCCGACATGAGGTTTACCAACACGCCAAGCGAAACAAATCTACTTGGATCTTCCTTTCTTTCCTGGTTTCTTTATTTTCTTGCGATTGTTCAGGAGTATGTTGATGACAGCACTGCAGTGGAGAAGATCAATAACGCCGAGAAAAATGAGGTTTAACAACACGCCAATCCAAAAGAATCTACTTGGATCTTCCCTTTCTTCTTCCTGGTTTCTTTATTTTCTTGCAATTTCTTACGAAGAAGATGTTAATGGTGTTACGGTAGCGAACGACGAAAGCGAAGAGCTGAAAACTGCGTATGATCTGATTTTCCGTCATTTCTTTCATGTATCCGATTATTTGTTGCTTTTTGTTTTATTTTTTCGGGGTCTGAGTAAATTGGATCAAGCAGCTAAGAGGATTTATAAATAAATCATGTTTCTCAAAAATCTTTAAATTATCAATTACTCCAAAACAAATGATTTCGAAATGAAATAAAACTCATTTGCTTTTTTTTTTTTCCTTTCTAATATTTTTTTATGTTGAATTTGGTTTTGTTTTAGCATTTGATACTAAACCATGGAAGTGGAAACAGCGACCACCTAAGAGACGAGACAATGGAAAAATTAGAGCACTTTAGAGACTTTTCTTGTTCTATACTGGGAAATACAATCGAGGGCTACATTTCAGTAAGTATTAATCCAAAACTTCTAGAATAGTTTCATACTTTCTTTTTTGCCATTGACCAGATATTAACGTTTCTGCCTTTTTTTTTCTTAATGGTTTTCTATTTTTAGCGAGGACCATATTTTGGAAGCTGCTCTACATCGTTGAATATTTTGCTGGAAACTCTTGATTAGACACTTTCTCAAATGGTTCACTGAATTCGGCCTGTGATTGACGAGGAGGTTTCCGAGTTTGAGATGATCTATATGTCAAAAATAGATAGACGTGATAGTGCATACCAATATCAACGTATTGGATATGTTGAGTACTTCAACAGACAGATTTAGTTAGCTAAAAGTCAGTGCTGGTACAACGTTTTGGACTGCCCTAAGCCAGTTCAGAAATTGTGCATTTTTTATTTAAAATCATAAAATGATAACAATATAAAAAAAACATGTTAAAGTTTTATAAGATAATCCAACTCCATAAACTGTTTATAAAAAGAGGTAAAAAAAATTATTGTTGAAATATAACTCTTTTTGATTTTTTTTCTCCATAATCAATTATTAAACTCGGATAGTCAAGTTTTTCAACCACAAAGCCAACTTATTTAGGACGTGTTATTGAATTTGTGTTTTAGTGTTTTTGATGTAGTTGAATTATGAAGTATTTTTTTAGATTTTGATGAATTTATCGATAATGTATTTTGAAATTCAAGACAAAACTCATGTATTTGTTTTTTTTTGAAGAGAAAAATACACTGAAATCCACTAAAAATGATTTTAAAATAATCAAAAGGGAAATGAATAACACTGGCTTTTAATATATTTTTAAATATATAAAAAATATTTAATTCAATAGCATTTGTTTTCAATGAATTTTAATGTACTTTAAAAAAAAACATGATTCAATAACATTGGATTTAGTTATGCATTTAAAATACATTCAAATACATTATAAACTCTAATCTAATAACACATCATTAATCTCTTTTATGACAGAGTAGACCGCAAATAATTTTTTATTTAGCTTCAACTTTGAAAAACTTCTTTAAGCTGTGGTGACGGATACTGGTATAGTCAACAATATGCGATAAGCAATTTATGTGTTCTGATAACAATTCTACATTTTTATGAAAAAATCAAGCATTTCAATAGAGTTTCATTGGTATTCTTAGAGAATCTTTAATTTCATAAACAAATCATCACCAACAATGTCTGAATACATATCATTCTTTAAATAAGCTTATAAGTTCAAACATGATACCCTCAAATTATCCTCACTTGCGGCTGCTAGTTTTTATAAATCAAACAAAACCCCCAAAGTTTATTCATAATTTAGAATTTATATATATATAACTTATTTTTTATATAGGATGGATATTCGTTTAAAATAGATGTCATAAACTTTAGTTTCACCTGCTTGTCCTATAAGCCGGACCTGCTCAGAATTTGTTTCAGGATATATATAGAAATGCATAGTATATGTTGGACATTTGTCCAACCTAGAAACTTCTATTGAGTTTTTTGACTTTTTAGGCGGGTTTCTAGATTATTAATGGTGATTGAAGGTATTGGATAAAGAGCAAGCATTCGAACATGAAGATGACCGGATCGCCGATGATGGAAAGCAGCTGCGTGGAGCGTGGAACAAAACAACAAAATAGTTGTTGTTGTTTTTTCTTTTAGTATTTGATTTCATTTTTTTCTAAACAGAAATTTTCGACGATCAAATGGAACATAGAATTTCAATAATCAATCGAAGATAATTTTTCCATTTCATCAATAAAAAAGGAAACGAATAAGCTAAAAGGATTCTTGGATAAATATAATTTTCATATAAAAATTAATATAAAAATAGGGAAATTTAATCTAGACACGAATCAAAACTTATAAAAAAAATAAACTGAAATCTTTAAAATTTCTTTGAAAATTAGTATACATTATGTGACTATCAGCACAAATTACATCTTTTTATTCTTTTTAAAATTTGAATGTCATGATATTTTTAAATTTTATATTTCCTTGAGAAAATTTAATTTATTGTTCTGATATTTACATTTTGGACAAATATATTAATTAGGTTTATATTTTAATAAATTATAATCTGTGCTGAAGGTGAATGATATTTTTAATTTATTTTAATCCGTGCTGAAGATAAATGATATTTTTAATTTTATATTTCCTTGAGAAAATTTAATTTATTGTTCTGATATTTACATTTTGGACAAATATATTAATTAGGTTTATATTTTAATAAATTATAATCTGTGCTGAAGGTGAATGATATTTTTAATTTATTTTAATCCGTGCTGAAGATAAATGATATTTTTAATTTATTTTTGTTTTTATGTTCTTAATACAAAATCAAAATTTCATATGTGTTAATTTTAGTCGAAACTTACTTGGATCATGATTTTAACTCGCTAAATTGTGATATCATGATTTTTTAAGTAAGGTAGTTATATTTTATTTTTAATTGAATAGTCATCGTAGAAGTTATATAATGTAACTTTAATACATTTTTCGTTGATATATAGTATTTTGTTTTTAATATTACCATAATTGAATTTTTAAATAGATTTATATGTATATAAAATATATGTATATTTTAATTTATATGATACATTGGTTTAACTTTATTTTCAATATGTTTATTATAATCAAAGTGAATTGATAATTCTTTTAATCCATCTTTTAATATTCAAAGTTTGATTGTAATGGATTCATAATCAAAATATGTTAATTCTTTCTTTTAACCTGTCTCACGGTGGTGTAAATATTTTGCATGTTTGACTACACGATCCAAAATAGACATCAATCGCAACAAATATTAATCCCAAACCAGTTTACAATATAATCGAATAATATAAATACTGAATAATTTATAATATTTAGTTTTTATGAAATTGTAAATATATCAGTCTAATTTCTAATATTCTTAATTTTTAATAAAGTAAAATCTTTATTTTGTAAATTTTAAAATTAGCTACTATTAATTTTAATATTTGTTTTATAATATTCACATTAAAAAGATTAAGATATGTGGAAAAGTAACTGGTATAGGTTTTCTCAAATTTGATTTTATGATTTATAGATATAATTTTCTAAAAGTATATTTATTTTAAAGTAAAATGTTAGTTTTTTAAATTAAAACTATAATTAAAATTTAATAATACAAGATATACATATACAAATCTAATCTTATTTTTTGCATAAAATCTTAACCCTAATATTTTAAAAAATAAAATAAAATGAAGTTTTGATTTATTTTGTCTTAAAACTGTATTTTGAAATTTGGTTTTGATTTTATTATGATTTAAATTTTAATCATAATTTACATTTATCATTGAACTAAAATATCTTTAATGAAGATTTAAAAAAACCGAAAAACAATGACATTTTTCGTAAATCACATGTAGATGTAAGGTTTGTTTCACTTTCATATAGTGATTCTGTTTTAAATAATAGATAAATATTCAAGCATCTGTTGATTAGTGATCACTCGTTTTTCATGAAACTCAATTTCACATATCCTCCATTATTCTTTACATATTAACACTTCTAACATGTAATTAGCCAAGCAATTCCTACTTGGCTTTAAGATACACGACTATTAATGCTAAATACATACTCGAGTGCAACATAAGACACTTACCTTTGCTATTCTGATAAACTAGTAAACTTTGAATTATTCAGCCTTTACCAAGTGGTCCAAGACAAAACATCATACTCTGATCCTATAATGTTTTTCTCGATTCTCCACTTTTTCCTTCAGATATAGCTCCACTTGTAGGGAGGGGGTCAACGGACCCCTATGAAATTTGTAAAATTTAGTTCGAAAGCTTATTTTCAGAGTCATTGTTGTGGTGAATTGGTCAGAACCTCTATTTTTGACTCCATGTATTGTGTTCAAACCCCATAAATATCTATTTAGTTATAATAAATTAGTTTTGCACCCTAGCTCCGCCAGTGGCTTCAACTCACTGCTTGCATCCTGAAAACCTATCTCATATACCATCTCTTGATACATACAATCCATTCTCTCATAGCCGAGCTCAGTATTGAATTCCATTCCCTCAATCACTTTAAACATGTTCTTGAGACTCTTGTCTACTTTGAGATGATGTCCCAACTTTATTCAAATCACTCCTTTCATTAAACTCATCAAACAACCGCTTCATAACATTCATCACTGAATTGCGACAAGAACTCCATTTCGTTTGAGCCACCCTGCATGAAAGACATCAGATCGTGACAAAATCTGAGACACAACTCAGAGATTTATCAAAATCTGAGCATGGTATGAAGAGGTTCATCATACCATGCTCACTTACTATTAATTCTCCTATAAAAGCTTAATGTTGTCTCTTTTTTTTTGGTCAAATGCTTAATGTTGTCTATCTTCACATCTTTTAGTAGAAAAAAAAACAAGAAACTCTAGTTTAGATCCTTTGTAAATTTACCTATATTTAGATTTAACTATTTAACCAAAAAAAAAAAAAAGATGGTCCATAGTGATGATGTCACAAATGATTAAAACCTTACGAGGTGGTTGATGCGCGGATCTAGTCTCCGTCAAAATCACGAAGCGTACATCTGCCACGTCAGCCTCATTTTCGGATCATTATTTTGGTCGCTCGTACAAAAGATCCAAATCCATTTCGCTCTCACTCTCTCTTTTAAGTCAAACCATCGTTTTCTCGACCCAAAAACCAAATCTCAGATTTCTCCGGCGTCCCGAGAGCGATTTCATCAGCTGTTTGATATTTTTATAAGTACCGTCACAGAGGGATAATGTCAGGTAACGCCGATTCAAATCTTGTCAGCGTCTGAGCTTTTCCCGATTTTTTGTTTAACACACTACTATGCGTTTCGATAGGATCGAGCGGTGGTGGCGGCTCTGGGAGCTTGTGGTTGGCATCGAATCCGAGCAAGAGATGGGGAGAGCTCTTCTTCCTCTTCTACACTCCTTTCTGGCTCACTCTCTCCTTGGGCATCGTTGTTCCTTACAAGCTTTACGAGGTCGTCCCATCTTTCAAGAAACCTTTTTTTATCTTTCTTACAGCTGTTTCGGCTGTTCCTGCTTTCGTATGTTACTTGTCGGAAAGGTTTATAAGTACTTTTGCTTCAATGTTATTTGGTTACATAGAAGCTGTGCTGTTGACTCTGTTACTTATCCGAAAGGTTTAAAAGTACTTTGCTTCAATGTTGTTTAGTAACATAGAAGCTGTGTTGACTCTGTAACTTGTCGGAAAGGTTTATAAGTACTTTTGCGTCAATGTTATTTGGTAATATAGAAGCTGTGTTGCTGATTCTCTTACCTGTCGGGAAGGTTTATAAGTACTTTGCTTCAATGGTATTTGGTAACATAGGAGTTGTGTTGACACTGTTACTTGTCGGAAAGGTGTTTGCTTCAATGTTATTTGGTAACATAGAAGCTGTGTTGACACTGTTACTTGTAGCTGTGTTGTTGACTAAGTTACTTGTTGGTGCTTTGTTTAAAAAAATGATGCGAATCTAGAAACCTTTTTTTTCCTTTTTTGCTTTCAGTTGTTTTAGAGATTTGACTTAGGATCTTGCAATGCTAACAAGTGTTTTAGATTCACTTTGTAGACATTCACGGAGTTGGAGTATCTGCTTCTGGGTTTGGTTTCAGCTGTTCCTGCTTTCCTGATACCGATGTTACTTGTCGGAAAGGTTGTACTTAAAACACTGCTACACCTTTTGCTTCAGTGTTATTTGGTAATATAGAAGCTGTGGTGACTCTGTTACTTGTTGGTGATTTGTTTGCTTATGACCATAGTTATGACTGTACTTGCATCCAATCAAAAGAAAACCTCTTTCCTCTTCCTTAACATATAAATGGACTCATACTTTATGCATCTTTATCAGGCCGACAGAAGCTTATGCTGGAAAGACCGTTATTGGGTTAAGGCAAGCTTTTGCTTCCCATTTTTTAGCTTGAAAGTATTTTCTTTACTAAAAGCTCTTTGGATAGTGGTGAGAGAGTTCTCAATTTCATTCATAGCTGTATTCATTGAGGAAGTAAATCTTTTTACCACAGGCAAATCTCTGGATAGTTATTTTCAGCTATGTGGGAAACTACTTTTGGACTCACTATTTCTTTAAAGTTCTTGGAGCATCCTATACTTTCCCATCGTGGAAGATGAATAACGTAAGCAGAACACAGTTCAAAACCTCGGCTATGTTCCTTTTGAGTTTTCTTTTTCTTGTTTCCATGAGCTCATCATCATGGCAATGTTTTTTGTTAGAACAGGTGCCTCACACAACATTCTTCATGACACATGCTTGCTTCCTCTTCTACCACGTTGCATCCAACATTACTCTTCGAAGGCTACGACACTCGATTGCTGATTTACCAGATTCTCTGAGATTGTGTTTTGAGGCTGCATGGATTCTCGCGCTTTCTTATTTCATTGCATACCTGGAGACTGTTGCCATTGCAAATGTATGTTGTCATGTTCATTTCTTCGATGACTTTTCTCTCCATAGCAGATTAGTTCTTTAGTTCAAATTGCTTAAGTGCCGCTTAAAGGCTATCACTTGATCATTCCTATATTTTCATCTTTCAACATGTACAGTTTCCTTATTATGAGTTTGTGGACCGGAGTGCTATGTACAAAGTTGGATGTTTATTCTATGCCATCTACTTCTTTGTGAGCTTCCCAATGTTCTTCAGGTAAAGAAAAGCCATCATCTTTTGAGTTTCTTGACACTCGTTTAGAGAATACTCAAATGTTTTTTTCATTGGTGATTGTGGTATCGCAGGATGGAAGAGAAATCTAGTGATGAATGGGATTTATCACGTGTGGCTGTTGATGCTTTAGGTGCTGCTATGTTGGTAACAATCATTCTTGATCTATGGCGTCTCTTCTTGGGACCTATAGTTCCATTACCAGAGGGACAAAACTGCCTTCAGTCTGGTTTACCATGGTTCTCCCATTGACTGTTGAAAGATGGCTGCTTCGACCAAGTTTCCATGACCGAAAGAGAAACCTGCGTAAGAGTTTTCGTGAGCACTTCATGGAAAGCAGTTCATGCGGTTTTGGTCATGTTTCTGCATTTTGATATTTCTTTCAGATTCTCCTTGGTAGACTTACTTACTCCACTATGAAATCTTTGGAGGTATCATTCTACAGAACAGAATGGAACTTTTTTTGTTATGAAAAAGGGCTTTCTTACTATAACCAAGTCATAATTTCACATATTTGGTTGAAGTTGAAGGAACTTCAAACTACAAGCAAATCATAATTTCACGAAAGATCTTTGGACATAATTTTTTTTTATCACAACAACTACTTTGGACCTTTTTTACTGATGCCAAACTATGATACCAAACAAACATATAGTATGATATAAAATTATTTGTGTATTTTATCTTGAATTCACTAATTTATATAAAGATTAAATAATTTTAACTATCATTTTTAGTAATTTAAAATATTTAAAAATAAATTAATTATTTTTTTCGAGTTTTGTTTGGATTTTTTTCGATATTTGTTTTTTTCTTCTAAAGAAAACAATATTTTCAAGTATTAATTTTAAGTTTTAATATTTAATAATTATTTTAAACTTAAAAAAAAACTTTGATCCTTTGGGTTATTTTAAAATTTTTGGATTTTTTTAGATATTTTTGAATTTTTTTTAGTATTTTCTTTGAATTTTTTAGATTTTTTCGAATTTTTAAGATTTTTGAATTTTTAAAAAATATATTAATTTTTTTCAACGGAAGTTACATTTTAGTTAACTGTTCCGTTAACTCAGATGGCGGCGCGAATTGAAATGCCAAATTCATGGTTTTGAGTGATAACTTTTGTAGGTTGATGGTTAAAACTATTTGTGAAAAACTTCGGTTTGACACTTTAATGACTTTTATGCCATTTTCCCAAACTTCAAACTACAAGCAAATCATAATTTCACGAAAGATCTTTGGACATAATTTTTTTTATCAGAACAACTACTTTGGACCTTTTTTACTGCTACAGTCCTTTTGTTTGTATATTACTTTGTAAGTTGAAATCCCAGTAGATATTTCACTGCTTCGAACTTGTGTGATTGTTGTTTCTTGCAATGATCCCTCCTCATAGTTAAGCAGGAGACTTGTGGCTGCGACACTTGTGTCACTTCAGTGTTCCTGAATCAAGACTCAGAATGGTGGCAGAGTTGATGAGCAAGTCATCTTAGAAATATAAACAGTGCGTGTTGAAAGATGCAGACTGCATCTGACGATATTCGAATTATTTAAATTTCAGGCAACAACTTGACCTTGCAAGTTGAATCGTAGAAAGATGCTCACAAGAGTCTGAGTTTGTGGTTTATCTTGTAATCACTAGTATTTTAGTGTTTCTTATCTTTAAATTCACGTTTTTCATTGGATTAGTAGCTACTACTTTAATAGCTAAATAGAGTATTGTACTGACTTCCTTACTTCAATAGTAACCAGATTGATGGTTGTGAATCACAACAGGCTGTGAGAGTCGAAACTAACACAATCAAAAACTTATATAAATGGGGGTTCGAAAATCCTATCTTATAAGTACTCGAGGACCGAAACTGTAAAAAGATGATTTTATTAAGTGGTTTTTGCCAAAGTACAAGAAAACTCGCAAATGCTTAGTGTCTTATATTGCGAAAGCCCTTATACTCGGATTCTGAATGAATCTCAACCTAATACATACATGTCTATATATACTAGGCGACCTAAGGCGTCAAAAGTACTCATAGGCGATGTGGGACTTTGCTCCTTTCTCCATCCGCCGACCTTAGTTGGTTTGGGCTCGATCCACGGCCCAAGTCTTTTGCAGCCCGCCTCTTTGTCTAGCCTCGGTCCAATTTGACTCCGGTTCACCTAGTCTCGACTCTTTACTGAGATCGAATCCCTTCTTTGGTTTGATTGGTATGTGAATAGTATTTCGAGCTAAGCGATTTCGGGTCGGATCTTCGGATAAGGATTCAGTCCGACCGTTCCTCATCTGATCTCAGCCCGCCCATTTCTTTCTTTCTCTTTTGTTTTTTTTTTTAAAAACTTAGCCCGCCGCTTTCTTAGTCCGCCCGTTTCTTTCTCAGTCCGCCCGTTTCTTTCTTTCAAAAACTCAGCCCGCCATTTTCTCAGTCCGCCCGTTTCTTTCTTCAAAACTCAGTCCGCCACTTTCTCGTGTAAACTCAGTCCGCCTGTTTTCCGTGTGAAGTCAGTCAGCCCGTTTCTCGTTGGAATCCAGCCCGCCGGTTTCTTGCTCAGCCCGCCCGTTTCTTTGGGAAGTCCAGACCGCCCATTTCTCATGAGGAGAAACTGGCGGCCTGGGCATTCCTGAGGGGGAATTGGGCGGCCTGGCCATGCTTGTGGAGAAACTGGCGATTTGGATTGTTCGCGAGGAGAAACTGGCTGGCTGGATTATGCATAAAGGGAAACTGGCGGCCTGGACTGACCATGGGGAGAAACTGGCGGCCTGGACTGACCATGGGGAGAAACTGGCGGCCTGGACTGACCATGGGGAGAAACTGGCGGCCTGGACTGGCCATGGGGAGAAACTGGCGGCCTGGACTGACCATGGGGAGAAACTGGCAGCCTGGACTGGCCATGGGGAGAAACTGGCGGCCTGGACTGGCCATGGGGAGAAACTGGCGGCCTGGACTGGCCATGGAGAGAAACTGGCTGGCAGGCCGTGTTCGTAGAGAAACGGGCTGGCTGGATCGTCCATGGAGAGAAACTGGCTGGCTGGCCGTGTTCGTAGAGAAACGGGCTGGCTGGATCATCCATGGAGAGAAACTGGCTGGCTGGCCGTGTTCGTAGAGAAACGGGCTGGCTGGATCGTCCATGGAGAGAAACTGGCTGGCTGGCCGTGTTCGTAGAGAAACGGGCTGGCTGGATCATCCATGGAGAGAAACTGGCTGGCTGGCCGTGTTCGTAGAGAAACGGGCTGGCTGGATCGTCCATGGAGAGAAACTGGCTGGCTGGCCGTGTTCGTAGAGAAACGGGCTGGCTGGATCGTCCATGGAGAGAAACTGGCTGGCTGGCCGTGTTCGTAGAGAAACGGGCTGGCTGGATCGTCCATGGAGAATTGGGCGGCCTGGACTTGTGCATGGAGAGAAACTGGCTGGCTGGCCTTTGTGCACAAAGAATCCGGCGGCCTGGTCATGGGCAAGGAATCTGGCTAGCTCGTTTATCCTTAGAATGAACTCGCTTACTGGCCCGATGCTCGGATCGATCTTTAGCGTGCACGCTCGGCTCTTTAGTTCATCAATCCTCGAGGAGTGGGTTTTGACCCCAACAGTTAGCCCCCCAGCTCATTGCTTCCGCTCGCTGAAGTTAAGAGCTTTACGTAGAGCGTTTATCGGGATTGGTGGACGGAGAGCTCGGATAGTATGCCTTGAGGCGAGTTGGATGTGTGTAGAAGAAAATGGCGCCTTGGGCAATAGGAAAAGGCGATTTGATCTTCCCTTTCTCTCTCCTTTTTTTTTGTTTGTACGGTCCCGCTATGCTTGCATTGGGTCCCGTGTCTTTTTCTCTATAAGAGTAAGCTTCTCTTCCTTCATTCTTCACAATTCAAGTTTTCCTTCAAGTTCTCTTAAGGTAGACTTTCTCTCTTTCTTCCTTCTTCCTCTTAAACTTTTTTATTGTTATTATTGTTATTTTTCTTTTTTGTTTGAGATGTTTGGTCACCCCTCCGGATATGTGTTGAGGGTACCAACTCTTCGGATTCCTTCGAGATCAATCTTAGCGACGTTCCGAACTTTGAGATCGATCCGGCCCATATTCGTCAAACCGAGGATTTTAATGCTGGGGTAGTTCACGACTTGTTTCAGCCTGATGGTCCGCAGTGGAGTGTCAATCTCGGTCATCTTCCTCAGGTTGGTGAGTATGGTGGATCTGGGCTCGATTATCCGGATGGTGCTACGAGCCGAGATGGAATGGGCGGTTTGGTCCCAGAAGGAACTGGCAGCCTCGGAGGAACGGGCGGACTCGTTCCAGAGGAAACTGGCGGCCTCGGAGAAATGGGCGGACTCGTTCCTCCTGGGGATTTAGGCGGCCTGGCCGACGCAGGAGAAAATGGCGGTCTGGCCAGTCCGAAGGATGATGGCGGCCTGCCCCTTTCACGAAGGAGGAAGAATCGTTTAGCTAGCTCCTCGAGATCGGGCGACTTGGCTTCTTCTACTAGTAGAAGTGGCGGTCTGAGCTCTTCAAGTAGAAGAAGTGGCGGTCTGGTCAGCTCTTGCGAAGTGGGCCGACTTCCTTTGGTTGGTGACGGCTTAGTTATGCCTAGAGGCGAGGATGAATATAGACAGGATGGTCGAGTTCCTGATTCGTGTCCTCCTTGCCACAACTTGGTCAAGTCGGAACCTATATCTCCGGGTGAGCGGGATGCATACTTCGGATATGAGAGGGCGGTTGTCCGAGTTCCAGCCCCGAAATCTTCTAAGGCCAATTCTAGGCCGAAGTATCCTGTCCCGGCAGGGACTACTTGGTCTTCCGAAAGCTCTTTGAGCGACTTGAAGTTCAAATTTAATTTTTCGGACGAGATTCAGATCATGCTTCCCAAAGTGGGTGAGAGTATTGATCGCTGTCCGGATGGGTACTTCTCGATGTACGAGGCTATGTTTTACAAGTCGTTCATGTGGTTCCCAATCCCGAGGCTGATCCTTCAATTCGCGGCGTTTTACGGGATTGCAATCTCGCAGCTGAAAGCTCAGGCGCTTAAGCAGCTTATGGCCGGCGTGGTCCAAAGTATTGAGACTGGGGCAGACTTGAGGCTGAGTCACCTGTTGAATTGCTTCAACGTGAAGAAATCTGGGGAATTATCTTATCTCATTTCCTACCGAACCAGTTTGCTTCGCAGATTTTCCACCGGCCTTGATAGCAACTGCAAGGTTCCGAGGGAGAAGTTCTTTTACGTTGCCGCGAACGCCGCAGCTGTTGGCGAACAGTATGCGGGCCGGATGCAATCTCAGTGGAAAGCGCTTGGTAGATGATTGCTTGTGCGTACATCCTGTTGTGTTCCTTGTGTTTATTCTAACAAGTTGTTCTTTGTTGTTCGTTTTGCAGTTCTGTCTATTTTTCCGTACTTTCCGCTTAACTTTGACGAAGTTATCGACACTCTCTGCCTGAAGAAGGTGGACTGGAAAGACCTTGATCTTTGGACTCGGTTCTTAGAGGCTCGGCTTATCCTCGACGGAGAGCTTCCACTTAAGGGTCCAGACTTCCGCGATCCAATCGACTTGCCGGGAATGAAAGGAGTTGTCAACTACCGTAAGTCTAAGAAGCTGGATGCCTCGCAGACCGAGGGGTCTCAGGTTCGGGTTGATCCTCCAGTCAATCATGTCGAGGAAGGCGGCTCGTCTGGGAATGCTCCGGAGGTGCCAGAGATTGTTCCTGTCCTTGGAGCGGTGTGTGCCCTTCCTTCATCTCGTCCTCAAAGGAGGACGAGATCTTCTGCAGCTGGTAAAGGAAAAGAAGTCGATGATGGGACCAGCAGGCCGAGGAACACTCGAGGCACTAGGTCCGATCCGACTGAAACCGCTGGTTCTGGTTTTTCCTTTGATGTTAGCAAAACCGTTGATGGGAGTCACTCTGAATCACTAAGGTTGGCCGCCTGGATTAACGATTCTCCTTCTGGGATTGTCCCTTCTTGGGAGTACCCGAACTCCTACGGCTTAATGGCTTCTCACGCGGTTGCGGTAAGTCCTGTGTTTCTTTCCCTTCGTCTTTTTGCGTTTAGATTCTGGCCTCTTTCTTTTGGCTAAGTGTTTTCCATGGTTTGTTTTAGCTTTGTGCCGCCGCGCATTCGTCCAAGGTAGCGCACGATGCTGCTGTCCTCGAGGCTCAGCGCCAAGCGGAGAAAGCCAGGATCCATGCTGAGGAAGCTGAGGCTTTGAAGAAGGCACTGGAGGCCGAGAAGAAGAAGTCCAAGAAGTACAGGAAGGAGATGAAGGAATACCGGGACGCGCTGGAACGAGAGAAGAAGGTCAATGAGAAGAGCCTTAGCAAGGCTATGAAGCAGCAGAGGTGGGCGGACGCTCAGAAGTTCTACGCTCGTCTCGAGACGGCGAAGGCTTCGTTGGCCGCGTTGGCCGATGCTCATCGCATTGATGCGGAGGTCACGAAGATCTCGGGGAACATGATTATGCTTGAAGATATCATGGAGAAACGATCGACTGTTGAGAAAGAGTATGCCGATGTGAAGGTAACGGCAAAATAGCGTGAGAGCGAAGTAGGTACTTTCGAGAGGGGTTTGGATGCCTACTCTAAGTTGCTGGTTTACTCGCCCGTGTCTCCGTATGTATCTGAGTGTTGTCCTGGTGAGGTTGCGGATGAGGCTGCTGGGGTTGGAGTGAGGGACACCGCCGGTACCAACCTTGGAGCCCAGGATGATGGTGCCCAGTCCGAGTAGGACGGTGCTTTGTAATTTGTACTTGTGTTATTTCAGGTCTCTTTGAACCTTGTTTGTATTTGCTATCTTCGGATCGTCGGATCCTTTGTTGAACTCTCTGTTTCTTTATGCATTATCTTTGATTCGTCTTTTGACTGCCTTTGAATTTTGATTAACTTGAGTCTTGAATATTGTGATTGGGATGCTTTGCCGGGCATGCCGATCGTTAGGACCAGTGTATCGTCGAGGATACTTTCTGGGTTTGTTTTGTTGTTGCGAGAAACTTGGTGCGCTTGCCCCCTTCGTTTTCCCTTTTGAAGAGACGCTTTTAAGATCTCGTACTAGAGCCGGTTTGGTACTGCGCCTTCGAGATGTGTTACGACCAGTGTTCGTGCATGGTGTTTACTGGGTTTAGTGAGCTTATTTCGCTGTTGACGCCTCGTAATATTCCCAATTTACGAGACGCTCCTGAAGATAAGCTTAACAGAATATCGTCCTGACGCTTCCCGCATTCCCGATCAGGTTACGCCTCTCAGATATTATCCGAAAATTTGTATAGCGCGCTACTTTTATCCGCTGCGGGATGTTGAAAGAACCATGGTTGTGATGTGAATGTCTTGTTGTGGCCAGCAACAGATGAATTTTTTGAAAGCTTGAGTGAATCGTGAAAACTTGTCCGAGTTGAATCGTCGGGTGAACGAACCTGGATGGGTTGCGAGATGCTAAGTCCCGGTGTTCATCCGTGGTTCGCCTTTTTCTTTGTTCGTTGGGTGGATCGTCAGTTTATCCGGATGGGTTGTGAGATGCTAAGTCCCAGTGTTCATCCGGAGTTCATGCCTTGGTCGACATTTTCGAGAGATTGTTCGAATTTTTGATGGGTTGTGAGATGCTAAGTCTCAGTGTTCATCGTTCGAACTTTTCCCGAAAATATAGTGCCGATTAGGTTCTGCGGGAGTATAGATATATACGGACCCACTCCCCCCCTTTTTTATGGAGGGGGGCAACTGAACTCGTTTTTTAAGCGAGCTGCCTACGTACCCTTCGCGAAAAGGGATCAAGTCACCCGTAGTTCCGTTTTTTTTTTTTTTTTAGTGAGTTTAGGCCTTGGGTAAGGCATCGTCCTTCACGACTTTTGTGGTCTTGGACTTGTTTTCTTCTGTAATTGTTGGCTTGTCCGAGTTGCTTTCGTCTTTTGCGGGCAGAGCTTCGGTTTCTTCGAATTTTTCGGTTCTGCTTGTCTTGTTTGGTGGCTCTAGACTTGTGTCGGCATCCTTGCGCTTGGGATTTTCTCTTGGCGGCACTGTCGGATTCCTGAGTTTGTGCTCTGCCAGGAAACAGACCCTTGCCTCTTTTTGGTTTCCCCATACTGTCTTGATTCCGCTCGGGGTCGGGAATTTCAGACACAAGTGATACGTCGATGGAATTGCTCGCATCGAGTTGATCCACGGGGTCCACAGGATAACATTATAAATTGCAGGATGATTAGCCACCGCGAAGTTTACTATCTTCATTACTCCGCCTGCACTCACCGGGAGTTGGATCGTTCCATTCGTCACAGTAACCTCGCCAGAAAATCCGGTCAAAGACCTTGGGTTCAGCTTCACTTCTGATAGGTCGATCTTCATTCGCCGCAATGTCTCTCGGAATATTACATCTACGGAACTTCCGGTGTCGATTAAGATTCTGGACACATCGTAATCGTTGATATCTAGTTCTACCACTAGCGGGTCGTCGTGTGGTTGTTCCAGTCCCTCGGCGTCGCTTTCTTTGAACGCGATCATGTCGCTGTTTTGCTTGATTGGTGCTTGTGGGTTGGTTTCTTGGTCTCCTCGCCTTAGGAAAGCTTTGATGGATGCGACTGTATCTCGGCAATATTGGGACCCACCGATGATCATGTGGATTCTCCTTCGGTTTCCGGCAGGGGCGTCCTCGTTTGATCTTCTCCCTCGCTTAGGCGTTTCTTCGGCTGGCTTTTGGGGAAGCTCCCCGTTGGGGCGATCGTCTTGGACCTCTTCAGTTTCGTTTACCGCTCCGAGGCTTTCCAAGGTGACTCCGCCCCCAAGTTCTCCCGCCAAAAATTTCGCCGTGAATTTTCTCGCGATTGTCCTGCAATTTTCGGTCGAGTGTCCTTTGGTCTTATGGAAGGTGCAGTACGCTTTGTCGTCGTAGCCCGTCCGAGTCCAAGTGTTCCATGATCCCTTTCCGAGTCCGGATTCTTCAGGTGACCTTTCGGTGCTCACTTGGTAATTGTGGGCTCCGACCGTACCTGTTTCGTCACTTACGCTGCTTCGCCCACTCCTTCTGTCACTCGCTGGTGCCGTGCTCTTTATCGTCGTCCTGGACGGTTGATTTTTTCTAGTGAAGGCCTTTTTGTCTTCCTCATGGATGACGAAATTGGAAGCGCGGTGAAGGGCGTCTTGAATGGTCACAGGTGGATGCAAAGTGATTTCCTCCCGGAAACGGGAGTTGATCCACAGGGACTTCTTCAGGGCGTCGATAGCGGCATTGTCGCTCAGACCGTCGACCTTTGATACTATCGTCTTGAATTTCTCGATGAAGTCGCGGAGGCTCTCGTTTGGTCCTTGGGACAGCGAGTAGAGATCAGCGTCGGACGTTAGACGGCTTATGAAGAGCGAATAGTGCTTCAGGAAGGCTGAGGATAGCTGGTCGAAATTGTCGATCGAATCCCTCTCTAAGCGTGAGAACCAAGTCAAAGCTGCTCCCTTAAGGTGTTCAACGAAGAGTAGGCAGAATCCTGCGTCTCTTTCTTCGTCCTTGAAACGGGCTCTACCCATGGCGATCTGGAAAGCTGTCATGTGAGCCTTTGGATCTGTTGTTCCGTCATAGAATGACACTCGGATCTTTCCTGGGTCGGAAGGTCTCACGCTCGTGATCTTCGACGTGAACGGGATCTTCCGGGTTTCTTCTAGAACTCGATCGATCTCGGGTGCAGCACTGATCGCCTTGTGAACTTGCGATTGTACTTCTCTCATTTGGTTCGCCGTGAAGTTCAGCTGGGCTCGGAACTCGTCCATTTCGCTTTTCCGGCTCGAGTTATGGGCTCCTCGGCTTGACCTTCCCGTTTTGTCTCGTTCTTCGGCTTCCATTCGTTGCTTCACCCAGAGTAGGTTTTCTTCTTCCTCGGCATCTCTGGCTTCATCGTCCGTTTCGGCTTCGTCGTGGTCGGACTCGTTTGCGGTGGTTCTCCCGTCTCCGGCATCCATCACTGTCGAAGTCGGTTGCCCGGCTGCTTGTCTTGCAGCGCTTTTTCGATTCAGCGGAGGTGGTTCAGATGGTTCTTCTCTCGTCACGACGGGGGTTTGCTCGTCGGTGCTCTGCCTTCTTGGAGTGATTGTACGTGGCGAGAAACGGAGACGCCTTGCTTGGAGTGTTCGAGGGCCCTGAGCCAATTCTCGAATGGTTGCAATCTCTTGTGTTGTCGCTCTTTCTTGCCTGTCTTGGCGCTCCATGAGTTTGGTTATCATGTTTCTTAGTTCGCCGATCGCCGTGATATCTTGAGCTAGACTGTTTGCCCTAGTGCCGTCCACTCTCGTTAAAACCGGATCTTCAGTCGGCATCCCGAATCTTATTAGTGCGGCGGCGGTGGTTCCGGTGGTGCCGATCCCGGTAGCTCCGGCGTTGGTTGCTCCAGCTGCGGACGTCCCGGCTGTGGCTCCTCCGACCGGTTGGTCGTTCCCGTCATTGTTTCTTGCTCCAATTGTCATCGTCTTCCTTTTCGTATCCTCTAGTCCTTAAGGTTTAAAATATTTCTCGTCCCCACAGACGGCGCCAAACTGTGAGAGTCGAAACTAACACAACCAAAAACTTATATAAATAGGGGTTCGAAAATCCTATCTTATAAGAACTCGAGGACCGAAACTGTAAAAAGATGATTTTATTAAGTGGTTTTTGCCAAAGTACAAGAAAACTCGCAAATGCTTAGTGTCTTATATTGCGAAAGCCCTTATACTCGGATTCTGAATGAATCTCAACCTAATACATACATGTCTATATATACTAGGCGACCTAAGGCGTCAAAAGTACTCATAGGCGATGTGGGACTTTTCTCCTTTCTCCATCCGCCGACCTTAGTTGGTTTGGGCTCGATCCACGGCACAAGTCTTTTGCAGCCCGCCTCTTTGTCCAGCCTCGGTCCAATTTGACTCCGGTTCACCTAGTCTCGACTCTTTACTGAGATCGAATCCCTTCTTTGGTTTGATTGGTATGTGAATAGTATTTCGAGCTAAGCGATTTCGGGTCGGATCTTCGGATAAGGATTCAGTCCGACCGTTCCTCGTCTGATCTCAGCCCGCCCATTTCTTTCTTTCTCTTTTGTTTTTTTTTTTAAAAACTTAGCCCGCCGCTTTCTCAGTCCGCCCGTTTCTTTCTCAGTCCGCCCGTTTCTTTCTTTCAAAAACTCAGCCCGCCATTTTCTCAGTCCGCCCATTTCTTTCTTCAAAACTCAGTCCGCCACTTTCTCGTGTAAACTCAGTCCGCCTGTTTTCCGTGTGAAGTCAGTCAGCCCGTTTCTCGTTGGAATCCAGCCCGCCGGTTTCTTGCTCAGCCCGCCCGTTTCTTTGGGAAGTCCAGACCGCCCATTTCTCATGAGGAGAAACTGGCGGCCTGGGCATTCCTGAGGGGGAATTGGGCGGCCTGGCCATGCTTGTGGAGAAACTGGCGATTTGGATTGTTCGCGAGGAGAAACTGGCTGGCAGGATCATGAATAAAGGGAAACTGGCGGCCTGGACTGACCATGGGGAGAAACTGGCGGCCTGGACTGACCATGGAGAGAAACTGGCGGCCTGGACTGACCATGGGGAGAAACTGGCGGCCTGGACTGGCCATGGGGAGAAACTGGCGGCCTGGACTGACCATGGGGAGAAACTGGCGGCCTGGACTGGCCATGGGGAGAAACTGGCGCCTGGCGGCCTGGACTGGCCATGGGGAGAAACTGGCGGCCTGGACTGGCTATGGAGAGAAACTGGCTGGCTGGCCGTGTTCGTAGAGAAACGGGCTGGCTGGATCGTCCATGGAGAGAAACTGGCTGGCTGGCCGTGTTCGTAGAGAAACGGGCTGGCTGGATCATCCATGGAGAGAAACTGGCTGGCTGGCCGTGTTCGTAGAGAAACGGGCTGGCTGGATCGTCCATGGAGAGAAACTGGCTGGCTGGCCGTGTTCGTAGAGAAACGGGCTGGCTGGATCATCCATGGAGAGAAACTGGCTGGCTTGCCGTGTTCGTAGAGAAACGGGCTGGCTAGATCGTCCATGGAGAGAAACTGGCTGGCTGGCCGTGTTCGTAGAGAAACGGGCTGGCTGGATCGTCCATGGAGAATTGGGCGGCCTGAACTTGTGCATGGAGAGAAACTGGCTGGCTGGCCTTTGTGCACAAAGAATCCGGCGGCCTGGTCATGGGCAAGGAATATGGCTAGCTCGTTTATCCTTATAATGAATTCGCTTACTGGCCCGATGCTCGAATCGATCTTTAGCGTGCAGGCTCGGCTCTTTAGTTCATCAATCCCCGAGGAGTGGGTTTTGACCCCAACACAGGCATTGCTGCAATAATAGATACAAATGAGATACCAAAATAAAAATAAAAAATAAAAAACACCTGAGAAAATAAATTGATCACTTTAACAATGTTTGTTCTAGTATATATTCATCACACAGAAAAGTAATACTAAAAGAAAATGTATCATAGTCGAAGCCTCCCGTGGTGAATAAAGATTCCCAAAATTATTAAAAAAAAAACTCTTAAAACGAAAATCGGTCTACATAAGAATAACGAAACAGCGATCCAAACAAAAAATCTCAATATTTTTTTTGGGGAAATTAATGACATACGAAACAAATGAAACTTCTCGGTAGAAATCAGAACATTATCAAAAACACCGTTCGAAACAGAGAAGGAAGATGAAACTGCTACATTCTCTACGCTAGAAGCTCTGAATTTTCCACCCATTTCATTCGATGGATCGAATTATGTGTTACTACGGCATTATTTTCAGTCCAAGTAAACGGTACTGAACTATTAGGTTTGTTTCAAAGTTCACGAGGACTTGGTAAAGGATGCTCTATATTTCCTCAGTTGTTTGTTATTACTATGCATGTTCCCTCAAAGATGATTGACAAAGCTGGTTTGGAAGGGAAGATTGAATATCATCCTATGTGTGAGAAGCTTAAGATTAGGCATCATGATTTATTGGTTTTTACTGATGGAAAGAAGACCTCAATTGAGGAAACTCTTCACGTTTTTGAAAGATTTGCAGAGTTCTCGGGTCTGAAGATAAGTCTCGAGAAGTGAGCTTTATATTTGGCGGGAGTGGTCTATGGGGATAAGGTGGTGATGATGTCCAGCATTTCTTTTGCATCAGGAGAATTACCGGTTCAATACTTGTGACTTCCTTATTAACTAAGAAAATGACAGTGAGTGATTACACACCACACATGGAGAAGATAAGAGCATGTATAGCTACATAGACAGCAAGGTATCTTACCTGTAAATACCAAAAGCTCAATAGAAAGATTTCTGAAAACTTGCTTTATTCCATAGAAACTTCAAAGGCTTTATATAGCCATTACATCAACTAGACTCCGAAACTTAAGTTACAAGAATAGCTCAACAACTTGACTCCTAACTAGACCGTAAAACCCAGTCTTATTTCAACCACTACCAACAGCAAGACCAAATCAAATCTAAGACAAAACATAACTCAAAATAGACCAAATTCAAACTTACTTGTACGGCTACTTTATTAAAATGTTCCAACAATTGCAGCTTATAGGTTCAGTTATACACAGCTTAACGACATTTGATTTTCGACTTGCGAGTGAATGCATCAAAGAAATTGAAAGAATCTGCTGCGCTTTTCTATGGTCATAAAGCTAAGGTGGCGTGGGTGAATGTTTGTAAACCAAAAGGAGGAGGGCAGTCTGGGGTTGCAACCACTAAAAGAGGTGAATAAGGTAGCATGTTTAAAGTTAACATGGAGGCTGTGTTCATCGGATTCTTTGTGTGGATTAAAGTCTAACTCATTCGAAAATAACTACGTTAGGGTCTTGGATGTGGAAAACATTAATTAAATATCCAGACAAGGCAAGGTTGAGGTTGGTAATGGCTGTGACTCTTCATTTTGGTATGATATTTGATCACCGCTTGGGAGAGAGTGTATCGGTATAGGAATTGGTATTCATGCAGAGGTTTTTGATTCACACACCGCCGAGTGGAACTGAATCAGATAGAGAATGCTGTGCGTAACAGAGGAAATATTGAGGACAAGGATAAAGCCGTTTGGAAAAATAGCTAAGGGGTATATGCTTCTAAGGTTAGCTCCAAGGAGACTTGGATGTCGATGCGTATAGCATCACCGAGACAGGAATGGGGCAAGGGTATTTGGTTTCAGTATGCGACGCTTTCATTTTGGCTAGCAACTTTAAACAAGCTGTCTACGTGTGATCGTACAAGGACATGGAACTCCGGGATTAATTCCTTGTGTGCTTTATGTCGTTCAAAGGATGAATCCGTCCTAGTCACCTCTTTTTCGATATGGGAAGCCTTGACGAGGAAGCTACCAAATCATAATTTCTCTATCTATTGGGAGGATAATCTGTTTAAACTAACTGTCACATCGGTCGACAAAGCTCCTCTGTTTTTGTTCCAAATGGTGGTTTATACGGTTAGGAAACAGAGAAATGGGCCAAGGCACGGGCAACTAGACACTACATCGAACCAAAATGGAAACTTTCGTCCAAAGAATAAAACCGTTGCACCACTATCTGCGTTCTCACCAAGTTTCAATATCCGCCATCTTATGGTTTAAATATGTATTTTAGATTTTTGATATGGGAATTATGGTTCAACCCTATTTTCCCATGGACTTTTGTCGATGACAATGACATGACTTACCTTCTCGAGGCTGCATAAAGACTCGAGATTTTTCTCTCATTCTCTCCGGAGTGTCTCCCACAAGGTTTTTTTGTCGAGGTGTCAGCTAGTTAGCAGAAATACCATGTTGCTAGTTACCTATGGATGCAAAATATAGGTGCCACGGTGTCAGAAAGTCAGAGTTGCCAATCCCTCACATAACCACGAATTTAGGTCGCGGTTAGATAACCACAAATAGTTTGTATTAACAACTTAATTTGTTTTTTAAGAAATTAAATTCATTCATATTAGATCGCGAGTCTTTTTTCGCTTAGCCCTCTCCTGTTGGTGTAGAGGGTTTGACCTTTCCTTTTCCATTTCTCTCTCAATTATTGAGGTGAGTCTACCCTTCCGGCTTTATTGCGACAGTATTGTTTTGACAATTCTCGAATCCCGCCTCTTTCCTTTTCAAATTATTTCCCTTCCTTCCTTACAACCTCCTTTCCATTTCTACTCAAATCAATCCCGTAATCATGATCTCGCAGAAAACAGTATCGGAATTCTGCCTTTTAAATGGCAACTCGATATTAATCCTCATTGACCTACTTCCCAAAAATACGTTCCGCCGCTCCTGTGCTCCTACCACGATTTCTTTGACCGTCTCTCCATGTCGGATACCCTGCATCAAGCGCTCAGCTCAATGAAAATTGTGGGTGATGAGTCCATCAACTTGCCTGACGACCCCCGATTCAAGGTGTTTGACGTCAACTCTATGAGCATTCTCGGCCGCCTGCTAAACCCAGAGTGCCAACCCATGTCCCGCATAATCACGGAGATGTCTCGAATCTGGAGAATGATCAGAAGAGTTCGTGGTATTGCACTCACTAAAGATAAATTTCAGTTTATCTTCCAACGTGAAGAAGATATCGAGACAGTCCTCCAAAACAGACAGTGGCAGTACAACCAATGGATTATGCTTTTGGAGCGATGGGTGGCTGCTCCCCCGGAAGGATTCTTAACAAACTTCGAGGTCTGGATCCGCATCCGAAACATACCCTGCAACTTCTACACATCTGATACGATGAAGGAATTGGCTAAAGCCATATGCTTTGTGAAAGAAGTTGTGTACGAACCAAAAGCTTCTAAAAGATCCGACTTCATCCGTGCTAGAGTGCTCTTTGACGTCACCAAGCCGGCGACGAAAGAAAAAACTCTCAACCTCCCGATTGGTGAGGCAGTGATAATCTCATATGAGTATGAAAAGGTTCGAAAGAAGTGCCTCCATTGTTATCATTTGACCCATGAGAAGCAACACTGCCCTTTGCGTACGAAGATACCTTTGAAGGTAAATACAAGTGTGGATCCCAAGGTACTTGCAACAAAGGTAAAAAATGACCTAGCGCACCCTGCTCTGTGTCCCTCTGTTCTTGATGGCCCACCAGGGTTTCCACCTTTGTTTCCAGAACTGTCTGGAGAAGAAAGACAGATGGCCTTGCAATACATAAATCACGCAGATGAGACTGAGCGCCTCGCCCGAATCAGAAGATTCCAAGTTGGCATTGCAGAGGATAGATTGAAGCTTGTCAACAATGCTTCGGTGGCAGCTCCTCCGATTGACAAAGGGAAAGGACTGGATGCGGGTCTTGCCATGGATCCCCGGGACTCGACCGGATCCATCAAGCTCCCTTGTCAGCTCCAATCCCCCCCTCCAAATCTGATTTTGGGAGATGAATACTTCTCGGCTGAAAGTGCTCATAACCCAACCATGTCTGCGCCTCAGCACTTCAATCTGGGCTCACCTCACAAAACTTTCTCAGCTGGCTCTAGTGGTAACATCAAGAGCTCCCGCCAGCACCCTGTTGCCTGGAAGAGAAAGACTCGTTCTGTCACTACTCATAATCCTCTCCTCCCCGACGACCGTTCCTCCCCGGATTTGGAGAAGTCCCCCAGCAAGCGCAAGGCAAGAGCAGTTGCGCATGTGATCCAGAAAGAATCCAACACCAACAAATAACTTCTGGTGGCTTCCGTATTGAAGCCGTTGCAGTCATCATGAGCATCATCAACTGGAACTGGTAAGGAGCAGGAATCCTCGAGACAGTTTAACGACTCCGGGAATTACGTCGATTGTATTTTCCAGATTTTCTTTTTCTTATGGAAACAAAGCAAAAGTTTGGTTACATTATGAATTTAAAAAAAGAGTTGGGTTACGATGATGTTTTCACAGTTGAACCACTTGGTCTGAGTGGTGGTTTGGCTGTTATGTGGAAGAAGAGCTTTCAAGTTGACATTCTTTCACACAGAAATAGAATTATTGATCTCAAAGTATCTATGGGATCACTCTCCTTCTTCTTGTCTTGCGTATATAGGGACCCTGTAAGAGCAAGACGGAATCTGGTATGAAACCGATTGTCTGATATCGGCCTTGCGCGTCATGATGCGTGGATCTTAGTTGGAGATTTTACCGAGCTTATGAGTGAGCATGAAAAATTGGGTGGCCCTCATCATCACGAGTCCACTTACTGGGATTTTTGCTACATGGCTGAAAATTGCAGAATCAAAGAAGTTCGACACTCTGGTAATTTCTTCTCCTGGGCGGTCTGGAGAGACCGAGTTTGGATCCAGTGCAGACTTGATCATTGCTTTGGCAATGACGAATGGTACAATATCTTTCCACACTGTTTAGTGGAATACATGGACATGCGGGCTTCCGACCACAGCCCCCTCCGGGTTTCTTTCGCGCATGAGACAAATGGCCTTGGTCTAGGACGATTCTTCTTTGATAAAAGAATGGTGGATAAAGATGAATTTGAAGAGATTGTTCGACGAGGCTGGGGAGATTCTTCCTCATCGTCGAGTACCACATTTATGGATCGCATCCGTAACTGCCGAAAGCAGATGGCTTCCTGGAAGAAGACTGCTGACCTCAACTCTCGATCCAAAATACAGAGATTTCAAAATCTGCTTGAAGGGGAAATGGCCAAAAGATATCATAATTACCATTTCATGAAAAAAACAGAAACTTCGACTTGCAGAAGCGCACCAAGAGGAAGAGAAGTTCTGGCGCCAAAAAAGCCGTGATCAGTGGCTCAAAGCTGGCGACAAGAATACCAGTTTCTTCCACAATAGTGTAAAGGGGAGAAAGGCGCTCAATCGTATCTTAATGCTCTATGATGACACGGGCCAGGAGCATTTCTCCGAAGGGGCAAAAGGAAACATTGCAGTTGAGTATTTCAGAGAGCTTTTTATGAGCCCTAATCCGGTTGACTTAGAAACTCTGTTCCACGGCTTCCAGGAAAGAGTCACTCCTGCTATGAATGAATCGCTAACGCAACCAGTTTCCAATGAAGAGATTAAGAAGGCCGCTTTTGCTGTTAAGAGCAGCAGCGCTCCAGAGGAAGATGGTCTATCAGGCACCTTCTACCAGAGCTTTTGCTCACATTGTAGGTCCAGCTGTTATTGAAGAAGTGCAGAGCTTCTTTAGATCGGCATCGCTTCCTCCTGGCTGGAATAACACCCAACTCTGCCTTATTCCGAAGATCCCCAACCCTACGCTGATGAAAGATATGAGGCCCATCAGTCTGTGTTCAGTTCAGTTCAAAATCATCTCCAAAATTCTGTGTAACAGACTAAAACCCTTCCTTCCTCAGATTGTGTCGGATACACAAGGTGCATTTGTCGATGGATGTTCTATTACTGATAACATTATGATAGCCCATGAATTGGTCCATGGCCTGCGTACAAACCCTGTTCGCCAGTGACTCACTGAGTCAACTCGGTCGGCCGGTTTGAGTCTGGTTTGGCTTGATCAACTGGTTCAATTTCTGTTCGGTCTGGTTTAATTGGTTTAATTCAATTCGATTTCGGTTTGGTTCAATTTCTGTTTAAATCAATTGAGTTCGGTTTGGTCTGGTTTGGTCCGGTTTAATCCGGTTTAGTCACGGTTTGATTTTGACCCGTCAGACCGTTGACTTTGACTGGTTTGACCGTTGACCATTGAATGTTGACCGTTGACTTTGACTAATTTGACCCGATAACCGTTTTTCGTCGTTCGAAAGCCGTTCTCACTCGAAATTTCATCCTGATTTCAGATTCAGCGTCCGTTTTAGCAGTTGGAGTGCAGAGGAAGCAAATATACTCCATTTTTGCTAAGGTGAGGGCTTTTCGTAGACTTTCGGATCTTTCATCAAAAGCGCCATAGATGGAATTTAGTAAATGTGTTCCGTTTCTCTGCTAGGGTCTACTTAGGATTGTTTGTAAATTGGACTTAGGAATTAAGAGGATTCAACTCAATGAATGTGCATTAAATTGTTAATTGATTCTTTTAAACTTGTTAGAGTTAGGATTAGTCGATCGTTGGACGTTAGAGTTGTGGAGGTACAGAGACGTGACTTCTGTGCTTGCGTCGCGTGTTGTTTGAGGTGGTGCTGGGCAGCGTAGTCGACCTATTGTCCAGTGCCTAGAGGTCGATAATCGTCTACGGGCGGTGCGATTGGGCACTATCCCATAAGTTGTCCTCCTGGGAGGAGGGTGCCGCCGGTCACTGAATCCGGTAATAAGACATTGACTGTTCGTTGGGTACTTTAGGTACTGTGGTTGTGCATGTTTAGTCTATTTTCCGTGTTTGGCGTGCTATGATCAAATTTGCGTTTTCCGTGATTAGCATCCCATACCTCACTGAGTGACTCCCCTGTTGCTCACCCCTTACTCTTTCCTTTTCAGGTGAGATTGAGGAGTAGTAGACGCTTATCGGATCGGGTGTTATTTTTGGGTTTTACAGTTTATTTCGATAAACTTATTTATGGATTTCTGGAGATCTAGACGTGGTTTATTTATGGAATGGAGTATTTGAGTTATGTGGTTGGTTGGGTGACACGCCGTTCTCGAGTGAGGATGAGACGGGTGTTACATTTTGGTATCAGAGCCTAGGTTTTAGCTATCCCGGTTCTGACCCGCGAAGTGGATTTAAAAATTCGGTTTTTTTACGGTTCTGACCCGCGAAGTCTGAAGTATATCTTCACTCAGGCCGACCTTAACTTGAGGCAGCGCAGATGGATTGAGTTATTGGCGGATTATAATTTGGAGATTACTTACCATCCTGGTAAGGCGAATCCGGTGGCAGATGCTTTGAGTAGGCGCAAGAGTTATGTATCAGGGACCAGAGAGGTTCAGGAGCTGTCAGAAGAGCTTTCTAGTCTCAGGTTATGTGCAGATACTGTAGAGCATGAGTCAGTTGGCCTCAAGGCCTTGGATCAGGCAGACTTATTGTGGAGGATTCGAGATGCTCAGGGAAAGGATGAGGCTCTTTGTAATCAGCTCGAGAAGAAGGTATATGGTTATGAGACTGCCGAGAATGGGATGCTCCTGTACAGGAACCGAGTGTGTGTACCAGATGATGCTCAGTTGAGGAGAGGGATTCTCGAGCATGCACATCACCCTCAGTTCTCCATTCATCCAGGCAGTAATAAGATGTATTGGGATCTTAAGCGATATTACCATTGGACCTGCATGAAGAGGGATGTGGCTACTTTTGTGTCGTGTTGTCAGACTTGCCAGTTGGTTAAGGCAGAGCATCAGGTTCCGAGTGGATTGCTTCAGAATCTTCCACTACTCGAGTGGAAATGGGACATGGTGACTATGGATTTCATCACCGGATTACCGAGGACAGTTGGCGGGAAAAATGCCATCTGGGTTATTGTGGATCGACTCACTAAGTCAGCTCATTTCCTGGCGATTAAGAAGACTGATGGAGCAGAGCAGTTGGCGCAGAGGTACATTGCTGAGATTGTGAGATTGCATGGAGTACCAGTCAGTATAGTGTCGGATCGTGATACGAAGTTCACATCGACGTTTTGGCGAGCCTTTCAGAAGGCAGTTGGGACTAAGGTCCATATGAGTACGGCTTACCATCCGCAGACAGATGGACAATCTGAGAGGACTATTCAGACATTATAGGATATGCTCAGGGCCAGTGTTTTGGACTGGGAAGGGAGCTGGGTTAAGTACCTACCGCTGGCAGAGTTCGCGTACAACAACAGCTTCCATTCGAGCATTGAGATGGCACCGTATGAGGCTCTTTATGGTAGACCGTGCCGTACCCCACTTTTTTTTACAGAGGTGGGAGAGCTCCGAGGCATAGAACCAGCAATGGTTCAGGAGACAGTTGAGCAGGTAGAAATGCTCAAGAGACGGCTTAAGGAAAGCCATGATCGTCAAAGAGTTATGCAGATAAGCGCAGGAGAGAGTTGGAGTTTGAGGTGGGTGACCTCGTATACCTTAAGATGCGGACATTTCCGGGAGGCTCTAAGACCCGAAAGCTGAAGAAGCTTAAGCCGAGATATATGGGTCCATATGCTATCATTGAGCGGATTGGAGCAGTAGCTTATCATTTAGCTCTATCAGCAGAGTTGGCTGGGTTTCACGATGTGTTTCGTGTGTCAGTTCTGAGGAAAGTCCTTCGAGAACCAGAGCTCATTCTTCAGCAGCCACCTAGTGACATCAGGAGAGATTTGACTGCAGTTAGTTAGCCAGTTTCAGTCCTAGAGCTCTGAGATAGAGTTGTTCAGGGGAAAGTGCTAACGATGGTCAGAGTTAGTTGGGAGAGAGATGGCATTCGGGAGGAGACTTGGGAGTTGGAGTCTCCGATGAAGTCTGATTTTCCCAAGCTTTTTTAGGATGTCGAGCAGCTGACTCAGGACTTGAATTCGGGGGCGAATTCCTCGTTAGTGGGGGAGAATTGTAACGACTCAATTCCCAGGGCCCAGCAAGGCCCAATTGCCCAGCAAGAAACCCTAGGTTTGTTTCCTTACAATAGACCTCTTCTCCTTTCTTTTTCATCACAAAAACCCTAAAGAGCGTCGTTACTCTGCAGAAATTGTGCCGTCAAATCGAGAAGTCGTCGAATTGCCATCTCAGCCTCGTAGATCGCAGAGTCCACCATCTCCTCCACCAATCCACGACTCAGGTAACCCCGGAAACCGTTTTCCGATCTGATTTCTTATTGGTCGGATCGTAAATCGATCGTATCTCCCTAACCGTCGCATTTCTTGAAAATCTAAGGCCACCATCGGATTCAGCTCGACGAGACAAAGTCGTGCCACCAAGCTCAGCCTCCAGCACCGCTGCACGCACCCGCACGCGCCTCACGCGCCGTCGTCAGCAGCCGCGCGTGACCCTCACGCGCCACCGTCTCCGCCACCGTCGCCACCGCGCCGCTATCGCCGTCGGTGACCTTTCCTGTAAGCTATGCCGCCGCCCTTCGCCGTTGGCCGACGACCGCCGTCACGGTTTGATTTTGACCGGTCAGACCATTGACTTTGACTGGTTTGACCGTTGACCGTTGACTTTGACCAGTTTGACCCGATAACCGTTTTTCGTCGTTCGAAAGCTGTTCTCACTCGAAATTTCATCCTGATTTCAGATTCAGCGTCCATTTTAGCAGTTGGAGTGCAGATGAAGCAGATATACTCCATTTTTGTGAGGGCTTTTCGCAGACTTTCGGGTCTTTCATCAAAAGCGCCATAGATGGAATTTAGTATTAAATGTGTTCCGTTTCTCTGCTAGGGTCTACTTAGGATTGTTTTAAAATTGGACTTAGGAATTTAGAGGATTCAACTCAATGAATGTGCATTAAATTGTTAATTGATTCTTTTAAACTTGTTAGAGTTAGGATTAGTTGATCGTTGGACGTTAGGGTTGCGGGGGTACAGAGACGTGACTACTGTGCTTGCGTCGCGTGTTGTTTGGGATGGTGCTGGCAGCGTAGTCGACATATTGTCCAGTGCCTAGAGGTCGATAATCGTCTACGGGCGGTGCGATTGGGCATTATCCCATAAGTTGTCCTCCTAGGAGGAGGGTGCCGCCGGTCACTGGATCCGGTAATAGGACATTGACTATTCGTTGGGTACTTTAGGTATTGTGGTTGTGCATGTTTAGTCTATTTTCTGTTTTTGGCATGCCATGATCAAATTTGTGTTTTCCGTGATTAGCATCCCATACCTCACTGAGTGACTCTCCTGTTGTTCACCCCTTACTCTTTCCTTTTCAGGTGAGATTGAGGAGTAGTAGACGCTTATCGGATCGGGTGTTACTTTTGGGCTTTACTGTTTATTTCGTATTTTCGTATTTTATTTCAGACCTTGTTTTATGGTTTATTTACGATATTTCGGTTATGAGATGATAGACTTATTTATGGATTTCTGGAGATCTAGACGTTGTTTATTTATGGAATGGAGTATTTGAGTTATGTGGTTGGTTGGGTGACACGCCGTTCTCGAGTGAGGATGAGACGGGTGTTACAGTGGCATTCGACAATGGGATCCCTTGTCGCCTTTCTTGTTTATCTTATGTACGGAAGCTTTGGTGCACGCTCTAAACCAATCTGAAACCGAAGAGCGCCTCCACGGCATCCGTTTATCACCTGGTAGCCCAAGCATACATCATGTGCTCTTTGCGGATGATAGCTTGCTTATGTGTGCAGCATTGGTTGAAGACTGCTCTAAGCTCATCCGTGTCCTCGATCTTTATGGGAAAGCCTCCGGCCAAGTCATCAACCATCAGAAATCTTCGATAATATTTGGCTTGGAGGAGACAAAAGTGAATATAAAGTCCACCATTGCAATAGTTACCTTGGTCTTCCTGAGTGCTTTAGTGGCTCCAAAAGGAAACTCTTAAGCTTCATTCATGAAAAATTCAAAGGAAGATTGCATGGTTGGTTTGTTAAAGCCTTGTCCCATGGTGGTAAGGAGATCCTCATTAAATCGATTGCATTAGCTCTGCCGGTATACGCCATGTCCTGTTTTCGTCTTCCAAAAGACCTTTGTGCCAAGCTTAGGAGCGCCATGACTGAATATTGGTGGAGCAATGGTGAAAATAAAAAGAAAATTGCTTGGGTGGCTTAGCAAAAGTTGTGCAAAAGAAAAGAAGATAATGGCCTCGGATTCCATGATATTGAACATTTTGACCAAGCTCTACTTGGCAAATAAGCTTATCGCATCTGGCAAAATCCGGACTCTCTCCTTGCAAGAATCCTTAAGCATCGATACTTTCGGAATGCCTCTTTCTTAAACAGTGTTCTGGGTTCGTGACCATCATACGCCTGGAGAAGTATTCTTCATGGCCGGGATCTGTTCAGCAAATGTCTTATTACAAGTATAAGCAATGGGAAGGACACCAATGTTTGGTATGGAAACTGGATCATGGATAAGATGCCTTGGCCTCCTATGTACCATCCGGACAATCCTATTGACCTATCCATGCGAGTTGAACAGCTTCTCATTGATCAAACGGGGATATGGAATGCACATAAAGTTCGGCAAACCTTTGCTCCGGATTAAGGTCACGCCGTCTCGCGAGGACTCTCTCATATGGTGCTTTTCTCCTTCTGGTACTTACACATCGAGAAGCGGATACCTTTTCTCTGAAACTATGCTCAACCTTGACGCCAATACTTCCTCTTCTCTCCCGCCTCTTGAGAAGAAGCTTTGGAATGACATATGGAGAACGAAGATGATGTATGCCTCGGAACCAACCCGGAGCCGGACGAACCAACAAGGCCCATTCCGAGCATTCCGACCATGCGATCACGGCCCATGACCCGTTCCGGAACCAGAGCGCTCCAGCAGGAGTTTGACCAGGCCGTAACGAGTCTCCTAGCTGAGCACGAGGTTAGCGACTTAGCGGATCAGCTCCATCAAATGAGCATCACCAAGAAGAAGGCCCAATCCAGCCCAAATCAAGGAGAAGCTCAAACCAGCCCAATTGAAGCATCCGACCTAAACCGAACCGATTCAATCAAGGTATGTGAATCTACATTTCAGGTCGGACCAGAAAATGTGCATGAAGAACTTAGGATTAAGGAACCAACCGGACTTACCATATTCAGCATTTCGGCCACTTAATACCAAGTTCATCCCGAGACCAAGATTCAGTCTACATTCATCCATGGAATCAACCATCACTCACTCCCCACGAAATCAGCTCTGGTAAGCCTGATTTATTCATGATTTATTTGATTGTGGACTAATCTTTTCTTGTCTTTATTTTGTGTTTAATTCTTAGTTTGAATTTTCGATACGTATGGCATGTTGGCCAATTAGCTTTTATTTTGATTTCGTTTGCATTTAATGTAATTTGCTTCAAAGACCCATGAAGGCACTAGCTGTTTGGACTCTATATAAAGTCCCCTCACAGCCTTGTATTTTTTCAGAATATCAATAAACAAACCGAAGTTTTCTTAGAGTTTAACTCTTATTTTCGTTTTCTCTCTTGTTAGTGCGATTCTATCAAGGAATGAATCTCTGTCTTATCAAAGCCTCTTTCACAAGGTTTTGTGGCGACCTCGCTCCACCCATCGCTCGTTCAACCACCCATCGTCCCATCTGAAAGAGCTGTACAGCCAGCAGATCGGATCCATCTTACCCCATCGTTCATCGTTCATCTCAACTCGGACCGAAAGAAAGAGCTGTACGGCCAGCTTTCGATCCAACCATAATCCATCCGGCATCCTCAGTTCCTGAGGCTGTTTCAGAAGACCTCTCCCAAGATTAACCACTTCATGTGGAGAACTCTCTCAGGTGCTTTAGCTGTGAAAGAACGAATCCAGAGCCATGGGATTCAAGTGAATCCATGTTGTGCAGTTTGTGGTCACGCCTCGGAGACCATTTGCCATGTTCTCTTCGGCTGTCTGGTTGCGCAAGAAGTATGGAGTCGATCCCTCTTTCCTCTCCCGCCGAATGGTCTCTCTCCTAATGTCAATTTCCTCAACTTTCACCATCTCATGAGGATAAGCAGAAGCAATCAAGCTGTACCGCAGGTGCGACGCTCCTTTCCTTGGATTCTGTGGCACTTATGGAAAGCGAGAAATGATCTTTTTTTCGAGGAAATTTCGCCAAACCCAAATGTTATCCTTCGTAGAGCGATAGAGGATGCGGATACTTGGTTTCACGTAAATTACCCTGATTCCACCTCTGTTGGGGACAACACTGGTAGATGGATGCCTCCCCTTGGCCCTGATCTGAAATGCAATGTTGCTATGTTTTGGGTGGGATGTGATCAGAACAGTGGAGCCGCCTGGATTGTACGAGATTCGACTGGGAAAGTTCTCTACCATGGTCGACGATCCTTTTCCAACGTCCACTCGGCTCTTCACTCTGATCTCCTTGGCTTTCATTGGGCCATTAAATGTCTGAAGAACCTCCGGCACAAGCGAATCGTTATCGAATCTTCTTCGGCTCTGGTCCGGGAAGTAATGATGAATGTGGCCAGTTTCCCGCAGTTCTCTAATCTCACATCAGAGATTTTCATTCTCCTGAACTCTTTTGAGAGCTGGAGCCTTCTCCAGACGCACTTTGCAGGTAATAAAGCAGCTGCTGCGATAGCTGATAATGTAACTGCTAAATATCGATACCAATCTTATATTGCTCGTAATGGACTTACGTGGTTGCTACCGATCATCATCGCTGATGGCCCTCCTTCCCCCTAATCCTAACTCTACCGTTTAATGGAATGGTTTGAAGCGGATGGCTCTGCAATCTTATGATCTTTTGGACAGGGAGTTATCTCCTCTGTTACCTCCTCTCGAATGCACTTCCAGACTTTTGAATCTTCTTCACTACTATTGTCCATCGCTTGAGTTTGGTGCCGGCATTGCATAACTTTGGATTTTTATTCCCTTTGCATTTCTCTTATGCTGCCTTCTGGCACTGCTTTCTCTTTTCTTTTTGGGTTCTCCTTTTATCGCCTCTGTTTTTCTTATCACAGACCTTGTATTGTGGATTGTTTTGAACATTCAAGTGTTAAAAAAAAAAAAAAACCTTAACAATTTAGCCACGAAATTGCTAGGGATAGCAATGCATCTAGAGCTTCAAAATAAATATTCGTAGCTAATACACTTAAAACAAGGAAATCCACCTAGCGTGTGTTATTCTTCTTAACAATTGATCAACTTGATTGATTAAACAAATTCGTAAAACCAAGCATTTCATTTTTAGTGAATTTACCTTCTTCTCAAAAAAAAAAAAAAAAAAACACCATTTCATCATCTATACATCCATGTTTTTATTGGAAATTTCGAATTATTTTTAATCTACGCTCACATCATCGTGAAATGAAAATGAGTCCCAACCGGGTTAAGAATTAGCGAAGAAAGAGGAATTGAAAAATCGCCGCCATGAAAAAGCTCAAGAGGAAAGACACGATCGAGAACAATCCGAGCTCCAAGCAACAAGACGAAGGTGATGATGACGATAGAAACGACTTATTATCTCTTATTCCTCTAGATCTGAAAGTAGAGATTCTGTCGAAATTGCCAGCAAAATCCGTCGCCAAGCTTTCCTTCATTTCGAAATTCTGGTCATCCACAATCCGCAGCAGAGATTTCACCAAACTCTTTCTCGCGCGATCTTCATCTCAGCCGCGTCTTCTTTGCATAGTCCCCCGTCGCCCTGACAACATAAATCGAATATGGTCTCAGTTCTTTCACTCCTCATCTCAGGACGATGCGTTTTCCGATCATCACATCACCCCTTCGGAGCTTTGGTTCGAGAATTCTCCACCCGTTCGTGGCTTACTTTGCTGTGAATATTTGAATAAAGTGGTGATTAGCAATCCCACCACAGGTCAATTCATAACTCTACCTAGAGTCAAAACTAGGAGAATTGGGATATTAAGCTTTTTTGGTTATGAACCGGTTAATGATGTATACAAGGTGTTGTTCATGACGGTGAAAGGTGTTGATAAAAAACGCGGATCAAAACTTGTGGCCGGTGAGTATCAAGTTTTCACTTTAGGAGGAGCTCAGAACTCAGGGTGGAGAATGATTGAATGTAAGATTCCTCATCTTCCTCCTTCTAGAACTAATGTCATGTGCAAGAATGGGGTTGTGTATTACTATGCTTGGATTGACATGGATGGATGTCTAATAAGCTTTGATCTGAGAACTGAAGAGTTTGATGTCATTAAGTTACCTGAGGATATTCGACTTCTAGACTATTGTAATTTGGTGAATTACAATGGAAAGATAGGTCTAACGAGTGTGTCGTTTCGCGGCGAGCTTGATTTGCGGGTTCTAGAAGATGTTAGTAAACAAGAATGGTCAAAAGTTTCTCTCGAGATTCCTTATTGGACAGATTTGGTTGGAAATGACGAATTCATGTTTAGAGGTGTACTTGGTAACGGAGAGCTTGTATTTTCACTGCAGTCTTTCGATAAATCGTTCTATATGGTCTGTTACGATCCCAAGGAAAACAACGCCAGAATACTTGTGATTGAAGGAATTGAATCTGATTCCTATACTCAAGTCTTTATGGATCATGTAGAGAATCCTATGTTTCTTAGTGTTAACTAAATTAACCTCTTCTTCTTTTCTGTTAAGTCTCGTGTATGATCTCTAATGGTAGTAGTTAGTGGTTTTCTGATCAATGACATTGTATGGTTATGGATTATGCAAATGGAATGCTTATGACTTTGATTAATCTACTTGTGTTGTGTGAAGCTGAACATCTGATTTACATTTGGAGTAAACATGAGTTGGCTTTGATGGATTTATGTGTCAAACAAGAGGGAGAATTTAACGAGTTATCCACCGATGGGTGATGTTTGATATCACAGATCATTAAGAACAAAGTGTATGACCATATAGAGAGTAAGAGATTTTACAAGATTGAGTATTGCAAATAGATTCTTCGTATCTACATAGTTTTTACTGCGACTATACAAAAGCAAGAAAACATAAAATCTTTTCGGAATTAAAAACCCGCGAATGAACTCATCAACTTTATCTTTTTATATCCCTATATATTAATTAAGAAGACAGAAAGAGAAAATTCAGTCACTGTGTCTCACTCAGAGTAATTTTAGGTGAAATTAACTAATGAAATATTTACATTCAGACACGTCAACAAAAAAATAATACACTTTTTTAATATATGGAAATATAGATATTCTCTTAGATTTTTTCTCTATTTTTATGGTATCATTAAACTCAAACATTTAAAGGCATATAATTAAGAGATTTAATGCCTTGTGTGACATTTAAATTTTAGAAATTATATAAATACAAGTTTTGTTTCACATGGACTACAAAACGAAAAGGGATGACATGCATATTTCTTATAAATAATTAAAATTACTCAGAATTTTGAATTACATATATGAAGTATTTAATAGACGCCAAAATTTGAAAGCTATTATTTGATTTAATAAAGCTTTATTTGAACTACGTTATTAAACTGAATATACAAATATTTATGTACTTTTGTTTGATGGAAATTCAAATATTAGTTACTTGATAAATTGTGAAAATATTAAAATTATTTTAAATTTATGAAAATTATAATATTATAAGTATTTTTATTTTAATAAAATTTATATTATATTTGATGATATATTGCTATTGTTTATTAGATTAGATACAAATAGTATATTAGTCATAAAAAACTTACTACTATGATACCATGGTAACAATTTATATAATAATCAATTATATATCAAATATTATACCCGCACATGGTGCGGGCTATCATCTAGTTTTTATATATATCAAAGACACCGTACATTAGTTAGACCGACGGGAAAAAGTTTGCATCGATGCTAAATCAAACCGGTCTTACATACCTAACATGGAAAAAAGGGAACCTCGTGTTCTTGCACATTTTGCAAGGGCATTGGCACGGACATTAGAGAATCTATGTATGAAAACTAAGTGAACTCTAATAACTTGGCAGAAGTGTGGTAAAGTAATCCAGATCCGCGTAGAAAGGAGACCAATCTGGCTGATTTTCCGTCAATGAGATCAACGCCAAACAGTCCTCTACCCTGACTGAAAAGAAGTGTCGCTCTAGAAGGCAAGATAGCCCAAAGAAGGTCGTCTAGTTCATCATGTAGGGCTAAAAGACTTCGTCAATACCCTTACATTCCGAAAAAGTAACAACCCCCGTATCCCGTAGGCACCACCCCAGTTCAGTAACTGGTCCAATATTGTGTCAAGATGCATCGATCTGACATGTAAAGGGCTGAGATGATACAAGACGCACGTCTAAGAGAACTGCTTCCGTACTCTCCTCCTCTTCGTCCTCCTCGCCTTTTTGATTGATCGTTCTCCAAGAAAGCCTCTAAGACCTCTATCTAAAGAGTATCCTTTGACGAAACGTTCTTACCATTGAAGGAATTTTTATTCAACGCTTTCCAAATGTACCACATAATCTAAGGGAAAAGATTTTGTTGTGTCTCTGATAGACCTGAATTCTTGATCCTCCAAAAGAGGTTCTGCTCCACCGATCTCTTCAGTTTGATGGGGAGGATTAACCATATTTTGTTGATCACTCTTATCAATATATGATCGTTTGATGTTGACATCTGTTTCTACGATCTGAATTTAATGTTTGAGTGATATTCTATATAAAACAAAGAGAGTGGAAGTAATTCTTCCCGAAAAATACCAAAAAATATCCCAACTTTTTCATTTTGGTCAAAATATACCTCAACTACATAACTGGCCAAATAATAAATTGAAATATAATTATTGTTGAGCATGTAATGTTAAAGTGATACTGTCCTAGTTGCGACAATCCCTTCCCTATGACCTTGCACCCGAGTTCGAACCTTGGACGGTACAGATTTTTATTTTCAATCAATAAATTAAAACGACATCGTTTGGTGCTTAATGGCAACAATGCGCTTTTTTGGCCGAGTCAACAAAAAGTTTTTGATTTTTTTGGAAGTCAACAAAAAGTTCATGTATTATTTGGCCAGCTATGTAGTTAGGGTATATTGTGGTCAAAATAAAAAAAGTTGGGAGTATTTTTTGGCATTTTTCCCGTAATTATACTCATACTTACCTTGCGGCCTCTTTCGAGGACATAGGAATTTCTTACCTTCCTAGAGTGCTTTCCTCGGGATTGCTTTGTCGAGGTGACATAGCTAAATAGCTACTAGGCCTGGGAATTAAATCCCAACTGAATAGATTGAACCGAACCGAAATTTTCGGCTTTCGAATCTGGTTTGCTAAAATATTCGGATAATTTCGGTGGAGTTACAAAATTTAATCGGATTTCAGTTCGGTACGGTTTGGATCAGCTGAACCGATCGAATTTTCGGTTTTTTTTTAATAACCAACATATACCAAAAATAAATCAAATTATACCAAAATTTAAATTTTAATCCCAAACCGAAAATCCGAATGATCCAAAATATCCAAAAATATCCGAAAAACCCGAAATTATCCAGATTTTAATCAAAATATTAACTCGGAGTATCCAAAAAATATCAGAAAAACTCGAAATTATCCGATTTTAATCAAAATATTAACTCGGATTATCCAAAAAATATCCAAAAACCCGAAATTATTTGAAATAATCCGAATTTAATAAAAGAAAAATTAAAGTTTCGGATAGTTTCAGTAGAAATTTTAATATCCGAACTATCGGAAATCCGAACCGATAATTTATTCGGATATTTTCGGTGAGATTTTTCTTATCTGAATTATCCGATTATCCTAATAATCCGTTCCGAATTATCCTAATAATCCGTTCCGAATTATCCAAAGTCCCAGGCCTAATAGCTACAGTTTTTCATGGCTTTGTAGCTACAAATAGCCTGTTGAGGGGTGGATTTTAATAAATGAAATTCTCGGTTTTATTTGAGATAGTAAAAGGAAGTTTTTTTTCAGAGAGTTCGGCCGATTTTCTGATGATCTTTTTTGGTTGAAATCTTCCTCCTTTTATAGCCATTTATGTTTCCTCCTTTGGTCTCTTGGTCCTATGTGATTTGACATGCATGCAGGGCTCTTAATATCCGCGTGGTCGGCGTCTCTTCAATTTATGCGCCTATCCATATTGTCGTAGCTAGGCCGACCTAGTTTCGTCTTTCCTTCGATGGGACTTTTATCTTCGTATTTTACATCGTAGTTCGAGCGTTTTCATACTTGGCTGCGCCTTTCTATTCCCGCCGATGATGACCTGGAGTGTCTCTGGTTCCGATCTATGGGTTTTCCGGTTCCTGATGCTCGACTTGTTGAGCTGGAGGCAGAGGTGATGACGCACATGCTTAGTCTTAAGGACGTGGACTCTGTTGTGCTTTCGGAGGACGATCTGGCTTTCACACCAATCCCTCATGATCCTGCTCCTGAGCCTTAGTTTTCGTCGTTTCTTGGTTTCGTAAGGCTTTTCGGTTTAGATTGTGTATTTTGTTAAGTCATTGCTTTTTGGATGTAATAAAACGGCTTTGCGTTCTCCTTTTTTAAGAGAAGGATGTTTTGCAAGTATTCCTGTTGATAATTACTTTTGAAAAAGCATTAGTAAATTTATTATTGCGTGGTCGGAAGCGAGAATATTGTCTCGGCTTACTCCTACAACTTCGGACCGGAATGCGCCCTGGTGTCGCTTCCGGCCCTCAGGTTGATGCGAGACTGGTCCCGGCTTTGGGTCGGAACTTTCGTTCCTAACCCTAATTATGTTCACTGAGGAACGCTTGTTTCCGCACAACTGATCAGGAAGTGGGATTTGATGTTTTTATTGTTTGGTAGACCGTCTGGGACGGATCGGTACCTTTAACTTACTAGTTGGATCTTTCGAGATCGGTCAACTTTTATACAAAATAAGGTGTTTTATATTATAATGCAGGTGTTCCTTTCAGAGCTTACATTTTTCTAGGCATAGGCTGAAAAGGATTTTGACGGATCTATGTCGGACAGATTGTCGGAAAGTAAATATATATATATATATATTGGACTGTTGAGCTTCGGAGCTGTAGTTGCTTCTATGGGCTTTCTTCATTCTCGCTATCTGATTCGGAGGTAGTCATGCGGTTGCGGAGTTGTGGGATGCGGGAGCATTCGGGAATGTTGAGTGTTTCGAATATCGGGACTTTTGCGTCCTCATTCTCAGCTTTTGCTTTCAGGATTGACTTTAATTTCCGGCAGTCCTCGGTCCAATGTCCGAAGATCTCGTGATGGTAGCAGTATGCTCCGCCGGATCTTTGACCCAGCCTTGGGTTTGGATCCTGATGGTTTTGTCTGTTTTTGCTGAAATGCAAGTCGGCGAGAGTTCTGATATCGCTGAGTCCTATGGCGTTTGTGTCACCATGGTACGCTCTGAGTGGTCTAGCGCTTCTTTCGGTGTCATCGTTTTCTCGGGTCTTTGTTAAGGCTTGTTCTCTAGTCTCTTCTATTCTAGCGCTTCTGCCAAGTCTCGGGGCTTGTGTATCTTCATTCGGGTCCGGAGTGGGGAATCGAGGTTCAGGGAATTTCGAAGGGATAGAAGGGTGACCTCGTCGGTTACAAGGACTTCAGCGAGAATTGCTTTGAAGCGTTCAATGAAAGCCTTTGTTGTTTCACCAGGGTGTTGCATGATCGTGTGCATCTCGGTCCTCTTTTGCGTACATCGTACAATTCCGGAGTAATTCCGTCAAGAGTTGCTTGTAGCTGCCGATAATATGAGGATCCAGGCCCAAGAACCATCCTCGCACTGATCCACCTCGGTTTTTGGCAAATAGCACGCATCTATTGGCGTCTCTTTCTGCGTAAGAGAGGTTGGCATCGCCTAATGCCATGTTGACCATATTTATGTAATGTCAGGGGTCCGTGCTTCCGTCATAAGTCGGGATCACTGGCACCTCGGCAAGATATGGGAATATGCTGGCGATTTGTTGGGTGAATGGCACTAAGTGACTTCTTGTGGGATCGTCGATCCGTACATAATGGGATTTGGGTCGCTTCGTGTTTCTCTGGGGTGACTGCGCATTGGATCTTTGTTTGGGGTGTACCCCGTGACTTCTGAGCCGGTAGGTGTTGATCTGCGGTTTCTTTGCTTTTCCAGCTTTCGTGCTGGGTGGGCGTCGAGTGTTGCTTTGCTTTGCCATGACTGAGATGGGTCGGTGCTTGATTTTTGGTATATGGCTATCTGGTCGTTGATTTTCTCGCTCTATGAGCACTCTTAGGACGAAAGATAGGCCGGTTTCGGTGGTTTGCTCTTCCATGCGTTCCTGCTGCTGTTCTTGTTCAGTCCTCTGGTCGCTTTCGCTTCCGCTTCTTCCACTATTTCCGTCCAGTGATCTGTTTTGGCTAGAGTGAGATGCCTCGTTCACAAGAGTGCTGCATTGTTTGGAGGCTAAGTACACGCCGTATGGTCTCGGCACATTGATCAAGCGGTTGACGGAAATGGGAGGTTCCATTGTTCCACAATAGATGATTTCGTCGTCTTTTGAAGTTTCAGATTCTCCTGCTCTCTCCGCGGACATCTTTCTTGTTATCTCGTGCGTTTAGAGAAAAATATCCCCCTCTTTCTAGCGCTAATTGTTGAGGGGAGGATTTTAATAAATGAAGTTCTCGGTTTTATTTGAGATAGTAAAAGGATGTTCTTTTTTAGAGAGTTCGGCCGATTTTCTGATGATCTTTTTTGGTTGAAATCTTCCTCCTTTTATAGCCATTTATGTTTTCTCCTTTGGTCCCTTGGTCCTATCTGATTTGACATGCATACAGAGCTCTTAATTGTTCCGTGGGCGGGGTCTCTTCGATTTACGCGTCCGTCCCATCATTTTAGATACTTCGATATGCACGCCTATCCATATTATCGTAGCTAGGCCGACCTTGTTTCGTCTTTCCTCCTATAAGACTTTTATCTTCGTATTTCGCATCATGGTTCGAGCAGTTTCCGATTTGGCTGCGCTTTTTTATTCCCGCTCTGATGACGACCTGGAGGTCGAAGAGACCTACCCCCAGCATAGCCTATGACTAAGCTACAACAATTTAGCCATGAAATAGACAATGAACTAATGCATGATACTTCTATAATAAATGTAGCTAAGGCATTAGTATATCAACGGGTAAAATTCTAGTAGTGTTATTATTTTTTACATTGGATCAACCAGATTGATTAGACAAATTTGTAAAACCAAACATTTCATTTTCAACGATATTGATCTTCTTATCCCAAGAATACCATTTTTTGTTTTTCAATTCCAAAGAAAATACCATATTTATCATCAATTTATTGATATTTCTTTTTGGAAATTTTGAATTAATTTTAATTTTAATCTTACGGCTTACGATGTTCAACCCAAAAAAAAAAAAAAAAAAATCTTACCCTTACATGTCGTCGAGTGACCGCTGAATGAAAATGAAGAGTTTTTTACCTGCAAATCCCCAAATCGGGTAAATTAGGGTTTAGGGAGAGAGAGGAATTGAAAAATCGCCGCCATGAAAAAGCTCAAGAGGAAAGAGACGATCGACGAGAACAATCCGAGGTCTAAGAAACAAGACGAAGGTGACAATGATGATAGAAACGACTTATTATCTATTATTCCTCTAGATCTGAAAGTAGAGATTCTCTCGAAATTGCCAGCAAAATCCGTCGCGGAGCTTTCCTTCATTTCGAAATTCTGGTTATCCACAATCCGCAGCAGAGATTTCACCAAACTGTTTCTCGCTCGATCCTCAACTCCGCCGCGTCTTCTTTGCATAGTCAAACGTCGCCACGAAGACAGATATCCCCATCCCTGCTGGTCTCAGTACTTCCACTCCTACTCTCAGGACGATGCGTTTTCCGATCAACACATCACCACTTCGGAGATTTGGTTCGAGTTTTCTCCACCGGTTCGAGGATTGATTTGCTTTAACTCCGATACTAAAGTGGTGATTTGCAATCCCACCACTGGTCAGGTGGTAACTCTACGTGGGCTCAAGACTAAGAGAAGTGGGCTAGTAAGCTTCTTGGGGTATGAACCGGTTAATGATGTATACAAAGTGTTGTTAATGACAGTGAAAGGTGTTCGCAGAAAACGCGGATCAAAGGTTGTTGCGGATGAGTATCAAGTTTTCACTTTTGGAGCTCAAAACTCAGGATGGAGATTGATCGAATGTAAGATCCCTCATCTTCCTCGTTCTCGAACTAATGTGTTATGTAAGGACGGGGTTGTGTATTACTACGCTTGGATCAACATGGATGGATGTTTAATAAGCTTTGATCTGAGAACTGAGGAGTTCGATGTCATTAAGTTACCTGAGGATATCCGACTTCTAGACTATTGTAATTTGGTGGATTACAATGGAAAGATAGGGTTAACGAGTGAGTCGTTTCGCGGCACGCTTGATCTGCGGGTTCTAGAAGATGCCAAGAAACAAGAATGGTCGAAATATTATGTCTTGGTTGCTTCTTGGAGAGGTTTAGTTGGGGATGACGCATTCTGGTTTAGGGGTGTACTTAGTAACGGAGAGCTTGTGTTTTCAGTGCTGTCTTCCAATACATCGTTCTATATTGTCTGTTACGATCCCAAGGAAAACAACGTTCGAAAAGTTGTGATTGAAGGAATTGGAGATGATGCTGAATGTTATGATGTCTTTTTGGATCATGTAGAGAGTCCTATGTATCTGCCAAAGGTTAGGAGAGTTAATCCATTTATAGCTAGTTGAGTCTCATGTAAGATCCCCTGATGCTAGTAATTAAAATTAGTCCTTAGTTTTGGGATTCGTTCAATGGCATTGTATTCTTTATGAATCATGCAAATGCAATGCTCATGACTTAGTTTTTTGTTGACTTGATGGATATCCGATTCATCATTGTATGTTTTATGGATTATGCGAGTACAATGCTTATGATGATTTTGATTAAAGTATGTTCTAGTTTTTTTTTTTTTTAACGCTGGAAAGTATGTTCTAGTTTTGTGACACTTTTATATTTACACTCTAAAATTTTGATTCAAGTTCCAATTTGAGAATTCGTTTTCTTTTTATCCAAAAGTAGTAAAACTCTTGGCTCTAAGTTCTTTCCAAGAAGTTGATAGAATCGATAGGATCTCTAAACTTTTTGATCATTTGTCGATTTATGTGTGTTTCTTCATGTGATCCCTCTCTCTCCAAATTGTACTATGAATCTCTGAAATCCGTAAACTCTTTGAACCAATTGAATGAAGAAAAATAATATATATTTAACAATGGCATTGTATTAATATACCACATCATAGTAAGGTTATTATTTAATTTGTATTTCATGTTTAATAGTTTGAAGACATATATATGTATCCTATTTACTTGAAAATGTTAATATTCACATACAAATAAAGATTAATTTTTATATGCTCTTATGTATATGATTTGGTAAGTTAGAGAGCATTGCGCCTAGGGATAGTTTCGATGTTTATGTTTCACTTTTACATACTTTTTTGTTTGGTGTAGATTTCACATGCAAAAGACCATAATGACCCTGAGGAGAGAAGGTGCGTATGCATTGTTTCCCAACAGTTACTTGACGTAACTTTTCAGGTATAATAATTAGTGTGTTTTTAGTTTTGTGTTTATTATATTTATTTTGAGAGAACACCGGTTCGGTAAACGCGTCTGTTGTCAAAAACCTTGAGCCGTTTGAAAAGTAAATCTTTTTCCTTTTTTACTGTTTTTTTGCTTCTATGTCTTCTACCTTCCTCTTTTCCCTCTTCTCCGACAATATCGTTTGTTCTCCGGAATTTGACATTCGCCGGCGTTTTTGACGGTTGTGGTAGGAAGAATCGCTAACGGAATGGAAGGTGAGACGAAAATTTGTTGTTATGTTTTCCATTTTCGTTTTTTTTTCCACTCCGTTTGTCTCCATTTGTGGGTTCAGATCTAGTTTTGGCTTGCGTTTCGGGGTTCGCGGTTACGGTTTCTGTACTGGGCCGTGGACGAAGGGTTTACCTCCAACGCGTCGCCGTTTGTTGGCTCTTACTGTTCATTGTTCCGTTTTGTGTAGGCGGTGAAAGCGCTGATGTTTGCGAGTCGGACAGGAGGCTCCCCCCGCAGCTCTTTGCGACGGACCGCTACCCGAGTAAGCGGCTGAATGTGTACTCAAAAATTGAGATACTTTTGGTGGTCAGAGATCTATTCAAAGGGACATTGGAGTGGGATGTGATCAGGAAATCCGCTTTTGGGAAGTTGTTCGACCTACCAGTCAATCGATGTTCTGTCTCGTGCAAGTTAATCCATGCACTTCTTACTCGACAAGTTGTGACCAAGAAGAAGTATTCTATATGGACATTGTTCGGTGGTCATCCGTTCAGATTTTCTCTGGCTGAATTCGGGCATGTAACTGGCCTGTCGTGCGGCGAGTTTCCCGAAGAGTACGACATCGACACCCAGGTGCTGAACAAAGATATTAGTGACGCGTATTGGCAGAAACTGTCCGGGTTGCCACGACAGGCAACCCTCGCAGACGTTGTTCAGACGATGAGAGAAGGGAAGAATATGACTGGATGGAGGCGTATTAGACTGGCCGTTCTACTGATTGTGGACGGGGTACTGATAGCGTCGGCGCAGTCGCCGAAGCCAACCCCGAAGTATGTCAAGCTAACCGAGAACATGCACGATTTATTTGCTTTTCCGTGGGGGCGGGAGTCATTTCTGTAGACGGTAAGCTCGATGAAGCCAGGGAAAAAAATTTCCGGAAAATGCGATGATCCCGTAGCTGCCTTCTGTCAACAGTTGCAGCAGGAGTCGTTGCGTTTGGTGGGATTTCCCCTGGCCTTACAGTTGGTTGCTTTCGATTCCGTCCCCCAGTTGGTGGACAAATTGCCTACTGAACAGGCCGAGCTCAAACTGGTTGACTTCCCCGGAAACAAGCTTCTTCCGAAGTCTGTATCAGCAACGGATGTACTTGAAGTGGAGTTTGGAGAAAACGTAAGTAGTTGATGCTGTATGATTTGTTTTCCCGTAGTTAGTCATATATGTTCGTCCACACATAGCAATGATACTAGTTCATACATTAGTAGATAGGATGAACTTGCGTCGTTTGCTACTGACATAGTAATGTGTTCGTACAGCTTCAAGTGTCCCCGTTAGTGGGTGGTGGTATATGCGACGATGCTTGGGATGATGAAAGACGCGATAGGAAGGTTACCCTTTTTGAGGACCTTATTGCATCAAGTCACAAGTTTAGTAAGTCTTTGTGGGACGGAGGTGACGCCAGTTTGCCGTTGATAAAGGATGAGTCCCGAGCCCACGCCGGAGAGAAGAGGAAGGGAAAATTGCGTAGCGGTACGGGTCTAAAGAAAGCTCGCGTGGAAGCTAGCAGCCCCGAGGAAAGCGACACAGGGTTTTCTACGCCGCTTGAGTGTAAGATGAACCATTTGATTGAGCGTGTGGACTATTTATGTGAAGGGATGAAGAAGGTTGACGGTTTGTCTGAGCGGGTCGACCATATATTGAAGGAGTTGGGGAGGCTTAAGCGAGCGAGGGGTGTTTGGCGGTTGAGGCGCCGGATGGAGGAGGCCGGTGGGATTCCCAGATCAAGCAAGCGAGGCAGCGATAAGGAAAACAATGGACGTAAAGCTGACGTGGAAGACGGTGGAGCTGCCACTATGTTGGACGTTAACTCCGACAAGGTGCCTGAGGCACGTGGACGACCAGAGGTGAATGTGGGCGAGACTGGAGTTAGTGTGGACGAGGGCAGAGAGTTTGGGATCCATGATATTAGCCTGAAGGACAACGGGGTGGACCTTGGGGATTTATTTGGGGCTGAGAAGATGGATCCTGGCTTGTGTACGACGCGTACTAACGTTAAAGTCGTGGTTGAACCGTCAAAGAAGGTATGTTCCGTCCAAGTATCTAGGTTGAAAAAAAGGCATTGTTTTATCTGTGTACTGAAAAGGCACTCGTATGGATGAACAGGTGGGGGATAGCTTTGGATGTGAAGGCAATCGAGAAGTCGTTGAAGGAACTGGCATTGATACGACGCAGCCTGATGATGCACTCGTGGTTGAACCGTTAGAGAAGGTATGTTCCTTCCTAGTGAAAACGTGCTTTAAAAAAGGCATGGTTTTGTGTATGAACTTAAAAGGTGGTCGTATGGATGAACAGGTGGGGGATAGCTTTGGATGTGAAGGCAATCGAGATGTCGTTGAAGGAACTGGCATTGGTACGACGCGGCCTGATGATGCACTCGTGGTTGAACCGTTAGAAAAGGTATGTTCCCTCTAAGTGCAAACATGCTTTAAAAATAGGCATGGTTTTGTGTATGCACTTTAAAAGGCGATCGTATGGATGAACAGGTGGTGGGTAGCTTTGAATGTGAGGTCAATCGAAATGTCATCCAAGGAACGGCTGAATCCGATGGCGTTGGTGCGGCGGAAGGTGGCCAGGTATTTGTTATGAGTTGCGGGGGTATTTGTTTTGGTTTTCATTTTGCGTGAGGAATGATGAATTACATGACTGGTGTGTACGTACAGAACGATCCTGTTGTGGGTGTCTAGGAAAGGCAGTATAGCAGTACACTGGATGGTGGGTGTGGTGGGTTAGGCGCTTCTAGGCGGGATATGGATTTCGATTTCCGTGGCACGCTTGCCTTTCCCCTGACGCAGGAGCGGCCGTATGCCGATGATGTGGAGTGCAGGGATGGTCGAGAAGATTGCATGTTGGAAGAATATCTGCTTGACGATATGGCAGGAGTGACTGCTGTTTCTAAAGCAGTGATGGAGGAACATGGTGGAAATGGTGAAGGTGTGGAAGAGGAAACAGGGTTTAAAACCCCCATTCCGTATGCTGACGAAGAGCGTGATTCAGATATTGGCGAACAATGCAGAGACGAAACTGTTGACCTGAGTGATTCGTCTCCCGCTAAACCTGTATTTCCTCATGTTCCATCCACGATGGAGATCGAGTTGGCTGGTGCGCTGGCTGATCCTGCTATGTTAGACATGGATGTGGTCGTACCGATTAAAGTGTGTCAAGTGTTCGACCGTTTCGTGAGAACCTTGAAGGCGCAAGGGGGAGTGTGAGTTTCTGGGTTATTTTGTTTTCATGTTGGATATTGTTGTATGTCTGACACATTTTTCTGTTGTTGATTTGATACTGTTTGATGCATTGCACAACCGGTGGCCGGTGGGTATGAATTTGACAACAACTTCTTGTTGACCCTGGCTGGGAGGCAACAGTGGGATAACGTAACGGTATGTGTGTGGTTAGAGTTTTAATGTTTTTTGCTTATGGACGACTGTAGGTTGAATTTTTCTTTGTTTCATCGATTTTTCAGCATATGGAGGTTCTGATGACATAACTTGGAGAGAAGCATCGGTCGGTGATTAGTGGGCAACGCCTCTGCTTTGCGTCGCCGTGGCTGACCAGTCATATCGAAGGCAAACATAGGTCTTTTGCTAAGGCAATCAACAAAGACATGTTGGGTTTCGATGAGTAGATGAAGCACTTCTTGCGTATCCCTGGACGAACATGAGGGCAGACGTGTATACTGTATATGTGCCAATGATATGGGCTGCCTCCCACTGGGTCGGGTTGTGTATCAATTTGGAGCTGTGGTCCGTGGATATTTTGGATCCAAATCCTCTGGACGAGGAAGATACAGTGGCCCAGTACATGATGCCCATCATTGAGATGTTGCCGTACATTGTGCGAAGACTATGTCCGTCCACGCTAGGGTAGAACCACGGGATGAGGCCGTTTTTATGGACAAGGATTGGTGGGTTGTAAAAGAACACGCGTACGGGTGATTGTGGTCATGTGGCTGTCAAATTCATGGAGCTGCACGCACTGGGTAATCCTTCGCCTGGAATGGAGGGGCTTTCCGACGAAATTTTGGACAGCTGCCCTAAGCAGTACGCGATGGAAGTTTACCGGGAATGGGTTGTTCCCTTGTGCAATTGACTTGTTATTCTGGGGGGTGGGACTGGATTGTGTGGAGTTTGTTTTTTTGGGGTGTTGTGCTAGGCATGGATAGTCGGCTGATATTACGTGTTTTTAACGTATTTTGATTCGTTTTTAGTATTCGGTTTGAGTTTTGATTTGCATCTTTCGTTAGTTTTTCGAGTCTTTTCTATTGTTTTGAGTGTTTTTACAGATTTCATGGAGTTCCGAAGGAGTTTGGCGTTTACGGACATGTTCGAGTCAAGTTAAGACGGAAAAACGAGAAAAGGACCAAACACAAGAGAGCCAAGCAAAGGAAAGACCGTTCCTTTCCATGGAACGACCGTTCCTTTCCATGGAACGACCATGGAGAACGATCGTTCCCTCCAAGGAACGGTCGTTCCCTCACTCACCAACCCTGCCGACAACAATAGGAGATCGACCGTTCTCTCCCATGCAGGTCGTTCCCAACCTCACCAACTCTGTCAACAAAATACCACGGAACGACCGTTCTACACAGCCGAACGATCGTTCCCCTCTCACGCATCTCACCTACTTCGATCGACCAAGGGGAACGATCGTTCTCCACCTAGAACGACCGTTCCCCGCTTCACCTACTCCCCTTCACCTTGGCCTATATAATGGACTCACAACATCACTCTCAAAACACACCTTCTTCTTCCTCCTCTCTTCTCTAGCTTCAAAGCATAGCTTCTTCTTCAGTTTTAAGTTTTATGTTTATGCTTTTATTAAGTTTTATTTAGTTTCTTTTAAGCTTTATACATTTATGCTTTAATTAAGTTTTACTTTCAGTTCTTATATTTATGCTTTACTTTCAGTCTTTATATTTATGCTTTACTTTCAGTCTTTATATTTATGCTTTACTTTCAGTCTTTATGTTTATGCTTTAATTAAGTTCTTATAAGTTTATATTCAGCTTTCATTATCTATTCAAGCTTTTATGATGAACTTTATAATCTCTTTGTTTTCTTCTTTAATCATGTCTGAGTAGACCTCTTAGTTAGGTTAAGGTTTGTCAAAGGAATTCATGAGCTTTAGGGTTAAACACAAATAGGCTATTCAAATCAATATCTTCACCCTTGTTGTTCTTAATGCTTAGATCGAATTGATCACTTGATCTTATGAAATTTGGTTTAACTTAGACAGCGAGAGTTGCTAGGTTGCTAGAAAGAACATTGGTGAGCAATTTAACCATTACCTGCGAGAGTAGATGTATTGAGAATTGTGAACATATTAAACCTATCCTTAATGCTTGTCTACGATTTCTAGTACCAGCGAGAGTTAGGATTTCTAGGTTGATAGACAAAGATATTGGTACCACGAGAGTGGATTGATATTATCTTAGTGTTTAAGTTCTAGATTTATGCTTAATCATTGCCTGAATAGTTGTTTAATCCGTTGCTCTGAATCTCCTGCGATATTCCTTGACCTAACGCTTGTTTAATATTATCTAACAACCGATTTCGCTTTCATTACTTGTTACTTACAAAAACCAAAAACATATTGAATTGTCTTAGCTTTTGATTTAGCTCAATATATCAAAGTGTGAAAACTGGTCTTCGTGGGATCGACCCCTAAATACTACTTCGTATGCTGTGCACTTGTAGTAGGAAATAAGGGTTTAAAACTCGTGTATCAAGTTTTTGGCGCCGTTGCCGGGGACCAAATTTTTCGCCTTTGGTTTACGGCTGAATTATCAGACTAAGAACTTTACTAAACTCGTTTTCTTTTCTTCTTTGTTTTTGTGTTTCAGGTGCATGTCCCCAAGGAGCACAAGGAGCAGAAACAACGAGGATCTTGTTAGCTTATCAAACGAGGAGTTAGCAAGAGCAGAACGAGGGAACAGGCAGAGACGTAACATACCTGTTCCGGAACCAGAAACAACTGACACCGCCAACTCAGATATGGGCGGACAAGCAGACATCGCAGCTCAGCTGCTACAACTTCAGACAGCCATGGAGCAGCTTCGCATGCAACAGGAGAGGCAACTCATTGCACAACCTGCCTTCGGAGACAAAGATGCGGCTCACACATACTATCAGGATCGATCTGCGATCGTTACCCCGACCATCCAGAGGCAAGATTACGAAATCAAACCTCAAATGATCGGCCTCGTGAAGCAACACATGTTCCACGGTCTGCCTGCTGAGATTCCGATGGATCACATCGAGAACTTTGAAGAGATCTGTAGCACAACCGGCTCCAATGGTGTGCATCCAGATTTCCTGAAGTGCAAGCTTTTCCCTTCTCTCTTACGGGAAAAGCATCACGGTGGTTAAAATCTTTACCACCAGGCTCTCTACCGACTTGGGCTAGTGCACGAGCAGCCTTCTTGGATAAGTTCTACACGAAATCCAAGACCGCAGCCTTGAGGAACAAGATCTCCTCATTCGAGCAACAGTCCGGCGAGTCCTTTAATGAAGCATGGGAGCGGTTTAAGGAGTACAAGCGCGAATGCCCTCACCATGGGTTTAGCGATGAGCAGCTGCTCAGCACCTTCTATGACGAAGTAGATTGGGACTACAGAAATGCCCTGAATGCAGCTAGTAACGGTGACTTCTACACTAAGTCAAAAGAAGGAGCTCTGGAGCTGATTGATAACCTAGCCGCAAGTTCCAGCAACAAAAGCCCGGAGTACGACAGAAAGAAGGTCAACAGTGTGGACTCCAGGAAGATTGAGGAACTCTCGGCCATGGTTAACCTTTTGTTAAAAAAGAACCAGAAGTCAGTCCACTTTGTGGACGAGAATGGGGAAGCACCTATCGCTCAAGCCTATGAGGAAGAAACCGGGAATGATCAGATGGAGGTGAATTATATGACGGGACAAAGTTTCGGGCAGAACCGCGGTTTCAACAACCAAGGCTTCAACACTCATCCGAACCTGTCCTATAGGAGCACCAATGTGGAGAATCCGCAGGATCAAGTCTATCCTAAGCAAGGAGGAAATCAACCGCAGATGGGTTTTCAGAAGAACTACTCCAACAACTACTCCAACAACTACCAGAACCGTCCATTCGTCCCTAATCAGAACCGTTTCCAAGGAGGGAATCAGCCAAGGCAGCCTTTCACAAACTCGCAGCCCCAGCCTTTCACAAACTCGCAGCCTTCATCTTCAGCAACCGGCTCCCAAGACGAGCTGAAGAACATGATGCAGCAGATGATGGCGAGTCAACAAAAGGCGGCAGCAGAGATCAACTCCAAAGTTGACACTATGTATGGTGATCTTAGTGGGAAGTATGAGGCTGTATGGACCCACATGAAGCAACTGGATGTTCAGATTGCACAAACCGCCGAGTCTATAAAAAGAACACCAGGAACTCTGCCTGGAAAAGATGAAGCACATAGGAAGGAGTTTGTCAACGCCATCGAGCTAAGGAGCAGAAAAACATTGAATTCGGAAACAACTTCCGGATCGGCAAAAGGGAAAGAAGTGACAACCGAGCACACTGGTCCGTCAACCGAGCACATGCCCAGCCAAGAAACTCCAACAACTTCGGCCAACAATCCAGAAGCAAGGGTATACAAACCCAAGGTCCCATACCCTGTACCACCCAAGAAGTCTCGCAAGGACTTAGAGGATGCTAAATGCAGAGAGATGCTCAGAGACCTAACCGTGAAGCTGCCCCTCACGGATGCCGTTCAGATGATACCTGCTCTCAAACGGTATATGAAAACCCTAGTCTCCGGAAAAGTAGCTGAGGAGGAAAACATGATGGTAGTCTCCAAAGAGTGCAGTGCTGTTCTGCAGAACAAGGTCCTTAAGAAGAGAAGCGATCCTGGGAGATTCGTTTTATCAGTCAAGATCGGCCCCATGACGTTTGCATACTCTCTGTGCGATCTCGGTTCCAGTGTCAACCTTATGCCATACTCTGTGGCAAAAAGGTTAGGGTTCACAAATTTCAAACCCACGCGCATCTCATTGGTCTTCGCAGACAGATCAACAAAGCTTCCGGTGGGTATGTTAGAGGATCTTCATGTGCGAATTGGAGACACACTCATCCCAGCTGATTTCGTGGTTCTAGAACTTGAAGAAGAACCGAAGGACCCTCTGATTCTTGGCCGGCCATTCTTATGCACAGCTGGTGCAATAATCGATGTACAGAATGGAGTGATTGACCTTCAGCTAGGCGACATGGTGATGTCATTCGAGATGGACAAATTGTTGAAGAAACCGATGATGGATGGACAGACCTTCACTGTGGAAGGCGTGGATAATGTATATGATGAGGCAGCTGAAGAGCTTCTGTGCCCGGATCCTCTTGAAACCGCTCTAACTCTGGCTGAAAGAGAGCATGGTTTCCTGAGCGAGGATGCCGACAGCTTTGCCAAGATGCTAGATTCCAGCCAGAGAATGGAGCAGATGGTGGCATACATGAGCCTAGAAGATGAGGAGAACTCGGCAGAAACAGACGGAGCACCCACTCCAATCCCGCAAGCACCTGCTCCGCCACTTGATCCGATAGACAGCCCTTGGAGCGAATTAAAAGCGCCCAAACTGGAGCTCAAAACTCTTCCAGCCGGGCTCAGGTACGCATTCCTTGGAACAAACTCTACTTACCCAGTGATTGTGAATGCTGATTTGAATAATGTGGAAGTAGCTTTACTTTTATGCGAGCTTAGGAAGTATAGAAAGGCTATAGGGTATTCACTTGATGATATCACTGGCATCTCCCCTGATCTTTGCATGCATAGGATACATCTAGAAAATGAATCGAGGAGTTCTATAGAACATCAGAGAAGATTAAATCCGAATTTAAAAGATGTTGTTAAAAAGGAGATAATGAAACTTCTAGAAGCCGGTGTAATTTATGCTATTTCTGATAGTACTTGGGTTAGTCCAGTTCATGTAGTTCCTAAGAAAGGTGGAATCACTGTAATAAAAATGATAGGAATGAACTGATACCAACTAGGACCATAACCGGCCATAGAATGTGCATAGATTATCGCAAACTAAATGCTGCAACTCGCAAGGATCACTTCCCTTTGCCCTTTATTGATCAGATGCTTGAAAGACTTGCAAACCATCCATACTACTGTTTTTTAGATGGTTATTCAGGTTTCTTTCAGATCCCCATCCATCCGGACGACCAGGAGATGACAACATTCACATGTCCTTATGGCACATTCGCTTACCGGCGCATGCCATTCGGATTGTGCAATGCTCCGGCAACTTTCCAGCGATGCGTGATGTCCATTTTTCCGACTTTATCGAAGACATAATGGAGGTGTTCATGGATGACTTCTCGGTGTATGGAGACTCTTTCTCTCACTGTTTATCTAATCTATGCAGGGTACTTCAGCGATGTGAGGAAAAACACCTAGTTCTAAATTGGGAGAAGTGTCACTTCATGGCCAGGAATGGGATTGTACTTGGGCATCGCATATCAGAAGATGGCATCGAGGTGGATAAAGCTAAGATCGAGGTTATGATGAACCTACAACCACCTACTTCTGTCAAAGGGATCCGCAGTTTTCTGGGGCATGCAGGCTTCTATCGCAGGTTCATCAAGGATTTTTCAAAGATAGCCAGACCCCTAACGAGGCTGTTGTGCAAGGAGGTGCAGTTTGAATTTGATAGCAACTGTCTTGATGCTTTTCATACGATCAAGGGAGCGTTGGTCAGCGCACCCATTGTGCAGCCACCAGATTGGAGCCTACCTTTCGAGGTTATGACGGATGCTAGCGACTATGCTGTTGGTGCAGTTCTCGGCCAGAGGAAAGACAAGAAGCTCCACGTTATCTACTACGCCAGTTGCACATTGGATGATGCTCAGTGCAAGTATGCTACGACAGAAAAGGAGCTTCTGGCTGTCGTCTTCGCCTTTGAGAAGTTTCGGTCCTATCTCGTTGGATCAAAGGTTATAGTCCATACTGATCATGCGGCACTGAAGTATCTGCTGACCAAGAAAGACGATAAGCCGCGGCTACTTAGGTGGATTCTCCTACTTCAAGAATTCGACCTGGAGATCAAGGACAAGAAGGGAATAGATAATGGAGCTGCCGACCATTTATCTAGGATGAGGATTGATGAAGAACTCCCACTCAATGACAGCCTCCCTGAAGAACAGGTTTACTCGATCGGAGTATTCCAAATCGAGGAAGCATGTGCTCCCACCCAGCGAGCACCTGCTCAGTCCGAATTCTGCAACCAAACCGAAAGCAGCCAACATCCTCGGGTTCCTTGGTTTGGAGAGATTGCAAATTACCTAGATGCTGATCTAGAACCTCACGGTTTTGTGGGCAACAAGAGGAAGAAATTCCTAAAGGATATTCGCCATTACTTCTGGGATGAGCCGTACCTGTACAAACATTGCCCAGATGGAGTATTCAGACGTTGCATGGCTGAGGAGGAGATACCGGAGATTCTGTTTCACTGTCATGGCTCTTCCTATGCCGGACACTTCGCTACTTTCAAGACAGTCTCCAAGGTTCTGCAAGCTGGGTATTGGTGGCCAACAATGTTTAAAGATGCTCAGCGCTTTATCTCTAGATGCGATTCATGCCAGCGACAGGGCAACATCAGCAAGCGCAATGAGATGCCACAGAACTTCATTCTCGAAGTGGAAGTCTTTGACGTGTGGGGAATTGATTTTATGGGACCGTTTCCATCTTCTTTCGGGAACGAGTACATACTCGTGGCTGTTGACTATGTGTCTAAATGGGTTGAGGCATTGGCGAGTCCCACGAACGATGCAAAGGTGGTGATCAAGATGTTCAAGTCTATCATTTTCCCTAGATTGGTGTTCCGCGAGTTGTCATCAGCGATGGAGGTTCTCACTTCATCAACAAGATCTTCGAGAATCTATTGCGCAAGAATGGTGTAAAACACAAGGTCGCAACGCCTTACCATCCGCAAACGAGTGGACAAGTTGAGATATCTAACCGAGAAATCAAGAGCATACTTCAGAAGACTGTGAGCACAACTCGGAAGGACTGGGCTTCCAAGCTAGACGACGCTCTATGGGCTTACAGGACCGCTTACAAAACGCCTCTCGGAACCACTCCTTTCCACCTTGTCTACGGAAAAGCCTGTCACCTCCCCGTTGAGCTCGAATTCAAAGCCGCATGGGCTGTCAAACTGCTCAATTATGACATTAAGCCAGTTTCAGAACGACACATGATGCAGCTACACGAGCTTCAGGAGATTAGGCATCTCGCCTATGAGAACTCCAAAATCTACAAGGAACAAACCAAAGCATACCACGACAAGCGCATCCTAGCTCGTAACTTCGCCCCCAACGACCAAGTTCTACTTTTCAACTCTCGGCTGAAGCTGTTTCCCGGGAAGTTACGATCGAGATGGTCTGGCCCCTTCACCATAAAGGAAGTGCGACCATATGGAGCTATCGTCTTGTTCAACACCAACGGAGAAGAGTTTGTGGTCAATGGACAGCGATTGAAACCATATCTTGCCGACACACAACTCGGAGATGGGGAAGAAACTCCCTTGACCGAGCCTCCTCAAGCATAATCAAATCTCCACGTCAACCTTAGAGACGTAAAACAAGCGCTTTCGTGGGAGGCAACCCACCAGGTAAAATGTAAAATAGCGTGAATTTTTTTCTTATTCTATTTACGTTTCTTGTTTTGTTTGAGATTGTTTTTGCAGGCTTTTATTAAGTGTTGAGCGGATGACGGATAGAGAGCAGCACCGATAGCTCCACCAGCGACCACTGAGCTGTGGTTATTTCTATCACCTTTGTTATATCCATTTTTATTTTAAACACTTTTTATTTTTATTTATGACTTTGCGAATTTCTCTTTCAGTTTTGTTTAAACCGGGACGGTTAAAAACAAGTCTGGGGGAGGGATTTATTTGTGTACTAACGTTGTGTTTTATTGATGTTTATTTCTTATGTTTTATTTTCGTGTGTTTAGATTTTCTAAGACAAAAAAATATATATATATATATATATATTTCTTATGTTTTATTTTGGTGTGTTTAGATTTTCAAAAAAAAAAATATATATATATATATATATAGCAAAACAAAAAATATATTTATCGAGTCAAAACAGTGTGTGATTTTGTTAAACTTTTTGGAATTGCAACATGTTCGATGTCATTGCCTTAGGACTGCTAACATTGTTTGAGGATAGTTTGGAAACGTAGAAAAATCCATAACTTGATCATTTAGTGAATTTCTCAAATCATCTGAACTTAATCGAATTATCGGAACTTAATATGGACTTAATTTATCTCACTTAGGGGGTTGATAATCATGTATTGGATTTTACATTTGGAGTTTTCTTTGCATCAATTTTTACCAATCTTTGCTAACTCCAAATGGCTAGACTTATCCTTAGTCTAGTACCACACCCTTACCATTTCCATGTTGAAACCCACTTTTCTTCGTTTACTGTCATTGCATTCATGTGCAAAAACTATGGAGTATACGGACCGACACAACTTTTCTTTAGGATTGTGTCTAGATAGGTGGTCTCTTTCTGATTAAACTCATGGGATGTGTCTAGAAATGTGATCTCTCTCTTTGAACATATTCATTGAAAATTTTCGTTTCAAAAGAGGGTGAACTTTTAAAAAGGGTAGAAGATTTTATTCGCATTCAAGAAATAAGCTTACATTGTTAAAATTCTTTTGATGCAGATCTTAGAGACTAACCGGTTCCATTCTCCGATATATTAAAAAAAAAAAAAAAAGAAAGAAAAAGAAAACAAAAAAGAGAATAAAAAATATATATATATATATATATAAAACAGAAAGAACCGGGAAAGTCGTCAAGGTAATATCTTTAAATTTCATGAAACGTTAAGAGAAATCATGTTCTTGTTTGTGACTCAGTTAAAAAAGGGTAGAAGGATTAGAGTTAAGGAGAGTTGTGTACCTCCTAATTGGTCTGTGTCTCATGGTGATTTTGCATAATGATTTGCATCTGTTTATATTGCTAAAAGAAACCGAAACACTTGAGCCACCAAATACCAACCTTGATACCTGGACCATAACGTGTTAGATATTCCCTTTGTGAGAGTACACGCATTTGATAATGAATGTTAAATATTGAGTTCTGCTTGATCATGAGATTTCACTCATTTACTACGGTTATGGAGAAGTACAATGAAGTACGGTTTGATCTGAACTTTGCGAATGCGGTTTACGGGCAATTGACTTAGAGTATGGTCCTATAAGTTTTAAAAAGTTTCACACGTTTTTCTAACCTCTCCTCTTTGTAAAATATCTGGTTTTGCTTGGGGACAAGCAAAGGTTTTAGTTGGGGGGAGTTGATATTACGTGTTTTTAACGTATTTTGATTCGTTTTTAGTATTCGGTTTGAGTTTTGATTTGCATCTTTCGTTAGTTTTTCGAGTCTTTTCTATTGTTTTGAGTGTTTTTACAGATTTCATGGAGTTCCGAAGGAGTTTGGAGTTTACGGACATGTTCGAGTCAAGTTAAGACGGAAAAACGAGAAAGGACCAAACACAAGAGAGCCAAGCAAAGGAACGACCGTTCCTTTCCATGGAACGACCATGGAGAACGATCGTTCCCTCCAAGGAACGGTCGTTCCCTCACTCACCAACCCTGCCGAAAACAATAGGAGATCGACCGTTCTCTCCCATGCAGGTCGTTCCCAACCTCACCAACTCTGCCGACAAAATACCACGGAACGACCGTTCTACACAGCCGAACGATCGTTCCCCTCTCACGCATCTCACCTACTTCGATCGACCAAGGGGAACGATCGTTCTCCACCTAGAACGACCGTTCCCCGCTTCACCTACTCCCCTTCACCTTGGCCTATATAATGGACTCACAACATCACTCTCAAAACACACCTTCTTCTTCCTCCTCTCTTCTCTAGCTTCAAAGCATAGCTTCTTCTTCAGTTTTAAGTTTTATGTTTATGCTTTTATTAAGTTTTATTTAGTTTCTTTTAAGCTTTATACATTTATGCTTTAATTAAGTTTTACTTTCAGTTCTTATATTTATGTTTTACTTTCAGTCTTTATATTTATGCTTTACTTTCAGTCTTTATATTTATGCTTTACTTTCAGTCTTTATGTTTATGCTTTAATTAAGTTCTTATAAGTTTATATTCAGCTTTCATTATCTATTCAAGCTTTTATGATGAACTTTATAATCTCTTTGTTTTCTTCTTTAATCATGTCTGAGTAGACCTCTTAGTTAGGTTAAGGTTTGTCAAAGGAATTCATGAGCTTTAGGGTTAAACACAAATAGGCTATTCAAATCAATATCTTCACCCTTGTTGTTCTTAATGCTTAGATCGAATTGATCACTTGATCTTATGAAATTTGGTTTAACTTAGACAGCGAGAGTTGCTAGGTTGCTAGAAAGAACATTGGTGAGCAATTTAACCATTACCTGCGAGAGTAGATGTATTGAGAATTGTGAACATATTAAACCTATCCTTAATGCTTGTCTACGATTTCTAGTACCAGCGAGAGTTAGGATTTCTAGGTTGATAGACAAAGATATTGGTACCACGAGAGTGGATTGATATTATCTTAGTGTTTAAGTTCTAGATTTATGCTTAATCATTGCCTGAATAGTTGTTTAATCCGTTGCTCTGAATCTCCTGCGATATTCCTTGACCTAACGCTTGTTTAATATTATCTTACAACCGATTTCGCTTTCATTACTTGTTACTTACGAAAACCAAAAACATATTGAATTGTCTTAGCTTTTGATTTAGCTCAATATATCAAAGTGTGAAAACTGGTCTTCGTGGGATCGACCCCTAAATACTACTTCGTATGCTGTGCACTTGCAGTAGGAAATAAGGGTTTAAAACTCGTGTATCATCGGCTAGCTTTTGTTTTTTGTCGGAATTGTACTGCACTTTTTTCCGTAGTAGCGTCGAACGCTATGTTATGTTTAATTCGGATAGTGTTTTGAAATGTCCTGTTTGATGTCTCGCGAAATTAGGATGTCGTTAAACACAAAATTTGACGATTATTATGGACCTTGTTAATTAGTCTGTTAGACCACAGGAAATAGCTACGGTTGAATATAGGCAGAAAAGCGAGTAAAAGCCGGAGTTGTTAGTAGGACTGTGTTTAAGGTTGACCGTTAGTGTCCGCGAATAATAGAAAGAGAATTGAAAAGAACATAAATAACCGGTTAAGTTTTGTTTCCGCAAATACAAGACAAGTTTCACGCTCGAGTCTGAAAAATAGTTAAGTCCACTTCAAAATACAAAAGGACGCAATATCTGGAAGGGATGTCGCGTACGTGGATGACAAAAAAAACGCTGGTGGGTGGGTAACCCCCATAGAGTCCTGGTCGGTCCTCTATCCAAAAAAAAAGGCAGACATTGTTGGATATAGGACGGACCAGCCTCATATGGGGTTGGTACAAGTTGTCATGTTGTGACCGTTATGCCCGCAGCGTCCACACTTATTAGGCTTCGTTTTCTTGGAAGGCTGGAAGGTACATGAAAACAAAAAGAGAACCGTGTTGGGCCAAAGAACATAAAAGGGTAGAGAAAATAAAGGTGGGAAAGTATAGTCATTTCGGAGTGGAGACACGTACCGGTATTTCGCCAGCTGATAGAATGCGCTTATCACGTGGACGGCCAGGGGGTTTGTGTGTGTAGGGTGGTAGGATCGTTAGGTTGCACACATCATCCGGTAGGTCTTCATCTTTTAGACAACCATCATGTGCAATGATGCCTTCGTATGTCTCCATCCCTGTTTGTTTTTTGTAGAAATGTCCAACGATGGTGCCGTAGGGGATGTCGTACGTGGCTGCTGCGAGTAAAGCGTGTTGATAGGACTATGGATGCCGCATGGAGCTCAAGTGATCCGGAGGACAGTGGAGACGAGGAGCAGCTCGAACCAGAGCTTGGAACGAAGACTAGCCAACCCGGAGTGGAGGTTACCCGCGGACGACCGTCTGGTACGTCCGATCGTTCGGCTGTGTACCGATTCCACCCGACACGTCCGGATGACAAGCTACGCCTAACTCCTCGACCCGAAGTCAGAAACACTCGACCTAGACATTCCCCGACCTGATTATGGAGAGGAACCAAACGAATGAGCCAGAATTGCCTTAGGACGTTCTGGACTTGGAGCCGATCAGGAGCATGACTCGGAACACGTCCGTACCATCGTTCCGACTGATCATGCACGTCAGTATCACGACCTGATGGACTTTTCCATCGACCAAGACTTCTCCGAACGCACTTGGGGACTTATGGAGCTGATCGAGCGTGACTTCTTCCAGCACGACCCAGTCGAGCAACCCACAAACCATCATCCGGTCGTGAACTTGATCCGCGGACAAGCCATGGGCGAGTCCAAGTAGGCGAATGGTCACTCTTGACCAAGTGCTGAACCGAGGAGTCACTTTGACTCATTTATTATTTTCTAGTCTTCTTTGACATTTCCTATGTCTTGTTTTCCCCACAATCTTTCTAGTTTTCCACAATTCTTTTTCTATATATTGTAAACTCTTTGCAACATTTGAATCAATCGATTTTTCTTGTTCTTCCTTTGTGAAGTTTTCTTGAGTTCAGATTGAACTTATTTCTGTTGCTTGAAGGGTTTTACTTCAGTAACAAATCCCTCTTAAGTCGTTCTTGTGCGTCATATCAAGAGACTTAGAGGCCGGGAACATCTAAGGCCTTCCGCATCCTCAGTGCGACCCTCCGATCCACTAACTCGTCCGTGAAGAAGATAGTAGCTATCCGGTTGAGTCCTATCCCGATCCGTGCTGGAAGCCCATTCCTGGCTGGGTTTGTATCACGTGGTATCAGAGCCACTTTCAGCCGGTATCACCAAAATTCTATCTTTTCAAAATAACCGTTGATTGCTTTCAATTTAAAAAAAAAAATTGATTTACTTATTCAAAAGAAGAAAGAGGAGAAAGCCTTTCTTGAAAGCAATACTCAGAAACTGAACTGAGGAGAAATCCAGTTCTGAGTAGTTAAAGCTGCGTGCCAATTTCTTTCTCTCTTCTCTATTCTTACGGATTTGCCATTGGGGTATCCATTTTGGGTTGACGGATTTAGTTCCTTCTGAACTTGGCAAGAAAACTTGAGGGATCACCATCAAATCTGAGAGTTGAGTGGGTGAGGAACCAAACACCAAGAGAGTGAGAGTTGTTTTAAACTGATCTTGTTTGCTAAGTGTTTTCAGGAACAATGGAGTACGAAAATGAAGAACGAGCCGAAAACTCAAACGCTGGTTTGTCCAACATTCAAATGAGGGCACTAACCGATCATATGTCTCGTATGACGAATGCAGGTCTAGACCAGATACACATGCGATTGGATGCCTTGCAAGGAGAACAATCTCACCAATCTAACCGTGGGCCAAGGAGAAACCCGTAAAGAAGGCCAATTAGATCCGAGGAGGAGTATGAGGACGATTACTTTGAAGAAACTCGATCACCTCCTAAGACCAGACGAGGTAACCGGAAACGAGATACATGAGCGGATAACCCATTTGCAACCAGGCAAGGCCGTACTGAGGGAGCTGGTCTAGGTAATCTGAAACTGAAAATTCCAACATTCCATGTTAAAAACGATCCTGATGCATACTTGGAATGGGAAAGAAAAGTAGAGTTGATTTTCGATTGTCAAAATTTCTCTGAGTCTAAGAAGGTTAGGTTAGCCGCAGCTGAATTCTCTGGTTATGCTATTAACTGGATCAAGTGATGACCCTTAGGAGGAGAACAGGTGGACAACCAACCGCAACATGGGACGAATTCACTTCTTTGATGAGGAAGCGATTTGTTCCAACTCACTACAGCCGTGTTTGTGAGAGCCGAAACTCACACTGTCGAAATTTATATTTCGCGTGGCTCCGAAAATTCTATTAAACAAGAACCAAATGGCAAAAAGTAAAAAGATGAGAAAGATGATTTTATTAATAATTCTCTAAGTACAAAAATATTCGAGAAAGCTTATTGTCTTATATCTCGAAAGCTCTTGCACTTGAGTTGGGATGCCTTGAAAGTGAATACAAGGGGGTCTATTTATATGAGAGAGTCTGGGGTCTCAAAGACTAATCTAAGCAATGTGGGACGTTGTAAAAATCCCTTCCCAGCCGCCAATCACCCTAATACGCCGCCGACCTGTTGCTCCCATTATGGCCCATTTGTCTTGTTTTGGCCCAGCTTGTCTTTTTAATCTTCTGGTCCGATTTTATTCGGTTAAGGCCTTAACTCCGGTTTATTTTAAGTAAACTCCTCGACGTTTTTTCGTATTCTGAAGAACGTGAGGTCCGTCTTCAAATGGCGCGATGTTTCTTCGGGAATTATTGGGCCGAGGCCCAATAGTCGAGAAATAACTTCTACGACCGATCCGAGAAAGAGAGGTGTGGCCGCGGCCTACGTCTTGGTTTGGTAAATGCTCTGGGCTGGGAAGATATGCACGGATTCGTCTTGAGAGAGTTCAGTTCATCTGTCGGACCGGACGCCAAGAGCTTGGTCCGGTAGGCATTTGGTCGGAGTGATTTGATCAGCTCCCGGACGGGTTTAAGATTAGTGAACCAATTTGCCTCGTTAAAACCTTTCCCGGAAAACCCTTTGGGATAAAACCAAGGATAAGGAAAGAGTACAAATGGTCACTACCCATCTAGTTCATCTGCGACCGGTTTAGGCCAAGAGCTTTGTCCCGGGCAGGCGTTCGGTCTCATTTTGTTGGCTTGCTGCCAGGACATAAAATGTTTTACCGTCGATTTAGCTTTTTGCCTTATCAATCTCTGAGGAGGGGATTTTGACCCCAACAGTTAGCCCCCCAGCTCATGGCCCTTGTGTGCATGGGCGATGAGTGTTAATGGAATGTTTATTGGGATTGATGGGCTAAAGGCCTTAGCGCGTAGATCGACAATGGGTGGCCGATTTTGGTTGAAATGAGTTTTTCCTCCTTGGGCTGCTGGCGGCTGCTTGCTTTGTGAAGAGTATCCTTTTTCCCTTGGCGACTGAACTCGTTTTTTAGGCGAGCTGCCTACGTACCTTTTATGAGAAGGGATCAAGTCACCCGTAGTTCCGGCTGGATTGAGGAAAAGGCTTTATTGATCGGAGTCGTTGATTTGGCTGGATCTGACGAGGCCGTTCTCGTGGTCTCGGACCTTGCCGGGTTTAAGGCGGTTGGCCCATCTCTGAAGAGATGGTTCATTCTGCTTGCCTAGAGGCGCTGTTTGCCGAGAGGCGATGTTTGCCGAGATGCGATGTTTGCCGAGAGGCGTTTGTGTAGTTTATCGTCTGCCAAGAGGCGTTTGTGTAGTTTATCGTCTGCCAAGAGGTGTTTTTTGCTTTGTTTGTCGCTTGCCAAGGGGCGTTTGCGTTGTTTAGCTTGCCAAGAGGCGTTGCTGAGTTCGAGTGTTTTTTCGGACACTCGAACTTTTGGCCAGGTTGCGATGTTTTCCTGGGCTTGTGTTTTGGTGTCGAGGAGTTACACGTTTAAATTCCTCTCTCGACTGAATGCGTTTAGAATCTCGTATCGGAGCCGGTTTGATACTGCGTTCGGAGATGTTCATGGCTTTCCATGTCGGGCATTTTACTGGGTTTAAGAGCTTATTTCGCGGTTTACACCTCGCACTATTTGCCTGTGCGAAATGCTCCTGAAGATAAGCTTAAAAGAACATCGTCTGCGACGCTCCCTGCAGGATCGCGGGATGTCAGGTCACGTCATTCGGATGTTGTCCGGAAATTTATATAGCGCGCTAAGTTTATCCACTGTGGGATGTTAAAGAACCATGGTTAAGTCACCCTGTTGTGATCTGCAACGGGCGGTTGATACGTATGCCAAGAGGCGATGTGTGCCGAGAGGCGATTTGTGCCGAGAGGCGATTTTTTTTTTTTTTTTGTTTTGTTTATAGCTGAACTCACGGGAAGGTGAGCTGGCTACGTACCCCGATCGTGGGGATCAAGACGATTCGTAGTTCTATTGTATGATTCTTCAGTGATAGTACTTCTTGAGATGCATTGCGTTCCACGTTCTCGGTACAGGTTTTCCTTCTTTGTTTTCAAGTTCGTATGCTCCTGGTCGGACCACTTTTGTCACCTTGTATGGTCCTTCCCACTTTGCTCCAAGCTTTCCTGCATTTGGTTCCGCGGTATTCTGGAAAACCTTGCGGCGGACAAGATCGCCTTCCTTGAATTTGCGTGTTCGTACGTTCGAGTTGTAGTATCTTGCCGCTGCTTGCTGATAGTTCTGGATTCAGATGAATGCCTGGTCTCGTCTCTCGTTTATTAGATCCAATTCACCCAACATCATTAAGTGGTTAAGACCTTCTTGTCCGGGCAGGAGTCTGCGTCTGACTCCGGGAAAATCCACTTCTGCCGGGATCACACACTCGGCGCCGTAGACTAGCGCGAATGGTGTTTCTCCAGTTGCTCGTCTTGGAGTTGTGCGGTGTGACCATAGGACTCCTTCGAGTTCGTCAGCCCATCTCCCTTTCTTCTCTCCGAGGCGTTTCTTGAGCCCGTCTACGATGGTTTTGTTAGCTGCTTCGGCCTGGCCGTTCCCTTGCGGGTAACGGGGCGTCGATTTGCTTAGTCTTATTTTCCATTTCTCGCAGAACCCTTCAAAACGGGTGGAAATGAATTGGGAGCCGTTATCCGTGATGATCTCGTATGGAACTCCGTGCTTGCATATGATGTTCTTCCAGACGAAATGCTCGACTTGAGCGTCTTTGATGCTTGCGTAAGAATCTGCTTCGACCCACTTTGAGAAATAGTCCGTCAGGGCGAGGAGAAACCGTTTTTGCTTCGAGGCGTGCATTGGCCCGACGATGTCCATCGACCATCTCATGAACGGATATGGCGCGGAGATTGATGAATGATGATCGGGCCATGCCTTTGGCATTTCTCACATTTGAGGGAGTACATCGGGAATTATTGGGCCAAGGCCCAATAGTCGAGAAATAACTTCTACGACCGATTCGAGAAAGAGAGGTCTGGCCGCGACCTACGTCTTGGTTTGGTAAATGCTCTGGGCTGGGAAGATATACAGGGATTCGTCTTGAGAGAGTTCAGTTCATCTGTCGGACCGGACGCCAAGAGCTTGGTCCGGTAGGCATTTGGTCGGAGTGATTTGATCAGCTCCCGGACAGGTTTAAGATTAGTGAACCAATTTGCCTCGTTAAAACCTTTCCCGGAAAACCCTTTGGGATAAAACCAAGGATAAGGAAAGAGTACAAATGGTCAATACCCATCTAGTTCATCTGCGACCGGTTTAGGCCAAGAGCTTTGTCCCGGGCAGGCGTTCGGTCTCATTTTGTGGGCTTGCTGCCAGGACATAAAATGTTTTACCGTCGATTTGGCTTTTTGCCTTATCAATCTCTGAGGAGGGGATTTTGACCCCAACAGTGATCTACATCAAAAACTCAGGCGACTGAACCAGGGAACTCGGTCAGTAGAAGACTATTTCTAGGAGATGGAAATCTTGATGATCAAAGTTGACCTTGACGAAACCTTGGAAGCCACCATGGCAAGGTTCATTGGCGGGTTGAACCGGGATATTCAAGATCATATGTAACTTCAGGAATACGACAGCATTGAAGAGATGCTTCACAAGGCCATCTTGATTGAGCAGCAGTCCAAGAGAAAAGGGTACTCCAAGGCCTCGTTCACACCTCAGGCCAAACCGTCTCTTCTAGACAAAGGTAAGTCTCCAGTCCAATATTCTTCCGATTTGAAACCTAACACATCTTCTTCTCGTTTTGACAAAAAAAAAGCCGTGGACACCACGGGCAGAGCCAGGGATATCTGGTGTTTTAAGTGTCACTTATTGGGACACTTTGCCAACAAATGTCCGAACCAACGCGTCATGATCATCCGCGAGAATGGTGAGATTGAATCTGAGGATGAAGTTGAGGAAACGGGGCCAATTTTCGATGAGGCACCTGAGGAAGAGGAGGACATTGAATACGCAGCCCAAGGCCACCTTTTGGTCACCAGACGTTCTCTGAGTTTTCAGCCAAAGCCTGACGAAAAGGAGCAAAGGGAAACCTTGTTCCATTCTCGATGTGTTATCAAGGACATAGTTGCAGCCTTATCTTCGATGGGGGAAGCTGCACGAACGTGGCCATTGAGGAACTTGTTCGGAAGCTGGGTCTAGAAGTCAAGCCCCATCCGCGCCCATTCAAACTTGAGTGGCTTAATGAGTCTGGGGAACAGCATGTGAGTGAACAAGTCTTGGTTCCGTTATCTATTGGACGATATGAGGATGAGATCTTGTGCGACATTCTGCCTATGGATGCGAGTCAGGTTCTGCTGGGACGACCTTGGCAGTTTGACAAGAGAGCCATGCATGATGGCTTCACAAATAGGCACTCTTTTGATCATAAGGGGAAAAAGATTACACTCGCTCCTTTGTCGCCTAAGGAAGTTCATCAAGATCAGGTCCAGCTGAAGAAGAACCGTGAGAAGGACAAAGCCAAGGAGGAGACAAAACCAAAGAAAACCAACTTCTACTTTAACTCAGGTCAGGTTCGGAAATCTTTGTTCTCTAACCAATCTCCGATTTTGCTCATTTTTAAGGAATCACTAATGTTGTCTTCTGACATTGCACCGGACGTTCCGAGTGATCTTAAGAACCTTTTGCAGTATTCCCAGAAGAGAACCTATCGGGACTTCCACCCATCCTCGGGATAGAACACCAAATCGACTTCGTTCCCGGAGCCTCTTTACCAAACCGTCTGGCCTACCGAACCAATCCCGTGGAAACTAAGGAGCTACAGCGACAGGTTGAGGAGCTCATGGAGAAAGGATACATCCGCCAGAGCATGAGCCCCTGTGCCGTGCCAGTCCTGTTGGTACCCAAGAAGGATGCAGCTGGAGAATGTGCGTGAACTGCCGTGCCATCAACAACATTACGGTAAAGTATCGCCATCTGATTCCTAGGCTTGATGACATGCTTGATGAGTTATATGAGTCTTCTTTCTTCTCTAAGATAGACCTTAAGAGCGGTTACCATCAATTTAAGATGAAGGAAGGCGACGAATGGAAAACAGCCTTTAAGACCAAACATGGCTTGTACGAATGGCTTGTCATGCCTTTCGGATTAAGCAACGCCCCTAGGACCTTTATGCGTCTTATGAACCATGTGCTTAGGTCCTTCATAGGAGTCTTTGTTGTAGTTTACTTCGATGATATCCTGATCTATAGCAAGACTTTGGTTGAACATGCTCATCACTTGCGTTTGGTCTTATGCGTCCTTAGAGAAGAAAAGCTTTACGCCAATTTAAAGAAATCCACTTTTGGAACGGATAACCTTGTCTTTTTAGGTTTTGTTGTTAGTGCAGATGGCATCAAAGTGGACGAGGAAAAGGTAAAAGCCATCCGCGAATGGCTAAGTCCCTAAACCGTTGGTGAGGTCCGAAGCTTTCATGGGCGTGCCGGATTCTACAGGAGATTTGTGAGGGACTTCAGCACCATTGCTGCTCCCTTGACCGAGGTGATCAAAAAGGACGTGGGATTCAAGTGGGAGGAAGCTCAAGAAACCGCTTTTCAGACCTTAAAAGAGAAGCTCACCAATGCCCCTCTTTTAGATTTGCCTGATTTTCTTAAAACATTTGAAATCGAATGCGATGCTTCTGGTGTAGGGATTGGAGCTGTTCTGATGCAGGAGAAGAAGCCCATCGCTTTATTTAGCGAGAAGCTTGGAGGAGCCACTTTGAATTACCCCACGTACGACAAGGAGCTGTACGCCTTGGTCTGTGCCCTCCAAACGTGGCAACACTATCTTTGGCCCAAGGAGTTTGTTGTTCACACGGACCATGAGTCGCTCAAGCATCTTAAGGTCCAGCATAAACTTAACAAAAGACATGCTCGTTGGGTAGAGTTCATTGAGACATTTCCGTATGTCATCAAATACAAGCAAGGTAAGGACAATGTTGTGGCTGATGCCTTGTCCCGAAGGTATGTTCTCTTGTCAACCCTTGAAACCAAGTTACTCGGGTTTGAGTTTATGAAAGAGCTGTATGTTTATGATTCCGATTTCAAGGAGTCATTCTCTCAGTGCGCTAGAGCTGCATTCGGTAAGTACTATAGGGTCAATGGATTTTTGTTTCATGATAACCGTTTGTGTGTTCACCATTGTTCCCCCAGAGAGATGTTCATTAGGGAGGCGCATGGAGGTGGGCTCATGGGACACTTTGCAGTCCGGAAAACTCTCAAGACGCTGCAAGACCACTTCTTTTGGCCGGGCATGCTTAAGGATGTTGAGAGGATCTGCGCTCGCTGTGCTACTTGCAAACAGGCTAAGTCTAAAGCCCAGCCCCAAGGTTTGTACACTCCTTTGCCCATACCTTCTCATCCATGGACCGACATTTCGATGGATTTCGTTTTAGGATTGCCTAGGTCTAGGTCGGGGAAGAATTCAATTTTGTTGTGGTTGATAGGTTTTCAAAGATGGCACATTTTATCCCTTGCCAAAAATCTGATGATGCTGTGCATGTTGCTGAACTATTCTTTAAAGAAATCGTTAGGATGCACGGTATGCCTAGGACGATTGTGTCGGATAGGGATAATGAGTTCCTTTACTTCTTTTGGAAAACCCTTTGGTCAAAATTAGGAACTAAGTTGCTGTTCTCTACAACTTGCCATCCACAAACTGATGGGAAAAAAGAGGTTTTTAATAGGAATTTGTCATCGTTGCTTAGAACTCTTGTGAAAAAAGAATCTTAGGAATTGGGAGGAAAGCTTAGCTCTTGTGGAATTTGCTTACAATCATGCTATGCATTCTGCTACTAAGCATTCTCCATTTGAGGTTGTTTACGGAATCAATCCCCTATCTCCACTTGATCTTTTGCCTTTGCCCATGAGTGATAAGGTTCATGTAGATGGAAAGAAAAAGGCGGAGATGGTCAAGAAGATTCATGAGAAAGTCAAAGCCAACATCGAGGCTAAGACTAAGCAGTACGAGAAGACCGCGAACAAGAAAAGGCGCCAAGTAATCTTTAACCCAGGATACTTGGTTTGGGTCCATTTGTGAAATGAGAGATTTCCCGAGGAAAGAAAGTCCAACCTTATGCCCCGAATTGATGGCCCCTTTGAAGTTGTTCAGCGAATCAATGACAATGCTTACAAACTTGATCTGAACGGTAAGTATGATATCTCTTCTAGTTTCAATGTCGCTGACTCGAGTCGTTATGTGGCAGATGTTCCAGATTCGTGGACGAATCCTTTTCAACAAGGGGGAATGATAGGACTATGGATGCCGCATGGAGCTCAAGTGATCCAGAGGACAGTGGAGACGAGGAGCAGCTCGAACCAGAGCTTGGAACGAAGACTAGCAAACCCGGAGTGGAGGTTACCTGCGGACGACCGTCCGGTACGTCCGATCGTTCGGCTGTGTACCGATTCCACCTGACACGTCCGGATGACAAGCTACGCCTAACTCCTCGACCCGAAGTCAGAAACACTCGACCTAGACGCGACATTCGCCAACCTGATTATGGAGAGGAACCAAACAAACGAGCCAGAATTGCCTTAGGACGTTCTAGACTTGGAGCCGATCAGGAGCATGACCCGGAACATGTCCGTACCATATTCCGACTGACCATGCACGTCAGTATCACGACCTGATGGACTTTTCCATCGACCAAGACTTCTCCGAACGCACTTGGGGACTTATGGAGCTGATCGAGCGTGACTTCTTCCAGCACGACCCAGTCGACCAACCCACAGACCATCATCCGGTCGTGAACTTGATCCGTGGATGAGCTATGGGCGAGGCCAAGTAGGCGAACGGTCACTCTTGACCAAGTGCTGAACCGAGGAGTCACTTTGACTCATTTATTATTTTCTAGTCTTCTTTGACATTTCCTATGTCTTGTTTTCCCCACAATCTTTCTAGTTTTCCACAATTCTTTTTCTATATATTGTAAACTCTTTGCAACATTTGAATCAATCGATTTTTCTTGTTCTTCCTTTGAGAAGTTTTCTTGAGTTCAGATGGAACTTATTTCTGTTGCTTGAAGGGTTTTACTTCAGTAACAAATCCCTCTTAAGTCGTTCTTGTGCGTCATATCAAGAGACTTAGAGGCCGGGAACATCTAAGGCCTTCCGCATCCTTAGTGCGACCCTCCAATCCACCAACTTGTCTGTGAAGAAGCTAGTAGCTATCCGATTGAGTCATATCCCGATCCGTGCTGGAAGCCCATTCCTGGCTAGGTTTGTATCACGTGTCCACATGGTATTTTGTGACTTTGGTACACGCCGCATGTGCAACTTTTTTTATCCAGGGCGACATGGTTCTTTTGGCCGAATTGGCCGACGATTTCATATGTCCAGTTGGAGAGGGGATTGACTGTGCTGCCTTTAGTACTTCAGCACAAGATGTCATAACTTTGTCAACCTCGGGAGTGACGAGGCCCCGGGATGCAGCGGATTTTTTGCGCCTGGCGCACAACCAGCGAGAGGGTACCTCTGGATGAACATGAAAAGCTCAACTATTGGGGACGCACGTGCTTTTACGAGGGCCCTGTTGAGTTGTTCGGCACTGTTACTGATCATCATGTTGTATCAGTTGCCTCTGAAGTATGCCCTCGACTAAACTGGTGCACCAATGGAGTCAATATATTGGACACAAGCCTGATTTTTTGGGGAAATCTGGTTGAGAATTGTCTTGTACACACCAATACGGAAAGCGAAGGCCGCTTGGCCGACCAGCTTCATTAAGCCTTTGCTCCTGAATCTTGAGTTAACAATCCTCATAAGGTGGACAATACAATCCCCGTGGTGGGCAAGTGGGTAGACTTGCTTCCTTGCAGCAATGATTGAAGGGTGTCGGTCGAAGATAAACGTGAGGCTGGTGCTGTTGGTAATTATAGTGGATAGTTTTTGAAAAAACCAGGTCCAGGAGGCATTACTTTCTGAGTCAACCACAGCGAAAGCGAGAGGGAATACCTGGAAGTTTGCATCTTGGCCGCTAGCAGTTAGCATAACTCCCTTGAATTTGCCAGACAAGTGTGTTCTGTCCACAACGAGGACACAGCGTAGCTTTCTGAATCCTTGAATGGATGCTCCAAACGATATGAAGGTGTACAAAAACCTGTGTAGGCCATCATCTCCAGCGCGGGTTTCGATGCCGGTTACGGTACGGGTTGGCTTTCTTCAGCATGTAGAGATACTGTGGGAGTTTCATGTAAGATTGTTCGTCCACGCCTCTGACGTCGTGTACAGCCATTGTTTTAGCCCTGTAGCACTTCGTGTACGATGCGGAAATCCTGAGTTCCTCCATAAGCAACTGCTGCAGGTCGACCGCGCTGGGTGCACCGAGAGGCTGCTGGTACTTTGCTTTGTAGACAGTAGCAATAACGCGGGATGTGGCCCTCTTTTTGTAGTGGCTCCATGTTTCGATTGAACAGGTGCGAGTGAGATGTGCTCTGCGGATCTCGTAGTAGGCGCAGTCATTGAATTCTTTTGCAAGAATCCGCCAGCCGCACCTTGGGTTTACGCAGGAGAGTACAAATAAATCTTTGGTGGTGGTAGATTGTCTGAAACAGAACCTGTTTTTTATGGCGAAGATTGTGAGGGTTATCCTGCAGTCTGTTTGTTCGCGTACACTTTTCCCTCGTTTGTATCGTCGATTTGCAGGTCTGGGATCTCGTCGATAGTGAATACAGTATCGTCGTACAGAGGGGGGGGGGACATCGAACTCTTCATCGTCGATGTCTTCGAGTCTGTGCCGTGGATGACTGGAGTCGTGGGGGTGGTGGATAGGTAGCGGTTGGAACTGGTGGCAGATGGTTAGTGGATGGGACGCGGTTGGATGAAGAGCCATGTTCGAACGATGAAAAGGGGTGGACGAGTGTGGTAGTTTCGGAAGCATATGGTTGACCATAAACGGCTACTGGTGTGGGGTTGGCGGCATGGTCGAGGTTAGGGAATCCACGTAATGGCGAATGTGACATGTCCATTTTCCAGGTAGTTTTTGGACATTCCTCCCTCGTAACAAGGTGGTCGAAGGCGTCGTTGTTTGAACAGAGGACTGTTCGGGTTGGTAGTCGTAGCACCCCGAGAGCCTGGGGCGCATTGTACTGATATCATCGGTTTTTAACGTATTTTGATTCGTTTTTAGTATTCGGTTTGAGTTTTGATTTGCATCTTTCGTTGGTTTTTCGAGTCTTTTCTTTTGTTTTGAGTCTTTTACAGATTTTATGGAGTTCCGAAGAAGTTTGGCGTTTACGGACATGTTCGAGTCGAGTTGACATGGAAAACACGAGGAAATGACCAACCATAGAGAACGACCGTTCTTGGGTCAGAACGACCAACTAGAACGACCGTTCCCACTACGGAACGGTCGTTCCCCACCTTACCAACCTTGCCGACAAATCTATGGATCGACCGTTCCATCCCATGCAGCCCGTTCCACACTTCACCAACCTTGCGACAAAACGCGTGAGAACGACCGTTCTATACTCCGGAACGATCGTTCCCCAACACCACATCTCACCAACAACGGATCGACAAAGGGGAACGATCGTTCTCCACCTAGAACGACCGTTCCCCGTCTCACCTACTTCCCTCACCTTGGCCTATATAAGAGACTCACAACATCACTCTCAAAACACACCTTCTTCTTCCTCCTCTCCTCTCAAGCTTCAAAGCATTGATCTTTCTCTCTTTTAAGCTTTTATGTTTATGTTTTATTAAGTTCTTGTTCTTTCTTTTAAGCTTTATATTTATGCTTTAAATTCAGTTCCTAACACTATATTTATGCTTTAAATTCAGTTCCTACATTTATATTTATGCTTTAAATTCAGTTCCTAACATTTACATTTATGCTTTAAATTCAGTTCCTAACATTTATATTTACGCTTTAATTTAAGTTCTTATAAGTTATTTTCAGCTTCCATTATCTATTCAAGCTTTTATTATGAACTCTATAACTATGTTGTTATCTTCTTTAATCATGTCTGAGTAGATCTTTTAGTTAGGTTGAGGTTTGTCAAAAGGAATTCATGAGCTTTAGGATTAAACACAATAGGCTAATATAATCGATGTCTTCACCTTTGTTGTTCTTAATGCTTAATCGAATTGATCATTTGATTTTTTGATATTAGGTTTAACTTAGACAACGACAGTTGCTAGGTTGCTAGAATAAACATTGGTGAGCAATTTAACCATTACCTACGACAGTAGATGTAGTGAGAATTGTGAACATATCAAACCTATCCTTAATGCTTGTCTACGATTTCTAGTGCCAACGCAGTTAGGAATTCTAGGTTGATAGACAAAGTTATTGATACCACGACAGTGATTGATATTATCTTTATGTTTGAGTTCTAGACTTGTGCTTAAACACTGCCTGAATAGTTGTTTGATCCGTCGCTCTGAATCTCCTGAGATATTCCTTGACCTAACGCTTGTTAAAATTATCTTACAACCGATTTCACTTTCATTACTAGTTATTAAAAAACCAAAAACATATTTGAATTGTCTTAGCTTTTGATTTAGCTCAATATATCATAGTGTGAAAACTGGTCTTCGTGGGATCGACCCCTAAATACTACTTCGTATGCTGTGCACTTGCAGTAGGAATTAAAAGGGTTAAAACTCGTGTATCAAGTTTTTGGCGCCGTTGCCGGGGACCAAATTTTTCACCTTTGGTTTACGGTTAAATTATCAGACTAAGAACTTTACTGAACTCGTTTTCTTTTCTTCTTTGTTTTTGTGTTTCAGGTGCATGTCACCAAGGAGCACAAGGAGCAGAAACAACGAGGATCTTGTTAGCTTATCAAACGAGGAGTTAGCAAGAGCAGAACGAGGGAACAGGCAGAGACGTAACATACCTGTTCCAGAACCAGAAACAATGACACCGCCAACTCAGATATGGGCGGACAAGCAGACATAGCAGCTCAGCTGCTACAACTTCAGACAGCCATGGAGCAGCTTCGCATGCAACAAGAGAGGCAACTCATTGCACAACCTGCCTTCGGAGACAAAGATGCGGCTCACACATACTACCAGGATCGATCTGCGATCGTTACCCCCGATCATCCAGAGGCAAGATTACGAGATCAAACCTCAAATGATCGGCCTCGTGAAGCAACACCTGTTCCACGGTCTGCCTGCTGAGATTCCGATGGATCACATCGAGAACTTTGAAGAGATCTGTAGCACAACCGGCTCCAATGGTGTGCATCCAGATTTCCTGAAATGCAAGCTTTTCCCTTTCTCTCTTACGGGAAAAGCATCACGGTGGTTAAAATCTTTACCACCAGGCTCTCTACCGACTTGGGCTAGTGCACGAGCAGCCTTCTTGGATAAATTCTACACGAAGTCCAAGACCGCAGCCTTGAGGAACAAGATCTCCTCATTCGAGCAACAGTCCGGCGAGTCCTTTAATGAAGCATGGGAGCGGTTTAAGGAATACAAGCGCGAGTGCCCTCACCACGGGTTTAGTGACGAGCAGCTGCTCAGCACATTCTATGACGGAGTAGATTGGGACTACAGAAACGCCCTGAATGCGCTAGTAACGGTGATTTCTACACTAAGTCGAAAGAAGAGCTCTGGAGCTGATCGACAACCTAGCCGCAAGTTCCAGCAACAAAAGCCCGGAGTATGACAGAAAGAAGGTCAACAGTGTGGACTCCAGGAAGATTGATGAACTCTCGGCCATGGTTAACCTTTTACTAAAAAAGAACCAGAAGTCAGTCCACTTTGTGGACGAGAATGGGGAAGCACCTATCGCTCGAACCTATGAGGAAGAAACCGGGGATGATCAGATGGAGGTGAACTATATGACGGGACAGAGCTTCGGGCAGAACCGCAGTTTCAACAACCAAGGCTTTAACACTCATCCGAACCTGTCCTACCGGAGCACCAATGTGGAGATCCGCAGGATCAAGTCTATCCTAAGCAAGGAGGAAATCAACCACAGATGGGTTTTCAGAAGAAACACTCCAACAACTACTCCAACAACTACCAGAACGTCCATTCGTTCCTGATCAGAACCGTTTCCAAGGAGGGAATCAGCCAAGCAACCTTTCACAAACTCGCAGCCCCATTCTTTCACAAACTCGCAGCCTTCATTTTCAGCAACCGGCTCCAAGACGAGCTGAAGAACATGATGCAGCAGATGATGGCAAGTCAACAAAAGGCGGCAGCAGAGATCAACTCCAAAGTTGACACTATGTATGGTGATCTTAGTGGGAAGTATGAGGCTGTATGGACCCACATGAAGCAATTGGATGTTCAGATTGCACAAACCGCCGAGTCTATAAAAAACACCAGGAACTCTGCCTGGAAAAGCTGAAGCACCTAGGAAGGAGTTTGTCAACGCCATCGAGCTAGGAGCGGGAAAACATTGAATACGGAAACAACTTCCGGATCGGCAAAAGGAAAAGAAGTGACAACCGAGCATACTGGTCCGTCAACCGAGCACATGCACCAAGAAACTCCAACAACTTCAGCCAGCAATCCAGAAGCAAGAGTATACAAACCCAAGGTCCCGTACCCTGTACCACCGAAGAAGTCTCGGCAAGGACTTAGAGGATGCTAAATGCAGAGAGATGCTCAGAGACCTAACCGTGAAGCTGCTCTCACGGATGCCGTTCAGATGATACCGGCTCTCAACGGTATGTGAAAACCCTAGTCTCGGGAAAAGTAGCTGAGGAGGAAAACGTGATGGCGGTCTCCAAAGAGTGCAGTGCTGTTCTGCAGAACAAAGTCCTTAAGAAGAGAAGCGATCCTGGCAGATTCGTCTTATCAGTCAAGATCGGCCCCATGACGTTCGCATGCTCTCTGTGCGATCTCGGTTCCAGTGTCAACCTTATGCCATACTCTGTGGCAAAAAGGTTAGGGTTCACAAATTTCAAACCACGCGCATCTCATTGGTCTTCGCAGACAGATCAACAAAGCTTCCGTGGGTATGTTAGAGGATCTTCATGTGCGAATTGGAGACACACTCATCCCAGCTGATTTCGTGGTTCTAGAGCTTGAAGAAGAACCGAAGGACCCTCTGATTCTTGGACGGCCATTCTTATGCACAGCTGGTGCAATAATCGATGTACAGAATGGAGTGATTGACCTTCAGCTAGGCGACATGGTGATGTCATTCGAGATGGACAAATTGTTGAAGAAACCAATGATGGATGGACAAACCTTCACTGTGGAAGGCGTGGATGACGTATATGATGAGGCAGCTGAAGAGCTTCTATGCCCGGATCCTCTTGAAACTGCTCTAACTCTGGCTGAAAGAGAGCATGGTTTCCTGAGCGAGGATGCCGACAGCTTTGCCAAGATGCTAGATTCCAGCCAGATAATGGAGCAGATGGTGGCGTACATGAGCCTAGAAGATGAGGAGAACTCGGCAGAAACAGACGGAGCACCCGCTCCAATCCCGCGAACACCCGCTCCGCCACTTGATCCGATAGACAGCCCTTGGAGCGAATTGAAAGCACCCAAACTGGAGCTCAAAACTCTTCCAGCCGGGCTCAGGTACGCATTCCTTGGAACAAACTCTACTTACCCGGTTATTGTGAATGCTGATTTGAATAATGTGGAAGTAGCTTTACTTTTATGCGAGCTTAGGAAGTATAGAAAGGCTATAGGGTATTCACTTGATGATATTACTGGCATCTCCCCTGATCTTTGCATGCATAGGATACATCTAGAAAATGAATCGAGGAGTTCTATAGAACATCAAAGGAGGTTGAATCCGAATCTGAAAGATGTTGTTAAAAAAGAGATAATGAAACTTCTAGAAGCCGGTGTAATATATGCTATTTCTGATAGTACTTGGGTTAGTCCAGTTCATGTAGTTCCTAAGAAAGGAGGAATCACTGTAATAAAAAATGATAGGAATGAACTGATACCGACTAGGACCATAACCGGCCATAGAATGTGCATTGATTATCGTAAACTAAATGCTGCAACTCGCAAGGATCATTTCCCTTTGCCCTTTATTGATCAGATGCTTGAAAGACTTGCTAACCATCCGTACTACTGTTTTTTAGACGGTTATTCAGGTTTCTTTCAGATTCCCATCCATCCGGACGACCAGGAGATGACAACATTCACATGTCCTTATGGCACATTCGCTTACCGGCGCATGCCATTCGGGTTGTGCAATGCTCCGGCAACTTTCCAGCGATGCGTGATGTCCATTTTTTCCGACTTGATCGAAGACATAATGGAGGTGTTCATGGACGACTTCTCGGTGTATGGAGACTCTTTCTCTCACTGTTTATCTAATCTATGCAGGGTACTTCAGCGATGTGAGGAAAAACACCTAGTTCTAAATTGGGAGAAGTGTCACTTCATGGTCAGGAATGGGATTGTACTTGGGCATCGCATATCAGAAGATGGCATCGAGGTGGATAAAGCTAAGATCGAGGTTATGATGAACCTACAACCACCTACTTCTGTCAAGGGGATCCGCAGTTTTCTGGGGCATGCAGGCTTCTATCGCAGATTCATCAAGGATTTTTCAAAGATAGCTAGACCCCTCACGAGGCTGTTGTGCAAAGAGGAGAAGTTCGATTTTGATAGCAACTGTCTTGAGGCTTTTCATACGATCAAAGGAGCATTGGTCAGCGCACCCATTGTGCAGCCACCAGATTGGAGCCTACCTTTCGAGGTTATGACGGATGCTAGCGACTATGCTGTTGGTGCGGTTCTCGGCCAGAGGAAAGAGAAGAAGCTCCACGTTATCTACTACGCCAGTCGCACATTGGATGATGCTCAGTGCAAGTATGCTACGACAGAAAAGGAGCTTCTGGCCGTCGTCTTCCTTTGAGAAATTTCGGTCCTACTCGTTGGATCAAAGGTTATAGTTCATACTGATCATGCAGCACTCAAGTATCTGCTGACCAAGAAAGACGCTAAGCCACGGCTACTTAGGTGGATTCTCCTACTTCAAGAATTCGACCTGGAGATCAAGGACAAGAAGGGAATAGATAATGGAGCTGCCGACCATTTATCTAGGATGAGGATTGATGAGGAACTCCCACTCAATGACAGCCTCCCGGAAGAACAGGTTTACTCGATCGGAGTATTCCAAATTGAGGAAGCACGTGCTCCCACCCAGCGAGCACCTGCCCGGTCCGAATTCTGCAACCAAACCGAAAGCAGCCAACATCCTCAGATTCCTTGGTTTGGAGAGATTGCAAATTACCTAGCTGCTGATCTAGAACCTCACGGTTTTGTGGGCAACAAGAGGAAGAAATTCCTAAAGGATATTCGCCATTACTTCTGGGATGAGCCGTACCTGTACAAACATTGCCCAGATGGAGTATTCAGACGTTGCATGGCTGAGGAGGAGATACCGGAGATTCTATTTCACTGTCATGGCTCTTCCTATGCCGGACACTTCGCTACTTTCAAGACAGTCTCCAAGGTTCTGCAAGCTGGGTATTGGTGGCCAACAATGTTTAAAGACGCTCAGCGCTTTATCTCTAGATGCGATTCATGCCAGCGACAGGGCAACATCAGCAAGCGCAATGAGATGCCACAGAACTTCATTCTCGAAGTGGAGGTCTTTGACGTATGGGGGATTGATTTTATGGGACCATTCCCATCTTCCTTCGGGAATGAGTACATACTCGTGGCTGTTGACTATGTGTCTAAATGGGTTGAGGCATTGGCGAGTCCCACGAACGATGCAAAGGTGGTGATCAAAATGTTCAAATCTATCATTTTCCCGAGGTTTGGTGTTCCGCGCGTTGTCATCAGCGATGGAGGCTCTCACTTCATCAACAAGATTTTCGAGAATCTATTGCGCAAGAATGGTGTAAAACACAAGGTCGCAACGCCTTACCATCCGCAAACGAGTGGGCAAGTTGAGATATCTAACCGAGAAATCAAGAGCATACTTCAGAAAACGGTGAACACAACTCGGAAGGACTGGGCTTCCAAGCTAGACGAAGCTCTATGGGCTTACAGGACCGCCTACAAAACGCCTCTCGGGACCACTCCCTTCCACCTTGTTTACGGAAAAGCCTGTCACCTCCCCGTCGAGCTTGAGTTCAAAGCCGCATGGGCTGTTAAGCTGCTCAACTATGACATCAAACCAGCTTCGGAAAGACGCATGATGCAGCTACACGAACTCCAGGAGATTAGGCATCTCGCATACGAGAACTCAAAGATTTATAAGGAGCGAACCAAGGCATACCACGACAAGCGCATACTGGCTCGCAACTTCGCTCCCAACGACCAAGTTCTACTCTTCAACTCTCGGCTGAAGCTGTTTCCCGGGAAGTTACGATCAAGATGGTCTGGGCCTTTTACAATCAAGGAAGTCCGACCTTATGGAGCTGTGGTATTGCTGGACGAAAAGGGGAGAGATTCGTTGTCAATGGTCAGCGTTTGAAGCCGTACCTCGCTGATTCAACCATCACACAAGGGAATCCTTTCCTCTAAGCGACCCACCTCAAGCATAATCAGCTCTCCACGTCAAGCTTAGAGACGTAAAACAAGCGCTTTCGTGGGAGGCAACCCACCAGGTAACATGTAAAATAGCGTGAAGTTTTTCGTTCTTATTCTATTTACGTTTCTTGTTTTGTTTGAGATTGCTTTTGCAGGTTTTTATTAAGTGTTGAGCGGATGACGGATAGAGAGCAGCACCGATAGCTCCACCAGCGACCACTGAGCTGTGGTTATTTCTATCACCCTTGTCATATCCATTTTTATTTTTATGCTACTTTTATTTTATTTTACGGGTTTCTCTTTCAGTTTTGTTTCAACCGGGACGGTTAAAAACAAGTCTGGGGGAAGGATTTATTGTGTACTAACGTTGTGTTTCATGTTTTTTTTTGGCTTTTAATTTTATTTCTTATGTTTGATTTTAATTTTTTTTTAAGCGTGTTTATATTTTCTAAAAAAAAAAAAAAAAAAAAAAAAAAAAAAAGAAAAATATTTGTGTGAACTTGTTAAACTTTTTGGAATTGCAACATGTTCGATGTCATTGCCTTAGGACTGTTTAGCATTGTTTGAGGATAGTTTGGAAACGCAGAAAAATCCATAACTTGATCATTTAGTGAATTTCTCAAATCATCTGAACTTAATCGAATTATCGGAACTTAATATGGACTTAATTTATCTCACTTAGGGGGTTGATATCATGTATTGGATTTTACATTTGGAGTTTTCTTTGCATCATTTTTACCAATCTTTGCTAACTCCAAATGGCTAGACTTATCCTTAGTCTAGTACCACACCCTTACCATTTCCATGTTGAAACCCACTTTTCTTCGTTTACTGTCATTGCATTCATGTGCAAAAACTATGGAGTATACGGACCGACACAACTTTTCTTTAGGATTGTGTCTAGATAGGTGGTCTCTTTCTGATTAAACTCATGGGATGTGTCTAGAAATTGGTCTCTCTCTTTGAACATATTCATTGAAAATTTCGTTTCAAAAGAGGGTGAACTTTTAAAGGGTAGAAGGTTTTATTCACATTCAAGAAATAAACTTACATTGTTGATGTTCTTTTGATGCAGATCTTAGAGACTAACCGGTTCCACTCTCCGATATAAAAAAAAAAAAAATTATAAAAAAAAAAAAAAAAATAATAAAAAATAAAAATAAAGAAAAAGAAAGACAAAAGAAGAATAAAAATTATTTGCATTACAGAAAAGAAAACGGAAGGAACCGGGAAAGTCTAGGTAATATCGTTAAATTCCATAAAATGTTAAAAGAAATTAATCATGTTCTTGATTTGTGACTTGTTAAAAAAGGGTAGAAGGATTAGAGTTAAGGAGAGTTGTGTACCTCCTAATTGGTCTGTGTCTCACGGTGATTTTGCATAATGATTTGCATCTGTTTATACTACTAAAAAACAAAACACTTGAGCCACCAAATACCAACCTTAATACCTAGACCATAACATGTTAGATATTCCCTTTGTGAGAGTACACGCATTTGATAATGAATGTTAAATATTGAGTTCTGCTTGATTATGAGATTTCATTTATTTACTACGGTTATGGAGAAGTACAATGAAGTACGGTTTGATCTGAACTTTGCGAATACGGTTTACGGGCAATTGATTTAAAATGTGGTCCTATAAGTTTTACGAGTTTCACACATTTTTCTAACCTCTCCTTTTTGTAAAATATCTGGTTTTGCTTGAGGACAAGCAAAGGTTTTAGTTGGGGAGAGTTGATATCATCGGTTTTTAACGTATTTTGATTCGTTTTTAGTATTCGGTTTGAGTTTTGATTTGCATCTTTCGTTGGTTTTTCGAGTCTTTTCTTTTGTTTTGAGTCTTTTACAGATTTTATGGAGTTCCGAAGAAGTTTGGCGTTTACGGACATGTTCGAGTCGAGTTGACATGGAAAACACGAGGAAATGACCAACCATAGAGAACGACCGTTCTTGGGTCAGAACGACCAACTAGAACGACCGTTCCCACTACGGAACGGTCGTTCCCCACCTTACCAACCTTGCGACAAATCTATGGATCGACCGTTCCATCCCATGCAGCCCGTTCCACACTTCACCAACCTTGCCGACAAAACGCGTGAGAACGACCGTTCTATACTCCGGAACGATCGTTCCCCAACACCACATCTCACCAACAACGGATCGACAAGGGGAACGATCGTTCTCCACCTAGAACGACCGTTCCCCGTCTCACCTACTTCCCCTCACCTTGGCCTATATAAGAGACTCACAACATCACTCTCAAAACACACCTTCTTCTTCCTCCTCTCCTCTCAAGCTTCAAAGCATTGATCTTTCTCTCTTTTAAGCTTTTATGTTTATGTTTTTATTAAGTTCTTGTTCTTTCTTTTAAGCTTTATATTTATGCTTTAATTCAGTTCCTAACACTTATATTTATGCTTTAAATTCAGTTCCTAACATTTATTTATGCTTTAAATTCAGTTCCTAACATTTACATTTATGCTTTAAATTCAGTTCCTAACATTTATATTTACGCTTTAATTTAAGTTCTTATAAGTTATTTTCAGCTTCCATTATCTATTCAAGCTTTTATTATGAACTCTATAACTATGTTGTTATCTTCTTTAATCATGTCTGAGTAGATCTTTTAGTTAGGTTGAGGTTTGTCAAAAGGAATTCATGAGCTTTAGGATTAAACACAAATAGGCTAATATAATCGATGTCTTCACCTTTGTTGTTCTTAATGCTTAAATCGAATTGATCATTTGATTTTATGATATTAGGTTTAACTTAGACAACGACAGTTGCTAGGTTGCTAGAATAAACATTGGTGAGCAATTTAACCATTACCTACGACAGTAGATGTAGTGAGAATTGTGAACATATCAAACCTATCCTTAATGCTTGTCTACGATTTCTAGTGCCAACGACAGTTAGGAATTCTAGGTTGATAGACAAAGTTATTGATACCACGACAGTGGATTGATATTATCTTTATGTTTGAGTTCTAGACTTGTGCTTAAACACTGCCTGAATAGTTGTTTGATCCGTCGCTCTGAATCTCCTGAGATATTCCTTGACCTAACGCTTGTTAAAATTATCTTACAACCGATTTCACTTTCATTACTAGTTATTAAAAAACCAAAAACATATTTGAATTGTCTTAGCTTTTGATTTAGCTCAATATATCATAGTGTGAAAACTGGTCTTCGTGGGATCGACCCCTAAATACTACTTCGTATGCTGTGCACTTGCAGTAGGAATTAAAAGGGTTAAAACTCGTGTATCATGTACCCACTTAATTCATCCTCGAGGAGAGGGTTCCAAAAGTCTTCGTCGTATCCGCGTGGACGAACATCGGGAGCACATTCGTCGTGTGACGTTTCACTGTCCAACGTGAACTGGCCGTTTTCGTCCGGTAGAAGAGAGAAGGCGGGGAAGTCATGTGTTTGCACGACCGGGCTTTCTTCATCACCCGCCATGAAAGTTGTCTCTTCGCCTTCAGTAGTTGTGGTTGCGACCTTAGATGCTGTAGTTGAAGGGTAAATGTTTACGCTGGAATTCTGGGGGGCTTCGCCTGCAAAAATATTGTCGCTGGGGAGTGTAAGGTTTGTGTTCACTGGAGTAGTGAAGCCACATCCAGAGTCAACGTCTCCCTTCTTCTCCGGGTGAGAGAGATTAACAAAGAGGTTCATTGAGTTGTTGATTTTGAAGTGCCTGAAGAAGAAACTAAGGGTGCTGTCGTTGGATAGACTAACCGGCGGAGTAGTTATGCCCGTGGCTAACTCTTTGAAATTCGGCGGCCAGTATGAAAGTTTCACGGTAGGAGTTGTTGGGGTCGAAATCCCCTCCTCGAAGATTGACGGAACGAGAAGTCAAGGACAGGATCAAATGGAACTTATCCCGAACGTGGAACGGACGAGCTAAGGCAAACTGCCCACGATCCGTCCAGGGCGTCAACCGGCGGCTGGGACAAGTGCCAGCCACCGGGTCTTCAACGTCCGTGGCCGGCGGCCGGGACAAGTGCCAGCCGCCGGGTCCTCAACGTCCGTGGCCGGCGGCTGGGACAAGTGCCAGCCGCCGGATCTCCCCTCGTCCGTGGCCGGCGGCTGGGACAAGTGCCAGCCGCCGGATCTCCCCTCGTCCGTGGCCGGCGGCTGGGATGAGGCCAGCCGCCGGATCTCCCCTCGTCCGTGGCCGGCGGCTGGCACTTGTCCCAGCCGCCGGGTCTTCATCACATGTCCACGATCATTTCTCAAGTCGAGACTCCTCATCCGAACATCGTCCAGTCGACCGACCGTCAAACGTAACTCAATGCCCGACCCGGAGATCATCCGTTTGCATGTTCTGACTCCAAAGACGTCCGTAAACGTTCCCCGAAAGACCGTGACGAACGTCCAGCCAGCCGTGGACCAGTCGCCGAGCATACAAGCCAAAGGAACCGGCGGCTGGCCATCAAGACTGAAACCGGCGGCTGGAAGTTCAAATAAAAAAAACGGGCGGTTCAAATCTCGGAAGTCATAAAACGCTCGGAACACTATTCACGCGGGAAAAACCGTTAAAAACACTATTCATCCCGAGACAAGGTTAACCGAAAGATCGAATTGAGCTTAAACCGAGATTCGGATTACTATTCATCGGGTTACTATTCACGGATCACTATTCATCGGCGGGCCGGATTTGGGTCAGAACGCGCGGACGGATCACGGAAGACTCTCGGGCCGGAAATCGGGCCCAAAAAGCTTAAGTCGGAGGCTGGGAGCGAAGGACAAGGTCCCACATCGGAAATCTGAAGTCTTAGCCTCCTAGGATTGCCAGTATATATATGTACGCTCATGTAAAGGTTAAATCCATCCCAGATCCGAGTATTAGGAGTTTTAGCAATTTAAGACTATTCAGCTTTTGCTAATTTCCTTTGTACTTTCGGAAAATATCAATAAAATCTCCCTTTTCATCTTTTTGCATTTTCGGTCCTTTAGTTCTTTATAAATAGAATTTTCGAGCCCCCATTAAATATAAGTTTTGAGAGTGTGAGTTTCGGCTCTCACAGGAGTGTTGTCTGCTACGTCGCCGAAATCTCCGGCGACGTTCTTCTCAAGTTCATGGACTGTCGTGACTAGTTTGAGAGTTACGATTCTGGACCAGTGGTTTAGGTCGGGGACGAACTCCCAGTTCCCGGAGTGTGAACGCTTCCACTCTCCAGCAATTGCTAATACAGCGTCGTCCATCTAGAAAACGGGGGTGCCAAAATCAGAGTGTGAGAATGAGAAGAACTTGAAAAAAAAATGCAAGGTCTAAGACTTACAACAATGGAGGAGTTCGTCGAAGAGCACAGGATACACTTATGTGTGGATGCAGAGTGTAGACGCCATTTGCAGTCGAAAGATGTAGCAGATGGTAAAATCCTGTACGCAAAGATTTTGTGTGAAAAGAATGGTGGTTGTCTCGAGGAAGGGAGCATGGATGTATTAGCTGTAGGATTAGAGGGTTATTCATTAGTTTGCTATTGAACGGTGGGGATGCAAATGGGGTAGATATAAGTCTAATCGGTCTGCAAAGTAAAAATTTACTTGGCTAATCATCTAGGGTTGTGGCTGTTTAGTTATAGTGAGGGTATAAACGGGATGAAATTTAACAAAAGGTGGGGCAAACTACACATACACATAAAAGTGTGTTTTCTGTTAGGTGTTTAGAGAAAAGTTTGGTACAGAGCAATTTTCTCGGTAAGTTAAAAGATCACATAAAAACAAAAACAAAAACAAAATAAATTTGCTAGTAAAACTTAGTATATGCTAAGGATTGGATCTGAACCAGCAGCAGCTACAAGTGCGGAACTTTCACCACCAACATCTACCGTGTTGAGAGCTTTTCCATAGAACTGTATTTTAACAGAAACAAACTTGCTCTAAGCTTCAATGGAATTAACTTAAACGCATTTTCAGCAACAATGGATCTGCGTTGTGTGTGCCTGAATTCATGAGAACGCAAAGCAGTGTAAAAAAGCATACCAAGTTTTAAGTTCTTTCTCTGTGCCAACATCCCACCTCCTTACGATCGACCTCAGCTTCGATCCCAATGACCACACGAGCCTCCGCCTCCATTCTCAGATAGGAAAACGATACCGCCGATGACAAACTGTTCGTAAAAAAAAGGGGAGAGAGATGTTCGTAGATATCAAAGAGAGAGAAATGGCAGATTTTTTTTTCTCACATGTTTTTTGTTTCAAAGGATTTTCAAATACCACCTATAGAGATGAGCATTCTATTGACATTATTTTAAGTAGATATAGATGCAAAGTCCCTTCAAATCTCTTTCACAAAATTCTCTTTTGAAATGTTGTTTAGATTTGAATAACAGTGGATTTGATATAGTTTTTCTAAATTGTTAATTAAATTAAAAACAGGTGATTTCCAGTGATTTGACATAAATTATATGTCCAATAACATAGGATTTGAAAAGAGTTTTTTTAAATCATTAGTTGAATAACAGGAGATTTTTAAAAAACCCCAAAACCTTCTCAAACTCATAGTCCAATACATCTCCAAAATCTTTTTGGAATTAAAAACCCGCGAATGAACTCATCAATTTTATCTTTTTATATTTTATATATATATATATATATATATATATATCGGTTAGACCGACGGGAAAAAGTTTGCATCGATGCTAAATCAAACCGGTCTTACATACCTAACTTGGAAAAAAGGGAACCTCGTGTTCTTGCACATTTTGCAAGGGTATCGGCACGGACATTAGAGAATCTATGTATAAAAACTAAGTGAACTCTAATAACTTGGCAGAAGTGTGGTAAAGTAATCCAGATCCGCGTAGAAAGGAGACTAATCTGGCTGATTTTCCGTCAATGAGATCAACGCCAAACATTCCTATACCCTGACTGAAAAGAAGTGTCGCTCTAGAAGGCAAGATAGCCCAAAGAAGGTCGTCTAGTTCATCATGTAGGGCTAAAAGACTTCGTCAATACCCTTACATTCCGGAAAAGTAACAACCTCCTGTATCCCGTAGGCACCACCCCAGTTCAGTAACTGGTCCAATATTGTGTCAAGAGGCATCGATCTGACATGTAAGGGGCTGAGATGATACAAGAGGCACATCTAAAGGAACTGATTCCGTACTCTCCTCCTCTTCGTCCTCCTCGCCTTTTTGATTGATCGTTCTCCAAGAAAGCTGATACACGAGTTTTAAACCCTATTTCCTACTGCAAGTGCACAACAAACGAAGTAATACTTAGGGGTCGATCCCACGAAGACCAAGTTCACACTTTAATCTAATGAGCTAAATTAAAAGCTAAGACAATTCAATTAGGGTTTGGTTTTGTAGATAGCAAGTAACAAAAGCAAAATCGGTTGTAAAAATAATATTAAACAAGCGTTAGGTCAAGGAATTTCGCAGGAGATTCAGACAAAGGATCAAACAACTATTCAGGCAATGATTTAAGCACAAGTCTAGAACTCAAACATAAAGATAATATCAATCCACTCTCGTGGTATCAATAACTTTATCAAACAACCTAAAACTCTAACTCTCGTTGGTTTTAGAAATCGCAGACAAGCATTAAGGATAGGTTTGATTTGTTCACAATTCTCCAATACATCTACTCTCGTAGGTAATGAATAAATTGCTCACCCAAGTTTCTTCTAGCAACCTAGCAACTCTCGCTGTCTAAGTTAAACCTAATATCATAAAATCAAGTGATTAATTCGATCCAAGCATTAAGAACAACAAGGGTGAAGACATCGATTTGAATAGCCTATTTGTGTTTAACCCTAAAGCTCATGAATCCCTTTGAAAAACCTTAGCCTAACTAAGAGATCTACTCAGACATAATTAAAGAAGAAGAAAACAAAGAGATTATAGAGTTCATCATAAAAGCTTGAATAGATAACAAAAGCTGAAAATAAACTTCAATAAGAACTTAATCAAAGCATAAAGATAGATAACAAAAGCTGAAAATAAACTAATAAGAAATTGATCAAAGCATAAATGTTTAAAGCTTAAAAGAGAAGAGAAACAATGTTTAGAAGCTAGAGAAGAGTGAGAGAAGAAGATGGTGTGTTTGAAGCATCAGGTGTGAGTCCAATATATAGGCCAAGGTGAAGGGGAGTAGGTGAGACGGGGAACGATCGTTCTTTGGAGAGAACGGTCGTTCTCTTGCACTTTTGTCGGTAGAGTAGGTGGCTGTAGGTGAGACGGGGAACGACCATTCTTGGATAGAACGGTCGTTCTTCACTCTTTTCGGCAAGGTAGGTGGGAGCAAGAACGGTCGTTCTACTCCAGAATGGTCGTTCTCTTCAGTTGGTCCTTTTCTCGTGTTTTTCCACTTTAACTCGACTCGAACATGTCCGTAAGCACCAAACTCCATCCGAACTCCATAAAATCTGTAAAAAGACTCGAAACAATAGAAAAGACTCGAAAAACTAACGAAAGATGCAAATCAAAACTCAAATACTAAAAACAAATCAAAATATGTTAAAAGTATATAATATCAACTCCCCCCAACTAAAACCTTTGCTTGTCCCCAAGCAAAACTAGAGATCTTACAAAGAGGAGAGGTTTGAAAAACGTGTGAAATTCGTTAAACTTATAGGACCATACTCTAAATCAATTGCCCGTAAACTGCATTCGCAAAGTTCAGATCAAACCGTACTTCATTGTACTTCTCCATAACCCTGTAGTAAATAAGTGAAATCTCATGATCAAGCAGAACTCAATATCTAACATTCATTATCAAATGTGTGTACTCTATGTCTAACACGTTATGGTCTAGGTATTAAGGTTGGTATTTTGGTGGCTCAAGTGTTTCGGATTCTTTTAGCAATACAAACGGATGCAAAATCACAGTGATACACAGACCAATTAGGAGGTACACAACTCTCCTTAACTCTAATCCTTCTACCCTTATTTGACTGAGTCACAAATAAGAACATGATTTCTTTTAACGTTTTATGAAGTTTAACGATATTACCTTGACTTTCCCGGTTCCTTCTGTTTTCTTTTCTGTTATGCAAATAATGCTATTTTTATTCTCTTTTTGTTTTTGTTTTTTTTATTATATATATCGGAGAATGGAACCGGTTAGCCTCTAAGATCTGCATCAAAATAATTTCAACGATGTAAGCTTATTTCTTGAATGTGAATACAATCTCTACCCATTAAAAGTTCATCCTTTTTTTAAACGAAAATTTTCGATGAATATATTCAAAAAGAGGTCACATTTCCAGACACGTCCCATGAGTTTAATCAGAAAGAGACCACCTATCTAGACACAGTCCTAAAGAAAAGTTGTGTCGGTCCGTATACTCCATAGTTTTTGCACATGAATGCAATGACAGTAAACGAAAATAAGTGGTTTTCAACATGGAAATGGTAAGGGTGTGGTACTAGACTAAGGATAAGTCTAGCCATTTGGAGTTAGCAAAGATTGGTAGAAATGATGCAAAGAAAACTCCAAATGTAAAATCCAATACATGATTATCAACCCCATAAGTGAGATATATTAAGTCCATATTAAGTTCCAATAATTCGATTAAGTTCAGATGATTTGAGAAATTCACTAAATGATCAAGTTATGGATTTTTCTGTGTTTCCAAACTATCATCAAACAATGCTAAGCAGTCGTAAGGCAATGACATCGAACATGTTGCAATTCCAAAAAGTTAACAAATTCACACAATGTTTTGACTCGAATTTTTTTTTTTTTTTATTTATAAAAACACACCAAAATAAAACATAAGAAATAAACATCCATAAAACACACTGTTAGTACACAAATGAATCCCTCCCCCAGACTTGTTTTTAAATGTCCCGGCTAAAACAAATCTGAAAGAGAAACCCGCAAACTCATAAATAGAATAAAAGTGTTCGAAAATGAAAATGGATATAACAAGGGTGATGGAAATAACCACAAGCTCTGATGGTTACAGAACGACCTTCCTTTGATGGGAACGATCGTTCTTCCTCACAGCACGACCGTTCTTGTCGGGAACGACCGATCTCTTCACTACCAGAAGAGCGGTTTCTCAAATACTTAATAAAGACCTACAAAAAAAATTCAAACAAAACAAGAAACATAAACAAAACAAGAACGAAAAACTTCACGATATTTACATGTTACCTGGTGGGATGCCTCCCACGAAAGCGCTTGTTTTACGTCGCTAAGCTTGACGTGGAGAGTTGATTATGCTTGAGGAGGCTCGGTCAAGGGAGTTTCTTCCCCGTCTCCGAGTTGTGTGTCGGCAAGATATGGCTTCAATCGCTGTCCATTGACCACGAACTCTTCTCCTTTGGTGTTGAACAAGACGACAGCTCCATATGGTCGCACTTCCTTTATGGTGAAGAGTCCAGACCATCTCGATCGCAACTTCCCGGGAAACAGCTTCAGCCGAGAGTTGAAGAGTAGAATCTGGTCGTTGGGGGCGAAGTTACGAGCCAGGATGCGCTTGTCGTGGTATGCTTTGGTTCGCTCCTTGTAGATTTTGGAGTTCTCATAGGCAAGATGCCTAATCTCCTGAAGCTTGTGTAGCTGCATCATGCGTCGTTCTGAAGCCGGATTAATGTCATAGTTAAGCAGCTTGACAGCCCATGCAGCTTTGAATTCGAGCTCAACGGGGAGGTGACAGGCTTTGCCGTAAACAAGGTGGAAAGGAGTGGTCCCGAGAGGCGTTTTGTAGGCGGTCCTGTAAGCCCATAGAGCATCGTCTAGCTTGGAAGCCCAGTCCTTCCGAGTTGTGCTCACAGTCTTCTGAAGTATGCTCTTGATTTTGCAGTTAGATATCTCAACTTGCCCACTCGTTTGTGGATGGTATGGCGTTGCGACCTTGTGCTTTACACCATTCTTGCGCAATAGATTCTCGAAGATCTTGTTGATGAAGTGAGAGCCTCCATCGCTGATGACAACTCGCGGAACACCAAACCTAGGGAAAATGATAGACTTGAACATCTTGATCACCACCCTTGCATCGTTCGTGGGACTCGCCAATGCCTCAACTCATTTAGACACATAGTCAACAGCCACGAGTATGTACTCATTCCCGAAAGAAGATGAGAATGGTCCCATAAAATCAATCCCCCATACGTCAAAGACCTCCACTTCGAGAATGAAGTTCTATGGCATCTCATTGCGCTTGCTGATGTTGCCCTATCGTTGGCATGAATCGCATCTAGAGATAAAGCGCTGAGCATCTTTAAACATTGTTGGCTACCAATACCCAGCTTGCAGAACCTTGGAGACAGTCTTGAAAGTAGCGAAGTGTCCGGCATAGGAAGAGCCATGACAATGAAACAGAATCTCCGGTATCTCCTCCTCAGCCACGCAACGTCTGAATACTCCATCTGGGCAATGCTTGTACAGGTACGGCTCATCCCAGAAGTAATGGTGAATATCCTTTAGGAATTTCTTCCTTTTGTTGCCCACAAAACCATGTGGTTCTAGATCAGCAGCTAGGTAATTTGCAATCTCACCAAACCAAGGAATCTGAGGATGTTGGCTGCTTTCGGTTTGGTTGCAGAATTCGGACTGAGCAGGTGCTCGCTGGGTGGGAGCACGTGCTTCCTCGATTTGGAATGCTCTGATCGAGTAAACCTGTTCTTCAGGGAGGCTATCATTGAGTGGGAGTTCTTCATTAATCCTCATCCTAGATAAATGGTCGGCAGCTCCATTATCTATTCCCTTCTTGTCTTTGATCTCCAGGTCGAATTCTTGAAGTAGAAGAATCCACCTAAGTAGCCGCGGCTTAGCGTCTTTCTTAGTCAGCAGATACTTGAGTGTTGCATGATCAGTATGAACTATAACCTTTTATCCAACGAGATATGACACAAACTTCTCAAAGGCGAAAACGACGGCCAGAAGCTCCTTTTCTGTCGTAGCATACTTGCACTGAGCATCATCCAATGTGCGACTGGCGTAGTAGATAACGTGGAGCTTCTTGTCTTTCCTTTGGCCGAGAACTGCACCAACAGCATAGTCGCAATCATCTGTCATAACCTCGAAAGGTAGGCTCCAATCTGGTGGCTGCACAATGGGTGCGCTGACCAATGCTCCTTTAATCGTATGAAAAGCCTTAAGACAGTCGCTATCAAATTCGAACTTCACCTCCTTGCACAACAGCCTCGTGAGGGGTCTAGCTATCTTTGAAAAATCCTTGATGAACCTGCGAGAAAAGCCTGCATGCCCCAGAAAACTGCGGATCTCCTTGACAGAAGTAGGTGGTTATAGGTTCATCATAACCTCGATCTTAGCTTTATCCACTTCGATGCCATCTTCTGATATGCGATGCCCAAGTACAATTTCATTCCTGACCATGAAGTGACACTTCTCCCAATTTAAAACTAGGTGCTTTTCCTCACATCGCTGAAGTACCCTGCATAGATTAGACAAACAGTGAGAGAAAGAGTCTCCATACACCGAGAAGTCATCCATGAACACCTCCATTATGTCTTCGTTCAAGTCGGTAAAAATGGACATCATGCATCGCTGGAAAGTTGCTGGAGCATTGCACAATCCGAATGGCATGCGCCGGTAAGCGAATGTGCCATAAGGACATGTGAATGTTGTCTTCTCCTGGTCGTCCGGATGAATGGGGATCTGAAAGAAACCTGAATAACCATCTAAAAAATAGTAGTATGGATGGTTAGCAAGTCTTTCCAGTATCTGATCAATAAAGGGCAAAGGGAAGTGATCCTTGCGAGTTGCAGCATTCAGTTTACGATAATCTATGCACATTCTATGGCCGGTTATGGTCCTAGTCGGTATCAGTTCATTCCTATCATTCTTTATTACAGTGATTCCACCTTTCTTAGGAACTACATGAACTGGACTAACCCAAGTACTATCAGAAATAGCATAAATTACACCTGCTTCCAGAAGTTTCATTATCTCCTTCTTAACAACCTCTTTCAGATTCGGATTTAACCTCCTCTGATGTTCTATAGAACTCATCGATTCATTTTCTAGATGTATCATATGCATGCAAAGATCAGGGGAGATGCCAGTGATATCATCAAGTGAATACCCTATAGCCTTTCTATACTTTCTAAGCTCGCATAAAGTAAAGCTACTTCCATATTATTCAAATCAGCATTCACAATTACCGGGTAAGTAGAGTTCGTTCCAAGGAATGCGTACCTGAGCCTGGCTGGAAGAGTTTTGAGCTCCAGTTTGGGTGCTTTCAATTCGCTCCAAGGGCTGTCTATCGGGTCAAGTGGCGGAGCAGGTGCTCGCGGGATTGGAGCGGGTGCTCCGTCTGTTTCTGCCGAGTTCTCCTCATCTTCTAGGCTCGTGTACGCCACCATCTGCTCCATTCTTTGGCTGGAATCTAGCATCTTGGCAAAGCTGTCGGCATCCTCGCTCAGGAAACCATGCTCTCTTTCAGCTAGAGTTAGAGCGGTTTCAAGAGGATCCGGGCACAGAAGCTCTTCAGCTGCCTCATCATATACATCATCCACCCCTTCCACAGTGAAGGTCTGTCCATCCATCATCGGTTTTTTCAACAATTTATCCATCTCGAATGACATTACCATGTCGCCTAGCTGAAGGTCAATCACTCCATTCTGTACATCGATTATTGCACCAGCTGTGCATAAGAATGGTCGGCCGAGAATTAGAGGGTCTTTCGGTTCTTCTTCAAGCTCTAGAACCACGAATTCAGCTGGGATGAGTGTGTCTTCAATTCGCACATGAAGATCCTCTAACATACCCACTGGAAGCTTTGTTGATCTGTCTGCGAAGACCAATGAGATGCACGTGGGTTTGAACTTTGTGAACCCTAACCGCTTTGCCACAGAGTATGGCATAAGGTTGACACTGGAACCAAGATCGCACAAAGAGCATGCGAATGTCATGGGGCCGATCTTGACTGATAAAACGAATCTGCCAGGATCGCTTCTCTTCTTAAGGACCTTGTTCTGCAGAACAGCACTGCACTCTTTGGAGACTACCATCACGTTATCCTCTTCAGCTACTTTTCCGGAGACTAGGGTTTTCATATACCGTTTGAGAGCAGGTATCATCTGAACGGCATCCGTGAGAGGCAGCTTCACGGTTAGGTCTCTGAGCATCTCTCTGCATGTAGCATCCTCTAAATCCTTGCGAGACTTCTTGGGTGGTACAGGGTATGGGACCTTGGGTTTGTACACCCTTGCTTCCGGATTGCTGGCCGAAGTTGTTGGAGTTTATTGGCTGAGCATGTGCTCGGTTGACGGACCAGGGTGCTCGGCACGCCCATGAAAGCTTCAAGAATCTCGAGAGGTGATGCCGATGTTCCAGCATCTGTTGCGCGGTTGCTCGATTTACCTTTTTCATAAACGCCTTGATTTCCTTGGAGCTGGTGCTTGCTGGATGGGAGCACGTGCTCGGAAATCGCTTCTTTTCCTTTTGCCGATCCGGAAGTTGTTGCCGAATTCAATGTTTTCCCACTCCTTAGCTCGATGGCGTTGACAAACTCCTTCCTAGGTGCTTCAGCTTTTCCAGGCAGAGTCCCTGGTGTTCTTTTTATAGACTCGACAGTTTGTGCAATCTGAATATCCAGTTGCTTCATGTGGGTCCATACAGCCTCATACTTCCCATTAAGATCAACATACATAGTGTCAACTTTGGAGTTGATCTCTGCTGCCACCTTTTGGTGACTCGCCATCAACTGCTGCATCATGTTCTTCAGCTCGTCTTGGGGATCGGTTACTGAAGATGAAGGCTGCGGATTTGTGAAAGGCTGGGGTTGCGAGTTTGTGAAAGACCTCCTTGGAAACGGTTCTGATTAGGAACGAATGGCCGGTTCTGGTAGTTGTTGGAGTAGTTCTTCTGAAAACCCATCTGTGGCTGATTTCCTTCCCTAGGGTAAACCTGATCCTGCGGATTCTCCACATTGGTGCTCCTATAGGACAGGTTCGAATGAGTGTTGAAACCTTGGTTGTTGAAACCGCGGTTCTGTCTGAAACCTTGTCCCGTCACAAAATTCACCTCCATCTGATCATTCCCGGTTTCTTCCCCATAGACTTGAGCGAGAAGTGCTTCCCCATTCTCGTCCACAAAGTGGACTGACTTCTGGTTCTTTTTTAGCAAAAGGTTAACCAAGGCTGCGAGCTCATCGATCTTCTTGGAGTCCACACTGTTGACCTTCTTCCTGTCGTACTCCGGGCTTTTGTTTCTGGAACTTGCGGCTAGGTTCTCAATCAGCTCCAGAGCTCCGTCCTTTGACTTAGTGTAGAAGTCACCATTACGAGCTGCATTCAGGGTGTTTCTATAGTCCCAATCTACTCCATCATAGAAGGTGCTGAGCAGCTGCTCATCACTAAACCCATGGTGAGGGCACTCGCGCTTGTACTCCTTAAACCACTCACATGCTTCATTGAAGGATTCGTCGGACCGTTGCTCGAATGAGGAGATCTTGTTCCCCAAGGCTTCGGTCTTGGATTTCGTGTAGAACTTATCCAAGAAGGCTGCTCGCGCATCAGCCCAAGTCGGTAGAGAGCCTGGTGGTAAAGATTTTAACCACTGTGATGCTTTTCCCGTAAGAGAGAAGGGGAAAAGCTTGCACTTCAAGAAATCTGGAGGCACACCATTGGAGCCGGTTGTGCTACAGATCTCTTCGAAGTTCTCGATGTGATCCATTGGAATCTCGGCAGGCAGACCGTGGAACAGGTGTTGCGTCACGAGGGCGATCATTTGAGGCTTGATCTCGTAATCTTGCCTCTGGATGGTTGGGGTAACGATCGCAGATCGATCCTGGTAGTATGTGTGAGCCGCATCTTTGTCCCCGAAAGCAGGTTGTGCAACGAATTGCCTCTCCTGTTGCAAGTGAAGCTGCTCCATGGCTGTCTTTGCAGCTGAGCTGCGATGTCTGCTTGTCCACCCATCTCTGAGTTGCCGGTGTCAGTCGTTTCTGCTTCTTGAACGGGTGTGTTGCGTTTTCTGTTTTTTCGTTCTCTCTATGCTAGCTCGTCGTTTGTCAAGCAAAGAAGGTCCTTGTTGTTTTTGCTCCTTGTGCTCCTTGTGGACATGCACCTGAAACACAAAAACAAAGAAGAAAAGAAAACGGGTTTAGTAAAGTTCTTAGTATAATAATTCAGCCGTAAACCAAAGGTGAAAATTTGGTCCCCGGCAACGGCGCCAAAAACTTGATACACGAGTTTTAAACCCTATTTCCTACTGCAAGTGCACAGCAAACGAAGTAGTACTTAGGGGTCGATCCCACGAAGACCAAGTTCACACTTTGATCTAATGAGCTAAATTAAAAGCTAGGACAATTCAATTAGGGTTTGGTTTTGTAGATAGCAAGTAACAAAAGCAGGTTGTAAAAATAATATTAAACAAGCGTTAGGTCAAGGAATTTCACAGGAGATTCAGAGCAAAGGATCAAACAACTATTCAGGCAATGATTTAAGCACAAGTCTAGAACTCAAACATAAAGATAATATCAATCCACTATCGTGGTATCAATAACTTTATCTAACAACCTAAAACCCTAATTCTCGTTGGTTTTAGAAATCGCAGACAAGCATTAAGGATAGGTTTGATTTGTTCACAATTCTCCAATACATCTACTCTCGTAGGTAATGAATAAATTGCTCACCCAAGTTTCTTCTAGCAACCTAGCAACTCTCGCTGTCTAAGTTAAACATAATATCATAAAATCAAGTGATCAATTCTATCCAAGCATTAAGAACAACAAGGGTGAAGACATCTATTTGAATAGCCTATTTGTGTTTAACCCTAAAGCTCATGAATCCCTTTGAAAAACCTTAGCCTAACTAAGAGATCTACTCAGACATAATTAAAGAAGAAGAAAAAAAATAGATTATAGAGTTCATCATAAAAGCTTGAATAGATAACAAAAGCTGAAAATAAACTTCAATAAGAACTTAATCAAAGCATAAAGATAGATAACAAAAGCTGAAAATAAACTAATAAGAACTTGATCAAAGCATAAATGTTTAAAGCTTAAAAGAGAAGAGAAACAATGTTTAGAAGCTAGAGAAGAGTGAGAGAAGAAGATGGTGTGTTTGAAGCATCAGGTGTGAGTCCAATATATAGGCCAAGGTGAAGGGGAGTAGGTGAGACGGGGAACGATCGTTCTTTGGAGAGAACGGTCGTTCTCTTGCACTTTTGTCGGTAGAGTAGGTGGGTGTAGGTGAGATGGGGAACGACCATTCTTGGATAGAACGGTCGTTCTTCACTCTTGTCGGCAAGGTAGGTGGGAGCAAGAACGGTCGTTCTACTCCAGAACGGTCGTTATCTTCAGTTGGTCCTTTTCTCGTGTTTTTCCACTTTAACTCGACTCGAACATGTCCGTAAGCGCCAAACTCCATCTGAATTCCATAAAATCTGTAAAAAGACTCGAAACAATAGAAAAGACTCGAAAAACTAACTAAAGATGCAAATCAAAACTCAAACTAAATACTAAAAACAAATCAAAATATGTTAAAAATACGTAATATCAAAAGCCTCTAAGATCGCTATCTAAAGAGTATCCTTTGACGAAACATTCTTACCATTGAAGGCATTTTTATTCAACGCTTTCCAAATGTACCACATAATCCAAGGGAAAAGATTTTGTTGTGTCTCTTATAGACCTGAATTCTTGATCCTCCAAAAGAAGTAATCCAAATTTCGGTGTAAAGAGGTACTCAGGAAGGAACCGGAGAGTATCGGCAATCAATTTTTCATTTATTGTTTGTTTTTATGATAACTTTAGCACAAAACTGGGTATCATGTTTTTCAGATGATAGTTATATAAAAATATAATTGTTCCATATCAAATGACTCGAACTAAAAAAACATGACTACATATACAATCATCTTCGATTTGTGCGTGTTATCGTTAGTGAGGAACCTAACTAATCTTTTTACATATCCATTCTAGTTTTACACTTTTACTTGATCAATTCATCATCTACATCATTTATGGTTTTCGAGTTTTTAGTTAACAACATTAACATCACATCTAAGTAGTTATGGTTCATAGGAGCTTAATATGAGCTCATTTGAACTTCTTCTTTTGATACCTAAAAAAGAAAGCCAAGAGAATCATATGAGTTCTTATTAACCTGATCACGAGCATCGGTTTCCACCCATCTTCTCTTCGCACTACCTTTATGGGCACGACAACCCTAAAGATTCGAGCTCCCTGGAATCTCGTCGCTCTGACATATTTTTGGTTCTGCTCCACCGCTCTCTTCAGTCTGATGGGGAGGATTAACCATCTTTCGACGTGTTGATCACTCTTATGAATATATGATCGTTTGATGTTGACATCTGTTTCTACGATCTGAATTTAATGTTTGAGTGATATTCTATAGAAAACAAAGAGAGTGGAAGTAATTCTACCGGAAAAATGCTAAAAATATTCTAGTTTTTCATTTTGGTCAAAATATACAATGAACTAATGCATTATAGTTCTATAATAAATGTAGCCGAGGCACTAGTATATCAACGGGTAAAATTCTAGTAGTGTTATTATTTTTTACATTGGATCAACCAGATTGATTAGACAAATTTGTAAAACCAAACATTTCATTTTCAACGACATTGAACTTCTTATCCCAAGAATACCATTTTTTGTTTTTCAGTTCCAAAGAAAATACCATATTTATCATCAATTTATTGATATTTCTTTTTGGAAATTTTGAATTAATTTTAATTTTAATCTAAAGCTTACGATGATCAACCCAAAAAAAAAAATCTTACCCTTACATGTCGTCGAGTGACCGCTGAATGAAAATGAAGAGTTTTTTACCTGCAAATCCCCAAATCGGGTAAATTAGGGTTAGGGGGAGAGAGGAATTGAAAAATCGCCGCCATGAAAAAGCTCAAGAGGAAGAAACAGATAATCGAGAACAATCCCAAGTCTAAGCAACAAGACGAAGGTGATGATGATGTAAACGACCTGTTATCTCTTATTCCTCTAGATCTAAAAACAGAGATTCTCTCGAAATTGCCAGCAAAATCCGTCGCCAAGCTTATCTCCATTTCTAAATTCTGGTTATCCACAATCCGCAGCAACGATTTCACCAAACTCTTTCTCGCTCGATCCTCAACTCGGCCGCGTCTTCTTTGCATAGTCAAACGTCGCCACGAAGACAGATATCCCTGCTGGTCTCAGTACTTTCACTCCTGCTCTCAGGACGATGCGTTTTCCGATCAACACATCACTCAAGATTCAAATCGTCTGCGCGAGTTTTCTCCACCGGTTCGAGGATTGATTTGCTGTAACTCCGATACTAGAGTGGTGGTTTGCAATCCCACCACTGGTCAGTTGGTAACTCTACGTGGGCTCAAGACTAAGAGAAGTGGGCTAGTAAGCTTCTTGGGGTACGAACCGGTTAATGATGTGTACAAAGTGTTGTTAATGACAGTGAAAGGTGTTCGCAGAAAACGCGGATCAAAGGTTGTGGCGGATGAGTATCAAGTTTTCACTTTTGGAGCTCAAAACTCAGGATGGAGATTGATCGAATGTAAGATTCCTCATCTTCCTAGTTCTCGAACTAATGTGATGTGCAAGAATGGGGTTGTGTATTACTATGCTTGGATCAACATGGATGGATGTTTGATAAGCTTTGATCTGAGAACTGAGGAGTTTGATGTCATTAAGTTACCTGAGGATATTCGACTTCTAGACTATTGTAATTTGGTGGATTACAACGGAAAGATAGGGTTAACGAGTGAGTCGTTTCGCGGCACGCTTGATCTGCGGGTTCTTGAAGATGCCAAGAAACAAGAATGGTCAAAAGTTTCTCTCTCGATTCCTTCTTGGAGAGGTTTGGTTGGGGATGACGCATTCTGGTTTAGGGGTGTACTTAGTAACGGAGAGCTTGTATTTTCAGTGCGGTCTTCCAATACATCGTTCTATATTGTCTGTTACGATCCCAAGGGAAACAACGTCCGGAAAGTTGTGATTGAAGGAATTGGAGGTGATGCTGAATGTTATCATGTCTTTTTGGATCATGTAGAGAGTCCTATGTATCTGCCAAAGGTTAGGAGAATTAATCCATTTATAGCTAGTTGAGTTCATGTAAGAAGATCCCCTGATGCTAGTAATTAAAATTAGTCCTTAGGTTTGGGATTCGTTCAATGGCATTGTATTCTTTATGGAATTATGCAAATGCAATGCTTGTGACTTAGTTTTTTGTTGACTTGATGGATATCCGATTCATCATTGTATGTTTTATGGATTATGCGAGTACAATGCTTATGATGATTTTGATTAAAGTATGTTCTAGTTTTGTGACACTTTTATATTTACACTCTAGAATTTTGATTTAACTTCCTATTTGAGAATTTGTTTTCTTTTTATCCAAAAGTAGTAAAACTCTTGGCTCTAATTTCTTTCCAAGAAGTTGATAGAATCGATAGTATCTCTAAGATTTTGGATCATTTTTCGATTTGTGTGTGCGTCTTCATGTGATCCCTATCTCTCCAAATTGTACTATGAATCTCTGAAATCCGAAAACTCTTTGAACCAACCAATTGAATGAAGAAAAATAATATATATTTAACAATGGCATTGTAATATGCCACATCATAGTAAGGTTATTTATTAATTTGTATTTCATGTTTAATAGTTTGAAGAAATATATATGTATCCTATTTACTTGAAAATGTTAATATCCACACACAAATAAAGATTACTTTTTATATAGGGCTGTTCAATACGGTAAAACCGAACCGAACCGATCCATACCGAACCGAAATAGAGTATATGGTTTGGATTTGGTAATACCGTATAAACCGTATGAATGTTATTTTTAGAAAACCGCAGTATATGGATATGGTTAGGTTTATAACCGAACAAACCGAATAAAACCGATTGAACATAAGAACTGTATAATTATATACATTATATAGAGACATTACAATAGATTTATGGCATGGATAAATAACATCTACAGTATAAGATGTATTCATTTTTCTTTCGTTTTACGATGTATTTCGAAACTAAAAATCTAATATATATGTTTTCGTTATTGTTAAAAATATATCAATTAGAGGAGAAAAGACTTTGATGGAAGACAAATATAAGACAGTCGAATAACTCTTTTTCCATCAATATTTTTTCGTTGATCTTGTTTCAAAATTTAAGCTTTAGTTTTATGTTGATTGCATTATTTGATGTTAAACAAGTGTTTCTGTTTTTTTTTTCTTTTTTTAATAATTTTTAGTATAAAACCGAAAACCGAAAGGTATTTAACCGAACCAAACCAAAGTAAGTATGGATTTAGTATGGTAGCTAAATTTTACTAACCGAAAAACCGAAAACCGAAATAAACCGAACCGAAACCGAACCGATATCCAGATTGAATACCCTATGTATATGATTTGATAAGTTATAAGATCACGTACCAAAAAAAAAAAAACAAAAACAAAACAAATTTGCTAGTAAAACTTCGTATATGCTCTTATGTATATGATTTGATAAGTTACAAATAATGATTAACTAGATTATAACCTGAGTCCCGCTCAGGTATTATATATTCATAAAATTATTCTATAATATATTTAAATTTTTTTAGTTTGTATAAAAATGTTATTTAATTTGTGGTATAACGTTCTTAAAATATTTTATACGCAAAATACAATGATTTATTAATGTATAACATGTTATTGCATAGTTGTAATTTTTTGTTTAATTTGAAAATATTTCTTAATGTGTTGCAGAATTAACATTTTGTTTTTAAAATAATGGGCTACAGTTTTAGAGTGTAATGATAGGGTATAGAGTGTAATAGTTTTTAATGACATGTTTAAATGGATGAATCTTATTAGTTAGTTTGCCCTGAATTAATCTTAGTGAGTTACGTGGCAAAGTATATTCTCAATTAATATATAGGGTATATCATTTTTTTTTAGGGTATATCATTTTGTAAACCTTAATGAGAAATTGCAACATTTAGTCGACATATGAAATAAATTTGAGGGTGAATCTGCAAATAACCAAATCGGTATAATATATATAAATCGGTAGAAATATATAAGGGTTACTTAAGAATTAGTTGGCCGACTAATTTATTTATTAGGGTTAGAGAAACAAGAACTAAAAATCGCCACGAAAGAGGACCTCTATATAAGGATTAATATTTTTTTTTTTTTCAAAGGGCTTTCGTATTAAAACAATGAAATTACAGAGCTTGGTTTGAGTTTTTTAAAATAAAAGAGTAAAGATGAAAATGGGTAGGAGAGCACAGAAGCTTACACATAAGCTCTGTGAGAGAAATTAGATTATCAATTACACACAGAGATCATGTAAGAGTAGACCAGTAGTCTAGTAGTCGAGCGCCTAAATTTGCTCCCGTATTTTTAAGAGCAGCCTATTTTTCTTTCACCATAAGTAAAACCTTGTGCAATGTTTTTTCCTTTGGCTGAAATAGACCAGAATGGTATCTGGTGTTCCTCTCTCTCCACACTTCATAAATGACAGCATTCCATAACTGAATAAGGCCCGTCGAACAGACCTTATTATTAGATGCACTTGGCAGCCATCCTATGATTGTGTTCCAATCATTTGCAGGCGGCGAGAAGGATAGTTTGTGCACTGCATTGGACCAAACAAATGCAGAGTAAATGCATTCAAAAAATAAATGGTTTCGTGTTTCTTGAGAGGTTCCACAAAGAAGGCAAATCCCTACAACATCTCCTCCCCACGCAATAATTCTGTCCATTGTTGGATTTCTGTTGAGGATGAATAACCACGAATTAGTTGAGTGTTTAGGCACAATATTTGAATTCCATATTAATCCCCACCACGCCGTTGTCGCCTTTTTTGATCGAGTCAGCTCCCACATTAAACGAGTGTTGAAATTTGGTAAAACCTTTTCACCGTGTGACCAAACGATATCATCCGCCGCATCAGAAATAGAGACAGATGAAATAAAAGAGAGGACCTGTAGGTGTTTGTCTGACCGTGCCGGTTGTAAAGACCACATGCCATCCACTATACAATCCGAGACCAAAGCATCCGAACTGATACCCAAGGAGGCAGGCCCTGATGGTCCAAGGAAATAAATTAGGCGTCCATATGGTGTCCACGGATCCCACCAGAAGTATGTTGCGTCACCCCTATGAACTTTAGTGAAAGCGAAGGATATGGCTAGCGGACGTAGTTTCAAAAGCCTTTTGAACATCCATGACGCACCAAATTGGCTTTCCTTTAATGCCCAGAACGAAGATCGATTCAAGTATTTGCTTCTTATCCATGCAACCCAAATAGAACCTGATTTTAAAAGTAGAGACCAGATGAGCTTGAGACCAAAAACCACATTCCAGTCAGAAAGGTTTCTCAAACCAAGACCACCCTCTCGCTTTGGGTAGCAGACCTCAAACCATGCCACTTTCGCTCCTGAATGTTTGTCCAAATTACCATGCCAAAGAAATGAAGAGATCAGACTTTGAACTATCTTTAAAACCTTCCCTGGGATAAAAAAAGCAGAACTCCAAAAACCAAAAATCCCAGGGATCACCGCCGAAATCAAACGCAATCTTCCTGCTAAGCTAAGATGCCTATTCATCCAGCCATGAAGCTTCTTACGAATTTGTGAAAGTAGAGGGTCACAATCCTTTACCGATAATCTTTTGGAGCACAATGGAAGACCCAAATACCTCACCGGGAGAGAGGCATTTTGTAGATGAAAGCGCTTCAGAATGTTATGTTTAACCTGATGAGAGAGACCAGAGGTAAACATTGATGTTTTGCTGATGTTAACAGAGAGCCCAGAAAGCTTCTCAAACTGGGAAAGGATTGTCAGAACTCCAGCCAAAGATTCTTCTGTTCCGTCTAGGAAGATCAGAAGGTCATCCGCGAACGCAAGATGGGTGAGGCATGTGTCCTTGCAACCAGGGTGATATCGGAATATCCCATCAACCGCTCCCCTGTTCAGCATTAGAGAAAGAATGTTCATCACTAGACCAAAGCGTAAAGGGGACATAGGATCTCCTTGTCTTAGTCCAGATTTTCCTTTGAAGAATCCCGATGTGACACCATTAATGGTTAACGAAAATGATGGAGAGCATATGCAAGCCTTCACACAAGATACAAAAGAACTTGGCATCTGATAGGCAATGAGGCATTCCAAAATGAAATCCCAGCGCACTGAGTCGAACGCTTTAGAAATATCCACTTTAAGTGTGATTCTCGGAGATAAATCATGCTTATGATATCCCAGCACAACTTCTGAGGCAAGTAGGACATTCTCAAGAAGAAGCCTGTCTTTAACGAATCCCGTTTGGTTTGGCAAAATTATCGAAGGAAGAACCCCTTTGAGCCTATCCGCCAGTATCCTCGCAATTAGTTTATACATCGTATTGAGGCATGATATAGGACGAAATTCCGAAATCAACTCAGCACCCGGGCGCTTTGGGATGAGAATCAAAGAAGTAGAATTAAGAGCAGATGGCATAAAAGGAGACGCAAAGAAATCCGAAACTGCATCTATTATCTCTTGGCCGAGAAAACTCCAAGCCGCTCTAAAAAACTCTGCCGAAAGACCATCAGGCCCTGGTGTCCTGTTCAGACCAAGAGAGAACATTGTTTTTTTAATCATCTCCCCTGTGGTTCCAGCAGAGAGACTGTGAATGTGGGCGGTTGAGCACCTCTGAACAACCACACGTTGCAGAAATCCCGGTAAATGGTAACAGTAGCTCCCTCTTACAGTGCACAGAATACCTGAAAAATGTGCAATTGCAATCTGATGCACCTCCATTAAAGACGTTGACCTTGTTCCATCCCCCCTTAACAAGTATTTAATTGCATTACAAGCATTCCTCACTTGCATTACACGATGAAAAAACTTTGTATTGAGATCACCCGCCTCTAACCACTTGATTCGTGATCTCTGTCTAAAGAAACTTTCCTCAGCCAGTCTAAGGTATATCCATAAATCCCTCGCCGTTCTCTCCAACTCCATGTTTGTGGCAGTAGGATTGTTGAGAGAAGTTATCTGAGCAGAAGCCAGAATCGAATGCGCCTCTTCCACTCGGTTCTCAATGCTACTGAACTTTGCCTTACATAAAGACTTAATCGGTCGCTTCATACCCCTCAGTTTATAGCAAAGAGTTGTAAGATTGGCCACCCTATTACCTAAGCTTAACCATTGCGCAGACATAGAAGGCAGAAACTCAGGCAAAGAAGTCAGGAAAGCCGGAAACATAAACGATCTAGTACCAAAGTCAGGTTGCGCAGAGGATAACCTAATGTAACAAGGAGTATGGTCAGAGAACTCTGGAGGCTCGAAAGTGCAGTAGCTAGAAGTAAACTGGACCGCCCACTGATCATTAATAAGACAACGATCAAGTTTTTTTCCCACCGGATCCGAGGGTCTATGATTTGACCACGTGAAAGCCGGACCTTGGGATGCCATATCAAAAAGGCCCATATCAGCCAAGCAGCAACTAAACTCCCTCATTTCTCTGGTAGAGGAGATAAGTGACCGTCTTGAAGATTCCGATGGTTGTAAAATCTCGTTGAAATCTCCACAAACTAACCAAGGAAGCGTTACCAGGTCAAAAGAGATGAAAGTATCCTGAAGAGAGTTCCACAATCGTCTTCTGTCTTCTAAAATATTAGAAGCATAAACTGCCGTAAAATAAAAGGAGACACCATCCTCCAAAATAACTTTAGTCGTAATCGATTGGTCATCCGAATATAATGGCTGCACTGAGATAGGAGATTTATAGATAATCCAGATTTTACCTAACTCCGAGTGATGATAGTTTGAGAGAACATTCCAGCCTTGTCCAATCGCCGACAAAACTGTATTTATGTTATCTTCTTTTACATGCGTCTCTAAAAGGGCCCCAAAGGAAAGATTACGAGAAGAAAGCCAGGAAGACAGGGGTCTATGTTTCCCAATATCATTAATGCCTCGCACATTCCAAAAAAGGTTCCTACCATAAAATTAGTTTTTGTGGTGACCATCCCCAATCTTCCAATTCGGGGAACCACCAGAAGACGGAGATCTGGCATTGATCTTCCTCTTTTTCATTTGCTGAGACTTTGAGTTAGAGGCGAGTTGCAGCTTAGGCGTAGAAAATTCCATAATAGCTAATCCATTCGGCATGTCCGGAGGCTCTGTTTCCGACCTGTGCGCTAGCACCTCGAAAGGATTAGGAGATATTTTCATCTCCGATATATCTCTTGTTCTAAACAGGGAATTCTGACGACTAGTCTTTGACGCAGGAAGGAAGGGGGAATCCTGCACAACGAGCTTAAGAGTGGAGGACTTAGTAGGAGACTGAACTTCTAAGGAGCTTTTCTCAACTTGAACGTGAATAGAAGGCCCTGCCGCTGGTTGACCAACTTGAGTTACATGATCGACAGCCTTTCCTTTTAATTTTTCTTCCACTGGTTGAGAAGGGCCTGCCGTTAAAACGTCATCATTTAAAGCCTTCACAGCCTCATTGCTACAGCCTCCTAAACCCACCAACACTGATGTCAGAGCATCAGAAACCGGAACCGTATTTGAAGTAGAACCTTTCACCTGCCATTTGGTTTTGCGTGGAACCTTAGTATTACCCTTGCCTTTAGGTACACCCTGACTTGCTTCACCGTCTTTTTCTTTAGAAGGGCAGAACGACTCCTTATGCCCTATTTCATTGCAGATGGGGCAGAGAGGAGGCAACCACGGGTAAGTGACATGGATCATATATAAGGATTAATATAGGTAGAAATATATAAGGATTAATATAGATTTACTTGTGATGTTAATCAAATAACTTATGTTTGTTGGTACATGTTACCATGTAAATCTATATTTGGTGTACATGTTGATCATTTTTCCTTTTTCAATTATCAATTTTTTATTAGATTAAGTGGATGGATAAACTATCCAATTCTTTCTTTATAGAAAAGACATCTCAAATGCCATTAAAAATCCAATAGATATTATTAAAAAGAGTCAAAATACCATTTTTAGTGAAGAAAAGATGGCAACATTTCTGACCATATCACAGTTTTTAACTTCGAGCGATGGAATGGAGGTAAACCGGATAATATCCGGAAACTAGTAAAAGTTCAAAAGTTTTTATGTGGGAGGAATAAAAAAAGTGACGGTATGTTACTATGTCTAATCTATTGCTTAGTTGTTGAAATGGAAATTGCATTATATGGGCTTCACATTTATTATTTAGGAGTCCACGCTCCAAATTGTAACCCAAATCGAGACTGTTGTTGGCATCTATCAGTTAAGGCGGTGATGACATCGATCAACTCGGAGCTCTTGTTCCAGTTTACCGATCACTAGCGGTTATGGTCGAAGACTCGAAGCGTCAGAGAAACGGTTGGTGAATGTTGTTAGCGTCATTAGATATTCCGTTTCCAGAGACTGAAGCTCGTAATTTCTTCCAATGTCATGTTCAAAAAGCCTTTTAATTTTGTAACAGATCTCTGATTCTCTTAATGGAACGAAAACACGTTAAAGACATCTAATGACTAATATAATCCAGGTTGGCCTCAACATTACGATGACAACAGTCAACCATCAAGATAAAGTCAACAAGACTTAACATTCACACAACACTCAACTCGAAACTACTTGGTTTGTATGAAAATAGATCCAATGATTCCTCCCATGTTAAAACTTCCAAACACAAAATCACCATTATCATTAACCAAACTGCAACAAACACTTCACCTTCACTTTACCATCAAATCCAAGTACAGACCCTCAAAGTTATATAATCTCAATCAACTAATCTTAACAACAGGTTCTGTCTTTTCTCCCAACAAAGTTCCTCACTAATAACATCAAAACCAACAACAGAGCAAAAGACTATATTTAATTCAGCAGCATAGTCATTATATAGCAACCCATGGTTCCATAACATGATATAAGTATTAAGACATGTACATAAGAATTTTTTTTTGCCACGGTATATTAGAAAAGGGTATAACTTCGACTTTTTCAACATATATAGATTTAAAAAACCCCTGACTTATAAATTACCTGCAAGAACAGATAAAGATTCTCCTTCCCCTCCCCTTAAGAACTTTTCCTTCTCGGGTGAATAACCAACTGAGTTCCTTCGAACAGGTCTGGTAAGTAACTCTCGAGGTCATCTGGTGTGTACTTTATGTACTTCCCCGCATGCCTACCACCTTCAAGCTGACTCTTGTTCCTTCCAAAGAAAGCCCGATAAGCCGGAATCACTTTCTCCGATATAGATATTCTCAGTTCTTCACGAAGCTGAGGATCAGGGACCTTCCAAGCTGTTTGAAGCCTGTATAACTCTTCGAAACTCGCATTGAAACCTCTGAACCTCTCCTTTAAAGCCATCTTCGAGGCACTACTTGAGCTGTTGTTTCTTTGTCCGTAACTCGGGCTACCACTTGAGCCTCCACTCATGCTTTCGTCCCTCAAAGCAGATAGCACTTTGCTCCACGAAGCCCTGAGGTAACCAGTAGCGTACTGACGTATCTGCCCTCTTCGTTTCCTAACCCAATCGTCACCCAAGAGTTTACCCAGCTCAGAGTCCTTCACCTTTTGAACTACGTAGTAAATGTTGTTCATCAAGAACACATGTTGCAGACCACCGTCTTCATACAGTTTTGATTTCTCTTCCAGATTTGATTCTAAGCACGTGATCAACCTCAGCATCCGTTTCGCAAGAGGAGACATCTCCTCTGTACAATCATCCCTAGATAAACCATCTAACTCATCGTTCTCCAGAAGCGAATCTAAGGTAGCTGCGTAATCCACAATCAGTTTCATGTAGTTCATCACATAACGCACCATCGGATGAACCTCACCGTTTGTGGTCGGTCTCTTCGACGTCTCGTTCCTAACGTTATTCTCAAACGCAACAAAAGTCCCTCTCGCAGCATCACCTAACGCTTCCAACACACCTTTAGCCTCATTACACACAAAATAGTCAGTAATCATCACTTCAAGATTCTGCGAGACATTAGCCAAAGCATCATACATATCAAGAATCCTAAACAGCTTCTCTGACGATCTTATCCCTATAGCAACAGCCTCTCCGAAATTCAGCAACTGCATCACACAGCTTTTAGTTGTCTCATTGAAACAAACTTCTTTGCTCGGCTCCGAACCACTGAAAATCTCGTCACAAAGCTTCTTCTCACCAGCTAAAAGAACCCTAACAGTGATCTTAACAGCTTGAATCCACTTCTTCATCTTCTCATCCATAGACTTCCAATCAATCTTCTGCACTTCTTCTATACTCAGCTTCTCCACACCAAGAATGTTCAAGCATTCATCCAACGCATCACGCCTCACTGAGCTATACACTTGAACACACTCCTTCTCATATCCAGCTCGAATCATCCTCTCCGCGATCTCTTTCAAATCTTCAACAGCAGTCGGATTAATCAAATCAACCCAAAGATCACAACCTATACTCCCTCCTCTCTCATGAAACAACCTCCTCCTACTCCCACTACCACTACCTTCTCCATCAGCAACCAAACCAAAATTCTCAAAATCCTCAACAACATCACCATCCGCGAACGACAACGAAACACGACGCATCGAGCCGTAGAGTCTCTCAGCGTCAAGAGGAACAGTGTTCCGGATCAGAATCCGTCTAAACTCATCTTCAAGCTGAGACATAGCCATCTGCAAAGCGTTATCAGCTCGGTCCACCATATCAGGCTTGTTCTCAGACGAAAGATCCTCAAGAAGAGAGATAATCTCATCAACAGCCGAAAGAAACTCAGTAGCTTCCTCTGGAGATTCATCGAACGAAAGAGAAAACGAGGAGGTACGGTGGTTACCGGAAGACGAAGACGAGTGGCGAGAGGAATCGTTTCCGCCGTCCCAGCGATGAATAACCATCTCCGCAGCTTCTAAACGCGCCAAAAGAGCGTCGTTTTGGTCAGTCATCACCGTCTTGATATTCGACAAACGGTTGTCGAAACTGGAGAAGATAAGCATCATATCTTCGCGAACCTCTTTAGGTGTGTTGAGACTCTTCACGATCTGTTGCGCCGTCGCGAGAACTCGGTCCTCGGCTCCTCCTCCGGCCGCCGTGGTTGTTGTCGCGGCCATCTACCAAAAAGGCGTTGAAGAGCGAAATACAGAAATTGGAGAGGAAGGTGAGATCAAAACGATGAGGGCATGGATTTTAGGGTTATGAACAGATCAAGCTTTGGGGGAAAACTGAAGAAGAGAGGAGTATTTTTTTTTTTCTTTGTCTAGGGTTTGAGTGAAACAACGACAGCTAAATGGGAAGACAATTGGGATATTAGTCTTTCCCGAAAAAGAAAAAGTCTTTAACGTTTTTCGCTGACCCAATCAATCATATTAACGTTGTTTTGGTATATACTGGTTATTTCCGGTTTAGTAGTCTTTTTATACTTCTAAAATTGACAATTAATAGAAAATACAGTGTGATGTGTTTGTTTTGAGTTTGAGGCTTTTAGCCATTTATATTTTTAGAGTGTGTAAGAATTGTTGTCGTACTAGAGAATTATCATTTTCAAAAAAAAAAAAATTAAATAAAAGTGGTTTAGGAATTAAGTCGTGTCGGAATGTAGAAAAAAAAAAGCAAATGAGATTTAGATAATAGGTGATTCTCTCCGGGTATGAATATTTATAAAGTAATTCACTTAAAATTATTGGTTAATATTATCTTTTTTTTTATTTATAAGTTTCTATTTGCTTTGTCAACTATATGAATTCATGTAAACATTTTAAGATGTTATATAATTTTAAGATGTTATATATCTTATTAAACATTTTTTGGTATAAAAATTTAGATAGGCACCATTATTCATTTTTATATTTATTATATGGTATATATTTCTTTGAATTGAAATACAATTATTTTTTGTTTTGGCTCAATTTTTTTATCTTAGATTTGTAAAGCTACTATTGTAAAATTTTAGTTTATTTTTTTGTTTAATTATTTTTCTTTTTCAAAATCACATTAATAAAAAGAAATAATTTTAAAACATAAAATAATTTTTGCATATATAAAAAAAGAAAATTACAAAAAGGAAAGTCTTTTTGAAGTCATACTAAAAAGAAAAAACTTTAAAATAATTTTAAAAATTAAGAAAGTAAAACTTCCCTTTATTTATATAAATATGAATACGTTTTCAAAAATTTATTAAAAATAAAAATTAAGACTTTCTTTTATTTTATCTCATTAAGGGTATGCTTGTAATCAACCACTGTAAGAATCAACGTGAGCGTGACACATATGCAAGTGACTTCTCAAATAATATTATTAAGATATTTAAAAGTTTGATATGAGTGATATAAAGTAGAAAAATAAAAGAAATGTAGGAGTAAAATAACTTTGGTATTAATGATTTCATAATTCCTTTTATGAAAATTCAGAGATACAAGAGAAAAGAAAACAGATAATGAAATATGTTAAGTGTGTTTTTATATTTTTATTGATATTCTTTCCATAAGTTTTACATATGATTTATAATTTTATATAGAAGGTTTCCCAGAAAAGTTGATAAATACATCATTCAACCAACAAATGTCCCATAAATTCGACAATTAAACTCTCAAACTCGCTGTCTGAATTGTTTTAATTTTTTTTTGTGTCCAATTGTTTTAATTTTCATGTCTAGCTTGTTGATTAAAAAAAAAAAACTCTCAAACTCTTAAATTAGAACTTGAAAAAATTGGACAACACAAATGAAACGGACCAATATGATTGTCTGATTGATTTAACAAATCATCATCAGTCTCCCATATCCAGCGTTTTGATGTTTTCAGTTGACGATAACTGAAAAATTATATATTCTCGCAAAATTACACTATTGTTGCTAAACGACAAATATTGTGTTCACACTTTACACAACCAACATACATCTACCTGTATTTTAATGTTTCAATACATCTACATGTATTGATTAATTTTTTTATGGATATGTTCTTACTAGATGCACTGAATTTGCAAACTTTAACATGATTTGCACATAAACAAAGTAAACAAATTAGTGGTAATAGTAATTCTATATTCTAATAAACTGTTGCATCATTAATCATCCCTGATAATTAACTTATAAAATTATAAGACAAAATTAAAAACTTCATATATTCGAAGGGGGAAAAAAAAGAGAGAAAAATATAGGACCGCCATCTTTGACACAAAATGCATTAAATGAAAATTAATATACACTTTTTCTGACATTTCTCCAGATCCCACCTTCCCATCTGAATAAGATGGTTTTGCGTTTACACTGAAATACGCAAATTATACCAACATTTTGTAATTTAATTGCATAACATATATCCCAATTTAATAGTCAATTAAATCTGCTAATTTCAAGACTTTGATTTTTCCAGCTTGTTTTTATTTGCAATGAATCACTCAACAATCAAGATTCAATATACATTGGTCCTTTGTGCTATAAGAAGTAATAACAAATCTTATACCTTTATTGATAAAGAATCAGAAACAAGAATAGAAACCATTACATGATCAAACTATTTCCCTGTGTTATACATATATATATCTTTAGCGCAAAGAAGCCAAAACACTTGAGAGTTGATTTAACCCAAGACAAAGAAAACAGAGCTCTGCTTCTACTTCTACTTCTACACCATTCTGATTCACCAATAACCTCCACAAGAACACTTCCCTTCTTTGAAATGATGGAACCTGCTCGCGTCTCTCACTACAATCTCTCTACCTGTAATCAAAGATATAAACTCAACCACCTTGTGACAATCTTTGCATATCCTATGGTTCTGAGTTATCTGCAATGGACTCCACTCCGGCGTATTCACCAATCCATAAGCTATCGCCAGCTTCTCGCTGTGATAACTCACTACTTGTTGCTCTTCATACACATCCACGTCTGGTAAAAGGTTCTTCTCCTCCGCGGAGTACCCATACTCGGAAACTTCTTCCATTAGCTCATCAACTTTTTGGTATATTTGCCTGTTTCCATCATTTTGAAGTTAACACATTGAAGAAGTTACATACAAGATTATACTATATAGTCACAAAAATGTTACCTTTTCACCGTCTCATTGTAAGAATCACACTCGTCTCCTGAAAGAAAACTGTGAGTCTGATCTCCAACCTCGACCCAAGTACAAGCCGGCATCATTCTCAAACCTTTGCTCTCCAACGTATCCAAAACTTCTGCAGCTTCTGCAGTTTTCCCCATACTGCTGTACACATTATACATCACAACGTAGCTTCCGAGCTTCTCAGGCTCCATTCCATATAGTTTTTCAGCAACCACTCTTCCGAGTTCTAAGTTTCCATGCATCCTACAAGCATTCAATAGAGCTGCCCACATATTAACCGTCGGTTTCAAAGGAGCCCTTCTGATGAAAGCAATGGCTTCATCTATTAAACCGTCTCTACCCAAAATCTCAACCATGCAAGCATAGTGCATTGCCCTTGGTTTGATCCCGTGAACCTCACTCATCGACAGAAAAATATCCCATCCACGTTCAGATAAACCAGAGTAGGCGCAAGCTGATAGAACCGCAAGGAACGTGACATGGTTTGGAGCCACTTTTGCAGTCAGCATTTTCTCAAACAAGTTAACCGCATCTGCTCCTCGACCATGATTCGCATATCCACCCATCAAAGCGTTCCATGAGATTATATTTTTCCTCGGCAACTTATCAAACACGTATCTAGCAGTATCTACTCTACCCCATTTGCTATAAAAATCTACAAGAGCCGTGTTAGCGACGATCTCCGACTCAAAACCGCTCCGAATCAAACGAGCGTGTGCTTGCTTAGTAAGTTCAATCTTCGCAAGCCTTGTGGAGATTCTTATCATTATCGAAAGTGTGAATTGATCCATAGACACACCAGAGTCTCGCATCTCATACAACAAACACAAAGCTTCCTCGCTATAACCATGAAGTGCATAACCTGCAATGATGTTATTCCAAGCAACTGTAGTCTTCTCAGGCATATCATCGAAAACACATCGAGCATCTTCAACATCCCCACACTTACTATACATATCAATCAACCCACACGACACAAACGTGTCACCAACGGCTCCTAACTTCAACGCACAGACGTGTAATTGTTTCCCCACATCAATAGACCCTAACCCAGCGGAGGCACGTAACATGACAGCGAACGTGTGAGTCTCACTATCGGAAAGCTCCTCCCACATCACCTTAAAAAGCTGAAAAGCTTCAAGATAATTACCAAAGTTAACAAACCCAGAGATAATCGAGTTATAAGTAAACAAGGTTCTCTCAGGCATTTCATCGAATAACCTACGTGCGTCTATAATCATCCCACACTTCACATGCATCATCAAGATTCTGTTCATCATGTATTGCTCCGGCTCAAACCCATTACTCATCATATACCCATAAACCCTTTTCACGCACCGAATCGATCTCAAACGAATACAAGCTTCAACCAAAGCATCGTACGTACTAACCCCAACACGAACACTACCACGAATCTCCAGAACCTCAAACAATTCAAACGCCTCTCTCAACCTATTACACAAGACGAACTTCTCGATCTGACTACACAAGGCGACGCTAGATTTCCTGATCTGGGTATCATCAAAAACCGGAACTTTCGACTCCACAACATCGGTTTCTCTAATGGGTTCGGGTTTAAGCTTCGGCTTTGGCTTCAGACCTTGGACTAGAGAAGAACAAGTGATCTTCGCAAATGGGTTCTTCCATCTTCGTCGACGGAGCGAGAAATCGTATCTAGAAAACCGCGGGAAATTGAATGCATTGGGATTGGAATAAGAAGACTCTCGACAATTACTCTGGTTATCGTCTAGCCTTAAGCTCTGATAAAACGCGAGTGGAATCTCCATGATTGGAGGGAATGAGAGGATCAATGAGAGAACCGGAGAAAGCAGAGGATCCAGACCATTGTGATCGGATTACTACAACTTTTAGGAACCGCCGATAAAAAAAAAAGTTCCTTTAACCGATGGATGGATTTGTTGATTCGTTAAAAGGGTTTTGTTTTTGAGAAGGAAGAAAAATGATTTGAAAAATAGAGAGAAGAGCAATCACAGCATTGGGAGCTCCGCTAGTGGCAGTTGGGGAAGGTTTAGACTTTGAAGAGAGAAGCAGGGTGGTAATGAAGCGACGTCATTTTTGTTATTACCAGATCTATAATCACGCGCCACTTTTATTACGACGTCGTTTTGGTGTTTACGGAGTGATCTAATCACGCGCCACTGTTTTCTTGCTCTTACCTTAATTGTTGTAATTCAAATTAATTAACTAGTTTGATCTCAGAACTTTGGCGTTGACTGAGAACAGTTTTTTTTTCTTTCAAAAAATTGTATGTTTTCTATGTATTTTGTAATTACTGAAAATCGTTTGACAGGATTCACTATAAAAAAAAATTCAAAATATTGGTGTTGGATCTCCTACACGGAATTTGATGGACAAATTTAAACTTAAATGGGCTGATTAAGCGAACCAATGAGCATGAGAAACCCATTTCTTGTCTCAATACTTTGCAAACCTATCAATTTGATAATCTACTACTTCATTTTTTTTTTTTTATAACCCAATGTCCGGACTGACTAGGCCTGTCGGGCCTAAGCCCTATGCCGCCAGGAATTTTTAAACCTCCACTTAAGGGCCTCCTAGTACGTGAAGCAGTCTGGGGCGCCAGAGCAAGTCCGCATGTAAATTCCCTGGTGGCCCCAAACAATTGTTTGCAGCGAGGAGGCTCGAACCCGGGCGTATTGGAACAAGTCCTCAACCACGAAATCCTTACCACTCGCCCAACTGAGTGGGGTTTCTACTACTTCATCTTATTATTCAAAGTCTTAGATTTCGAATGATCATATCAATATCGTGAATCTTGATAGTAAATGTCGAGACTAAAGTCGTACATAGAGCTGCATGCATTATGATATGCGCTTTGATCATAGGAGAAAAGTTGAAAGTTCGTCTAAATGACTTCAACTAATAAAGCAACAATTTTGATAAGTTTATAAACCTAATATGCAATAGATATATGGTAAATAAATAAAATGAATAGTAGATACAAATTTAGATGAACAACTATAAAGAAAATCGAAACACAATTGATACTTTAAACTGGGATACAAGTTGTTGGAGTAGATGATGCCCCGATTATTTACATATGAGTTGTTGTAAAAGTACTATAAAACTATACATCATTAAAGGAAATCAGTTAGGGGTTGAAAGCTATGCTTATGAGTTATGATTGCATAGTTCTCCACATCTTTAGCAATTATGATTTTGGAGACATGATATAAGAACCGGTGGTGTTCTTATATTGATGGACAAGAGGATGGAGCCATGAGATGGTGTTCACTCTTTCTCTTGGCTAGTTGATGATTGATGGTGAAAATCTACACAATGGCGTTCGCTTCTCTTGTGTTGGATCAATGGAATGGGATGCGATGGTGGATTGAATCACGACACAAAGGAGTTGGCTCTTCCTTTGATACGGTGCAGCTCCTACTCTTGAACGAATCACACGAACAAGAACAAGAACAAGTGCTTGAGAATTCTCTTCTCGGTTTACTCTAGGGCAAACTGACTCATATATTAATCAAGGCAAAAAGTGGTGGCTACAAGAGCTGAAAGGGACCTTATTAAATAGTCCAGCAGCCTGAACCTTCTAGGGTTCGACACAAAGAAAACTACAAGCTAAGACTCGAACAACAGGACTTGTAAATCGTAAATAAAGAAAAACAACAAGGCGTCCAACATGGAGCCATTTATGGAAACTATGAGTTCGATGCTAAAAACATAAAGAACACGAAAATAAACTAAGTGTTTGATGCACCGGTTCCTCCTGCGAGAACAGAATAATAATTATAAACCTTAGCTTTGTGGTTAATCGCTTGGAATGGTGCATGACCTTCATTGGAGACGTGATCTTCATTGCGTGAAGCCTTGGTGTCCTCGTGGTCCTGTTCTTGGAGTTCTTGATCTTTGATCTTGATAGCTTCTTCTCCACTCAACTTGATTTGTCCAAAGTCTTCAGCTAGGTTCTTGATGATGGTGTTAGGTGAGAGTTCCTCTAGTGTAGCCTCTTGGTCTTTTACGAGGTGTGCTTGTCCTTTTGGAGTTTGCTCTTGCTCGGTCTCTTTGGAATCAGTCCAGCCGAGTTCTTCAGGCTCCAAGGAGTAGATGTGGGCTTGTACAGCTGCATTGAGTCTCCTTCTTAGTTGCTTGGACTTGGACCTTGTCATGGGGCCTTCCAATACGGTTGGTGGCTCTGGTTCTGATTGGATGTTTACATCAGATTGGATGTTTACATCAAGACATGAACTCGAGTTCTTGGCCCCTTCTCTCATCAATGAATCTCACTCCTAATTAAACCTCAAATCAATGATTTTTTTGGTTTGTTTTATCTGTTGTGGATCTTCATATCCATATCCATGTTAACTAGGTAAGATTGATTAATTAATTCTGATTAGAAAAGATTTTGGTTGGTGCAAGAAATTAACTAGTAAACCATTTGATAATTCAAGTGTTTATTATAGGTAATTACTGTACATAAAATGTTCACAAGATTTCCATAAACACGAGATTTGTCAAAATTTTCACCAAATCTATTGTTTTCTTATTATTTCTGAAGTTTAATAAGTATCATTGTGATTCTTTACGATATTCTCAAAAATCCATAAGTGCCAATATTTAGTTCTTCATCATATTGGACACATCTTTGGATGCTTTAGTCATATTTATGGTTTTGCTTTCCTCTTTTATTGTATTTCTCTTGATTTTGCTCTCTACTTGGATCTATTTTCTTTGTTATGTTGTATAGCTGTTTTTATTCATTCTTTGTATTGTTCCATTTAGATGAAAAATAATGAATTGAAACGATATAAAACATAAGAAAACACAAAAAGGTAGATCCAAGTGTGAATCATATGAAAACTTTGACTGAACTTTATTTTTGTCATTACTTTCCTTAACATTTTCAAGAGACAGACTACAAAGTTTATATATAAGCCTAAGAAGGATTTAGAGTCTAGGTCATGACTGTCAATTGAGTCATTTTTTAAAGTTACACAAAAGAATTGGTTTGAAGGTTTTAGCTTGTTCTGTCCAAAGATAACACTTTTGATGTTTGCGTCTGAACATTTACAAGAGACAATTACAAAGTTTATATAAAAGCCTTAGAAGGATTTAGAGTCTAGGTCACAACTATCAAGTTGAGTCATCTTTTAAGGATAAAAATCTTTTAAGGATAAAAGAGTAGTTAGGTATAAGCATATTCTCTTTTCTTTTGCTTTGGAGTGCATGCACAATTTTTGTTCATGTTGTAGGTTTTGGCTTGTTCTGCCAGAGGTAACAGTTTTGATGTTTGGGTCTGAACTGGATTGAACTTGTTGCTCACTATTATCCCCTCAAACTTGTGATTGCATAGTTCTCCACATGATTACAAATTATGATTTTGGAGACATGAACATAAGTTCCTTGCCTACTCTCGTAAATGAATCTCAGTAGTCCTGATTAAACTTCAAATCAATGATATTTAGTTTTCTTTACTTAATTGTTATGGATCTTCATATACTTTTCCATGTTAACTAGGTAAACTTGATTAATTAATTCTGATTAGAAATTTTTTTGGTTGGTGCAGTAAACTAGTAAAACATCTGATGATTCAAATGTTTATCATAATTCTTTATTATACATAAAACGTTCACAAGATTCCCACAAGCACGAGATTAATTTGTCGAACTTTTCATCAAATATGTTGTTTTCCTACTCTTTTTTAAACATAATCAGTAAGATAAGAGATCCGAATGTGTTTTCTTCAAGGCATTTTTCTCTTGAAATAAAGAATGGATTTTTGTACCTGTGCAACACTCCATGGCCATGGCAGAAAACCATGCCTTTGCATAGTTGGTACATCAACGACTGCAATCTAGATTTCAAAAAATGGTATCTTTTTAGCTTATTGAGTGAGAATTGAAGGTAAAAAAGGACAAAAGCTCCAAATTTTAAAAACCTTGACAGTGTTCTTCTGAATGTTCTGTCCATAACCGTTTTGGACTACTCTTCTTCCGCCAGCACCAACCCCAGAATCTCGTCCGCCAAAACCAGAAAATTCTCCAAAAGCAGGACCTCTGAAACCAGGACCTCGACCTCCGCGGCCTTTTCGGGGAGGAGGATCAACGTGTTGCTCCTCTTCATCGTCTTGCTCCTCCTCGTCTTGTTGCTCCTCGACGTCTTTCCCAGATATGTAATCGAGACCGCCTCCATTATGATTACCAGACCAAGGGCCGGAAGAAAGGTGCAGGTGTAAGAGTAAGAGTTTCTCCAGGCAAAATAACTTTCTAATTCCAACTATGACACCATACCTTCTTCTTTGGAAAAAGAAACAGATCGTTGTGGGTTTTCTTCGATGGATATATCAAAACAACGTAAAAGCCTCCATTTATCAGATATTCAATATCATCCACAAACCCACCATCTCCAGTCATCAGTACTAGGGTTCTTGGACTAGGACTATCTTTATTAATGTTATACCACGCTTTGATTCTTTTTTGTTTTAGCTTGTTCTGTCCAGAGATAACACTTTTGATGTTTGAGTCTGAACATTTACAAGATACGATTACAAAGTTTATATAAGAGCTTTAGAAGAATTTAGAGTCTAGGTCACAACTATCAACTTGAGTCATCTTTTAAGGATACAAATCTTTTAAGAATAAAAGTGTATTAAATTAGTTAGGTATGAGCATATTCTCTTTTCTTTTGCTTTGGAGTGCATGTACAATTTTTGTACATGTTGTAGGTTTTGGCTTGTTCTACCAGAGGTAACAATTTTGATGTTTGTGTCTGAACTGGATTGAGCTTGTTGCTCACTATTACCCCCTCAAACTTGTGATTGCATAGTTCTCCACATGATTACAAATTGTGATTTTGTAGACATGAATTTAAGTTCTTGGCCTACTCTCGTAAATGAATCTCAGTAGTCCTGATTAAACTTTAAATCAATGATATTTAGTTTTCTTTATTTAATTATTGTGGATCGTCATATACTTTTCCATGTTAACTAGGTAAATTTGATTAATTAGTTCTGACAAGAAATTTTTTGGGTCGGTGCAGTAAACCAGTAAAACATCTGATGATTCAAATCTTTATCATAATTCCTTATTATACATAAAACGTTCACAAGATTCCCATAAGCACGAGATTTGTCGAACTTTTCATCAAATCTATTGTTTTCCTACTCTTTTTTAAATCTAATCAGTATCACCACCTCCACGATACTCTTAAAAATCCATAAGTGCCAATTTTTATTTGGGAGAATTTGCTAAAAGTCAAGATTTTGGACATAAATTAGGAAATCAGCAAAGAGAAAAAGTGTTTTGCGTAAATGGTATAAGGGTACCAAAATAAATGAGGTGGCATGTTTTTTTGTTAGCTCAACGAAAGCATGCGTGTGGGGGAGAAATGAAAGCAAAGGAAATTTAATTGAAAACTAAGTTGTGATTGTTAGCTGGAATAAAAACAAGAATAAATGCAGGTTTTCAACAATTGAAGGCAATATGGAGTTAATAAACTTATCAAAAAAGGAAAAAAACAAATGTGTGGCCATAGTGGATCATGAGTGGGTTGTGTAATTTAATTACATGGATGATGACGTAAACGTGATCGAGCAGGACTGATGTGGTGAATGAAACCAAGGGTGATGTCTGCAGTTAGCCAGTGTTGAACGAAGGAGATAATCATCGTCCATATTACGTATCTATGATTTTAATAACATGATTTGAAATGACGTTGCATGTAATTAGATGTTACATGCATATATTATTGCATGTGGTATGTTACGTGTAGATGTAGAATGTGATAAAAAAAAATTACGTTGATATATTTATTGCATGTAATTAGATATTTAATGCATGTATTATTGCATGTGGTGTGTTACGTGTATATGTGTATTGCGACATGAGACAATTATGCTGATATATTTATATTTGTACATTTTCACATATAAAATTTAGAATAGTTTAAAGTTATCTAACAAAAACTACCCTCTAATACTCAAGTTTACATGAAATATAACGTAGTAGCGTGCATCATCATCATATCATATGAACATCTAAATATCATCCAACATAAAAAGATATAGATATCTACTTTATAATATATTGTTATCTTTTAAGCAATAAAAGTTTTGAAGTTTGCACCTTAAAAGATTTTAGATTATAAAATTCCTTATTTTTTTTCTCATGCTTTTCTTTTCTACTTTGCCTCACTGCTTTTAATATTTGAGAATTTTCTTCCATCTTCTTATTTGAGAGTTCACTTTTATCATAGGCGTGAGATAGACTCCTCCTCCAAGGTAATAAAAATCACCAATATATGTTTATTGTAAGTTTGTAACTAGTAAGAGAACTGCTGGGGCATCTAAATCGAATTGAGTTTAGACTGATGAATCTGAAGTAAGTTTGGACTGAATCTGAACTAAATCGTCGAAATGAGCTAAGTGCTTTTTTTCTTTCTGACACACTTAAATGATACAAATTTCATCTGTGCATTCTCCAACACAGTGTCTTTCAAAAACCCAGTTGATTTTTTTCACTCTCCATCTTCATGATGAATAAAAAGTATTTAACTTTTGTAATAAGTGGAAAGTGACGTCATACAAATTTTATAAAAATAGACATCGTTGAATTTTCTTTGCCGACAGGAAGTGTCAATTATTAATCTTCCTCACCATTAGTAAATAGGAAGTGAAGACAACTTTTTCATGTATTATTATCTCTTTGGCTCTTTTGGTTATCATCCCTTACTTCACTGGTCCTGTTCTTCAATTTCATCATGCTCCCACTCATGGCTTCTTCTTCTTCTTCATCTCTGTCTCGTACTTGGAACTACCAAGTCTTCCCAAGCTTCTGCGGAGGAGACGTCCGCAGAGGCTTTCTCAGTCACGTTCTAAAAGAGTTCAGAAGCAAGGGAATCACGCTATTTATTGATAACGACATGCAGCGAGGCGCATCAATCGGTCCTGAGCTAGTACAAGCGATCAGAGAGTCAAGGGTTGCGATTGTCTTGCTCTCGACTAACTACGCTTCAAGCTGGTGTTTGGATGAGCTAGTGGAGATCATGAAGTGCAAGAAAGAGAATCAACAAACAGTGATGACTATTTTCTATGATGTGGATCCATCTGACGTGAGGAAGCAGACCGGAGATTTCGGGCATGCCTTTGAGGAAACATGTATTGGAAAAACAAAAGAGGTGAAAGAGAGATGGAGTCAAGCTCTGAAGGATGTCGCAAATATAGCTGGATACGACTCTCGCAACTGGTTCGTTTACGTTTTCTTCAATTTGCATATTTTTTTTTTTTTTTTTTGTGATGACAGCCAGTTTCAATGGAGGCTTCGTTCTTTTTTTAAAAATTTATTTTTATATATATTTTGGTTAGGGACTATGAAGCTGACTTGATCAACAAGATTGCCCTAGATGTTATGGGTGTGTTGGACTTTACCCCATCAAGGGATTTTGATGACTTTATTGGCTTAGGAGCTCGTATCACGGAGATTATTTCGTTGTTAAACCTACAATCTGATGAGGTTAAGATGATAGGGATTTTGGGTCCTGCGGGGATTGGTAAGACGACCACTGCCAGAGCTTTATATGGCCAACTCTCATGTCGTTTTCCATTCAGCGTGTTTATGGAGAATATCAGAGGAAGTTATGCGCGGCTTTGTTATGATGACTATCAGTTGAAGTTGTGTTTGCAGAAGCAGTTGCTCTCTCAAATTGTCAACGAAACGGATATTGAGGTTCGTCACTTAGGAGTGGCTCCACAAAAGCTGAGAGACAAAAAGGTGTTGCTTGTTCTTGATGAAGTGGATTGCTTGTGGCAACTGAATGCAGTGGCCAACCAGCCTGGATGGTTTGGTCGGGGAAGTAGGATTATCATTACAAGTGAAGATAGAAGAGTTTTCAAAGCACATGGGATCAATCAAATTTACGAGATGAAGTTTCCAACTAAAAAAGAGTCTCTTCAAATCTTCTGCTTATATGCTTTTGGTCAAAATTTCCCTTGCGATGGTTTTGAAGCGCTTGCTCGCGAAGTTACTGGCCTTGCTGGTGATCTTCCTTTAGGCCTGAAAGTAATGGGATCGTATTTACAAGGAATGTCCATGGACGAGTGGAAAGAGGCACTGCCAAGACTCAGGTCTAGCCTTGACAGAGAAATTGAATCAACTTTAAGATTCAGCTACGATGCCTTAAGTGATAAAGATAAAACTCTTTTTCTGTATATTGCGTGTTTCTTTGTTGGTTTCGAGATTGATCGCGTTAAGAGTGTTCTTGCAAAAAGCGGCTTGGAGGTCAACCACGGGATTCAAGTCCTAGCTCATAATTTCCTCATATATATAGAAGATGGGGTGCTGAAAATGCATCCTTTGTTGCAACAATTGGGTAGAGAAATTGTGTATAAACAGTCTCCTGGCGAGCCTGAAAAACGATAGTTCTTGATGGATAGCACAGAGATTTGTGATTTATTTAAGGAAAATACTGTAAGTTTTTTTTCTTTTTCTTTTCCTCACATAGTCTTGTCTCTTGTGGATCCTTGGTTTTAAGTTGAGACTTTGTTCCTTTTGAATCAGGGTACTGGAACTGTTTTTAGGCATATATTTCGAACCTCCAGATGGAGAGGAAATCCAAATAAATGAAAAAGCTTTTGAAGGGATGAATAATCTCCAGTTTTTATTAGTGCACTCTGACCGTTTATGCTTACCCAAAGGCCTCAACTGTTTACCCAACAAACTGAGATTCTTACTTTGGGATTATTTTCCACTGAGATTTTTGCCTTCTAAGTTCTCTGGCGAGTTTCTTGTCCAACTTGTTATACGCAACAGCAAACTTGAGAAGCTTTGGGATGGAATCAAAGTAAGTAGTGTGCATTATTCATAAAGCACGATTTGTCATTTCTCTAACATACCAAACATGTCTTATCTCTTTTTGTATAGCCACTCCAATGTCTCAAGCTGATGAATTTGAGTGGATCCGAGGATCTTAAAGAGATTCCAGATCTCTCAAAAGCCACTAACCTCGAGGAATTATATCTCAATGAGTGCTCAAGTTTTCTAGAGCTCAACAACACTATCGGAACTGTTACTAAACTTAAGAGATTGGGGCTTAGAAGTTGCGGCCTCTTGAAGGAACTCCCTTTCTCTATTGGCAATGCCACAGATCTCCAAGATTTGAGTCTTTACAATTGCAAAAGCTTGGAATTGGATCTCAGATATTGCGAGAATTTGGTGACACTCCCCTCCTCTATTGGTAACCTTCACAAGCTGCGGAAGTTGAAGATGTTTGGATGCGTAAAGCTAGAGACGTTTCCTACCAAGATCAACCTGAAATCTCTTTCTGAATTTTCTCTTGGGGGATGTACACGTTTGAAAACGCTTCCAGATATTTCAACAAGCATCAAGGAACTCGATCTGAGTGATACTGCGATTGAGGAAGTCCCCTCATCAATCAGCTCTTGGTCTTGTCTTTCAAGATTGGATATGTCAGGGTGTAGAAACCTCAAAGAGTTTCCAAATGTTCCTGACAGCATTGTAGATTTGGAGTTGAGCAAGACAGGGATAAAGGAAGTTCCTCCAAGGATTGAGAATCTTTTCCGTCTGCGTAGACTAATTATGTATGGATGCAAGAGGTTGAACAATATATCCCCAAACATCTCTAAGTTGGAGAATCTTCAATATTTAGAGATGATTAGGTATGGCACTCATGGTAAGGATAATGAGATCGGTGACGAGGGCGGTGTTGGTGGAGAGGATGGCGAAAATGGTGATGGTGATGGATTTTTTAAAGCAGTAATCGAGTGGTTACCTCCTGATAATGATGATGATGGTTCATGGAGGCGCAGTTGGGAATTACGGTCAGACTTTAACATTCACTACATTTTACCGATATGTCTACCGGAGAAGGCTCTTACATCTCTAAGATCATTCGAAGGTAATTGTCTCAAGACTATTCCAGATTGCATCAGCCGTCTCTCCGGATTAACTAAGCTTGACATCAGAGAATGTAGAAAGCTCGTAGCCCTTCCACAGCTTCCGAGTTCCCTTTTATCTCTTGATGCAAGAAACTGTGAATCTTTGAAGAAATTCGACTGCTCTTTTCAAAATCCAGAGGTTTGTCTAAATTTTGCTAACTGCATCAACCTCAATCAAGAAGCGAGAGAGCTCATCCAGGCATCATCCTGCAAGTATGCCCTCTTACCGGGTGTAGAAGTTCCTGCACACCTCACTCACCAAGCTACTTCAGGTTCTCTAACTATCAGTTTGACTCCAAGGCCTCTACCTTCACACTTCACACTTAAAGCTTGCATTTTGCTGTCAAAATGCAATATTAATCTCGAGGATCACATTCATGATGATGATGAAGAGGATGATCACATTGATGATGATGATGAAGAGCATGTTAGTTCATTCGTGCGTGTGTCGTGTCGCGTCAGGGGTAAACAAAATGGCCTCATTGTTCGATATGGATCAAAGCTGCTCGAAATGCCAGCTGTACTCAGAGATACAGAGCATATATACATATTTGAAGACTCATTCTCTCTAAACCAGGATTGTCCTGAAGCCAAAGAAACCACTTTGAGTGAGCTTGTGTTTACGTTCGTAGTCCATGATGAAACCTGGAAAGTGAAAGGCTGCGGTGTACAACTTTTGAAGGTCTCTCATGGTATTCTTGACGGAAAAGAAGCTGAATATGAAGAATGTATGGACATAAACACAGAGGCAAACAATGAAACTGAAGAAGGAGAAGGATCTGGAGGAGATAATGATGCAGAACCGAGGAGAAGGAAACGATTGAGGTCATTGGAAAAATGCGTTTTCGTTGTTAAAAAATTGAGGCTAAGTCACTTTCTCTCTAAACTCCGGAAACGAAAAAGCGAAAACCATTCTTGATACATGTGCCTCATAGTTTCGTATACCAAAACCACAACCAACAAGAAAACTGAAATCGTGTGACACCTGTCTCCGCAACAGAATGGGAGGCATTGTGTCGAAGATTAATCTCAGGTAAGAATCTCAATGCTTGTCCTCCTTGAGACTTTTTTTGAAACTTTGTATATAGCTGAAACCAACAGAATGGGGTCAGACCCTGTTTGATTTTTCCTTAGTTCTGTACAGTTTGGAATTTTTTGCTCTTCAACAGAAACAAAAGCTTATGAATAATTAATCTTGTAGCAGAATAGAAATCCTAATTCCATTGAATCACTATCAATGTCATGGTGTGACGTTATCATACATGGCACGGGATAAATTCTATAATATCATCTTTTATGAGTCATTGACCAGAATTTTTTCTGCAATGTGCAAGTGGATGCAGTGCTGGATAAAACGAACGATAAGCTTCTGGAAAGATTGGGGAACGTCTTACATGTGAGACTGAGTACATCTGCCAAGGGGAAGAGCCAAATTTCATAGCAGAAGATGAACAAGTAAAGCACTTTTCATACGAACTTGGATTGTTCTTGGATTTCATTATTCTGTTCTTCTAGTTGAATTTGTAATTACGAACTTGGATTGTTCTTGGATTTCATTATTCTGTTCTTCTAGTTGAATTTGTAAAACGAGACTAATGGAGGTGCTCTAACCATCTCGTTTAGTTGATTATCATTTAAAGTGCGAGAGAGACGAGAGTCTCAACATATATATCTCGATCATATTGACGTTTTCTTTTCTCTTTCTTTTTGTTTCCCTTTTGCAAGTTGCTTGATAAGCACTGGACTTGAACATGTGGCCAACAAGTTTTGTCCGTAAGTTCTCCGAGATCCACTTGTCTGACGTATCCATCATCCTGTCCAACGATGTTTACTGTGTTGCGGTTCCTCCTTTTATCGAAAAGCATGACGACTGTTTTCACCTCGTCAATGAAGAAACTCCGGTAACTTCTCGTACTAAGTGAAGTCAGAATCTAACCGTATGATTCCTCCTCCACTGTCAAGAACTTACTCCACGACACCTTTTCGGCCTCAATCTGTCCAACAAACATGGATATGCTTATATAAAGCCGCAGGCTTCTCTTCTCTATACACAACATAGAGTCACAAGGCTACCCAAATATCCAAACGACAGAGGCAGAAGTGGCTCAAATATCTCTTTTGTAAAATCAGAACTGGTTATGTGATGTAGCACACCATTAACAGTAAGTGTCGTTTCCCTTGACGGCAGAGGTAAAAGCTAACAGATTGTGATCCTTCTGTCCGTGGGTTCCTTTGTTGCAATTGATGCTTTAACAATGTGATGTGTCCATCTACGCGAGCTTTTTAGTTAATGTTCAAAAAACAAAGCTTTGATCTACCAAAATCCCTTTGAAGATTTGTGATCATCGTTCTTTTTTGGCCCTTTATTGTTTTCTCTGATCCTTGCGGCTAAAGGTATATGTGCTCATAAACCCTAAATAAAGTGGGCCAACCGTGGGCTTCTTAATACAATCGGGCTTTTAATTATGTTGTAAAACCATCAAATAATGACTCAACGAGTGACAGTTTGTAATAAATTATTTTTTTTTTTTCAATTTTTTGAAAACGTTCCAAGTAAAAGTATTTACGAAAATCAAAATCTGATAAATCTCTGAGAAAAACAAATGTCGAATTCAACAAACGAAACCCTAGAAGCGAAAAGAGGCAATTGTATGACAAAATCTCCAACGTGAACCAGCGAACGGAGCCGTCACAGGAATGGGAGACGATGGCTCAAGCCTGGGTCACCGCCTTCCCGGACGCCAAAGCCGTCGTAAGTGCCGGCGAAGTCGAGACATGGATCGGCTCCAACTTCGACTCCTTGCCGGCGGATCTCCGTCACAGGCCTCGCTCGGAGCTCGTGGATCGTCTCCTCTCCATCCAACATTACATGAGACCAACACCATCAGATCAGAACGAGGTAAGTACCTGTCTTCTCGATACTCTTTTTGAAAAAATCCGACATTGAACATTAATCTTGTGTGTTTTGTCTTTTTTAGCCAAATGTTGAAGAGAATCAAACAGATCAACATCCAGCTCGGTTTCAGAGGACTGATCAGTGGTTACCAGTGTACTCATGGTTAGAGTCTTTGGATAATGGAGAGTTGGTTAAGTCAAAGGACATCTCTGAGTGGCTTGATGCGAATCCAGAGGTTAAAGAAGAGCTCTCTTCAAGGCATTCTCGTTATCATTTGACTCATTATGTCAAGAAATGTCATCTCAAGATACTTAAAAGGAAGGAGAAGAAGGTAAACCAAGAAAACCTACTCTTGCGTTTTTCTTGATTTGTTTGGTGTTGTAATTAGCTGTTTCTTGAATCAGGGATTGATTAGGCTGAGCAGAGAAACTGCAATGGAAGTTCACAAAGAGTTTGGCGAGAAACACTATAATGCTACACTTTCTGGTAATGCTATTTCCTCTTTGATCAAGTTCGTAGGACTGTACCTATCTACTTCGTATCTAGTAAAATATCCGAGTGGAGCTTAAAGCTAGGAACTTTGGATGTCTAGTAATATTTGATCTGAACCGAAACCCAAAAAATCCAAAATTAATCAAACATACTAATAGTTTTTACCTGACTTAGGTTAATTTAGATACTTTTGAGTAATTGCGGTAAGTTTCTGTAGTTTTTATAATAGACTTTTTAGTTAATTTATATATATTTCGGTAGTTTGTGTAGTTTTCTACTGGTGGTTTTGGATAATTTGGATACTTTCGAGTATTTTTGTATACTTTTACATTGTTTTTTTGGATATTTTGGTACTTTCGGATATAACCCGACCTAAAACATAAAAATATTCGAATGGGACTTATAGCCTAACACCGGAAAACTCGAAAACCCAAACGTTCAACCCTGCAAGTTCCTTAGTACCAAAACACTCGTGTTGAGAATGTGCTGGTTGGATTTGATTCCATAGTGTGAAGTATGGCTATGAGATTAGTCATGAAAACAGTTAAGGCTAAAGGACTAAAGTGCAATTTGGAGAAAGTGTAATGTTTGTCTCAGAGAAAAGTAACAACACGTGAGTATGTGGTAGCTTTAGTTAGCTATGTTGGCAACTGTTCATTGGCTAGCTAATAACGACAAAGAAGGAGCCTCCTTCTCGTCTATATGCAGCGGCGGCTAAACCTAATGTGAAGTTAGAGAGGTAAAAAGGAACAGAAGTAGCTCTGGTCCAAGGTAGAGAAGAAACGGTGAGGGAAGAGTCTTAAATCCCAAACAAGACTCTTCCCATGGAGTGATGACTCCGTCGTTGTCCGTTTTGAGTTAAGTCTGATGATGGAGACTTCTCTGCTTTTCCTCTGTGAAGAAAACAAGCAGATTGAAGATGTTAACAAGAGAAAGATGAGAACTTGGTGCGAAGGAAGAGAGATGAGTTATAAGACTAGTCTCGGTGAGCATCAATGAGTTTCTCTGGTGGTGACAAAGCTTGTGGAGACATGAACGTCTCGGATGGAACACAAGCTGTATCTCTTTGGTGACAGACACGAATCTGAGAAGGAAAGGAGTTGTAAGACTCTTTGGTGAACTATGAAGCATCTCACTCAAGGCAACTCAAGGAACAAGAAGAACCAAGATGGAAGTAGTTTTTCCAGAAACAGTCTTTGAAGCATTTTGCAGAGACAGATTTGGTAGGGTTCTTGATATTGTGTTAGAGAGATTGGGTTAGATCTTTAGTGACGTTCACACCATGTTCTTGAGTTGCTTTAGTAGTGTGTAACACTTGTATAGCTCGGAGTTATGTCATGTAACCGAGTGTGAGAGTGAGATGTGAACAATCATGTTTCTTGATTGATGATTATTCATAGTGGATGCAGTTGAGGGACAAGAGTCTCCCTCCCCTGAGATGTAGCCATTAATGGTGAACTCAGGGTGAACAAAATTGCTTGGCGTCACTCTCATTATTTGCTCATTTCGTTTATTACTTCCTTGAATCCCAAGATTGGCAGTTAGTTAGAGTAAGCAAAACTCAACAGATTGGTATCAGAGCCAGGTTATAGGATTCATGGATTTAATAGTGAGTGAATGCGCTAAAGAAAGGAGCAAGCTTTGTGAGAAAGCTTCAGTCTTTGTTGAAGAAAGGTCGAGTCTGGGGTTTTCTCAAGAGGTCTTCGGTTTTGTTCAAGTCGTGGAAGCTTGTTGTGTATGGTGTTTACATGGTCTTTCACAAGTCTCAGCTGGTTTGGGATTCTGAAATGATGAGTGCAAGCTCTGTGACTCAGAATCAAATCGCCAAATTTCAAGACTCAAGTTATGGGACATAGATTGATTCCGCTTCAGTCACAAGGTGTTTGTGATGATCTGTATTGAAGTCTCAAATTTGCTCAAGTTCTGCATATCTACTGGAATAGAAAGCTGGTAGGAACACAAGGATTATTTACTGGTTTTACAAGGAATTGGCTAAGATTCAGTGATGGTTTCTTCATGTTATTTTCTGGTTGAATCAGCTTGGTAAAGTCAGATTCAGGTGGTGTTCAAGCTTTGTTGTTTTCAGCCCGGGAACTTATGAGATTCATGGAACTAGGGGACGCCTTAGAACCTTGAATCTTATGGGTGTTTTATAGCTATTAGAGTATCAGTAATGGTATTCTTGGATCGGTTTAAACAAAATTGCAGAATGGGTATGGAGCAAGACAGTTTTTTTCTGTTTGTTCATGACAGAAAAAGGTTATGAAAATTTTCAGTGGCTTTTGAGTTCTGAATGGCGTTTCTTGCTGAAGGTTTTAACTCTGTGTGGTAGCTATCAGTTCTGGCTAATGAGAGAGTCTACAGGTCGTGGATGATCAGTGAACATGAAGCTACAAGATTGTTATTTTCAGAGGGAATGCAATGAGATTGTGCTCTAGTTGCAGTCTGAAAATGCTGTTGAAACAGAAAGAGTGACACTCAAATTTATGCTATTTTCAGAGGGAATGCAATGAATTCTATGCTCTTGTGAGCTTGAGTGTATGCTGGGATGTTTGAGTTCTTGTTTCAAGAAGTGTAAACTCTTGACAAGATGGCAGTAGCAAAGATTCAATTTTTTGAGCAGACTTGTGTTATGTGTAACACATGGAGTTTGTGCTGGAGTGAATCTTAGAGATCAAGGAGTTATTGTCTCAGGTGGAGCAATATTTCTCAGAGGTTATCTTGTATTAATTCATCATGACATTGAGGACATCATCATGATCGTTTCTCAATGGTATTGTGCAATAAGATATACTTATCTGGTATCGATAGTCTTCCTAGCTAAGAGAGTTAGGCGGTGTGTCCTGTTTATCTAAACAGCGGTAGAAGACAAGCATGAGTTGCATATTGGCTGCAAGAGGATACAAGGTTAGGATTTCTGAGATGGAAGCATGGTTTGATGATGTATCAGCGTAAGTTGTGCATTATCATAAAATGAAGAATGCTCTAAGTAAGAAGACAGTGCTGCTGGAAAAGAGAAAGGTTCTTGATGGTTTTCTGATTGCAAATGTATCGGTGAGGTGGCTGCAAGAAGAAAGGAGATGTGTCTCACGTTTTGACACTTTCTCAAGCAAGAAGCCATGATAACTCATTTGGATACATGAGAACGTGGAGTGGATCAAAGATACAGTGACGTGTGGTATTAACTCTGAATGATGAAGCTGGGATTTTAGAGACAAAGTACATTCAAGAAGTTATGGTTTCAGGTGGAGTATTGTTGCTACAGGAGCAATGCATATCCTAAAGGATATTTTTTCTATTCCTGGTGGAGCTATGTTTGTGGATGTTGTCTCAAGAGTTTAGCTGAAGAGGAAAGAGTTAAATGGCTGTGTAACTCACAGATTTATCAGATTCATGAATGTTCAGTGTGCTAAGAAGAATGCAAGTCAAGAACAGAAGGTTCTCAATGGTTTTTCAGTTCAATCAGAGTTGTAATCTGATGGTGAAAGGCAGTTTACAGATGGGTTTTGATACTGGAAGTTGGTAAGGACAGTCAGAAACGAATTACAGGTTTTGAGAAACAGAATTTCAGGTTTTGAGAAATAAAAAGGTTGCAGGTTTCTACAAAAGGAGCTGCAGGTTTCTGGAAAGTTTCAGAGAGAAGACACAAGGGTAATTTGAGATAATGCTATTGAAGTGTCTTTCAGTGAATTCTATAAAGAAGGAACTGAAAGAGAGAAGAACAGAAGATGCAGAGTTTTGCTTCAGTGCTGCCTACTTCAAGAATGTGATAGTGCTGTATATCTCAAAGTGAGTGTCAGAAACTGAAGAGAAATCCTACAGATGTTTAATTGCAGAGAATCAAGCTGCATTTAGAAGACAACAATAAAGAAGTGGGAAGTTGTCTTGTTGCATAATGAGGAGTCTACATAAGTGTCTACTCATTGGAATCAATTTGCAGGTCAGTCAAGTGAATAATCTTACAGAAGAAGAAGGCTTTGACTCATGACTGCAAACTGAATGATGCAAGACCAAATTCGTTTTGGTGAATGCTGCATACAAGAAGATGTATTACAGGTTGCTATTACAGCTTGAAAGAGACATCAAGGGTTCTAGAGTTGATGTGCAAGTTGCTGTATGGAGTTGTTTCAGGTGTATCACAAGTTATGTGATTATGAGACATTATAAAAGTGGCTAGTAGCAGGTTTTCAAGCTGCTGGTGTGTTCTGTTTTAACAAGATGGTGGAGCAAAGGTTCTGTTCTGAGATTGATTGTTTAAACAGGTTGGTGAAGTGAATCTACAATGGTATAAGCTGTTGATGAGATTGATTACAAGTTGAATCAAAGTGCTTCAGGTTAGAAGCCTAGATGATTCAGGTTTTCTGCAATTTCGATTCAAGAGAAGTCACAGGATTTTTTGGTTCTCAATGCGCATGAGTAAATCCTAGAAACTAAGAAAGTGAATCAAGTTATTGCAGAGGTATTATTGGTGATATTATCAGTCACTGAAACAGGTTTGGTTCTATAAAGACCATGGGAAGCCGTGTGGTTAAGGATATTAATTAGCTGAATTGTTTTTCACAAGTCAGAGGTGAAAAGCGTTCGAAGTATATTAGCTAACAAGGTCAATGGCGTTTTGGAATTGTTGATGCTGTTATGTGATGAGTGTTATCACAGGTTCGATAGTGGAGAAGCTATGAAGAGTTGTTTACATGAGCATGAATCTCAAGCCAAGGTGGAGATTTGTGAAGTATGGCTATGAGATTAGTCATGAAAACAGTTAAGGCTAAAGGACTAAAGTGCAATTGGAGAAAGTGTAATGTTTGTCTCAGAGAAAAGTAACAACACGTGAGTATGTGGTAGCTTTAGTTAGCTATGTTGGCAACTGTTCATTGGCTAGCTAATAACGACAAAGAAGGAGCCTCCTTCTCGTCTATATGCAGCGGCGGCTAAACCTAATGTGAAGTTAGAGAGGTAAAAAGGAACAGAAGTAGCTCTGGTCCAAGGTAGAGAAGAAACGGTGAGGAAGAGTCTTAAATCCCAAACAAGACTCTTCCCATGGAGTGATGACTCCGTCGTTGTCCGTTTTGAGTTAAGTCTGATGATGGAGACTTCTCTGCTTTTCCTCTGTGAAGAAAACAAGCAGATTGAAGATGTTAACAAGAGAAAGATGAGAACTTGGTGCGAAGGAAGAGAGATGAGTTATAAGACTAGTCTCGGTGAGCATCAATGAGTTTCTCTGGTGGTGACAAAGCTTGTGGAGACATGAACGTCTCGGATGGAACACAAGCTGTATCTCTTTGGTGACAGACACGAATCTGAGAAGGAAAGGAGTTGTAAGACTCTTTGGTGAACTATGAAGCATCTCACTCAAGGCAACTCAAGGAACAAGAAGAACCAAGATGGAAGTAGTTTTTCCAGAAACAGTCTTTGAAGCATTTTGCAGAGACAGATTTGGTAGGGTTCTTGATATTGTGTTAGAGAGATTGGGTTAGATCTTTAGTGACGTTCACACCATGTTCTTGAGTTGCTTTAGTAGTGTGTAACACTTGTATAGCTCGGAGTTATGTCATGTAACCGAGTGTGAGAGTGAGATGTGAACAATCATGTTTCTTGATTGATGATTATTCATAGTGGATGCAGTTGAGGGACAAGAGTCTCCCTCCCCTGAGATGTAGCCATTAATGGTGAACTCAGGGTGAACAAAATTGCTTGGCGTCACTCTCATTATTTGCTCATTTCGTTTATTACTTCCTTGAATCCCAAGATTGGCAGTTAGTTAGAGTAAGCAAAACTCAACACATAGCGTAATGGACATTTTAGTGACACTCTTTGGGTACTAAAACGATTATAACTGTCTAGATTTAAAGGGATTTGTCGCGTTTTGTTAGTGATGTCTTTGTCATTCTTAATGTTTTTAGCTGATCCCATGAGCAACATACCGAAAGACAGTGATCTCTACCGTACAAAACTGAAAGAAGCTCAACGCAGATTTGAGATGTAATGTAAGTCGGATTCTCAAAACCCTCTTTACGTAATAAACAGAAACTTACATAATTTTCGTTGGTGTTCATGTGCTTGTGTTTACTTCAACTTCCAGCTTGGTTGAGCTTGAGAAGAAACTCGCTCCGCATTTTTCAAGGCCTCGGATAGCGCACAGATGAACGTATCTACCTAAGTGAGTGTAAAGTAAATCAGAAGCTGGTTTTCAAACTCACTCCTTTTGTTTGTCTTTGTAAGTATGTCTTTGGTGCTGTGGAAACTGTTTGTGAAATGGTAAGGTCATGTAGCTGTATGGAGTTTAGTTTTGAGTGTATGTGGGTGCAGTGGAGCAAACTGTAACTTGTAAACCTTTTTCGTTTGTGATCAATAAGATCCTATCAAAGACATTATTGTAGTACCAACAAAAAAATATTAATAATTATCTACCAAATTATATAATTCAGTTATCAATCTGCCATTTGAAAACTGCTATTGCATTTCACTTTTAAATGAAAAGAATACTGAAAAAAAATAAAAAAAATTAAGAGATCCTCATTTATATGTGTACCATTTATAAGAAAACTTGTAATCTTGATAATGACAACTGTGACGACATGATGTCCTCATTCAATTATATCGATCACTCCTTTATTTCGATTACAATTAACTGACAAGTAAAAACCTGACACAAGTTCTCTTTGTTCTGTCTTTTCCTCCCAAACATCTTTTGATGAAGGGAGGGAGAAAGAGAGTATACTCGAACAAGAACCCAGAATCTTGAATTTCAAAGATTATACGATCGGAGAAAAATAACCTTGGAAGCTTTTTCAAGATTCTCTGTTCTAATAAAGAACCTCTTCTGCTATCATCTGAATTTCGTTAGAATTCGTGATGACGGCTAGGTATGTCTTTGCGCTTCTGTGTTTCATCGTGCAGGTGGCTTCGAGCTTGTGCTCAAGCCACGAAAATGGACGCGGAGATCAAGCTCTGTCCCAAATTGATATTTACAGCATGAGTTTTTCTCTGCTTCCCCTCTTGTTCTTGGTTCCCAGGTAACAAACTAAGCTTTAAGACCAAACTCTCATCCCAAACTGGGATATGTTACTATGTTTCTTGATTTTTTTCTTGTAAGCTGATTGTATTGCCAAATTTGTGTATGATCAAGAAGCCAAAACTCTGAAATTGATACAGGGTGAGGACACTGAATGGGTAAGTGTTGCAGTTTCAAATCCAGAGCCTTCTTTAGACGATTGGGTTGGAGTCTTCTCTCCAGCAATATTCGAGTATCTCATATCCAATCAAAATTTTATTATGAATCATTAATATATGCTTGATGTTGTGTTTTATTATGAAAATTTTATTATGAATCATTAACATATGTGTTTTGTGTTGTGTTTCTTCTTCTTGTAGCTCATCTTCTTGTGCTCCAACAGATGGCAAAGAGATAGCTCCTTTTATTTGCTCCGCTCCAATCAAGGTTTCTCTTACATTTTTGACTGTTGATGACAAGGCAACTTCGTTTCATTTCGTTTTTGGTTTTTTCTTAATTTGGCAGTACATGTATGCCAAGTCCAATCCTGACTATATGAAGACCGGGGATGCGGTTTTGAAGTTCCTGCTTATAAACCAGAGAGCTGACTTCTCCTTTGGTCTCTTCACCGGAGGATTCTCAAATGTCAGTTTATTACAAAACCCCTAATTTCAGTTTTGTGTTCTGTTTGCAAATACCAAATGGACTTTTCTTGATATGTTTGTATTGCTCTTACAGCCAAATCTTGTCGCGGTTTCGAATCACGTATCGTTTACCAATCCTAAGGCTCCTGTTTATCCACGTCTTGCTTTAGGGAAGAACTGGGATGAAGTAAGCTTTTCCATTAGCCTGAGACTATGATGAGTTTCTTGAAATAGAAAACTTGTTTTACCAAAAAGCTTTACAGCATCAAAGACTCTCAAAACATGGTTTTATGATAGATGAGTGTGACATGGACAAGCGGGTACAACATAGGCGAGGCTGTTCCGTTTGTGGAATGGAGTAGGAAGGGGATTCAAAGTAGAAGATCACCAGCTGGTACCTTGACTTTTACAAGAAACAGCATGTGTGGTATGTTCACTTTGAGAGTAGTATGAAACAACAGATCTTTCCACTCTGATCTTCATCTCTTTGTATTTGAGTTTGGATTCTTCGAACGCAGGTGCTCCTGCTCGTACTGTTGGTTGGCGTGATCCGGGTTTCATCCACACAGCTTTTTTGAAAGATCTTTGGCCAAACCTCAAGTATATATACACCGTTTTAGAAATATCACATTGTATAACCACATGGTTGCGGTTTAACTATTTTGTAACTATTTTGCTCGTTAACTACCTTAAAGTTACACATACAAGATGGGTCATGAGTTGGTGAATGGATCGATAATCTGGAGCAAGAACTTCACCTTCAAGTCCTCTCCTTATCCTGGATAAGACTCGTTACAACGGGTCGTAATCTTCGGCGACATGGGGAAGGTACTCACATTCTTTCTCTTATACAACAAAAATTCTCTTGGGGCTTACGTTATCGTAATATGTGTTCTAAGGGAGAGAGGGATGGTTCGAATGATTATCAGCCTGGTTCCGTCAACACGACAGATCAACTCATCAAGGACTTGAAGAACATTGACATTGTTTTCCACATTGGAGATATCACTTATGCGAATGGTTACATCTCCCAATGGGATCAGTTCACAGCTCAAGTTGAACCCATCTCTTCTACTGTTCCATACATGATCGCAAGGTTAGCTTTCCTAGCCATATAAGTCTTTGCCATGACGGTTCTTGCCCGTTTAACTTGTTTTACACTTCAGTGGCAACCACGAGCGGGACTGGCCGGACTCTGGATCATTCTATGGAGGTAAAGACTCTGGAGGGGAGTGTGGAGTTCCTGCGGAAACCATGTTCGAGTTTCCTGCTGAGAACAAAGCTAAGTTCTGGTACTCTGCGGATTATGGAATGTTTCGGTTCTGTGTAGCGGACACTGAACATGATTGGAGAGAAGGGTCAGAGACTCAGAGCAATACGGATTCATAGAGCGTTGTCTTGCCTCTGTAGACAGAAAGACTCAGCCTTGGTTGATATTTATTGCTCACCGTGTTCTTGGTTACTCCACAAATGATTGGTATGGCCAAGAAGGAACATTCGAAGAGCCTATGGGAAGAGAGAGCTTGCAGAAGCTGTGGCAGAAGTATAAAGTAGACATTGCGTTCTATGGTCATGTCCATAACTACGAGAGAACTTGCCCTATTTACCAGAACCAATGTGTGGACAATGAGGAGAATCACTACTCGGGAGTCTTCAAAGGAACTATACATGTGGTTGTTGGTGGTGCAGGAAGTCACTTGTCTTCTTTCAGCTCGTTGAAACCCAAATGGAGTATCTTCAGAGACTATGATTACGGGTTTGTGAAGTTGACAGCTTTTGATCACTCCTCGCTTCTCTTTGAGTATAAGAAGAGCAGTGATGGAGAAGTGTATGATTCGTTCATTGTCTATAGAGAATACAGAGATGTCTTGGCTTGTGTTCGGGATAGCTGCGACCCAACTACGTTAGCTTCATGATTTTTTCAACTGTGGAGAACATCTGCAACTGCAAAGTCCTAGTAATTCAAGAAGGATTTTTTCAATGGAGCTTTTGATGAAAGACTTGTTGGTGCATGTGATGGTGTTAGTCTGTTAGATAAGTGACAGATAATGTTATACTAAATATTTAAATGCTACTAATAAAAATGACATATACAAATTTGAAATTAGGATAACAATATCATTTTCTGAAATAAAATATATTTTAATAATATATTTTGTGTATCAATATTAATATGATGCATGCTTATAAGTTCAATATATATAAAAAAATGATAACTATAATCTATAGTGTTGAATATTAAATTGAAAATTATATTACAATATAAATAATTCACTTTCACGTAAACAAAGTAATCACCAAAGTAATCACCGCATCTATAATTTCTTATATATTTTTGATTTAGATAAAGAAATAAACGATCCTAAAAGTTCTTGCAATAAATATAAATAGATATATAAACATTAATTTAAGATTTTAATTTTGCGTAAAAGCAAGCAACATTAAATTACTGTTTTAGTATATTAATTTAGTCACATATGTATAAATTTATCTAATTATAAATTTATGATATTATTTGGACAATATATTTATATAGAAATTTCTAAAAAAATTATTATCTTATTCTTTATCGAATTTTGTAATTTTTTATAGTAGAGAGCAATAAAATTCATCGTTTTTGAGTTTATTAATTTTTAAAGTAGTAATTTATAGAAGTTTAACTGCAAAATTTTTTAGATATATCTATGGTGGTTAATATTAGATTTTCATTTTCGAATTAAACAAAATATAATATGGAAACAAAATATTTTTTTAAAAGAAACAAGGGCAAACCTCTAAGGAAACTTATACTCTGTTTTATCTGCTTTTATTCAACTTTTATTATATTTCTCCTGTTTTTTTTTCTCTTGACTTGGATGACTTTTTTTTCTTATGTATTATATTATTTCAATTCATTTTTTGTCATCTAAATGGAATAGTACAAAGAATAAACAAAAGCACGCAGCTATAAAACAATATATATAAAAATTTTAAACAAAAATTTAAAACAATATATATAAAAATTAAAATTTTGGTACAATAATCCGCGGCTAACGCCGGACAACTCCTAGTGTATATAATAGTTGCTAAAATTTAGGCTATTTAATTAAGTTGATTGACATTTGTTTATTGTGTTATGTAAGTTAAAAATGGTAACAAATTAAAATCTCCGGACCAACCCAATACTCGATCCGGTTAGATGAATCTATTCGGTTTTCAAAGAGACGAATATTGGTCGTTAGATTATCATCAGTGTTCTAAAAATCGGTCTAGTCCCCGCCTAAGCGTCCGTCTAGGCTCTTAAACATACACATCCGAAACGATTTATTAAAATTCCCGAGTTAAACTAAAAGTCCGATATACGGTTCGTTTCAGCCAAATTTAACCAAAATCGTTCATTTTTTGGTTTATTATACGTTTAAATATTTAATAACGGAAAATCACCGAGTTATATAATGAATGTAAATATGTTTATGGGAAAAATAATCTTTTTTTTTTTGAATTTTTACACTTCTAAGTTGATTTTTTTTTAAAAAATAGATAAATATATGCAATATAGAACATATAAAATCTAAATATATAGTAAATCAATGTAATATTTTTTAACGTCTAAGCCCCGACTAGGCCCCGATTAGTCGTTCTAGGCGCTAGGCTCCTATCTGGCGTCTAGTGGCCGCCTAGCGAATTTTTGAACATTGATTATCATTAAAAGTAATGGAAGACAGTGATTATATTAGTAGGATCCGCATCCCGCTCCATAAAAAAATTGATTTCTTCAAGAAACAATATCGCATTACATATATGATATTTAAATCGCAAATATACGATATTAAAATACTCAATAATTAATACTCGAAATGGAAATAGAGATACTGATACGATATGGTGTCGTAGTTGGTACTGGAAAGTTATTTTGCCTGGAGAAACTCTTACTCTTACACCTGCACCTTTCTTTGAAATGTGGGAGAAGATGGGAGTTTTCGAGGTTCCGGTCCTTGGTCTGGTAGTCATACTGAAGGCGGTCTCGATTACATATCTGGGAAAGATGATGAGAAACAACAACATGTACAAAAATTGTGCATGCACTCCAAAGCAAAAAAAAGAGAATATGCTAATACCTAACAACTCTTTTATCCTTAAAAGATTTTTATCCTTAAAAGATGACTCAACTTGATAGTTGTGAAGCATAGTGGGGTCACATGACCCCATAGAAATTATAAAATCATTTTATTACATATGGAAATTTATGGTTTAATATGTTATATTGGTGAAATAATTTTATATGACCCCAGTGTTTATATACGAATGACCCCAATGACACTTATATTTTATCGGATTTTTCTCTTTCTTTCTTTCCAAAATTTTAAATTACTTTAATTTTTCATTTAATTGTAATATTTTATTTCCTTAATTTTTGTATTATAGTTGTCAAACCTTCTGATTTCCTTTTTTGGATGAAATATATTTTCTTTGACTTGTTTTATTACATAGAATCATTTTATTGTATTAAAAATTACTAATGAGTGAATAGGATTTTTTTTAAACAACATAAAAACATGTGGCCAATTAAAAAAAAAACATGTATATATATTATGCCCCAGTGAAACTAGATCCTGGCTCCGCCACTGATTTAGACGAACTTTCAACTTTTCTCCCATGATCAAAGCGTTGCATGTCACTTTTTTTTTTCACACATGTTTTCCGAAAGCATGTCGCAAATATAGGTGGCTTTCGGAAAACATGTGTCGGAAAAAAAAAGAGGTGAAAGAGAGATGGAGTCAAGCTGTGAGATGTCGCAAATATAGCTGGATACGACTCTAGCAAGTGGTTCGTTCACTTTTTCTTCAATTTGTATATTTATATATTTTTTGTGATGACAGTTTTAATGGAGGCTTCTTTCTTTTTTATTTTTTATTTATATTTTGGTTAGCGACAATGAAGCTAACTTGATCAACAAGATTGTCTTAGATGTTATGGATGTGTTGGACTTGACCCCATCAACGGATATCGATAACTTTATTGGCATAAGAGCTAGTATCACGGAAATCAATTCGTTGTTGAACCTACAATCTGATGAGGTTAAAATGATAGGGATTTTGGGTCCTACTGGGATTGGTAAAAGGACCACTGCTAGAGTTTTATATGACCAACTCTCACGTAGTTTTCAATTCAGCGCGTTTATGGACAATATCAAAGGAAATTATGCGAGGCCTTGTTATGATGATGATGACAATCAGTTGAAGTTGTGTTTGCAGAAGAAGTTACTATCTCAAATTTTCAACCAAACGAATATTGACGTTCGTCACTTGGGAGTGGCTCAGCAAAAGCTGAGAGACAAAAAAGTTTTGCTTGTTCTTGATGAAGTGGATTGCTTGTGGCAACTGAAGGCACTGGCCAACCAGCCTGGATGGTTTGGTCGGGGAAGTATGATTATCATTCCATCGGGAGACAAAAAAGTTTTCAAAGCACACGGTATCAATCATATTTACGAGATGAAGTTTCCAACCAAAGATGAGTCTCTTCAAATCTTCTGCTTATATGCTTTTGGTCAAAATTTCCCGTGGGATGGTTTTGAAGATCTTGCTCGCGAAGTTACTAGAATTGCTGGTGATCTCCCTTTAGGCCTGCAAGTCTTGGGATCGTATCTACGAGGAATGTCCATGGGGGAGTGGATAGAGGCACTGCCAAGGCTCAGGTCTATCTTTGGCAGAGAAATTGAATCAACTTTAACATTCAGCTACGATGCCTTAAGTGATAAAGATAAAACTCTTTTTCTGTTTATTGCGTGTTGCTTTGGTCATTCCCGGACTGATCATGTTAAGAGTATTTGTAACACCCGTCCCCTCGACACTCGAGAACGGCGTGCCACTAACAACGTCACATACGTAAAATACCCCACTCTACAGTGTCTCATATCCCAACTACCTCAATGCTATATGTGCATGATAAAATACGGAGAAAACGTAAAAATCCCAAAGAAGCACCGTATCGTCAAAGCGTAAAATACTTGTTCGTCTCACCTGAAAAACTGGAAAGGGAAGAAGGAGGGGTGAGTAACAAGGGAGTCACTCAGTGAGGTATGGGATGCTAATCACAGAAACGTAAATCTGACCATAGCATGCCATACATAGGACATAGACTAAACATGCACAATCACGGTACCTAAAGTACCCAACGAACAGGCAACATCCTATTGCCGGATCCAGTGACCGGCGGCACCCTCCTACCCGGAGGACAACTTATGGGATAGTGCCCACTACACCGCCCGTAGACGATTATCGACCTCGAAGGTACTGGAACAGCAGGTCGACTAATTCTGCCCAGCACCATCTCCTCAAACAACACGCGACGCAAGTACAGAGATAACGTCTCTGTACCCCCGCAATCCCTAACGACCCACATGGTCGACTAATCCTAGTTCTAGCATGAATAAAATAATCAGTTGACAATTTAATGCACAATCAATGGGTTGAATCATCTATTATTCCTAAGTCCGATTTACAAACAATCCTAAAAAGAGTCTAGCATAGAAACAGAACACATTTAATACTAAATCCTATCTACGGCGCTTTTTGATGAAAAATACGATATTCTGCAGAAAGCCCTCACCTTAGCTAAAACGGATGATTACTGCGTCTTCTGAACTCCAGATGCTAAAACAGACGCTGAATCTGAAATCAGAACGAAATTTCGAGTCAGAATGGCTTTCGAACGGCGAAAAACGGTTAACGGGTCAAACCGGTCAAAGTCAACGGTCAACGGTCAGAAAGTCAACGGTCAACGGTCAACCCGGTCAAAGTCAACGGTCTGACCAGTCAAAATCAAACCGTGACTAAACCGGATTAAACCGAACTAAACCAGGCTAAACCGGACTCAATTGATTTAAACCAGAAATTGAACCAAACCGAAATCGAATTGAATTAAACCAGCCAAACCGAAATCAAACCGATCGGTTTAACCAAGCCGGACTCAAACCAGCTGACCGAGTTGACTCAGTGAGTCACCGGCGAGTCACGGCGGTGGCCGGCGGCGACCGACGGCGGCGGACGGCGGCGACCGACGGCTGCGGACGGCGGCGACCGGCGGCGCGTGATGCGCGTGGCGCGACGCGCCTAACTTCGGACGGCGCGTGAGGGCGCGTCCGGCGGTTGCTCGGCACAATCTTGGTGTCTACGGACTCGTCTCGTCGAGATGAATCCGGTGGTGGCCTCAGATTTGCGTGTTTCGAAACGGTTAGAAAGTTATGGGCGTTTTACTGAACGGCCAATAAGAAAACTGATCTGAAAAGCTTCTCCGGTTACCTGAGTCGGACGACGGCGGTGCGGATGAGAGCATCTCCTCTTCTCCTTCCTCTTCCTCTTCTCCTTCCTCTTCCTTTCTCTTCTTCTTCTCTCTTCTTCTTCTCTCGTAAGTTCTCTCTCTCTTTCTTTCTCTCTCTCTCTCCTTCTTTCTTTTTCATTTTTCCTTGTTCTCGGTGGAATGGTGAAGGGAGAGGGATTAAATCAATGAAAAAGATGAAAGGGTGGGGTTTGGTAAAGATGATGGGTGGTGTGTGTGTGTGAGAGTGGGGAGGGGGTCGTTACAATTCTTCCCCACTAACGAGGAATTCGTCCTCGAATTCAAGTCTGAACCGGCTCCTCGACGTCCTTAAACAGGTTTGGATAATCGGATATCATCTGAGACTCTAGCTCCCAAGTCTCTTCCTGAATGCCGTCTCTCTCCCAACTAACTCTGACCATCGGTAGCGCTTTCCCCTGAACCACTCTATCTCGGCGCTCTAGGACTGACACTGGCTGACTAACTACAGTCAAATCTCTCTTGATGTCACTAGGTGGCTGCTGTAGAATGAACTCTAGCTCCCAAACAACTTTCTTCGTAACTGACACATGAAACACATTGTGAAACGCAACCAACTCTACTGATAGCGCTAAGCGCTACGCTACTTCCCCAATCCGCTCGATGATAGGATACTGACCCATATATCTCGGCTTAAGCTTCTTCAGCTTCTGGATGTCAGAACCTCTCTGAAATATTCGCATCTTAAGTTATACCAGGTCTCCCACCTCAGTCCAACAAGGTGGTGTACGGTACGGTCTACCATAAAGAGCCTCATACGGTGTCATCTCAATGCTCGAATGAAAACTGTTGTTGTACGCGAACTCCGCCAACGGTAGGTACTTAACCCAGCTCCCTTCTCTATCCAAAACACAAGCCTTGAGCATGTCCTCGAGTGTCTGAATATTCCTCTCAGACTGACCATCTGTCTACGAATGATAAGTCGTACTCATACGGACCTTAGTCCCCAATGCCCTCTGAAAAGCTTTGCAAAACGTCGATGTGAATTTCAGATCACGATCCGATACTATACTAACTGGTATCCCATGCTATCTCACAATCTTAGCAATGAATTTCTGCGCTAGCTGCTCTGCTCCGTCTGTTTTCTTAATCGCTAAGAAATGAGCTGACTTGGTGAGTCGATCAACAATAACTCAGATAACATTCTTCCCGCCAATTGTCTTCGGTAATCCGGTGATGAAGTCCATAGTCACCATGTTCCATTTCCACTCAGGTAGTGGAAGTCTCCGTAGTAATCCACTCGGTACCTGATGCTCTGCCTTAACCAACTGGCAAAACTGTCAACACGACACAAAGGTAGCCACATCCTTCTTCACTCCTGTCTAGTGATAATATCGCTTAAGATCCCGATACATCTTATTATTTCCTCGATGAGTTGAAAACTGAGAATGATGCGCCTGCTGGATAATCTCCTTCCTCAACTGAGTCTCGGTCTCACATACGTCCTCCTGAATTTCGTCTTCCCTCAACAGACTCTTACCATCGAATCACCTCTCCTAAACTTTTGCTTCTTGACGCCCTGGAACCGCCACTGGTTGAAAAGACGTAAATTCTTTTTACTTTGCGACTGTTGGTGAAAACGGCGCTGACCTTATAACGATCTTCCTGAATGCAACACAAATTTAACGAGGACTTCTCATGTTGTTTTGAATATCCTGAGAAATGATAACCCTTTCGGCTCCTGGGATTTTCACTCTCGTTCCCAAACTATACTCAATGCCATGGTAACCGACCCATCCATAAAGTCACATCATGGTGGTTTAGCTCCATCACTGCTAAGTCTCTGATAAGATCAACTTCCCTGAGTACAACGATACAACTAGATGAATGCTTCAAACTCTCTGTTTAAATCGGCTGCCTAACTCTGTCCACTCTTCGGTTCGAACACACTGGATGACCAATACTCGACTAGGCCCGACATATAAACTATAAGTAGCTCCAATATCCAATAGGGTATAAAGTGCCCACCCTAAGCGACAATCGACCAACACAAGTACTAAATCGATGGTTTCCACATAAACGACATACACGAACCACAAACTCAAATCCACAATCTCAAATCCACAATGTCTAAAGAACAGTCTCATCTATCTCGTGGTCCCTAATAACAATACTCGCGACAATAGCTTGGCGCTTGGGTGGTGGCAGAAACAACCCTGAACTCCCTGCGAACAATCCCTGAAAATGAGATCATGCTAACCACAACTGAACAACTCGGTCTAACTGCTGGTGCTGCAATATAACTGACAAACGAAGCATCTACTAACATAGACTGGTAGTAACTTATGACATAATCCAACCATCTGCACGAAAACACTGAACACGCTCTCCCAACATGGTCATGGTGACGACGAAAACAACACAGTGGAGATCCCGACAGCTTCGACACATTGCTATATCCTGAATAAGACTTATCAAGCTTGACTGAGACACCTTGAAGAAATATAGCTTCTCCTCTATCTCTGCCTCATGAACGAAAAGTCTTCTCAACCAATCGATTGGATTGGTGTAAACTCGTACGACATCACGCTTACAAATATCCACTTGTTACCATTCAAGAACCTCTTGAAGAAATCCTTATTGGCTATGAAAACTCCCAGAAATCTTCAACGGCGACAAAACACTTACTCGTACTCCTTGATATTCCTAACGCCTTGAGAAAGGTGCTTAAAAGCATTGGTATTCAGGTGCCTGTCTTCACGATGAAAGAACGTCCTGTCGAACTCCCTCTAGAGAGATTGTAGGTTAACTCATAACAGCTGCGACTACTCTGAACATCTCCCTTTAACATGATAAAGGCATCATCCCTTAGAAATTGAGTAGTCAAATCCTACTGAAACTCTGTTGTACACTTCTTATGCTCCAAGTTACGGTCCAACTCCTTCCTTCAACTGTCTGCGGTGGCGGTATCCATTGTCCTTCCAACTGACCCAAACCCATGTCCCACATCTTTCACATTAGCTTCCAATACGTGGGTCCCTCTCTGTCTTTGCCAGATATTGGCGGTGGCGGTGGTGGCGGCGGAAGATCAACAACTGAAGGAGCATGTTGCTGTGAGAACCTCTCGTGGTACCTCTGAAGCTCCATCCACATTTTTGAATTACTAAAGGTCGGCTCTGCTCCTTGAGCCTTAACCGATGGTGCATATGGTGGTGACGGTGGAACGGTGGCGGATGCTTATTCTGCTTGCAGGGTGAAGAGGCGAACAATCTAACTGTCACTTGAGCGCTCTGACTGTTGAGATCCTGATTAATCTGCTGAATACTGGTCTCTTCGGTTGAACCTGTTGAACAACGAGCTGACAATCCGACGCGAAACAATGACCTTCCTTGATGACATCTGAAAACCTGTTTAAACTGAGGCTGAATTGAGACAAACTTAGAATATATTAAATACCAGACAGAATCAGTGCTCCTTTGTTTTTTTTGTTTTTTTTTAAAGTCCCGGGAAATTCCTTTTTTTTTTTTGAAACCGTTTAAATCCGAATATGCAATCATGCTTCCTACTACCCGTCTCCCGGGTCAGAACCGGGACGACGATAACCTAGGCTCTGATACCAAAATGTAACACCCGTCCCCTCGACACTCGAGAACGGCGTGCCACTAACAACGTCACATACGTAAAATACCCCACTCTACAGTGTCTCATATCCCAACTACCTCAATGCTATATGTGCATGATAAAATACGGAGAAAACGTAAAAATCCCAAAGAAGCACCGTATCATCAAAGCGTAAAATACTTGTTCGTCTCACCTGAAAAACTGGAAAGGGAAGAAGGAGGGGTGAGTAACAGGGGAGTCACTCAATGAGGTATGGGATGCTAATCACAGAAACGTAAATCTGACCATAGCACGCCATACATAGGAAATAGACTAAACATGCACAATCACGGTACCTAAAGTACCCAACGAACAGGCAACGTCCTATTGCCGGATCCAGTGACCGGCGGCACCCTCCTACCCGGAGGACAACTTATGGGATAGTGCCCACTACACCGCCCGTAGACGATTATCGACCTCGAAGGTACTGGAACAGCAGGTCGACTAATTCTGCCCAGCACCATCTCCTCAAACAACACGCGACGCAAGTACAGAGATAACGTCTCTGTACCCCCGCATTCCCTAACGACCCACATGGTCGACTAATCCTAGTTCTAGCATGAATAAAATAATCAGTTGACAATTTAATGCACAATCAATGGGTTGAATCATCTATTATTCCTAAGTCCGATTTACAAACAATCCTAAAAAGAGTCTAGCATAGAAACGGAACACATTTAATACTAAATCCTATCTACGGCGCTTTTTGATGAAAAATACGATATTCTGCAGAAAGCCCTCACCTTAGCTAAAACGGATGATTACTGTGTCTTCTGAACTCCAGATGCTAAAACGGACGCTGAATCTGAAATCAGAACGAAATTTCGAGTCAGAATGGCTTTCGAACGGCGAAAAACGGTTAACGGGTCAAACCGGTCAAAAGTCAACGGTCAACGGTCAGAAAGTCAACGGTCAACGGTCAACCCGGTCAAAGTCAACGGTCTGACCAGTCAAAATCAAACCGTGACTAGACCGGATTAAACCGAACTAAATCAGGCTAAACCGGACTCAATTGATTTAAACCAGAAATTGAACCAAACCGAAATCGAATTGAATTAAACCAGCCAAACCGAAATCAAACCGATCGGTTTAACCAAGCCGGACTCAAACCAGCTGACCGAGTTGACTCAGTGAGTCACCGGCGAGTCACGGCGGTGGCCGACGGTGACCGACGGCGGCGGATGGCGGCGACCGACGGCGGCGAACGGCGGCGACCGGCGGCGCGTGATGCGCGTGGCGCGATGCGCCTAACTTCCGACGGCGCATGAGGGCGCGTCCGGCGGTTGCTCGGCACAATCTTGGTGTCTACGGACTCTTCTCGTCGAGCTGAATCCGGTGGTGGCCTCAGATTTGCGTGATTCGAAACGGTTAGAAAGGTATGGGCGTTTTACTGAACGGCCAATAAGAAAACTGATCTGAAAAGCTTCTCCGGTTACCTGAGTCGGACGACGGCGGTGCGGAAAAGAGCATCTCCTCTTCTCCTTCCTCTTCCTCTTCTCCTTCCTCTTCCTTTCTCTTCTTCTTCTCTCTTCTTCTTCTCTCTTAAGCTCTCTCTCTCTTTCTTTCTCTCTCTCTCTCCTTCTTTCTTTTTCATTTTTCCTTGTTCTCGGTGGAATGGTGAAGGGAGAGGGATTAAATCAATGAAAAAAATGAAAGGGTGGGGTTTGGTAAAGATGATGGGTGGTGTGTGTGAGAGTGGGGAAGGGGTCGTTACAGTATTCTTGCAAAAAGCGGTTTGGAGGTCAACCACGGGATTCAAGTCTTAGTTCATAAATCTCTCATATCTATAGAAGATGGGGTCTTAAAAATGCATCGTTTATTGCAACAAATGGGTACAAAAATTGTGTGTTAAACAGTCTCCTGACGATCCTGGAAAGCGACAGCTTTTGATGGACAGCACAGAGATTTGTGATTTATTTAAGGAAAATTCTGTAAGTTTCTTTTTTTTTTCTTTTTTTCTTTTTCTCACATAGTCTTGTGGATCATTGGTTTTAAGTTGAGATTTTGTTCCTTTTGAATCAGGGTACTGGAACTGTTCTAGGCATAGTTTTTGAACCTCCAGATGGAGAGGAAATTGGAGAGGAAATCCAAATAAGTGAAAAAGCTTTTGAAGGGATGAATAATCTCCAGATTTTAAGAGTGAACTGTGACAGTTTATGCTTACCCAAAGGCCTCAACTGTTTACCCGACGAACTCAGATTATTAGAATGGGATTATTTTCCAATGAGATTTTGGCCTTCTGAGTTCTCTGGCGAGTTTCTTATCGAACTTATCATGCCCGATAGCAAACTTGAGAAGCTTTGGGATGTAATCAAAGTAAGTAGTGTGCATTTTTTGTTGTCTTGTATTATTCAAAAAACACGATTAGTCATTTCTCTAAACCAAACCAAACATGTCTTTTTTTATAGCCACTCCAATGTCTCAAGCTGATAGATTTGAGTGAATCCAAGGATCTTAAAGAGATTCCAGATCTCTCAAAAGCCACTAATCTCGAGGCATTGGAGTTCAGTGGTTGCGAGAGTTTGGTGGCACTCCCCTCCTCTATTGGTAACCTTCACAAGTTGCTGGTGTTGGACATGAGGGGATGTGTAAAGCTAGAGACGGTTCCTACGAACATCAACCTGAAATATCTCTCTAGAGTTTTTCTTGAGGGATGTACACGTTTAAAAATGTTTCCAGATATTTCAACAAACAAAACATCGAGTATCTGAATCTGAGTGATACTGCGATTGAGGAAGTCCCCTCATCAATCAGCACTTGGTCTTGTCTTACAAGATTATATATGTCAGGGTGTAGAAACCTCAAGGAGTTTCCAAATGTTCCTAAAGGCATTGTGGAATTGGAGTTGAGCAAGACAGGGATAAAGGAAATTCCTCCATGGGTTGAGAATCTTTTCTGTCTGTGTAAACTAATTATGCATGGATGCAAGAGGTTGATCAATATATCTCCAAACATCTCTAAGTTGGAGAATCTTGAATTTCTTGGTCTGAGTAAATCTGGCATTTATGGGGATGATGGTGATGTTGGTAAGGATAATGGGATCGATAATGAGGGTGGTGTTGGTAGAGAGGATGACGAAAGTGGCGATGCTGATGCTGATGGATTTTTTAATGCAGCAATCGAGTGGTTACCTCATGATAACGATGATGATGGTTCATTGAGGCGCAGTTGGATATTACAGTCAGACTTTAACGTTCACAACATTTTACTGATATGTCTACCCGAGAAAGCTCTCACATCTCTACTATCATTACGTTTCAAAGAAAGTGATTGTCTCAAGACTATTCCAGATTGCATCATCCGTCTCTCCCACCTAACTAAGCTTGACATCAAAGGATGTAGAAAGCTCATAGCACTTCCACAGCTTTCGGGTTCCCTTTTATCTCTTGATGCAGAAAACTGCGAATCTTTGAAGAGAATAGACTGCTCTTTTCAAAATCCAGAGATTTGTCTAAATTTTGCTAGCTGTATCAACCTGAATCAAGAAGCCAGAGAGCTCATCCAGACATCATCTTGCAAGTATGCACTCTTACCGGGTGTAGAAGTTCCTGCACACCTCACTCACCGAGCTAATTCAGGTTCTCTGACTATCAGTTTGAATCCAAGGCCTCTTCCTTCAGTCTAGGGCTACTTCAGTCTTCACATTTAAAGCTTGCATTTTGCTGTCAAAACGCAAAATTAATCTTGAGGATCACATCGATGATGATGATGATGAAGAGGATGTTGATTCATTGATATTTGTGTCTTGTCGCGTCAGGGGTAAACAGAATGGCCTCATTGTTCAGTATGGATCAAAACAGCTCCAAGCTCCAAGTGCCAGCTGTACGCGGAGATTCAGAGCATATATACATATTTGAAGATTCTTTCTCGCCAAACGAGGATTGTCCTGAAGCCAAAGAAGCCACATTCAGTGAGCTTGTGTTTAATTTCATTGTCCATGATGAAACCTGGAAAGTGAACGGCTGTGTACAACTTTTGAAGGTCACTCACGGAAAAGAAACGAGGAGAAGGAAATTTAAACGAAGTCACCTTTGTGTAGAAGACTGTTGATACACATGTGGCTCATAGTTTCGCATACTGAAGCCGCAACCAACAAGAAAACTGAAATCGTGTGACACCTGTCTCCACCACAAAATGAGACGCATTGTGTAGAAGATGACTCTCATGTAAGAATCTTGGATTTTTTATTTTATTTTTCCTTAGTTCTGTACAGTTTTTGGATTTTTTTGCTCTTCAATAGAAACAAAAGCTTATGATTTATGAATCTTGTAGCATAATATGATAAATCGATGAGAGTAAAGCACACAAAGATGAGAGTAAAGCACACAAAGGTGTAGATGAAAATATTATTGGACTCTCATCCTTAATATACTAAAGCACAAGTCACATGGCCAATCAGGTTTTGGTGGCTTGTGCTTTAGTTTTTTTTTTATATAAAAAAAATTCTGCCGAAAAAGTGGTGTGTCGAATTAAAAAAAAAAACAACAACCACCACCATGTACATCCAATCCCTAAACTCCTTCTTCTCCTATATATTCTGTAATAAATTGTTGCAATTGATTTTTCTGCGGTTTCTACTTCTCCTTCTAATTCTCCTAATCTTTTTCTCTCTTCTTTGTACCGATTTAAACTAATCTTTCTCTCCTTCTTCAACAAGAAGCCACCAAACAAAATTAGTGAGAATTAGTTATTTGTATGATGGTTCCAGGTTTAGGAGAAACTTGACCAACAAAAAACTTTTTGTTTGGTGGGAAAAAGTTTTAAGTAGAGATCCAGAAACGGCATCATCCATGTAGTCATAAACATTCAGTCATAAACATTCAAATTGTTATAAGAGGTTTTTTCTTTTGCGTCTTTCGATCGCTTCTCTCTCTGTCAGGAAAAAAAATCCGTCGAACCGTAAGTCCATCTCTCTTTCTCTCTGATTCGTCGTTTCCATTTCTGCGTTTAGCGTATCAGGCTCGATTTCTGATGTTAAATTCACGGTATTTTTCCTCTTTATTCGTTTGTGTTTACGAGAAATGGGGGGCTTTTGGTTCTTACTGCTATGTAATTGTTTCTCAGGGTCGTGGCTTCGTTTGGTTGAAGGAAGTTATGTATTCGATTTCCAAGTTCCTGCGAAGGTAAAAAAGCTTCTTAATTTCTAGATTTCTATGGTTTTGTTTAATTCTCACTTATTCTAAGAGCTCTTGTGTTTACCGAGTGTTTAATTTGGATTTGCATTTCTTAATTTGTGTCTTTTAGGAGTCAAAGTAACTTGCACCATCTTCATTTGGTGCGGTCAGTAACTAGAGATAACAGTTGCTGACAAAGAGAGTGCTTTCGCATCATCTGGATTGACTTTTAGTAATAAATCCCAAGGTTTATTCAGACGCTATTCCGTGAGATATGTGATTTCGCGCTTCATTGGCATCAATAAGCTCTCTTCTATAGCTGATGCAACTGACAAAGGAGTTGAGGAAGAGAAGGAAGAGGAGGCGTTTCCTGTTTCTGGGGATGCAGCAGAGGAAGTTGAAAATGATTCTGTATTTTATTCTGAGCTTGGTAGCGACGTAGATGCGTGTGGTGATGGACCGATGGTCTTGAAGTGGAAGTGGAGCATTCAAAAGAGGGGAAAACAAAAAAGAAAAGAGCTCGCTGTGAGTTGTTTGAATCCATTGTTGCATGTAAATCAGTGAAAAATGCTCTTGAAGCTTCGGTCAAAGAAGGCAAAGATTTGAGTCAAGCTGAGGTTTCTTCAGCTGTTTTTTAATTAGATCCATTTAACCTTAGGCTTTTTTTTTTTTTTTGTCAACAACCTTAAGCTTTAGACTCCATCAGTAAACTACTAAAGAAGAAGAACTATTCGACCAGGTTTGTTTTAATTAAAAAATTTGTTTTTAACATCTTTTTCCTTTATAAACCTAATTTTTAATGTATCTCAAACTTCTTAAATGATACAGTTCAATTAGTTTATTTATACAGATAATAATATTATTTAAAAATGCTATTATTACCAACTGAGCCAATGGTAATTAATTTTTATTTTTAAGCATTTTCAAATTTTAAATTATGATTTATAACTTAATTACATATTATTTATGTTTTTAACATAAATTTTACAGATAATAATAATATTTAAAAAGATTAATATTTTCAAATGAGCAAATGTTAATTAATTTTTCCTTTTCACCAATTTTCAAAACTAAAATTATTAATTTTTTATTAATTCAATCTATATTTAATTTTTAACTATTTATACGGAAAATAATAATATTACTTAAAAATCTTAATTATAACAGTATAACTGTATAAGCCAATGGTAACAATTTTTTGTTTTTAAGCGTTTTCAAATTTTAAATTATGATTTATATTGATTTACATAATATTTATATTTTTAATTATTTTTACAAATATTAATATTACTTACAAATTCTAATTCCCAATGCATCGCATGGGCTAAATACTAGTGAGAAATAAGTTACAATATGAGTAGACTTATATAAGGATTGAATTAACCTAATTTCCTAAACTAATATAGAATAATATATTAGATATAATGGTGAATTTCCTATTCTTGGATATTCTTCTAGATCATTCCAAATCCTTCTGATTCTTCTTGATCTTTCCAGATATGATCGATCTTATCTCAATCTCCCAATACCCTCCCGCAAGCTCAGACGTGGTAACACATGTGAGATTGGACAAATCTTCGAAATATCAGCAATATAGCTTGCTGTCAGGTTATCAAATCGACGTTTATACCTAATCGTAGGGTCAAATCGGCTGTAACACCCGGCCGTCGGGTCATCATCGACGTTTATACCCGATCGTAGGGTTCTTCAAGTAGTAATGGGACAAAACTCGTGACTGCGATGTCTAGAAATAATTCGCGACTGCGAAAATAGAAAAACAACTCACAATACTGAGAGAAGTCATATTAAAACGATGTTACTCGTGAAAGCAAGAAAAACATCAAACTCGAACGAATCAATCAATAGATTCATGTTCAAAATTCATAACCACACTGTGGTCATTAATAATATTTCAAGTCTCAGATCAAAGAGACGATGTTGAAGTAGTGGAAGTAGTCACATCACATGTGTTCGGGTCACCGTAACACGTCTTCAAAATCATAAGAGCTCATGCATCTCATGATGCTTAACGTAAGAGGTCACGCAAGCCACAAAGGTACGTAGCTGATCTTAATGGTTAACAGCCGCCACGCACAATCATGTGAAGCGGTGGTGACTGTTCATGTAGCAGAAGCGGATGGAAGCCATTGGCGGAAGTAGATGAAGTCGTGACATTTTTTTTTTCTGATAGAAAGAATGAAAAATCATAGAAAATTTCTCTAACCACTAGGATTAGGATCTTGGCTCTGATACCATGATAAATCGATGAAAGTAAAGCACAAAAAGGTGTAGATGAAAATATTATTGGACTCTCATGAGAAATAAGTTACAATATGAGTAGACTTATATAATGATTGAATTAACCTAATTTCCTAAACTAATATAGAATAATATATTAGAGATAATGATGGATTTCCTATTCTTGGATATTCTTCTAGATCCCTCCAAATCCTTCTGATTCTTCTTGATCTTTCCAAATATGGTCGATCTTATCTCGATCTCCCAATATAACAGAGATCTGGTTATAACAACTTTAACCCGTGTGGTTGAGGTGATGGCTTCTCTACGCGGGGTAACAGAGGTCGTGGTGGTGGCTTCTCTACGAGAGGTCGTGGCTTCTCTCAGCAAGTTTCAAACATCAACTGGCAACAATCTTCTGACGGTCAGAGCAAACGTCGTCCTGTGTGCCAAATCTGTGGTCGTATTGCTCATACTGCCCTTAAGTGTTATAACCGCTTTGATAACAACTATCAAAGTAATGATGCTCCTCATGCTCTTGCTGCGCTACATGTCTCAGATTCCACAGGCCATGAATGGGTTGCTGACTCCGGTGCCTCTGCTCATATCACCTCTAGTACTACCCCGTTGACATCAGCTACTTCTTACAATGGGCCAGAGAATGTCATGGTCGCAGATGGTGCTTTCATGCCCATCACTCATGTTGGCTCTACTACTCTCACCACTCCTACAGGTAGTATTCCACTTGATGATGTTCTTGTGTGTCCATCTATGCAAAAGTCATTGTTATCTGTTTCTAAATTATGTGATGATTACCCTTATGGGGTATATTTTGATGCTAATGGTGTATCTGTGATCGACATCTCTACTCAGAAAGTGGTGATCAAAGGAACAAGGCATGAGAATCTGTATCTGTTGCAGGACAAGGGGTTTGTAGCGTTCTTCTCAAATCGACAGTGTGCTGCTAGTGATATCATTTGGCATCAACGTCTCGGTCACGCAAACTTCAGTGTTCTGCAACTTCTCCAACGCAGCAAGGCAATTGTCGTCAATAAGACCAGCACATCTCCCGTTTGTGAACCTTGCCAAATGGGAAAGAGTACTCAGCTTCCGTTTTTTATTTCCGAGTCTAGTGTCAAGGAACCCCTCGACCGAATACATTGTGATTTGTGGGGCCCTTCTCCGGTTGTATCTGTCCAAGGATTCATATATTATGCTATCTTTATTGATAACTACTCGCGTTATTCTTGGTTGATTCCATTGAAAACCAAATCTGATTTCTATGATGTCTTTCAAATATTCCAAAAACGGGTTGAAAATCAATTCCACAAGAAAATAAACACCTTCCAAAGCGATGGAGGTCGTGAATTTATCAGCACTCGGTTCAGAAATCATTTACGTGACCATGGAATTGCACATCTCGTGTCGTGCCCTCATACACCACAGCAGAATGGCATGGCAGAACGGAAGCATAGACATCTTATTGAACTCGGTCTGTCCATGATGTTTCAGAGTCACACTCCTCTTAAGTATTGGGTTGAAGCCTTTTATTCTGCAAACTTCATCAGCAACTTGATACCTTCACAAGCTCTCGGTCACAAAAGTCCATCTGAAGTCTTGTTTAGTCAAGAACCAGACTATTCATTTCTCCGGATTTTTGGCTCAGCGTGTTACCCATGTCTTCGTCCGTATGGTCAACACAAGTTTGAACCTCGCTCCATTCAGTGTGTTTTTCTTGGTTATCATCCCCAATACAAGGGATATCGATGCCTGTACCCTCCTACTGGCCGTGTGTACATCAGTCGACATGTTGTGTTTGATGAGCAATGCTTTCCTTTCCTCGACAAGTACCGACATCTGACAGTGAAACACAACACTGGCTTATTAAAGACATGGCAAGATGGTGTTGTTTCTGCCCCTATACCCCATTATCTCCCCACCGTTCCCTCTGTGGTTACTCATTAACCACAGAATGAGCACCAAGTGACTATTAACTCTGGTCCTCTTGTGGATTCTGCAACTCCATCGACGGTTCAGGTGTCTTCGCTGATTGAGATTGTGTCTGATTTAACTCATGTCTCTGAGGATCCTTGTGCTACAGTAGAGGACACGATTTCCATACATGTACCCGTCGCCTCCCTTCCAGAAATGACAACTAGTAGCTCCCCTCCTATGGTAACTCGGTCTCAACATGGCATCCGAAAACCGAACCCACATTACGCTCTGTCTGCAAGTTCTATCATTCCCAATCTTCCAAAGACCATTGCAGAAGCTTTGGCTCATCCTGGTTGGAGACAAGCAATGATTGATGAAATCAACTCCATTTATGCCAATCATACATGGACTTTGATTCCTTCAAGTTCAGATATGCATATTCTCGGATGTAGATGAATTTTACAGTGAAGCTCAAAGCAGATGGCACACTTGATAAATTGAAGGCGAGACTTGTAGCTAAAGGATTTGATCAGGAGGAAGGTGTGGATTATGTGGAAACATACAGTCCTGTGGTTAGAACATCAACTATTCGGATTGTTCTTGCTGTTGCAAATGCAAAGAATTGGAGCATCACTCAGCTTGATATTAAAAATGCATTTCTCCATGGTGATTTACAAGAACCAGTCTATATGTTCCAGCCACCAGGTTTTGAAGATCAGACTAAACCACAACACATCTGCTCGCTCAAGAAATCCTTGTACAGCTTAAAACAAGCTCCAAGAGCTTGGTTTGACAAGTTCAGTACATATTTGATCGAATACAGTTTTGTCTGCAGCAAATCAGATCCTTCACTCTTCGTATATCACCACAATGGTGATACGATGGTCCTGCTTCTATATATCGATGATATACTGCTCACTGGTTCAAATTCTGATCTATTTCAGTCGTTAATCGCAAAGTTGAGTGCACGCTTCTCTATGAAAGATCTAGGGAATCTTCATTACTTCCTTGGGATTCAGGCAACTGCTTCTCCTACAGGGTTATTTCTGTGCCAAACACGATACATGGAGGACATCCTTAGATATGCTAATATGTTTGACTGCAACTCGGTTCACACACCTCTGCCTCTACGATTAGATCACGTGTATAGAGACACCAGACCATTCTCTGATCCAAGATATTTCAGAAGCTTGGCAGGAAAACTGCAATACATGACGATCACTAGGCCTGACATCCAGTTCGCAGTTAACTTTATCTGTCAAAGAATGCATTCTCCAACTGAAGCAGATTATAATCTCCTTAAGCGCATTCTCAGGTATCTTCGTGGTACTTCTATGATGGGTTTGCACTTGTATAAGCAGAGTCCTTTGAATGTGATAGCATATAGTGACAGTGATTGGGCTGGTTGTCAAGTCACAAGGAGGTCTACTGGTGGGTTCTGTGTTTTGTTAGGCTCTAATCTTATCTCTTGGTCAGCTAAACGGTAGCCTACTGTTTCATGCTCCTCTACTGAAGCAGAATACAGAGCTTTGGCCAATGCTGCTTCTGAACTTACATGGATCTCCTTTGTGGTTCGAGACCTTGATGTCCCTCAATCAGATGCTGCTATACTCCAGTGTGATAATCTCTCTGCGGTGCATCTCACAGCAAATCCTGGGTTTCATAACCACTCCAAACATATCGAGACAGATTATCACTATGTTCGCGAGTGTGTTGCACTCGGTGTTCTGGAGATTCAGTATGTTCCTGCAGCTCTCCAACTTGCAGATATATTTACAAAGTCCCTAGCTCGTCGACCATTTGAAGAACTCAGAGGCAAACTGCATGTTGGACCTCCTCCCACCATCAGTTTGAGGGGGGATGTTAGTCAACAAGATAATGGGCCACCACTAATATCTGCTGCAACAAAAAAAGCAGAGCACGAGGGGAGACAAAACAGCAAAACACGAGGGGAGACATCATAGCTCCGGTCCTTCATTATTTAATCACTTTGCCCCATACTGTCTCTCTCGAACGTGCCTAGTCTTGAAACTTGTGTTAATACTGTATAGTTTAAAATATTAAGTTAAGATGTGTTTTCAGGAGCCATCCTCTTGTATGTGTGTGTTTTCTCTATAACGTGAGAAAAGTATTTTCAGAAAGAAAACCACTCTTGTTCTTGTTTATTCACAGAGTATTGAGCTATATTGGCCCATATGTTATGTTCGTATGTACATATACGTTTGTACTTAGGTATAATGTAATCACGCCGTATATAAGGCAGCAGCCTCCTAAACATTCAATAACAAGAAAACCTTTACACCACTCTAGGTTTATTGATACACACACTTTTTCTTAATTACGAACTTGGATTGTTCTTGGATTTCATTATTATGTTCTTCTAGTTGAATTTGTAACCGTATGATTACTCGTCCACTGTCAAGAACTTAGTCCATGACACCTTTTCGGCCTCAATCTGAGTCGTAATCCATTTGTTGAGTTCCTTTGTTGCAATTGATGCTTTAGCAATGTGATATGTGCATCTACGAAAAGATTTTGAGTTAATGTTCAAAAACAAAGCTTTGATCTACCAAATCCCTTTGAATATTGTGATCATCGTTGTTGCTGTTTTTTTTCTTGTTTCTTCTCTCTCTGATTCCTTGCGGCTAAAGGTAGAGACTATGTGCACATAAACCCTAAATAAAGTGGGCCAACGGTGGGTTTATTAATACAATTGGACTTTTAAATTATGTTGTAAAAGCATCAAATAATGACTCGCTAAAGACCACTGTGACACTCAACGAGTGACAGTTTGTAATAAATTCTTTCTTTTTTAAAAAATTTTTTTTGAAAACGTTCCAAGTAAAAGTATTTATAAAAATCAAAATCTGATAAAACTGTGAGAAAGAAACAAATGAATTCTGGGCAATGGATTGTATGAGTATCTTACAATTCAAGGAGGTAACTTTTGCAACAGATTGTTCGGAGTTGGTGAAGATGGTATCTGAACCGATGTTATGACCAGCGTTTGCAGTGCATTTCGATGAGTTCCACCGATCCAGGGCAGCTTTGGAGGCTTTTAAGATCATCTACATTCCTCGCTCAAACAACACAAGAGCGAACAAACTAGCAAGAAGTGCTAGAGTTCATCTCTCGAGTGTTATTCATGTTGATGTCGGCTTGGTTAGTCGAGTCGTAGTGGGTTCTTTGTATTTTATTTTTATTTTTTCTTGCATTGTTGAAAAAAAAAAAAAATTCGAATTCGACAAACGAAACCCTAGAAGATTAAAAGGGGCAATTAGATGACAAAATCTTCAACGTGAACCAGCGAACGGAGCCGTCACAGACTCACAGGAATGGGAGACGATGGCTCAAGCCTGGGTCACCGCCTTCCCGGACGCCAAAGGCGTCGTAAGCGCCGGTGAAGTCGAGACATGGATCGGCTCCAACTTCGACTCCTTGCCGGCGGATCTCCGTCACAGGCCTCGCTCCGAGCTCGTGGATCGTCTCCTCTCCATCCAACATTACATGAGACCAACACCATCGGATCAGAACGAGGTAAGTACCTGTCTTCTCGATACTCTTTTTGAAATCCGACATTGACCAAAGTCTTGCTTGTTTTGTCTTTTTTAGCAAAATGTTGAAGAGAACCAAACGGATCAACATCCAGCTCGGTTTCAGAGGACAGATCAGTGGTTACCAGTGTACTCGTGGTTAGAGTCTTTGGATAATGGAGAGTTGGTTAAGTCGAAGGACATCTCTGAGTGGTTTGATGCGAATCCAGAGGTTAAAGAAGAGCTCTCTTCAAGGCATTCTCGTTACCATTTGTCGCATTATGTCAAGAAATGTCATCTCAAGATACTTAAGAGGAAGGAGAAGAAGGTAAACCAAGAAAACATACTCTTGCGTTTTCTTGATTTGTTTGGTGTTATAATTAGATGTTTCTTGATTCAGGGATTGATTAGGCTGAGCAGAGAAACTGCAATGGAAGTTCACAAAGAGTTTGGCGAGAAACACTATAATGCTACACTTTCTGGTAATGCTATTTCCTCTTTGATCAAGTTCTAGGACTGGTCGTTTATATCCGATTCCGCAAGCTGCAGAGTGGAAAAATTCACTGCTTCTCCTTCTTGAAACTTTCCACAATTTGTGTATGGTCAAAACCAAATCGCTTAAAACCTCTTGAAATGCTGTTCGCTTTTGCCATGGTTCTGTGGTGTTTGCATTTGGTTGCTCACTCACTCTTCAACTGAAATGAAACTTTGCATTTTATAGTAGAGTAAAAACAAATGTATCAAACTTTGCATGTTATCATCTTCATGAGTCACAGAACGGGCTTGTGCAAATGTGTAGGTAGATGCAATGCTGGATAAAACGATATGTGCCATGTCCAGCGTCTTCATTGGAGCCTCTGGATCGACTTTCACAGAAGATATTTTGAGGCTTAGGAAAGATTGGGGAACTTCTTCTATGTGCGATGAGTACCTATGTCGAGGGGAAAAGCAAAACTTCATAGCAGAGGTCATTAGCTCGAAGCCAATTCAGGCTTCATTTTCATTTCCATGATGCTGAATAAAAAATTAGACATAGGTACTCATCGCACATATTTATCTTCTGCTACCAACACGCCAACTTATTTTTTGATGTTTATAAATATATCATATATAAATACTAAAATAAATAAAAGCTTTAAAATAAATCTCTAATTAATTCCCAACAATTCGGCGCTAGACCCGGATCAACCCTTTCGTCGAAATGAGTTATACAAATATCACTTGCGCATTGTTTCAAAAAACTAGTTGACTTTTTTCCCTCTCCATCTCCATGATGCTGAATAAAAAATATATAACATTTGGAATAAAGTGGGAAGTGAAGTCTTACAAAATTTATAATATATAACATTTGTAACAAGTGGGAAGTAAAGTCATACAAATTTTATACAAGTCGAGATTGTTGAATGTTCTGTGCATAAACGAAGTATCCATTATTAATCTTCCTCTCCATGTAAATAGAAAGTCAAATCAACTTTTCGTGTATTACTATCTCTTTGGCTCTTTCCTGTGGTTATCATCCCTTATTTCCTTGGTTCTGTTCTTCAATCTCATCATGCTCCCGCTCATGGCTTCTTCTTCTTCATCTCTGTCTCGTACTTGGATATACCAAGTCTTCCCAAGCTTCTGCGGAGGAGACGTCCGCAGAGACTTTCTCAGTCACGTTCTTAAAGAGCTCAGAAGCAAGGGGATCACGCCATTTATTGATAACGAGATAAAGCGAGGCGAATCAATCGGTCCTGAGCTAGTACTGGCGATCAGAGAATCAAGGGTTGCCATTGTCTTGCTCTCGACTAACTACGCTGCTTCGAGCTGGTGTTTGGATGAGCTAGTGGAGATCATGAAGTGCAAGGCCGAGAATCAACAAACAGTGATGACTATTTTCTATGATGTGGATCCATCTGACGTGAGGAAGCAGACCGGAGATTTCGGACATGCCTTCGAGGAAACATGTGTTGGAAAAACAAAAGAGGTGAAAGAGAGATGGAGTCAAGCTCTCAAGGATGTCGCAAATATAGCTGGATACGACTCTGGCAACTGGTTCGTTCACTTTTTCTTCAATTTGCATATTTATTTAGTTTTTTGTGAGGCTTCTTTATTTTTTTATCTTTGTATTTATATTTTGGTTAGGAACAATGAAGCTGACTTGATCAACAAGATTGCCTTAGATGTTATGGGTGTGTTGGACTTGACCCCATCAAGGGATTTTGATGACTTTATTGGCATAGGAGCTCGTGTCACGGAGATCAAGTCGTTGTTAAACCTACAATCTGATGAGGTTAAGATGATAGGGATTTTGGGTCCTGCTGGGATTGGTAAGACGACCACTGCCAGAGTTTTATATGACCAACTCTCATGTGGTTTTGAATTCAGCGCATTTATGGAGAATATTAAAGGAAGTTATGCGAGGTTTGCTTATGATGATGACTATCAGTTGAAGTTGTGTTTGCAGAAGCAGTTACTTTCTCAAATGGTCAACCAAAGGGATATTGAGGTTCGTCACTTAGGAGTGGCTCAACAAAAGTTGAGAGACAAAAAAGTGTTGCTTGTTCTTGATGAAGTGGATTGCTTGTGGCAACTGAATGCTTTGGCCAACCAGCCTGGATGGTTTGGTCGGGGAAGTAGAATTATCATTACAACGGAAGATAGAAAAGTTTTCAAAGCACACGGGATCAATCATATTTACCAGATGAAGTTTCCAACTAAAAAAGAGTCTCTTCAAATCTTCTGCCTATATGCTTTTGGTCAAAATTTTCCGTACGATGGTTTTGAAGCGCTTGCTCACGAAGTTACTAGACTTGCTGGTGATCTTCCTTTAGGCCTGAAAGTCATGGGATCGTATCTACGAGGAATGTCCAGGGACGAGTGGATAGACGCACTGCCAAGGCTCAGGTCTAGCCTTGACAGAGAAATTGAATCAACTTTAAGATTCAGCTACGATGCCTTAACTGATAAAGATAAAGCTCTTTTTCTGTATATTGCGTGTGTCTTTCATGGTTCCAAGACTGATCTCGTTAAGAGTATTCTTGCAAAAAGCGGTTTGGAGGTTAACCATGGGATTCAAGTCTTAGCTCATAAATCTCTCATATTAGAAGAAGATGGGTTCGTGAGAATGCATTTTTTATTGGTACAATTGGGTAGAGAAATTGTGTATAAACAGTCTCCTGGCGAGCCTGGAAAGCGACAGTTCTTGATGGATAGCACAGAGATTTGTGATTTATTTACAGAAAATACTGTAAGTTTTTTTTTTTTTTTTATCTTTTCCTCACATAGTCCTGTGGATCCTTGGTTTTAAGTTGAGGCTTTGTTCCTTTTGAATCAGGGTACTGGAACTGTTCTAGGCATTATTTTCAAACCTTCATATGGAAAGGAAATCCAAATAAGTGAAAAAGCTTTTGCAGGGATGAATAATCTCCAGTTTTTAGTGGTGGTGGTGTCTATTTTATGCTTACCCGAAGGCTTCAATTATTTACCCAACAAACTCAAATTATTACATTGGAATTATTTTCCAATGAGATTTTGGCCTTCTAAGTTCTCCGGCGAGTTTCTTGTCGAACTTATCATGCGCCATAGCAAACTTAAGAAGCTTTGGGAGGGAATCAAAGTAAGTAGTATGCATTTTTCTTGTATCTTATTATACATGAAGCACGATTAGTCATTTCTCAAAAACATACCAAACATTTCTGTTTTGTTTTGTATAGCCACTCCAATGTCTCAAGGTTGTGAATTTGAGTTACTCCAAGGATCTTAAAGAGATTCCAGATCTCTCAAAAGTCACTAATCTCGAGGAATTAAACCTCATTGGCTGCTCAAGTTTTGTAGAGCTCACCAACACTATTGGAAATGCTACTAAGCTTAAGAGATTGATGCTTGGTGGTTGCGACCTCCTGGAGGAACTCCCCACTTCTATAGGTAAGTTAGTTAATCTCGAGGAATTGGACCTCAGTGATTGCGAGAATTTGGTGACACTCCCTTCCCCTATTGGTAACCTTCACAAGCTGCAGAAGTTGAACATGAGCGGATGTGTAAAGCTAGAGACGTTTCCTACCAACATCAACCTGAAATCTCTCTCTCAAGTTTCTCTTAACGGATGTACACGTTTGAAAACGTTTCCAGATATTTCAACGAGGATCACGTCACTCAATCTGAGCGATACTGCGATTGAGGAAGTCCCCTCATCAATCAGCTCTTGGTCTTGTCTTTCTGGTTTGGATATGTCAGGGTGTAGAGACCTCAAGGACTTTCCAAATGTTCCTGATAGCATTGAAGATTTGTATCTGAGCAGAACAGGGGTAAAGGAAATTCCTCCAAGGATTGAGAATCTTTTCCGTCTGCGTAGATTACTTATGTATGAATCCAAGAGGTTGAACAATATATCTCCAAACATCTCTAAGTTGGAGAATCTTCAATATCTACATCTGACTAGACATCTCACTCATGACAAGGATGGCGGAAGTGGTGATGTTTATACTATAATAATCGAGTGGGATGACTTGAAGCGCCATTGGGAATTACAGTCAGACTTTAACATTCACTGCATTTTACCGATATGTCTACCTGAGAAGGCTCTTACATCTTTAATATCATTACATTTCGAAAAAGGTGATGGTCTCAAGGCTATTCCAGATTGCATCAGCCGTCTCTCCGGCCTAACTAAGTTTGACATCAGAGAATGTAGAAAGCTCGTAGCACTTCCACAGCTTCCGGGTTCCCTTTTATCTCTTGATGCAAGAAACTGTGAATCTTTGAAGAGAATCGACTGCTCTTTTCAGAATCCAGAGATTTGTCTAAATTTTGCTAACTGCATCAACCTCAATCAAGAAGCGAGAGAGCTCATCCAGACATCATCCTGTAAGTATGCCCTCTTACCGGGTGTAGAAGTTCCTGCACACCTCACTCACCGAGCTACTTCAGGTTCTCTAACTATCAGTTTGACTCCACGGCCTCTACCTTCACACTTCACACTTAAAGCATGCATTTTCCTGTCAAAATGCAATATTAATCTCGAGGATCACATTCATGATGATGATGAAGAGCATGGTCACATTGATGATGATGATGAAGAGCATGTTAGTTCATTCGTGCGTGTGTCGTGTCGCGTCAGGGGTAAACAAAATGGCCTCATTGTTCGATATGGATCAAAACAGCTCGAAATGCCAGCTGAACTCAGAGATAAAGAGTATATGTACATATTTGAAGATTCATTCTCTCTAAACCAGGATTGTCCTGAAGCCAAAGAAACCACTTTGAGTGAGCTTGTGTTTACGTTAGTAGTCCATGATAAAAACTGGAAAGTGAACGGATGCGGTGTACAACTTTTGAAGGTCACTCATGGTACTCTTGACGGAAAAGAAACAGAATATGAAGAATGTATGGACATAAACAGAGAGACAAACAATGAAACTGAAGAAGGACAAGGATCTGGAGGGGATGATAATGATGCAGAAACGAGGAGAAGGAAACAGTTACTGAAAATATGCATTTTTGTTATAGAAATTTTGAGGCGAAGTCATTTTCTCTCTAAACTCCACAAACGAAAAAGCAAAAACCATTCTTGGTACATGTGTAGAAGATGACTCTCAGGTAAGAATCTCACTGCTGGTCTATGTTTGATTTTTCCTTACAGTTTGGATTTGTTTTTTTTTACTCTTCAACAGAAACAAAAGCTTTTGATTTATGAATCTTGTAGCAGAACAGAAATCTTAATTGCATTGAATCTAAAGAATTGAGGATTGATTTAGAAGAGATTTGCGGATGTTATAAGTGTTTAAGTGATGAAGAAGTCGCTTTGTAACAAAGAGAGAAGAGAGCTCATCTTCAAAGCGAGAGAGAACGAGTGAGAGAAGATTGATGGAGAAGTGAGTGATTTTTGATATTGATTACAATCGATTTGTGCGAGTTTGAATAGAGGAAGAGGAGACAATATTTTAATAGCCACCGAAAGTTAGGCTCCCACTCACAGCACTCACGCCTCCCACAACACTCATGTCTCCCACTCAAACAGCACTCATGCCTCCACTCAAACAGAATAATGCTATGTGATATGTGTGATCAATGTTAACACTCCCCTCAAGCTAAACATTCTGGAATCACCCTGAATGTTCTCTCTTGGATTACCCATGAGTCTCACCTCATTAAAACCTAACATAGAAAACCTCGTGGGACAAAACTATGTTAGGTAAAAGAGTATGAGTTTCATGGGCGAGGAAAGTGTTCACCATGGTCTGGATAGATCAACAAGCCCAAGTCTACCATGAATGGAATCACAGACTTTGGAGCTTGCTGCTTTGGTGAAGATGTCTGCCAATTGATCTTCACTCTTTGTATAGCATGGAAGGATCGTTCCATCTTCAATCTTCTGCCTGACTTTGTGACAGTCCACTTCTATATGTTTAGTTCTTTCATGAAAGACTGAGTTAGCTGCTTTCCCTGTGGATCGATAAAATAACATTTGTTTGTTGTTTTCACACCCGAAAATACCTGCCATCAATGATATATTGCTCACGGCCTCCACGATTACTCTGCTCCAACGTGTTATATCGAAGCTCAAAGAAGAGTTTCCAATGACTGATCACGGCCAGCTCAGCCATTTTCTTGGCATCAAGGCGAACTTTAATGCCAAGGGATTGTTCCTGTCTCAATCAACATATGCCGGCGATATCATTACACGAGCTGGAATGAGCGACTGTAAACCTCTCGCCACTCCCGTAGACCTCAAGTCAAAGCTTTCGAAAGACGATGGTGCTCTCATAGATAACCCAACGTATTATCGCAAGCTTGCTGGTGCTTTACAATATTTGACGTTAACGAGACCAGACATCTCTTATGCTGTCCATCAAATATGTTTGTATATGCACCAGCCACGCATACCTCATCTTCATGCGTTAAAGAGAATCATCCGCTATATCAAGGGCATGCAACACTATGGAATTGAAATGGTAAAAGGTCAGATTGACACTCTCACGGCTTATTCGGATGCAGACTGGGCAGGTTACCCTGACACCAGACGCTCCACCTCCGGAAACTGTGTTTTTCTTGGCCCAAACCTGATCTCTTGGTCGGCGAAAAGGCAACCAACCATCTCCCGTTCAAGCTCCGAAGCAGAGTACAAAGGTGTAGTTAACACGGTCGCCGAACTCACTTGGATTCGCAACCTACTCGTCGAACTTCACCGACCAATTCAACGAGCCTCTGTCGTTTATTGTGACAACAATGGTTCAGTCTACCTCTCCACTAATCCGGTGAAGCATCAACGCACAAAGCATGTCGAACTAGACATTCACTTTGTTCGTGACAAAGTGGCCATTGGTGAAGTAAAGGTCTTACACGTTCCAACATCCCTCCAATATGCCGACATTTTCACCAAAGGCCTTCCTTCCTGATAAAAATCCTCCCAAGGATTCGACACTCTAAGTTGGTGAATTGTATAATCCTTGCTAAACAAGGCGGTGGATTGAATGGTCGCACAGAAGCACCAAGACGGATTGAAATGGATCGAAGGGTCGCACAAGAGTTGCGAAAGGCTCTTGATATTCCCGATGGATAGTAGGGAGCTTCAAAGGCTGCGGAAGACCTTTGGTATACCCAACTCAATGCCCTAGGATATGACGCACCTAGACGACAAAGAGGTTTTGATCAATGGATATTACAGACCATGATCAGAGAAACTGAGTTAACCACTCAAAAGGGTTCCAAAAATAACAAACAAGCTTCTTTTATTCCTATGCACGAAATGGTGCTTAAATAGATTACAAATGTGTTAAAAACTACGATAAATGTGGTGGAAAACAAGGCCACTCGAAATTAGAACAAAGACCAAAGACTTAAAGGACTTGAGGTGATTTGTTTTAAAATCATAAATCTACTGTTATTCAACCATGAATTTAAAAAACTTTTTAAAAATCCAGTGTTATTGAACTTGTGATTTTAAAATGTACCCTCAAATCCCCTATTATTGGAAATATTTTAAGTGATGAATTTCAGGAGATTGGCTGGGATTTGAAAGTGTTTTGGTGCAATTGCTTAGTTAACCGCCGAACGGCCAACTTCCACGGTGACCAACGGTGAAAACCCGATGAAAACCCGAGAGACACCGCGAACGGAGCCGACCTAGAAGAAAGCAAAACCGACGACGAAGTTGGAGAACTGAACGCAGACGAGGAAGAGCTCCGCTGGATCGAAGAGCAGGAAAGAGCGGAACGAGCAACCCGAGCTAATCGATCCACAAGACAAAGGAGCGAGTTGGACGAACTCCGCGCCCGTTTGGAGCTCACCACGAGCCAAATGAAGAAGGTAAGGTCGCAAGTCCACAAAGCGACAAGTGCGGCCCCGGAAATTGACCGCGTCTTAGAGGAAACTCAAAAGATCCTGTTCTCTTCGAGGATCACAAGCGTTAGACTTTCTGACTCCGGCAAAATCCGAATCCCCTTCTACGACGGGACGACCGATCCGAAGGCCCACATGACGGCTTTCCACATCGCGATGGGAAGAGCTAGGTTCAAGCCCGAAGAGAGGGATGCCGGATTCTGCCTTCTCTTCGTGGAACACCTGAAGGGATCAGCCCTGTCATGGTTCTCGAGACTGGAGAGAGACTCAATTAACGGTTTCGACCAATTATCGGCAGCTTTTCTGAAGCATTACTCACTGTTCATAAGACAGTCAACGTCCGACGCAGACCTTTACTCGCTGTCACAAGGACCCGAAGAAAGCCTTCGAGAATTCGTCGAAAGGTTTAAGGTGATCGTGTCCAAAATCGACGGCCTAAGTGACAGTGCTGCAATAAATGCCCTGAAGAAATCCTTACTGAAGTCTTCTAGCTTCCGAAAGGAAATCACCGTAAACCCACCAGTAAAGATCCAAGACGCTCTCCACCGCGCTTCTAACTTCGTAATCTACGAGGAAGACATGAGGGCCCTGGCCGGAAAGCACCAATCATCAAAGTTGGTCGCCAAAGGTCCGGCGCAAAATTCTAACATTCCGAACGAGAGGAGAAGTAGACGAAGCGGGAGAGATGAGGAACCCAACGCGGTTGGAGCACACAATTATCAGATAAACCTGGAGAGACCATCTGATGGGCGCAGCAGAGGATCGTGGAACACATGGACCCGTTTGGGATACGACGAAGACGCCTTCTGCACTTTTCATAAAGCCAAAGGCCACTCGACCGAGAACTGTTGAACAATCGGAAGAAGGCTTGCGGCAAAACTATTGGCCGGAGAGCTCGGAAACGGGATAACGCTAGAAAGCCTTGGTACGGCAGAAGAAAATGCGGGCGCCCCGGGCGGACGACCCAATCAGGAACGTCCCGAAGGGCCTGCAGAGGAAACGCCCAAGCGGGGAAGGAGACCAAACAGCGACGACTCCGCTACGAACCGAAGGAGGATCCATATGATCATCGGAGGATCCCAGTACTGTCAAGACACGGTGGCTTCCATAAAGGCGTTCCTGAGGAAAGGAGACAAGGAATCTAACCAGCAGGAGCCAATCACCGAGAACGATGACCGGATCGCTTTTCACGAAAAAGACGCCGAAGGTCTCGATCAACCCCACGACGACCCGCTAGTAGTGGAGCTGGACATCAATGACCACGATGTCTCCCGGGTTCTGATCGACACCGGGAGTTCAGTAGACGTCATTTATTTGGAGACGCTCCAAAGGATGAAGGTGGATCCGTCTATTATAAAACCCAATCCAAGATCACTGACCGGGTTCTCTGGCGAAGTCACAGTGACAGACGGGACAATCCAGCTCCCAGTTCGCGCCGGTGGAATAACAAAGATCGTTAACTTCGCGGTGGCAAACCACCCCGCGATTTATAACGTAATAATGGGAACCCCGTGGATCAACTCAATGCGAGCTATCCCGTCAACCTATCATCTTTGCCTAAAATTCCCGACACAGAACGGAATCAAGACCGTCTGGGGAAATCCGAAGGAGGCACGTATCTGTTTTCTGGCAGAACACAAGCTCCGGAATCCGACGGTCCCGCAGTGGGAAAACACGAAGAGAAAGAAGGAGGAAGAAATCCCCAAGTTGGGAAAGAAAGTAAGCAGAACCGAGCAGTTTGAAAAAACGGAGGTTCCACCCATAGAAGACAAATCCGCTCAAGCAGAAACGAAAACCACCGAAGAAAGAACCGAGGTGACGAACATTGAGACATAGCATCTCATAACACGTCCAGAAACTCGGAAAAGATTCCAAAAATACCGATCCGGACGAAAATCAGGACTTAGCATCTTGTAACCCGTCCGGAGAAACAAAAGTCCAGAAAGATCCGAAGTGACAAACATTGAGACTTAGCATCTCATAACAAGTCCAGAACTCGAGCGATCCCCAGAGAGACGAACCCGGATAAACATCGGGGTTTGTAATCTCGCAATTCACCCGAGACTATCCATCAACTGAGATACTGAAAATATCTCAAGTACTCAAGTCTTCTCAAACAAACACGTCTGTTGCTGGCCACAACAAGACTCTTGCTTCTCAACCATGGTTCTTTCAACATCCCGAAGCGGATAATAATAGCGCGCTATACAAATTTCCGGACTAACATCTGAAAGGCGTAACCTGACATCCCGCGATCCTGGCAGGAAGCGTTAAAGACGATGTTCTGATTAGTTTGTCTTCAGGAGCACTTAGCATAGGCAAATAGTGCGAGGTGTAAACCGTGAAGTAAACTCGCAAAACCCAGTAAAGCGCCTGACATGGAAAGTTGGTCTAAGACATCTCGAGAACGCAGTGTCAAACCGGCTCTGATGCGAGATCTTAAGAGCGTTCCGTCGAAAGAGGGAGTCAAGCGAACTCAGTTCCCCGCGACACCAAAAACAAGCATTAAACCCAGGAGACATCCGCAATCCAAGAACCCTGGTCAGAAAGCTCGGAGTGCCCGGAAAAGCATCTCCAACGCAGCATACAAAGCACAAGTCCAAAGAACAAGTCAAACATAACCGAAAGGGTTAAAAGACGATCCATGAAAGGAAAGTCGAATAACCAAGTAGGAACAAAAACGGATCAAGGGTCCAGCGAAGTCGAGAATGGATCCGAACGAAAAATCTAAACCCAGACAGTACCCGCGACGATACACTGGTTCTTTAAGTTTGGAATTCCCGAAAAAAGCATCTCCAAACGCATCATACAAAATACAAGCAGACAAGATAGGAGGCCCGAAGGATCCAGCAGAGACAAGCAAGGATTTGGCAGCCTCAACAAAATCCAAATAATATCCGAAACGATATGCTGTTTCCACAACTCAAGTCTGGAGCCGAAGGACAGAGTCAAGAACGGTCTCATAATCCCGACAAGGACTAAAATCCGAATAGTATCTAAAATGATACACACCGGTTTCAAAGCTTGAGCCGAAGCAATTAACGTCGAAGCAAATATAACTGAATGATGAAATGATATCCATAAAAAGGAAAATCAAACAATCAAGTAAGTTCAGAAGATGCAAATACATCGGGAGCTCCAGCAACCCGAAAACAACAGAAATACGAGTACAATAAGCAAAAACCTAATCATGCTCGATAAGAGGAGTAGCGCCGGCTTCATCCATGTCCTGGACGTCTGCACCCGGACTTTGATATGGGGAAACAGGAGAGTAGGCCAAAAAACCGTCGAACTCGGAGATAGCCCGGTAGAAAGAGCCTACCCAGCCTTTTCCCTTCAGCTCCGCCAATGAGGACTCCAGCTCGGCCTCCTCTTCTTCAACCTTCTTCTTCCCGGATTTAATATCCCGGACCATCACCAGGTTCGAGCCGACCTCGGTCAGAGCAGCCTCGCCGAACCTTGCCTGACGCAGCGGAGCTAAGGCAGCCTTTGCGCTCTCAACGCGAAGACGAAACATCTCCGCCGCCTCCCACTGGCAGCATTTCACCGCCTTATCCATCTCACACTTGGCCTCCTTAAGCTCATCTTTAAGAGCCTGCACCTCCGCAGCAGCGGCAGATTCAAGCCTCTGGGCTTTCTTCTCCGCTCTCTTGAGCCGACCTCCAGATTCCTAATCTTTTTGTCCTTCTTCTGGGACTCTTTCACCGTGGCCTCGAGTTCGAGCCGGGTCGCATGCGCCCGAGTGGCGATCTGAATCAAAACAAGACAAGTACTCGATAAGCGAAAATCAAGTGAAGAGCAAGCTCATATCAAAAACAAAGAAAAAAGAAGGTACCATCACAAGGCCGGAAGATAAATCCCCATACACTGCCGCATGGTCAAACGACTGATCAGTGGTCGGGGCAGACTGGCCGATATAATCCACAAGCCTTGCAGATTCGACCAAGTCTCCTTCCGCCGCCTTGCGGGCATCGAACATCAAACCGGACTCAGAAGCTTCGGTCCTTCGAGGAACCTTGGTCTTCCTCGAACGATCCGAACCACTAGCAACCCCTTTGCCTTTTTCGGCCGCAGCGGCGCGATCAGATTCCTGGGGAACAGGAACTTGTCCCTCAGATGCCATCGGAACAGAAGGCTCAGTCCCCGGCTCCAATCCGGCCACCGGCTCAAATCCAGCCGCCGGCTCAGACGGACCAGCCTCGCCGTACTTCTGGTAACGGTACATCCAAACACCGTCCATTCCGGGATAAGTCGTCATCGGATCAACAAAGTCTGGACCTTTCGGAGGAGCCCGCCCTTCGAGGATATCTTTCGCCTCTTGAAAACGAGTGCAAAGCCCAGGATCCTTCCAATTGATTATCTTCTTGGCAACGTCTCAAAAAATATTCTCAAGATCAGACACCGAGGGAGGAGGAGGAAGAGAAACTGAAAGAGAATATCAAATTATGAGGAGTACTTAGCCTATTTATAAGAAAAGAACATCACAAAAGGACAAAATTCTTACGTGGCTCTCCCCAAGTGGTCCGAACCCGACCGCTATAGTCGGGACTGATCGAGAGAGAACTACGCTTCACATAGAAAAATTGATCTCCCGAAGCTTTGCAGTGATCTCGAGGCTCGGTGTAAAACGCCTTCAGGCCTCGCCTGATAGAAACTTGGCAAAAGAGATCCGCAGCGCAAGTCTTCTTTAAGGAAAAGAAATTCCGAACGTGGTCCACCTCCAGCTTAATCCCCAACTCGGCGAACCGAACAACGAGACTCATTAATATTCTCATCAAAGAAGGAATAAGTTGCGAGATCGCTACCTCATGCATCTCTAAAAATTCGAAGATAACTCCCGGAATCGGGAACCAAAGGAAAGCTTCGTAGAATAACGATTCGTATACCGCGAAGTACCCCTTCGGGGCCTTGTCCATCCGATCGGAATCCTTCGGAAGATGAAACTTGATCCCGTCCAGAATGTGGAAATCAATCCGAAGTTCGTCCAGTGCCTCTTGCGTGCTCAGAGTAACCCCGAGTTCAAAGTCGCTAGCCTTCCTCCTATATCCCGTGGTCTGCGTAGGCTGCGAAATCTGATAAGCGAAGATGTCTTCACCCCAATAAGCGTTGCATGCTCCCGGGGTGTTGTACTCGAGCTTTACCTCCGCCTCTTCCATCTGGATAACGTCAGGCAAAGCATTACGATATCCAAAGGGTACCTGAGCCCTGGACGCCCACTGCGGCACGCCTTCGGAGCCGAACTCCACTTGTGGGATAGCATTCTCACAAGCTGCAAAAAGATCACCCACAAGTCCCGCGTCTTGCTCCGATTGGTCATCGAAACCGATAGGGCGGTTCAGCATCGCGTCCAAGTCAAACTCGAGAAGAGCTCGTGATCGACTAGCCATATCGAACAAAGAAGAACAATACTAGAAAAGTTTTCAGAACAAAATGTTGTGAAGAATGAAGGAAAATTCATCCCATGATATAGCAAAGGTGACACAAATTCCTATGGAGACGCGATGGGACATCATCCGTCTCTGACAAGACATTAAAAACGGAACGGACGAACGGGCGAACGGAAAAACTAGTCGCCTTCCCATTCCATCAATCTCGATAAACTCTCAGCTCGAAACTCATTGCTTTGGACTACGAAAGCAAAGAGCTGGGGGGCTAACTGTTGGGGTCAAAATCCCCTCCTCGAAGATTGATAGAACGAGAACTCAAGATCAGGATCAAACGGATCACCGAACATGGCGGCTGGACTTGTCCCGAGCAATGCTCCAGGCGCCTAGCATCTTTGCATCGGTTCATGGCGGCTGAACTTATCCCGAGCATCATGCTTCAGCCGCCCCGCATTCCGTCAAGCAGTGCATGGCGGCTGGACTGATCCCGAGCATCATGCTTCAGCCGCCCAGCATTCCGTCAAGCAGTGCATGGCGGCTGGACTGATCCCGAGCATCATGCTTCAGCCGCCCAGCATTCCGTCAAGCAGTGCATGGCGGCTGGACTGTTCCCGAGCATCATGCTTCAGCCGCCCAGCATTCCGTCAAGCAGTGCATGGCGGCTGGACTGATCCCGAGCATCATGCTTCAGCCGCCCAGCATTCCGTCAAGCAACACATGGCGGCTGGACTGATCCCGAGCATCATGCTTCAGCCGCCAAGCATTCTGTCAAGCAACACATGGCGGCTGGACTGATCCCGAGCATCATGCTTCAGCCGCCCAGCATTCCGTCAAGCAGTGCATGGCGGCTGGACTGATCCCGAGCATCATGCTTCAGCCGCCCAGCATTCCGTCAAGCAACACATGGCGGCTGGACTTGTCCTGAGCAACGCTCCAGCCGCCCAGCATCTTTGCTTCAACACACGGTGGCTGAACTTATCTCGAGCATCCCGCTCCAGCCGCCCATCATCCTCTCATCAAGACACGGCGGCTGAACTTATCTTGAGCATCCCGCTCCAGCCGCCCATCATCCTCTCATCAATGCATGACGGCTGAACTTATCCTGAGCATCCCGCTTCAGCCGCCCAACATCCCGTTAATCAGTACATGGCGGCTGAACTCATCCCGAGTATGATTCAGCCGCCCATCACGCTTCAATCAGGACATGGCGGCTGGACTTATCCCAAGCATGGCCAGCTGCCCATCACCCTTCCTTCTAGCATAATCCCGGGCTCGGAATCGATCCAAGGCAAGACGTTCGCACGTTCCGGTCCCGAGTTTTGGCCAGCAGCCCACGATCATTGTTCAGCAGACCACGAGCTTCGTCCAGCCGCCCATGGACCACAGTCAGCCGCCCATGCACATCAGGCAGAGAGCGGGCGGCTGAAACATCACGCACGATGTGGGCGGCTGAAGCATCAAAGAGAAAAAATGGGCAGTTCGGTCTCGGAAATCACAGAAATGTTCGGAACATTATTCACGCGCGAAAACCATTAAACTGTTAAAGAACTATTCATGCGAGAAAAACCGTTAAAATACTATTCACAAAAAACTATTCATCCCGAGGAAAAGTTAACCGGAAAATCAATTTACGCTCAATCGAGACACGGTTTACTATTCACGGTTTACTGTTCATCGGACACTGTTCATCAAAATCTTGCCGGACCAGGATCAGACTACGTGACGGGCTGCTGAAGATTTCGGACCGGGACTCGGGCCCAAAAGACTAAGTCGGCGGCTGGAAGGAAGGAGCAAAGTCCCACATCGCCCAGAAAGAGTTTTAGCCTCCTAGGTCTCATAGTATAAATATAGACGCTTGTACTAGGTTCAGATTATCCCAAATCCGAGTATTAAGAGCTTTAGCAATATAAGACTTTTCAGCTTTTGCTAATTATTCTTGTACTTTCGGAAAAATATCAATAAAATATTCTTTTTACATTTTTCGGTCCTTGAGTTCTTTTAAAATAGAGTTTTCGAGCCCCCATAAATTATAAGTTTTGACAGTGTGAGCTTCGGCTCTCACACAAGTCTTTAGTGAGGAAGAAACTGCTTATCTTGTATCTCTTATTCAAGGTAATTAAAGCAAAGAGTAGGGGTGATGGGATAATTGATCCTTTCCTGCTAAGGATTGTGGATGATGTGCATGCCTGTGAAAATTTTCCCTAGGGTCGCTATACGTTTGAGATTTCCATGGATGGGATCCGGAGTGTGATGAAGAAAATGAAAGGCTATGTGAAACGAGATGCGCAGACGTCCTTCCCTGGATTCTTGATTCCCTTGGAGGTATGGTGATTTGGATCTTATGAATTTTATTAGTAAAATGAATTGGCCACTGATATGTTTTTATTTGACATGTAGATTCTAGCATTTGAGTGCATTCCTAGTCTTGGAGAGAAATTTAGAAAAGAAGTATCTGCAAGGGACGATTGTCCAAGGATGTGTAAGCACACGTTCAAGAAAAACAGTCTCAAAGGTTTTTCATTGGAGGAAATAAATAAAACGCTTGGAGTTTCAAAGGTAGAGTTTACTGCAAATATGGCTTATACAGTTTTTGAGTATGGTTTGATTTTATTTTAAATTGTATGATATTTGTAGGATGTTATTAGCATATTGGAACCCACTGCGGATGAGAAACATATTTTAGAGGCCCTAGTAGATGAAGGTGTTGATGATGGGATAGGATTTGTTGATCCAATTGTGGATGCTTGGCGAGAGCGTCTAGTCGTGAAGAAGAAGAAGATAGTTTGGGAAGAAATGTTAAAGAAGGACGTAAAAGCTCGTGAGCAGGGTTGTGAAAGGCTTGAGAACGTGGAACAAGGCTCTCCAGTTGGTAATGTACGTGGTCAGCAGAATCAAACTGCTAATCTTCCATTGAAGCAAGCAATGGAGGAAGGGTTTGAGGAGGTGTTGGCCAACCTTCGTGCAATAAAAGATAAAGTGGATGAAATAGATGGGAGAGTGTGTGTGTGTGTGTGTTAGATGCGACCGTGAATGGATTGAAGCAGTCATATGCTAGGGAGGTACGATTTGACACTCCTAGTTCGCTCCTTACTCCTTCTCGAGACCCACCACGTAGGGAAGGAGGAGAAGAGAACCTGAAAGAGAAGAAGACCAGAGAAGAAGAGGAAGAGGAAGACGAGAACGGCCAACAAGAAGAGGAAGGCCAAAAAAAGTGAGAAACTGGAGAAGAGGTCAAAGAAAAAGAGGAAAGATAAAGAGAAGGGAAAAAAGAAGAAGGTCGAGTCTACGGTGATAACAACTGGAAAGAAGAGGACAAGGATTCCAACCAATAAGTTCACACCGGGAGATAACAAGAAGAAGAGACAGAAGACGACGAAGTAGTGTTTCGTTTTAAACATGTCTTTTGTTTCGTTTGTGGATTGGTCTTTTGGAACATTGACCAACTTTGTTTTGTGTTTGGTCTTTTGGAATATTGACCAACTTTGTTTTGTGTTTGGTCTTTTGGAACATTGACCTGTTAGTTTGTGTTTGGTCTTTTTAGAGCATGAGACATTTTACTTTAAAGTTGTTGGTGTTTTGTCTTTTGGAACATTTTACTTTTTGTTGTTAAACTAAGTTGTACTATTAGTGTTGTTACGAACATGTGGTCTAACTCAGACAAATAATTAAACAACTGAGACGACATAAGAACAACTGGTTCAACTGGGCAGACATAAAAGTACAACTTAGTTTTTGGGGAGACATAATAGTACAGACAACTGAGTAGACATAATAGTACAACTTAGACATAAGAACATAATATGGCATAGAAACTTAAACTTAGATCTCCCTTTCGCCCTGAGAGCCACAACGAGCAAGTGCATTCTTCAGCGTAGCCATATCTCGTTCTTGCTTTACTAAGCGATCCTTCAACTCTGTCATATCCACAAGAAGGCCCCAAACCGTCTTCTGCAGCTTCTCAATCATGGATATAGCAGAGTGAGCTGCATAGCTAGCATTGCGAACAATTGAATCCTGGTCTTTAATTTCAATGTTAGCTCTCACTAACTCTTGTTCGATGGCCTGATCCCACCACTTCAAGCATTTTTGCTCTATGCCGTCTCCAACACACGGCTACAAAGAAAATGTGAATATTAGTACTATGAACAAATATTACAAATAGTCGGTCAACTACTCGAACAACTACTCGGACAACTAGGCGGACAATTAGTCGGACAATTACCCCCGTTTCTGGGCATTTGTAGTATCTTCTTCCAGGGTTCTCCTTTGTTCGACAGGTGATAATTTCCATCTTCAGTCCACACCAACACTTAACTGGAATACCGAAATCACCATCCGTTTTGCAACATCCACTGTCTATATCGGTGGAAGAAGAGCTTGGTGCTGAAACCATTGTAACTATATGTTTACAGAAAAATAGATATATAAGTCAGACCGGATCTAAACGAAAACAGAGAAATTGGTACACGAAAACGGGAAAAGGTGAAATGACTGCAGAAAAAAACGTTCAATAGTTCATTCCTCTACATAGAACATCAAACTATATCGAGATCTGGATGGGAAAAAAATTGATTTTACCTTGTTGTGTTGAAACCTAGGTTGCGCCGCCGCCGGAGAGAGGAAATGGGAGAGAAGTGAGGAAAAGATGAAGGGAGAAGAGAAGTGGGATGAAATGGGAAAAAAGGAAGAGTGCTAGGCTTTATAGCGGAGGGGCAAAATAGTCTTTACCATTCTTGTTCATTATTATACATGCAATTGTTCATAAATGTTCACTTGATATTTCTTCTAAATAGTTGTACTTTTTAGGTTTTTGACTATTTCCAGTTGGACCATGAGATCTGATTAAGAGTTTTAGTTGTCAAATCTTGTTTCTTCTCTATATGCACAATTCTCAAGTTTTCGTAACAACATAATCACAAAAGTTTACGTTTTGCATTTATTTATTCATGCCCATGTCACTATCTCAATGTCTTCCATATAGTATGAGAGATACTTTCAGCCTAAGTATCCTCATTACTCTATATTTTCATAAATCTTTTTCCGCCCTCTACTCATTATTCCCTAACATAATTTACCAACACTTTTTGATATTCTTATACAATTTCGGAACCAAAATGTACCCTCATTATCATATTTCATTATCCGAACTTATCTATATTAGTACAAGTTCAAGTTGGCCATAGTTGATCCGGTTGTCCACACAAGTTTTGATGATTGTCCAGACAAGTTGACCCGATTGTCCGGACATGTTAACTCGGTTGTACTTTCAAGTTGGCCATAGTTGATCCAGTTGTCTGAATAAAACACACACAAACTTGGATAGAGTCAAAAACGTAATTGTACATTATTGAATCTGGTTGTACAAATAAAACACAATAAAGTACACACAAACTAAATGTCTTCACTCATCAGCACTTTCGGGATGTAACCACCTTTCCATGTTTATGCCAGGCCTGAACCTCCACTTTCGGCGCCTTTCTCCGGTTGATGGGAACCGTGTTTCTTGAGTTCTCCCTTTTTTGGCAGTATAATCTGGTGGTAAGGCAAACATTTGTTGCACATCCGCAGGAATACTCCACTGAGTTGCATGAGGCACTGAATAAATTGTCCTTTAATATGTTAAAGCCCATGTATCCAGCAAATAATATTTAGAGCAGAGATCAAAGATGGATATATTAACTGTACTACCTTCCTTCCTCCTCAGAGCCCTCGCAGCGGCTATAGCATGGATGCATGGGTACTTGTCAATGTCGAAGCATCTACAATCACAAGTTTTCATTCTCAAGTCCACCAAATATAGTTTCCCATCTGGTCCTTTCATGTTCTATTCGAGATGGTAGTTGTTTAGCTCCGTCACTGTTAAATGAGCTGCAATTGCACATCGTCGTGCAATATATTCTCCACAAAAGGCACCACCTTTTTATACCCCAATGCAGAACTACCTTCCTTCCTGGGCCTATTAAACCACGCAGACATTTTTTTCACAATCGTATCAATCATAGGTAGCAGAGGTACTTCCTGGCTGTCTTAAACACGCTGTTCATCGACTCCGCAGAATTGCTAGTGTCTAAGTTGTACTTGTCTCCCACAAAATATGCTCTTGTCCACTTATGCAGCTCAATGCTTTTATCCAAATACTCACCAGCTTTAGAATACATCGACTTGAATTCCGCATACTCTTTCTCAAAAGCGCTCTTAGTGTAACAATGAGCACAAGCCCTGAATTTCTTCGTAACTTCATCTTTCTCATGCTTCACCTTCCCTCTCACATTTTGAGACAAATGCCATATGCAATGTGCATGCTTGGCGCTCGGATACACCTCCGTAACAGCCTTGATGATGCTTGCATGTCTGTCACTTATGAAAACAAGTTCAGGCACATCCGCTATAACAGTTTTCAACTTAAAAAAAACATCTCCAACTGGCATCTCTCTCCCCATCAATTACACCAAATGCAATGGGGGTAATGGTGACAATTCGGATCCTGAGCTGTTGCAAATACTAACATACCACCATATACAGTCTTCAGGAAGGTTGCATCAACAATCACCACTTTTCTCATTGCCCTAAACCCTTCAATGCTTGCGCCTAATGCAACAAATAGGTACTTGAACCTATGATTTTCATCCAACTCCACACTCGTCACTGTCCCGGGATTTACCTTCTCTAGCATGTACAGATATGAAAACAACATCTCGTAGCTTTTTTTCGAACTCCCCCGCACATCACTTACATGAAGTTTTTTCCCTCTCGAAGCAGTTGGGTAAGACAAATGCAATCCTAGTCTTCCTTGAACTATACTCATTATATTTTTAGGCGTCGGGGTATCAACGTTACCTGGATAATCCTCATGCAGCATAGATGCTACCAATCTTTGTGTTCCTCTCCGTCTACTGTTAATGCTTGTACTCGCAACAACCCGTGAGCAGGTATGCATCTTCCTATGTTTTCTGATTGTACAAAAGGACGATCCCTCACTTCGAGCAGATCTTATGTACCAATTACACCCACCCTTTGCTTTTCGGCATCGTAGCATCAATCGCTTCGTATCCGACTTCACAGTTTCAACACCATAGCAGTTTTTATTTGCAGCTGTGTAAACCAAATCTTGCACTGCCTCTCTTGCACTAAATTCTTGCTTTATTACAAGACATGTGCCATCTTCCCATTCTTCAATATACTGACTCTCCTCAACAGATCATGGAACCTCTGCATTTTCATCCTCGTACCGGTTATCAATCGGGCTATCAACACCTCCCAACTCGCTACCTTCTAAATTCTCTATATTTTCATTAACAATACCCTCAATATCTGCATCTTCATTGTCATCAGCCATTAACTCCTTAATTATCGGCTCATTCCTTTCTAAACCTTCTCTGTAAATCGTAAGGATGCCACAGTCACCATCAACTCTAACATTTGAACTCATTCCCCCATAATTTACGCCAACTGAACTTCCTCCATCCACTCTTGAAAGTTTCTCCAGTTTTAACTCCACATGCAACACAGGTTTGTGAGAACGAAACTCACACTGTCAAAACTTATATTTAATGGGGGGCTCGAAAATTCTATTTTAAAGAACTAAAGGACCGAAAATGCAAAAATAGATATTTTATTGATGATTTCCGAAAGTACAAGGGAAATTAGCAAAAGCTGAAAAGTCTTAAATTGCTAAAACTCCTAATACTCGGATTTGGGATGGATTTAACCCTTACATGAGCGTACATATATATACTGACAATCCTAGGATACTAAGACTTCAGATTTTCGATGTGGGACTTTGTCCTTCTTTCCCAGCCGCCGACCTAACCTTTTGGGCCCGATATCAGGCCCGAGAGTTTTCCGTGATCCGTCTGCGCGTTCTGACCCAAATCCGGCCCGCCGATGAATAGTAAACCGGTGAATAGTAATCCGATGAATAGTAAATCGAATCTCGGTTTAGACTTAATTCGATTTTTCGGTTAACTTTGTCTCGAGATGAATAGTGTTCTTTGTTTGAACTTCCAGCCGCTGGGTTTTCGTATTGATGGCCAGCCGCCGGTTCCTTTGGCTCGTGTGCCTTGGCGACTGGTCCACGGACGGCTGGATGTTGGTCACGGTCCTTCGGAAAATGTTTATGGACGTCTTGGAGTCAGAACACGCAAATGCATAATCTTCGAGTGGGTTTTCGTATTGATGGCCAGCCGCCGGACGTGGACGAAGAAGACCCGGCGGCTGGACTTATCCCAGCCGCCGGCCGTGGACGAAGAAGACCCGGCGGCTGGCCTTATCCCAGCCGCCGGCCGTGGACGAAGAAGACCCGGCAGCTGGCCTTATGCCAGCCGCCGGCCGTGGATGAAGAAGACCCGGCGGCTGGCCTTATCCCAGCCGCCGGCCGTGGACGAAGAAGACCCGGCGGCTGGCCTTATCCCAGCCGCCGGTTGATGCTTGAGGAAGATCCGGCGGCTGGCCTTATCCCAGCCGCCGGTTCGTGTCTTGGACGGCTCGTGGGCAGTTGGCCTTAGCTCGTCCGGTCCATGTCCGGGATAAGTTCCGTTTGATCTCGACCTTGACTTCTCGTTCCGTCAATCTTCGAGGAGGGGATTTCGACCCCAACAAGGTTGTAGTCCTTCAGTGTCTAGTGAAGTAAGAAAAACATACACATCCTCGTCGTCTTCAATATAAGACTCTCTTCGACCTTTACATAGCTTGTAACTCATTTTCAAACTCCCTGTCGTTCCATCTACGGAAATCTTCTTCCCGAGCTTATCTACTAACAGAGAATAACTTAGTTCTTCCACATATGAGGTCTTAAAAGATATAGCATACACTGAATTTCTAGAAATCCATTCGTGGTCTTCTGAATAGTACCCTCCATACTCAAAATGTACATTCTTGTAACTGCTCTTCATTGTCTCCTGTATATATAATGACACACTTAGTCATACTACATTCGAAATATATTTGTTCTCCTAAAATGTACATCTATTTGTACCAATTGTCCCACTATTTCTCATTCATCGATTTGTACTACTTGTACAATATCTCGATATTTGAAATAAGATCCAATCGAGCTGGGGATTCTAAATTACCTAATAGTTACCACGATTCAACAATGTAGCCCAACAAAAACACCTAATCGTCACACTAGCAATCTTTTCCAACCAAAATGTGCATTCCTAAATAACCAATTTCAGTGAATTTGACTTAATTGCTAAAACCTAAGTTTCTCAACATTCGCATTATTAATGGTGATGAAGAGCTTACTATAGAAAAAACTAGTCTCCAAATACTCCCCGATTAATTTCTGATTTTTTGTTAACTTGCTAGGTCTATGTTGGCCGCCCGACTAGCGCCTAGCGTATTTCCGAACCTTGATTTTACGGTTTGCTACTGGGCTGTCTTTGGACCTAGCTTCAGAAACGAGAAAAAGGGGGAAAAAAGCTTAAGGGTTAAAAAAAAAAATTCGGACAGAAATTCTTTTCCCCCTTTTTACCTCTTCCCTCTCTCTTCGAACTCTTCATCTCTTCGTGGATTCCGACACTCCGAGAAGACTCTCGGTGATTTCCGTTCAATCTCATCGTCTTCTCGTCTACTACGCCGTCCCCGTTCGACAGTCCTTTATTTCATAGCGTTAGGGTTTGAGCAATTGAATGTTAGGGTTTTGTCGATTCAGTTTTAGGGTTTGAGCGATTGAATGTTAGGGTTTGAGCGATTCAATGTTAGAGTTTGAGCGATTGAATTTTAGGGTTTTTTTCTGTTCAATGTTAGAGTTTTGTCACGGGAACAGTTTGTGGATTTTGTACCCAGTTTGTGTCGAAATTGTGAATGGATTATGTGGTTAGAAGTTAAGAATAGTTTGAATACTTCATTTTGAATTTTGGGTTTAAAATTTTGTATTTGGCCGATACTAATTTGAAATTTTGTGGTTATTATTGTGTTTGGATTTTGGAGCTCGAATGAATCTAGTATTGTGTTGAGTATTGTGTTGAATTTTGCAGTATTGTCTTGAGATTTTATGTGGGTGTCATTGTGTTCAGTTATTGTGTTGGGAATTGTCTTTGTGTTTGGAAATTTACGAAATTTTGATGAGTTTGTGTGTTTTTGTTATCAGTTCATCAAATTAGTTCTGATTTTTTTGTTTGATTTTTCTACAGGATAAACTCAAAATGGTTAGAAAACATAAACGAAAAAGTGGCCGTAAGAAGAAAGCCTCTAATCGGCGTGAAGAAGTTGAGCATCAACCGACTGCAGAATCAATAGAATCTCTCAGTGCCGGATCCGAAGCTAACACTGAAGCCGGATCCGAAAGTGCCAATTTGTGTGCAACATCAAAGGTATGTGAGTTCTGAAGTGAATATTTATTTTAAAATTGCAAAATTAGGATGTGTAGAAATAATAACAAACTTGTGAACTGAGAAATGTAGTAGTATTTAGGACTACTATCATATACAAGGTTACTATCACAATAGGGAACTACTAGTACGAGTAGGAAAACTAGGATAATATTGTATTACTAGTTTGACTGAGAATAACTAGTGTAGTTTTGAACAACTGGGGCGACTTGGTTCAACTAATATTCATAAATGTGTTTGGATTTCAGGCTAGCAGACCCCAGCCTCTGGAGTTTTTATTCGATAGCATAGACTATACGACAGATTGCAAGATACAGACGAGGTGCTATGTGAAGAAAAAAGTGTTGCTGTTTCGAAAGAAGGTGTTTAAACCGGAGTTGGAGTGGTTCTTAAGTCACCCGACATTTCACCAATTCTTCCACATGGCCAAAGAACCCAACCGCAAGGTGAAGGGTATGTGGATGTTGCTTCTTCGGACAGTTATTACAGAGGGAAAACATGCCGTGTGGTTCGTTGTGAATGGAGTCCTGATCTGGTATTTCCTGCGAGAGCATGCTGTTCTTTGTGGATTGGACTGCAAAGATTATCCACATAATTACAAGAAGCTGGGTAACACGAGATTTCAGGCAAAGCACTTCAAGGGGATGAAGACGATAACAATGAAGCATGTCAAAGAGAGGCTTCTGAAAACGCATGAGGGTGAAGAGCGCTTGAAGATGGGTGTGATATACTTCTTATGCACTGTGATAAGAGGCGTGGCAAAGTCGATAGGACCAATAGATCATTTCATTCTGAGGATTGTGGATGATCTACATGCGTGCAAGACCTTTCCCTGGGGGCGATTAACTTTTGATGATAACTATAAGGAGATCCATCACCTGAATAGGCTTATGCAAGGCCGTGAAAGAAGGACATACAACTTTCCTTGCTTCATAATTCCTTTGGAGGTAATTTTATTTGTTTACGATTTGTTTTATGTTTATGAAATGAAAATTTGACATATTGTTTATATTGGTTGTGTAGATTTTTGCTTTTGAGTGTATACTGGTACTGAAGGAAAACTCTCGGATGGATGTGAGTAAGTGCAACTTGGAGTGTCCTAGAATGTGCAAGCAGAGGTTCAATAAGAACTGGCATGAAAGGTCATCCCCTAGACGAAATCTATGATGCACTTGGAAAGACTACGGTATCATTGTCAATTAATATCACCAAATATTATTTGTTATCTCTAAAACACATACTAATATGCATTTCGTTTATTGTAGGACATTCGATCCATCTTACTGCCTACATTGAAGGAAGAACTTATGATGGCGTGGATCATAAGATATGATTCAGATGATGAAGCTGATGGGAGTTTGTGGCACTTGGGTTGAGCATTTAACAGTGAAGCAGCAGACCATACTTTGGGACGAGCTCTATGAGAGGGATTTGGCTAACCGGGAATTCCCTAAGAAGAAGAAGAAAAAGAAAGTGCAGAATGCAACCAGTGAGGAGGAAGAAGAAGGTGAACCACTTAGCTTTGAGAGTGCTTTGAAAGGGCTTAATGACCAGATGATTCAAGCGATTGAAGAAAAGTTTGGGGAAATTGATGAGAAGGTTGATGGGATGGGATTGAAGCTTTCTGCGTTGCAGAGAAGACATCGTCTGTTGAGAAAGAAGTGGAAGACGGTGGATCCGAGGATCACAGCAGTTGAAGCTTCTGTCAATCATGAAGGCAACATGGCTGATGAGTGGGAGACACCATTTCATTATGAATATAATGACAATGGTGGTCACAATGACAAGGCTGGTGAAGACAACGCTGGTGAAGACAACCCTGGTCAGGAACAGAATGGGAACGAAAACGAAGGAGTGAACCAAATGGAGACAGAAGCGGTGGAAGTAGAAGAAGGAAGAGACGAGGAGAAAGAAGAAGCTGTCCAAATGGAGAATGAAGAACAGGAGAATGAAGAACAGAACGAAATGAAGAAAGAAGCGGTGGAAGAAGAGAAAGAGTCAGAGGAAATGGCGCAAGAGAAAGAAGCGGGTGAAGAAGAGAAAGAAAAAGAGGAAGAGACTGAAGAAAAAGAGGCTGATGGTGAAGAAGAAGAAGAAGAAGAAGAAGAAGAAGTGGTGGAAGAAGCGGTTGGAGAGAAAGAGAAAGAAGTGGTGGAGGAATTCAAAGAAGGAGAGGTGGAAGAGGTATGAAGAAGAAGAGAGTGAAGAAGAGGCGGCTCAAGACAAGAAAGAAGAAGAAGCAAATGGACTCTTACCACTTAACCCAGCTCCGGATGATGACGTTGCACTTGAAGCTTGGTTTAAAAATCAAGTACCCGAAGATGAAGAAGCTGAAGCAAAACGATTGGCCTTGGTTGTCTACAAGGAGCCTATAAACTTTTCTAGTTTATTGTGTCTGGAAGAAGTGGTTGTCTCATCAACAAAGAAGAGGGGAAGACCGAAGAAGACAAATGATGCCTCACCAGCAAAGAAGAGGGGAAGACCAAAGAAGAATCTCCCTTCACCAGAGAAGAATCCCCCTTCACCAAATCAATAGACACCAAAGAGGAAGAGGAAAGGTCAACCATCACGGTGGGTTTCAAGCTCTTTCACCGAAGGAAAAACCGATGACAAAGTGGAGGACAAAGGAACTGCTAGGAAGAAAGCGAAGACTAAGCAGTAGATGGATTTTCTGTTTAATATTTTGAATGGTTAGAACTCGTGTGTTTTGGAGTTTTTTGGATGGTTAGAACCGAAGGATTAGAAGGGTTTTCGGTTTTATGTGTTTTTAAAAAACTTGGTTTGTGGATGTTTGAACTTGACTTTATGTGTTTTTTTAAAACATGTGTTAACTTGGTTTGTGGATGTTTGGTATGTGTTATTTAGGATTTTATTTGTGGATTGTGCATGTTTAAACAGGTCGTTTGGATGATTTTAACAGGTTAGGAGTTGGCAGTTTGAGGATATTACTTACTACAAAAAATCGTGAAAAACTAAAAACCAAAAAACTATGACGAAAACCAAAAACGATAATATTTATTAATAAAAAAAACGTAACACCGTCAAGTAACACGGTCAACAAACGCCGTTCTGTAACTCCGTTAGTTAGTAAAAAAAAAATTAAGTTTGGCCATAGTAGTACCCAAGTTTGTAATAATACTACCTACCACATAGTTATATTTTGGCAATTTTAAGGTTTTTTTTAGTAGTACCGATTTAAAATCTACTTTTAGTAGTAGTACTGATGATTTTAGAGGTCTAAGATGCATTTCACATATTCTCATACAATAAAAACGTTGAAAATACTTAATTTGCACGAAAACCCTCACAATTGGGAACATATTGTGTCATTCACCTTATAAGTAGTTGAATGTTACTTTGGTTTAAAAGACATGTTTTGTAAGAAAATTTCAAATTTGTGAAATTTAAAGGTTTCATCAAACAAAACAGTACTAAATAGCTTCTAATACACAGTATTACTAAGTGCATGTATTAAATACGTGGCCTAATAGAATTAAAAGCACATTTGGCAATTTCCCAGCAAAAACACATAGTCGTTGTCGTCTCACAAAAACATAGTCAAACTAGTAGTACATAATCGTCCACACAATACAAAGTTAAACCAGTTATTCTAGTCGTACCAAACTAAAAACTACACAAATATGAGTTCTGATTACACAACTACACTAGTGGTACCTGATAACCTCATAATACAAAATAAGCTATAACAGTCGCACATAGTTAAACCAGTCTTACCAGTCTTACATAAATAAAGTAGTTGAACGAGTCTTACCAGTGGTACATGCGAACATGTGTCATATTCAACTTTCATTTTCACCACTCACAAACCATTCATACATGCGTCCTCACCCTCTTCCTCTTCCTCTTCCTCTTCTTCTTTCTCTTCCCCTTCCTCTTCCACGATGATCTCCAACTGATGGGAATCTTGTTTGTTGCTTTCTTCCTCTCTTTTTTCATGATGTGGAGGCAACACTTCTTTCGCTCGTACATCATCAGGAATAATCCAGTCAGACATATGGGGCACCGTCCATTGTTCCACCAAATAATATTTCAAGCAGAAATCTTGTAGATGGAGGTCCTTTCCTCTGCTCATATAGACGACAGCAGCTGTTGCATGCTCACATGGATATCTATCTATATCAAAATACTTGCAGCTGCAAGTTCGCTTATGCAAGTCAACCAAATAAGGCTTTCCATCGCATCCAATGACTTTATATTCTAGGCCAAAGAAGTTTAACTCAACAGTCGTGAGTGTCTTTCCAATGGCACATAATTCGCTAATTACTCTTTCCACGAGGGACACAAGCTTTTAGGTTGTTGGTATTTTTGCAGAATTGTTCCTATGTTCGTTCCACCATTCAGACAACTTCGCCACTATCACATCTATCATTGGCAACAACTAGTACTTCCTTGCTTCTCGAAAAACACCGTTTATAGACTATGCACAATTGGTGGTATCGATGTTGTACTTTTGTCCTGGAAAATAGCATCTTGCCCAATATTTCTCGTCAACACTTTTACTGAGATACTCAACACAATCAGGGACTTGTTCTTAGAAGCACCATAAAGTGTGAGGAAGTCGCACTCGATATAAGCATGAGCGCACTTCCTAAACTTTTCTGCGCATTTATATCTGTGGTTAGCAACGTATAGTTTCACATTTTGAGACAAATGCAAAATACAATACCCATGCTTTGCCGACGAAAACACCTCACATATATACTTGATCAAGCCTGGATTCCTGTCCGAAATAAACACCAATTCAGGTGATCCGGTATTACTGATTTCAACTGATTGAAGAACCACATCCAACTTGCTTCTTTCTCACCATAAACTACACCAAAAGCAACTGGATAATGATGATGATTAGGATCATGAGCTGTAGCAACAACTAGAACTCCACCGCACACATTCTTCATGTGTGTACCATCCACAATGATGACTTTCCTCATCTCTTGAAATCCTTCTATATAAGCTCCCAAAGCAAAGAATAGGTACTTAAACCTATTTCCCTCATCTACTTCAACACAAGTTCGTGTACCTGGATTTATGTACTCTAGCATGAGCAAATAAGGATACAACATACGATAACTCTCCTCTGAACTTCCCCGCACCTTATTCGCAGCTAGGTTTTTTCCTCTCAAAGCTGTGGAGTATGATACATTCACGCCAATCCTTCCTTGAACCACCTCCATAAGAACTTTTGGAGTTGATGTGTCAAACCGACCAGGATAATCTTCAGCCAAAACGGATGCAACTATTTGTCGTGTGCCTTTCCTTTTATTTATCGAGAACATGTATGCAACTTGTTGTAAGTACTAATCGTTGAACGATCAGAATTCTTATGCTTCGCAGCTCGAACTGACCACTTGCAACCATCTTTTGCTCCACAACATTTTATCACATACCGCTTAGTATACGACTTAATTGTATCATACTCAAAACAATTCTGATGTGAAGCTATCTGAACTAGCGTTTGCACTGCCTCCTTACTTCCAAATTCTTTGCATATAACCATATATATACCATCATCCCATCCAAGATGTGCATGCTCATCTCCTGCAGTAGGTCTTACTTCATTATCTTCATACACTTGCTCATATCCTTCAGCGCCATCTGTACCATGGTCATGCATCTCATTGTATTCCACTGTGTAAGCTGTAATCATACAATCATTACCTTCTCTACCACTTGAAACCAACTCCTCATCACGATAAGTTTCGCTATCTTCTGTTGAAGCTTCCATACGCCTTTGACTTTGATTACCATCTTTGCTGAACTCCAAATGTAGAAGACTTCTACATTGATCTTTATTTACTTGGAATAGATAACAAAACACATTTTCATCATTTCATAAGTAAGTTGGGCGCTTCAGATTCAAGACCAAAGGAAAGTAACTAATTTTCAACTGCGTTGTAGCTTCATCCATCATAAGCTTTCTGCAAATTCTCTCAACCAACACACTATAATTCACCTCCTCCAAAGGTGTCTTCATCGCTAAATAGTGAATTTCATCTTCTGCCGAAATCTATTTCATGTCATCATCTTCCTTTGTATACCCTCCATGATCGAAATATATGATTGTGCAACGACTTGCACTCATTGCTCCTTGAAAATAACAAAAATAGTAGACTTTAGTCACACCATTTGTCTTAGTTATACAATGATGTCTTAGTTGAATTAGTTGGCTTAGTCGTTTTCAATAGGCATAATAGTACCATTACTCGCAGTAGTACCCAGAAAATTAGGTTTTTATTTTCCATTCACTATAATTTATGCTCATTCAGTCCTCCTTCAACCAATATGTCTTCCTTAGTTAAGAATTTATGGTTATAACAGAATTATCCAACAAAATCGCTAACTAAATCATTGAAAAAAGAAATAATTCAAATTGATACTTTAAATCTCCAAATTTAGAAACAACACTAACTGTTACTATGCACATTACATAGAACTTTGAAATTTAATAATCAAAACTGATATGTTGCGATTTTGACCCATACTAACCTTATTATCTAACCTCTTTTTAGAGTTTTTGAGTGTATTTCAGGTAATTCTAGGTGGCTATGGAGCCGTTATTGGAGTTTGGAGCAATTGGAGCATTTGGATCAGAAAAGAACCAGAATTGGAGAAAAGAAGACAAATCCTGCGAAGTATCACCAACTCCAGCCGGCGAGCACATGGTCCTGATTTCTAGCCACCAGCGAGCACCTGCTCGCACCTCCGGAGAAAAATAAGGGAGGACGATTTGACCTAATCCTAGTGGCGGAAAAGAGGGTGCAGCCACCTATGAAGACCCGATATATATACTCATCTTAGTCTTAGGTTTAAAATCATCTTTACTTTTGGCTTTTAGCTTTTTAATACCTTAGAGCTTTCTACTTGTAAGGGAGAAGATCTCTGCTTCAATCTGAGAAGATTTCTGAACCCTAGTACTTTTATTTTAATGCATTCTTTCATATCGATTTTTATGTCTTCTATATTTATGTTTGAGTAGATCTCTTAGTTATGTTAAGGTTTTCAAAGAAATTCATGAGTTAAGGATTAAACAAAAATAGTTTTACAAATCGATTGTCTTCACCTCTGTTGATCTTACTGCTTGAATCGTTTTGGCCAATCTATTCCTGATCTTAGGTTAGCCTAGACAGCGAGAGGTGCTAGGTTGCTATAAGAAATATTGGTGAGCAATTTATTATATGCCTGCGAGAGTAGATGTGTAGGAGAATTGTGAACAAATCAAACCTATTCCTTAATGCTTGTCTGCGATTTCTAAAACCAACGAGAGTTAGGATTTTAGGTTGTTAGATAAAGTTATTGATATCACGAGAGTGAATTGATATTATCTTCGTGTTTGAGTTCTAGACTTGTGCTTAAATCATTGCCTGAATAGTTGCTTGATCATTTGCTCTGAATTTCCTACGATTTCTCTTGACCTAACACTTGCTTCCTATTGAATTTTATATCCGATTTTAGTCTATTGCTTGTTACTCACGAAACCAATCTTTATTTGATTCATCTTAGCTTTTGATTTAGCTCATTAAACCATAGGGTAAACTTGGTCCTTGTGGGATTCGACCCCTGAATACTACTTCGTTTGCTGTGTACTTGCAGTAAGAAATTAGGGTTTAAGACCTGTGTATCAAGTTTTTGACGCCGTTGCCGGGGACCAAATTTTGACCTTTGGTTTACGGCTAAATTTCTAGACTGAGAACCCTAACTTGTTCTCTGCTTTTCTTTTCTCTGTGTTTCTGGTGTATGACCAGGAGCACAAGGAGTAGGAATACTGAGGACCTTGTCAGCTTCACAAACGAGGAGTTAACGAGGACAGAACGAGAGAACTGGCAGAGACGCAACACACCTGTTTTGGAATCAGAAACATCTGACACCGCCTCTACTGAGATGGACGATCAAATCGACATGACAGCTCAGCTGCAGAATCTTCAAACAGCCATGGAGCAGCTGCGCTTGCAACAGGAGAGGCAGCTCGTGCAACAACCAGCTTTCAGGGACAAGGACGCGGCACATCCCTACTACCAGGACCGATCCGCAATTGTCACTCCGACCATTCATAGGCAAGACTATGAGATCAAGCCTCAGATGATTGCACTCTTGAAGCAGCACCTCTTCCACGGCTTGCCTACTGAGATTCCAATGGATCATATTGAGAACTTCGAAGAGATCTGTAGCACAACCCGGCTCCAATGGTGTGCCTCCAGATTTCTTGAAAAGCCTCACGGTGGTTGAAGTATTTACCACCATGCTCTCTAGCGACTTGGGTCAAAGCAAGATAAGCTTTCTTGGACAAATTCTACACCAAGTCTAAGACGGCAGCCTTGAGGAACAAGATATCCTCATACGAGCAACTCTTTGGTGAGACCTTCAATGAAGCATGGGAGCGGTTTAAGGAGTACAAGCGCGAATGCCCAAACCACGGGTTTAGCGACGAGCAGCTGCTCAACACTTTATACGACGGAGTGGAATGAGACTACAGAAACGCCTTAAATGCGGCCAGTAATGGAGACTTCTACACAAAATCAAAGGAGGGAGCTCTGGATTTGATCGAAAACCTTGCCGCAAGTTCCAGCAACAAGAGTCCAGATGTACGACAGGAAGAAGGTCAACAGTGTGGAGTCCAAAAAGATCGATGAGCTCATGGCCAAGGTGAACCTTTTGCTAAAACGAAACCAGAAGTCAGTCCACTTTGTAAATGAGCACGGAGAAGCGCCCCTGACTCAGGATTTTGAAGAAGAAACCGGTGGAGATAAGATGGAGGTCAACTATGTGACAGGACAAGGTTTTGGACAGAACCGCGGTTTCAACAACCGCGGTTTCAACACTCACCCGAACCTGTCCTATAGGAGCACCAATGTGGAAAACCCGCAGGATCAGGTTTATCCTAAGCAAGGGAACCAACCTCAGATGGGCTTCCAGAAAGGCTACTCCAACAACTACCAGAACAGGCCATTCGTCCCTAATTAGAACCAATTCCAAGGAGGAAATCAACAAAGGCAATCTTTCATGAACTCGCAGCCTCAGCCTTTCCCAAATCTGCAGCCTCCGTCTTTAGCAACCGGCTCCCAAGACGAGCTGAAGAACATGATTTAACAACTCCTGGCGGGTCAACAAAAGGCAGAAATGGAGATCAATGCTAAGGTTGATACAATGTACCTCAATGGAAAACATGAAGCTGTATGGACTCACATGAAACAGCTAGACATACAGATCGCACAGATGGCTGAATCCATCAAGAGGGCACCAGGAACTCTTCCTGGTAAAGTTGAAACACCCAGGAAAGAGTTCGTCAATGCCATTGAACTAAGAAGCGGAAACACGCTCCACAATACTGCGGCTTCAACTTCGAAGTCAGCAAAAGGAAAAGAAGCGGCGACGGAGCACGTGCTCCCATCTGGCGAGCACCCGCTCGGATCGAATCAAAGTGCCCAGAAAAACGGTGATGCAAACGAGCGCACCATGCGAGCCAGAACATCGGCCTCACCCTCTGATGTTCTGGAAGACGACGCGACATAGCACCCTAGCGAATCAATGGAGCACATACGGCCGGGCTGCACACTCCAGCTCCGTCCCAAAAACCGCAATGATTCCAGACAGAGTCTACAAACCCAAGGTACCCTACCCTGTGCCACCAAAGAAGTCTCGCAAGGACTTGGAAAATGCTAAGTGCAGGGAGATGCTCAAGGATCTTATGATTAAGCTCCCTCTAGCCGATGCTGTCCAGATGATACCTGCCCTGAAAAGGTATATGAAGACTCTGGTCTCGGGCAAAGTCACTGAGGAAGAGAAAGTGATGACAGTCTCGAAGGAATGCAGTGCTGTTCTGCAAAACAAGGTTTTAAAGAAGAGAGGTGATCCAGGGCGATTTGTTTTATACGTCATGATCAGCCCTATTACTTTTGCTTGCTCTCTCTGCGACCTCGGTTCCAGCGTGAACCTCATGCCTTACTCGGTGGCTAAACGGGTAGGCTTCACTAAGTTTAAGCCCACGCGGATCTCATTGGTCTTTGCTGATAGAACAACCAAGTTACCAAAGGGAGTTCGGGAGGACCTTCTTGTGAGAATTGGAGACACATTGATTCCACCGGACTTCGTGGTTCTCGAACTTGAGGAAGAACAAAAAATCCCTCTAATTCTTGGCAGACCATTCCTCTGCACTGCTGGTGCGATAATTGATGTCCAGAATGGAGTAATTGATATCCAGCTAGGCGACATGGTGGTGACCTTCGAGATGGAAAAATTACTGAAGAAACCTATGCTGGATGGACAGACCTTCAATGTGGAAGGCGTGGACGATATCTATGATGAGACAGCCGAGGAAATTCTATGCCCTCATCCCCTTGAGGCCGCCTTGACCTTAGCTGAAAGAGAGCATGGTTTCCTGAATGAGGATGCCGACAGTTTCACCAAAATGCTAGCTGGAAAATGGAACAGATGGTGGCTTAAATGAGTCTGGACGATGAGCAGAAATTGGTAGAAACAGTTGGAGCACCTGCTTCGCCTCTTGATCCGATAGATAGCCATTGGAGCGAATTGAAAGCACCCAAGTTGGAGCTCAAAACACTACCAGCTGGGCTCAGGTACGCATTCCTTGGAACAACCTCTACTTATCGTGTGATAGTGAATGCCGATTTGAATAATGTGGAAGTAGCCTTGCTCTTATGTGAACTTAGGAAGTATAGGAAAGCTATAGGTTACTCACTTGCGGATATTCCTGGAATCTTCATGATCTTTTCATGCATAGGATACATCTAGAAGATGAATCGATGAGCTCTATCGAACATCAGAGGAGGTTAAACCTGAATCTAAAAGATGTCGTTAAGACGGAGATAATGAAACTTCTAGAAGCTGGGGTAATTTATGATTTTTCTGATAGTACTTGAGTTAGTCTAGTTCATGTAATTCCTAAGAAAGGTGGAATCACTGTAGTTAAGAATGATAGGGATGAACTGATACCAACCAGGACAGTAACCGGCCATATGATGTGTATAGATTACCGCAAATTAAATGCTGCAACTCATAAGGATCAATTTCCTTTGCTGTTTATTGATTAGATGCTTGAGAGACTCGCTAACCATCCATACTACTGCTTTTTAGACGATTCTTCAGGTTTCTTTCAGATACCTATTCACCCGGATGATCAGGAGAAGACGACGTTCACATGTCCTTATGGCACGCTTGCTTACAGACACATGCCATTCGGATTGTGCAATGCTCCAGCAACCTTCCAGCGATGTATGATGTCCATTTTTACTGACCTAATTGAAGATATCATGGAGGTGTTCATGGACGACTTCTCGGTGCATGGGAGCTCTTTCTCTGATTGTTTGTCTAATTTATGCAGGGTACTTAAACGATGCGAGGAAAAGCACCTGGTTCTGAATTGGGAGAAGTGCCACTTCATGGTTAGGAATGGGATTGTACTCGGGCATCGCATATCAGAGGATGGGATCGAGGTGGAAAAGGCTAAGATCGAAGTTATGATGAACCTGCAACCGCATACTTCAGTCAAGGGAATCCGAAGATTTTTAGGCCACGCCGGTTTCTACAGACGCTTCATCAAGGACTTCTCCAAGATCGCTAGGCCCCTCACACGGCTTCTATGCAAGGAAGTGAAGTTCGAATTCGATGATGCATGCCTCGAATCTTTTCACACGATCAAAGGAGCCCTCATCAGCGCACCCATTGTGCAACCAATGGATTGGAGCTTACCATTCGAGGTGATGACAGACGCTAGTGACTATGCCGTTGGTGCGGTTCTCGGCCAGAGGAAAGACAAGAAGCTCCATGTTATCTATTACGCCAGTCGCACTTTAGACGAAGATCAATGCAAATACGCCACAACTGAGAAGGAGCTCCTAGTTGCTGTCTTCGCTTTCGAGAAATTTCGTTCCTATCTCGTTGGATAGAAATTTATTGTTCATACAGATCATGCAGCGCTCAAGTATCTCTTGACGAAGAAGGACGCCAAGCCACGGCTACTTAGGTGGTTCCTTCTACTCCAAGAATTCGACTTGGAAATCAAGGATAAGAAGGGGATAGATAATGGAGCTGCCAACCATCTGTCAAGAATGCGTGTCGACGAAAGCATCCCTCTCGATGACAGTCTCACTGAAGAACAAATCTACTCGATCGGCGTTTTCCAGGTTGAGGAAGCACGTGCTCCCACCCAGCGAACACCTGCTCAGATAGGATTCTGCGATCAGGTCGGACTTGCGACGCACCCTCCCATGTTTTGGTTTGGCGAGATCGCCAATTATCTAGCTGCTGACCAAGAATCGCGCAACTTTGTGGGCTACAACAGGAAGAAATTCCTTAAGGACATCCGCCACTACTTTGGGATGAGCCTTACCCATACAAGCACTGCCCAGACGGAGTATTTCGAAGATGCATAGCTGAAGAGGAGATCCTGGAGATTCTGTTTCACTGCCACGGCTCCTCCTATGCTGGTCACTTCGCCACTTTCAAGACAGTTTCCAAAATACTCCAGGCAGGCTATTGGTGGCCCACGATGTTCAAGGATGCGCAGCGTTTCATCTCCAGATGCGATTCATGCCAACGACAGGGAAATATCAGCAAGCGCAACGACATGTCACAGAACTTCATTATCGAAGTGGAGGTGTTTGATGTATGGGGAATCGATTTTATGGGCCTGTTCCCTTCTTCTTATGGGAACGAATACATACTCGTGGCTGTGGACTATGTGTCCAAGTGGGTTAAGGCTCTTGCAGGCCCTACAAATGATGCACGGGTTATGATCAAGATTTTATAAGTCCATAATCTTCCCCAGGTTTGGTGTGCCGCGAGTTGTTATCAACGATGGAGGCTCTCACTTCATCAACAAGATCTTTGAGAATCTGCTGCGCAAGAATGGTGTAAAGCATAAGGTTGCTACTCCTTATCATCCGCAGACCAGTGGTCAAGTCGAGATCTCCAACCACGAAATCAAGAGCATCCTACAGAAGACTGTAGGCACAACCAGGAAGGACTGGGTTTCCAAGCGAGACTATGCTCTGTGGGATTACAGGACTGCCTACAAAACGCCTCATGGAACCACTCATTTCCACCTCTTCTACGGCAAAGCCTATGACCTCCCTGTTGAGCTCGAGTTAAAGGCAGCCTGGGCAGTCAAGTTTCTCAACTATGATATCAGACCAGCTTCAGAAAGGCGCATGGTGCAGCTACATGAACTTCAGGAGATCAGCCATCTCGCTTATGAGAACTCCAAGATCTACAAGGACCACACCAAGGCTTATCACGACAAGCGCATACTGGCTCGCAACTTCGCTCCCAATGACCAAGTTATACTCTTCAACTCTCGGCTGAAGCTATTTCTCGGGAAGTTACGATCACGTTGGTCTGGAACTTTTACTATAAAGGAAGTTCGACCTTATGGAACCGTCGTCTTGATCAACGCTAAAGGAGAAGAGTTCATTGTCAAAGGACAGAGACTGAAGCCATACTTGGCTAACACACACCTCGTAGATGGAGAAGACTTTCTCCTCCCCGAGCCCCCCAAGCCTGATCAGCTTACCAAGTCAAGCTAGTGACTTGAACCAAGCGCTGAGTGGGAGGCAACCGACTGGTAAGTGTACATAATTCTTTTTATTCCTTTTTCTATTAATTTTTGGTTTTGGTTTACTTTGTTTCAGATAAAAAAAAAAATATCGGCGGATTCTTCCTGAGCACCAGCTCCGATACCGCGAGGACCTGCTCGGCCAGGTAAGTCTTTTGGGTTTTCGAAAAAATATTTTCAACGGAATTTTTCCTAACTGACCACGATTTTAAAACCCACACCGACTTTTCAAAACCCTGGCCGCCTTTTTCCTCTTATTTATTTTCCTTTTTCTTATTTTCCTTTCTCTCTCTTTTCCTTTCTCTCTCTTTTCCTTTCATCTTCTCCCTTTTTCTTCTCCACCTTCTCTCTCGACGGTTTCTCGACACCTCTACACAAGCTTTTTCTCAGAATTTTCAAAACACCACCGATTTTGCAAATCTTTGGCTCGATTTTGTGTAGTTTTCGCACTGATTTTGATTCCACTCTCGCTTTCAACCACAGAACAAGGTAAGTCCCCCAATCTCCCTTTTTTCGGTTCGCCATGGTTGAGGAGTTTAGTGATTTTAGGTAGAATTCTTGGCTCCTTTTGGGTTGCGATTGTGTGTAGTTCCGTATTGCATCCAATTTTTGCTTACTTCGCCTTTGATTGCTGGATTTGTCTTACATGCATGATTTTCAAAGCTTGACCTTACCATTAATGGCGATTCTGCATCTGACATCCATGTGTTACTAGGGGCTTTGAATTATCGATTTCTCATAGGCTCGTTTGCACAATTCGTTTGTGCCCCGCCTTCTTGATCTCATGCCCCTTGATGTTCGATTTTTGGCAGGTACCCATGGCTCCGAAGCAGCAACAATCGCACCGCAAAAGAAAGGAACCGGCACAAGCTCAACCGCCGATCCCAACCAAGCTCCTTTACCCTTGGCCGCGACCCGAGGGCACTCCATTCGAGCTCCCCGATGACACTCTTCCGCTCGAATCCGAGGACCACTAGGATAAGAGAGAGGCAGCGTACTACAACAAGATGCTGAAGATCTAGTTCTTGCCAACTCGCCTTATTTGCCTCGACACGCTAGAGCTTCTCGGGCTCAAGGAGTAGGTTACTATACTGCTATGCAACTCCCACACCTTTGGTTTCGCCCTGAAGGAGGAGGTCCTCTTTCCCGATCTCGTCTGTCAATGCCTCGCCACCATCAAAATCACTCACAAGGATCCGGCGAACAAGACATTGAAGGATGCGACACTCTCCTTCAAAGCTGGCGGAAGGCGTTTCAGTGTTTCCATGGACTACTTCACCTGTCTCTACGGTTTGCATGAGGAAGTTGAGGAGCTCTCTTTCCAGCAGAAGTTCCCAGAAGCAGACCCTTTTTGGCGCACCATCGCACATGGGAAGTATGTATCCAAAAAAGCTAGCCAGAGTGACATCCGCCATCCCGATCTTCGCATCTTCGCTCGAATCATCAGCAACATGCTTTTCAACAGAAGTGAGAGCAACAAGGTACACACCGACGAGCTGCTGATGATGTACATCGCTTGCAATGGATTGCTCGTTGACTCGACCGGAGCACATACTCTGCTTCCCGGAGCACCTGCTCCCACCACCTATCGCAGCAACTTGGGGATGCGCTTTGCGGAGATGCTCTGTTCCCTCAAGGATAGGACCGGCGTCAAGACGGAAAGAATCGGGACTCTCCTCACCACTCTTTTCAAAATGGTGAAACTTGAGGTGATCTTTGATGAGCATGTTACAGTGGTTGAGCGGATGGACCTCCAGCACCTAATCAACTCTCACATCATCAGCGCCATCGATGTTGGCCGCTATCTCTACCACTAGCGCGGCATCAACGGTCTTTCCCAGCAAATCCCTCTACCAGCCCCGGATCTCACATGGCTTGCACATGTTGATGATTTGAGCTTCTCGCAGACAGCTCTCTTGCTGGAAGGTGCGTCTCCTCAGCCCAACCATGTCACCGACTTCGCCAGCTCCTCCCGCGCTGAGCCGCATTATATGCCGGATGCTCACATGGCTGATCCACCATTCTCAGCCCCATCATTCTCAGCCACTCCACTCTCGACCACAGCCAGAGAGTACGACCTCCCACCCATCTCCGATGACCCTGATCTAGCTGAGTATCACCGCTGGATGATTGCCTCGCAGCGGAAGAACAACACTCTGATGCAGCGGATTCTCACCAGGCTCTCTGGCGGAAGTTGTCACCACACCTCAGTAGCAGCGACGAGCCCATCTGAGAGACACCCGCGACGCCGCCACCGTACTTACCGCGCATGGAGCGAGAGCCCTGAGGAAGCACCTGCTCGTTGACTGACCGTACCACCTCTCTATCTCTTTCTTTTATCCGTTTATCTTTTCCTTTATTTCCTTTATTTTTGTTTCTTTTGCTCCTCTAGTTTATTTTCTCACCGAGACGGTGTGAAGTAAGTCTGGGGGAGGGTCGTGTTTTGAGTCTGCACTTTATTTCTTGAGTTTTCTTTATTTTGAGTCAGTTTGTCTTATGGGTCAAATCAAAACTTGTGGAGATGAGGACCAGGATCTATGATGAGTTTTTAACCACTTATGAATTTGGTCCTGCTTTCTAGTGAACATTGCTGCAGAATTTAGAGTACAGAGACGAGCTGAGGCTTCTTCACATTCGGATCCTTCCTCCAGACCAGAAAACTTCAATCCCTTTAAGATTTCATCGGATAGGCTTTAGACTCTATTTTATATGGACTTAAATTGGACTTTAATTTTTCTTGTTTTGGGCACTAGGATTAGAAAACGTGTTACATCATATATTTAGGACCTCTTATCCCTTTTGCCACTCTTGTTGATCCTGAATAGCTAACTTTTAGTTAGTACCTCACCCTGACCCTAACCTCTTCTCAAACCACTTGCACTCGTATTTTTCTTTCTCATCTATGCAGATATGTGAAAAAAGGTCGGGGAGAAAAGGACTAAAGCTACCTCTGATTCACTCTTGCTGAAGAAGACGTCAGGAGAAAGCTAAGGAAAATTCGCGAGCGAGCACATGCTCGCTAGCTCGGAGCACCTGCTCCATGATGTCCAGAAAAGAGACAAGTTTAAAAACGACATCTGGGGTATGAGGAAGAAAGGATCGCAGTTTGCCAAAGGACACACGCAATGTAAATGCCCCCCTAATTCCATTCTCTTCAAAAAAAAAAACGAGTTAGTAACTCAAAGATAAGGGGTGGTGAGTTAGTAACTCAAAGATGTGTCATGAAGCATCTAACAATCGCAAGTGAGCAACAAAAGGAAGAAGGACCGAGTTAAGAGCCGATTTATAAAAGGAGGAGAGTGAATTAGAGGTTGTGGACATCAATAAGTCCAGTCTCCCTTGTCGTTTTGTGATATATCCTGCATTTTCTTTTGTCACACGGTAAACCTAAACACTCTAAAGCTCCACCTTTAAAATTAGCCTCGTTTTTACCAAGCCTCATTTTACTAAACTAGTGTTCTTAACAAGAAGCTCATGCCACCTCTAATTGGATGTAGAGAGTCTATTGTCTTGAACTTAGACCTTTCTGGGATTGTAAGCCGTACGGTTTTGAGGTTGGTGAACTTTGTTGGAGAGGTTTTTGGTAAGGTTGTGTATCTCTTATTCTAAAGTATGTGGTCTGCAGATATTGGTCCATTCATGGTTTCTGAGGTTTTGCGAGTCTCCACCGATTTCTCTATGTCTCGATTTTAGTTTTTTTTTGGGGACAAACAAAGATCTAAGTCTGGGGGAATTGATATGTTGCGATTTTGACCCATGCTAACCTTATTATCTAAACTATTTTTAGAGTTTTTTAGTGTATTTCAGGTGATTCTAGGTGGCTATGGAGCCGTTATTAGAGTTTGGAGCAGTTGGAGCCTTTGGATCAGAAAAAAACCAGAATTGGAGAAAAGAAGACAAATCCTGCGAAGTATCACCAACTCCAGCCGGCGAGCACATGCTTCCGATTTCTAGCCCCCAGCGAGCACCTGCTCGCACCTCCAGAGAAAAATAAGTGAGGACGATTTGACATAATCCTAGTGATGAGGACATCCTAAGCAGCAACACCAATGCCGATCCAATCCAACTGATTCTGGTCAAGAGACATGGACCTTTAACTCGTTCAGGCACTATCAACATGGGGGAGAAGTTCAACGAATCCTTAGAAGCCTTAACTTGTCAACTGGAACTAGACCACATCACAGAGCAGCTCAATCAACTGGCCATCACTTCTATCCAAGCTAAAGGAGAGCTAGCTAGAGACCAAGGCACTCGTGAAGATCAAGAACCGATGCATAAAGAACCATATGATATATAAGTCGGTCCAAGAAGCAACTTAGACGAATGGCCAATCTTTCCTCAACGTGATCATGAGCTTTCCATATTCAGCATTTCGCTTAAGTAAAACGGTGCACTTCGAGGATACATTCAAATGAAACGATCAAGGGGCAATCAATTCATTCACGATCATTCTTGGAGCCAACTAAGGTAAGCATCATTTCCATTGATGATAATTGATCCTGTTAACCGTGTGTTTCGTGTGCAGTTAAGTTTTTTCTTCCTTTTCTTTTGCTTTCTTTGTTTTCTAGTCAATGGCATTTGTTTGCCAAATTATTGCTTTCTTAGTTTAGTTGTTTTGATTCCGTGTAATATGTTTCAAAGATCCCATGAATGGCATAGCTGCATTGGCTCTCTTTATAAGGCCCTCATACGCAGCAGTGTATCTTTACCAATGATCTAATGAATAAACCGGAGTTTTCTTATTGAAATCTTGTTATCGAAGTCTTGAAGTTGTGTGAATCACTTTGAGCGTTTTGACTTATCAGAGTTCTTCATCACCGAGCTTTGTGGCGTCTTCATTCCATCCAACAAACCGCATCATCTTTTGTTCTAGCCAAGGAGAATTGTACGACCAATTGGCCTAGGATCAATCCATCTATCACTTTCATTCCATTGTTCATCCCTTGATCCAGGAAGAGAGAATTGTACGACCAGCTTCTCGGATCCCATCTTCCACAGAATCTTGGCTTAGCCTTGGTTCTTACATCATTTTGGTATCAGAGCCGAAAGGTTCCTTATCAGGTGATTTCTATCCTTGATCCTTTATTCAATTGATTTACCATTCGGCTCTTGTTTATTTTTTGTTTTTGTTTCCGCATCTTAAAAGAAAAACCATAAGAATCTGTTTAGCTTTCGTGTTATTGCATTCGTTTGTCATTCATAGTTTTAAAAAAAAAAAAAAGAAACTGATCACTAGTTTGGATTCATATGGATTGTTGATTTGGTTAGTTTCTTCAAGCTATTTTTTAATCTGTTTAGTTTGTGGAGCTAAGAACCGCAGTCAAACTTGAATCGTGTGAGCTTTAGATCGAGATCAAAAACCCTCAGAACTTTCCATATTGGAATTAAGTTTAAAAACATTATATATATATATATATATTTGTTCATCATTTTCTTGTTCTAGTATTTTTGCCTTCCTTTGTTAAGCCGAATTTGAAAATTTCCTTTACTCTTTGTTTGTGTCTTGCATTGCACGTTTACCTTTGTTTCTCTTTTCTACTTCCTTTTGCACTTGATCTTGCTTTGCTATTTGTGTGCAGGAAGCTATGGGAGACTATCAGGAACAACCTCAGCCGACTTCAAAACAACTCCTCGATGCTATAAGAAGCATCAGCGACCGAATGAACGTGATGGAGAGACTACTTCCACAAGCGCAAGCCCACAACAGACAAGGTCAACAACCGCATCAACCTAGGAACCACGAGGCACATGGTGACACTAATAGTGATATGCCCAACCTAGACAATGATGGTGACCCCCAAGATGATGATCAACAACCGAGAGGAAATCAAAGACAACAAGGACGACGACAAGCCCAATACCGAGCCTATGAGCAAGACTATGACCGTGGCCAACGAGGTAATAACTTTGATAGCAAAGACATCAAGCTAACACCTCCTACTTTTGTAGGAAAAGTAGACCCAGATGCCTTCATTGATTGGGAAAGGCGAATGGAGAATATCTACGACTACTATCTGAGGCAAAGAAGGTGGCCTTAGCAGCTGCTCAGCTCACATGCAATGCCCTCACTTGGTGGGATAGAGAAGTAGCTGAGAAGAAGAACTAGGAGGAGACCCATTGACAATTGGGATGACATGAAAGCCATGTTCCGAAAGAGGTACATTCCATCATATTATTATAAAGACTTACATAAACGGTTTCGTCAGTTGAGACAGGGAGGCAAGTCACTAGAGGAGTACTTTGAAGAGTTTGAAGTGCTTAAGAACCGTCTTGAGGTGCAAGACTCCGAGGCAACACTGATGGCACAATTCATTGATGGCTTACATGATCGCATTGCTTGCAAAGTGGAGAGACAAGCTTATGGAAACTTCGATGAGCTGATACAATATGCGACTCAAGCAGAGCAACACAACAAACGCAAAGCTGCATCCAATGCACGAGGCAAGAACGTGTGAACTCCATCAACGCAAAAGGGTTTTGACAAAGGCAAAGCTAGTGTTGTCGAGAGCTGGTTCAAGAAAGCCACTCCTGAGGCAACTAAGACCAACAAACCCGAGGCAAGTAACTCTCAACCTAAGAAAAACAGAGATATCACTTGTTTTAAATGTCAGGGGAAAGGTCATTATGCCAATGAATGTCCAAACCGAAGAGTTATGCTAATCAATGAGCAAGGCGAGTACGAGACTGAAGATGAGAAGGAGCCGGATGATTCAGAGGAAGAAGTAACCGATTACCCTGAGGTGGGAGAAGGATTGGTTACAAGAAGAGCTCTGAGTGCAATGTTTGAGCCCGAGACTATGCAGAGAGAGAACATATTCCACACTAGATGCAACATCCAATCTAAGGTATGTAGTTTAATCATAGATGGAGGTTCTTGCACTAACGTGGCTAGCAAGTATCATGTTGACAAGCTAGGTCTCAAGAAAACAAAGCACCCAAAGCCATACCGACTCAAGTGGCTTAATGACGGGACTGTGCTACGAATTGGTGAGCAAATTATGGTGCCATTCAGCATAGGCAAGTACTCGGATGAAGTCAAATGTGATGTGGTGCCAATGGAAGCAGGTCATATACTCTTAGCAAGGCCTTGGCAATTCGACAAGGACACCATACATTATGGCAAAACCAACTTCTACTCATTCAGTCACAACAACCGAAAGCACAACCTAGCACCATTGACCCCACAAGAAGTATTCGAGATGCAAAAGACCATGAACCAAGCGAACAAGGCTCGTAAAAGTAATCTCTTTGTTACTCCTACTTCGGTTATTAAAGCTATTGATTCTAAAACACAGGTGCTACTAATGATCTTCAGAGAAAGTTTACTTTTAGGTCAAGAAGAATCAGAGCTGCCTACCGAGATCAATGAGTGTGAGAGCCGAAACTCAAACTGTCGAAATTTATATTTTGTGGGGCTCCGAAAATTCTATTAAACAAGAACTAAAGGGCAAAAAAGTAAAAAGATGAGAAAGATGATTTTATTAATAATTCTCTAAGTACAAAAATATTCGAGAAAGCTTATTGTCTTATATCTCGAAGGCTCTTGCACTTGAGTTGGGATGGATTTGAAAGTGCATACAAGGGTGTCTATTTATATGAGAGAGTCTGGGGTCTCAAAGACTAATCTAAGCAATGTGAGACGTTGTAAAAATCCCTTCCCTAGCCGCCAATGACTTGATGGGCCGCCGACCTGTCGCCTCTCTTCCGTCATGGCCCGTCCATCATGTTTTGGCCCAGCTTGTCTTTTAATCTTCTGGTCCGATTTTCTTTGGTTAAAGCCTTGACTCCGGTTTACGTTAAGTGAACTCCTTGATGTTTATCCATGTTCTGAACAGCGTGAAGTCCGTCTTCGAATGGCGTGATGTTTCTTCGGTAACTATTGGGCTGAGGCCCAATAGTCGGGAAATAGCTTCTACGACCGGTCCGAGAGGGTGAGGTCCGGCCGTGGCCCATGTCTTCGCTCGGTGAATGCTCCGGGCTGAGAAGATATGCAGAGATCCGTCTTGAGAGGTCGTTAGAGAGTTCAGTTCATCCGTCGGACTGGATGCCAAGAGCTTGGTCCGACGGGCATTTGGTCGGAGCGACTTGATCAGCTCCTGAACGGGTTTAAGATTAGTGAACCAATTTGCCTCGTTAAAATCTTTCCTGGAAAACCCTTTGGGACAAAACCAAGGATAAGGAAAGAGTACAAATGGTCACTACCCGTTTAGTTCATCTGCGACCGGTTAAGCCAAGAGCTTGACCCGGGCAGGCATTCGGTCTCATTTCGTGGGCTTGCTGCCAGAATATGAAATGTTTAACCATTTATTCGGCCTTTCATCTCATCAATCTCCGAGGAGGGGATTTTGACCCCAACAATGAGCTTATCAAGCGGTTTCAAGATGTGCTTCCGGAAGACATTCCCACTGGACTACCACCCATTCGTGGCATTGAGCACCAAATCGACCTTATACCTGGAGCACCACTACCTAATAGGCCCGCATATAGAGTGAATCCTGAAGAATCCAAGGAACTGGAGAGACAAGTAAAAGATCTCATGGTTAAAGGATACATCCGCGAGAGCTTAAGTCCATGTCCTATACCAGTTTTGTTGGTGCCAAAGAAAGATGGAACCTGGAGGATGTGTGTTGATTGTAGAGCAATAAACAACATCACCATCAAGTATAGGCATCCCATTCCACGTCTTGATGATATGCTAGATGAGCTAAGTGGAGCAACAATCTTCTCCAAGATTGATCTAAAAAGCGGTTATCACCAAGTCAGAATGAAGGAGGGTGACGAATGGAAAACAGCTTTCAAGACTAAGAGAGGCTTGTATGTATTGCTAGTCATGCCATTTGGACTCACCAATGCCCCAAGTACGTTCATGAGACTCATGAACCATGTCTTAAGGGCATACATCTGTAAGTTTGTGTTGTTTATTTCGATGACACTCTTATTGATAGCACTTGTTTGGCGGATCATGTTATCCATTTAGAGAAGGTGTTAGACAGGTTGAGGCAAGAAGGCTTGTATGCCAACCTCAAGAAGTGTACCTTCTGCACTGATCAAGTAGTGTTTCTATTGTCAGTTCACAGGGATTGCGTGTGGATGAAGAGAAGATCAAAGCAATTCAAGACTGGCCAACACCCACTACTATAGGACACGTTAGGAGCTTCCATGGATTAGCCAGCTTCTATAGAAGATTTTTCCGAGACTTTAGCACCATTACTGCCTCATTAACATCGGTTATCAAGAAGGATGTTGCCTTCAAATGGGGAGAAGAACAAGAACAAGATTTCAAGAAGCTTAAGGATAGCTTAACTCATTCCCCGGTTCTATGTTTACCTGACTTTGACAAAACTTTTGAAATTGAGTGTGATGCATCAGGAACAGGAACTGGAGCTGTCCTAACTCAAGGAGTCAAACCGATGGCATTCTTTAGTGAAAAACTACATGGAGCTTCACTGAATTATCCCACTTATGACAAGGAGCTATATGCGCTTGTAAGGTCTCTTGAAACTTGGCAACATTATTTGTTATCTAAAGAGTTTGTTATTCATACAGATCATGAGACACTTAAGTACCTAAGAGGACAAAAAACTCTGAAGAAAATACATGCGAGGTGGTTGCAATTCGTGGAGACCTTCCCCTATGTCATCAAGTACAAAAGGGGAAAGAAAACATTGTAGCTGATGCACTTTCAAGGAGACATGCCTTGATAGCTATGATGGAAGCAAGAATCATGGGTTTTGAGCACATCAAGGACTGTACAAAGAGGATCCCAATTTCAAGGACACATTCCAACTATGCACCGAAGGCGCATTAGGTCTTTTTTACTTGCAAGATGGTTTTCTTTTCAGGGATAAGTTGTGCATTCCACAAGGACCAATGCGTGAGCTAGTACTAAGGGAAGCACACGGAGAAGGCCTCATGGGACACTTAGGAGTAGACAAGACCTTGAGCATCATAATGGAGCACTTCTTTTCGCCTCGGCTGAAGAGAGATGTGGAGCGATTCTGTTCCAAGTGCATTACTTGCTTGAAAGCAAAATCCAGGTCACATCCACATGGTTTATATACTCCTTTACCTATACCTAACATGTCGTGGGAAGATGTCTCTATGGATTTTGTATTAGGATTGCCAAACATCAGGAGCAAGGATTCAATCTTTGTAGTAGTGGATCGCTTCTCCAAGATGGCTCACTTCATTCCTTGCAATAAAACAAACGATGCTACACAAGTTTCTGACTTGTTCTTCAAAGAAGTAGTTATATATCATGGCATCCCAAGGACGATTGTATCAGATAGGGACACCAAGTTCCTTAGTCATTTCTGTAGAACTCTTTGGAGGAAGTTGGGAACAAAGTTACTCTTCTCAACAACTTGTCATCCTCAAACTAATGGACAAACTGAAGTTGTCAACCGAACCTTATCCACCGTTTTAAGGGCCACGGTTGGTAAAAATTTGAGGAATTGGCTTGATTGTTTACCATTTATTGAATTTGCATATAATTGTGTTCCTCACTCCACAACTAAGCTATCTCCTTCTGAAGTTGTTTATGGCTTTAACCCGCATACTCCTTTAGATCTGTTGCCCATTTCTCATAAAGAACAGATGATCATCCAAGATGGAGTAGCAAAAGCGGAGCTTGTCAAGAAGATACATGAGTAAGTCCGAGCCAACATAGAGAAGAAGAATGCGCAGACCGAGAAGTATGTCAACAAAGGGCGCAAGAAGCTTACCTTCGAACCAGGAGATTGGGTGTGGTTGCACATGAGATCAGAGAGGTTCCCCAAACAAAGGAAGTCTAAGTTGTCACCACGAGGAGATGGGCCTTTCAAAGTTTTGAAGAAGATCAATGACAACGCATACCAAATAGAACTTCCAGGTGAGTATACCGTGTCAGATCAGAATCTCCTTTTGATGCAGATGAAGCTATTCTGAGGTCAGAATCTTCTCAAGGGGGAGGGAATGATGAGGACATCCTAAGCAACAACTGAAGGGATTTGTTCAGGTTTTAATCGGATTAAAACAGCCCTAACAACATCCTAACCCACGGATCGTGTTAATTGAATCTTTGATGGATCTCGAACATACCTGGAGATTTGCAGCGGAAGGAGAACAGGTAATCGAGATAATCAAGCGCCTCAAGTGCTGCGCCTCTACAGAAGTCCACACGCACACAAACTGGACGACGGGATGTTAGTACCGAGCGAACGATTCGCCTTCGGGTTTTCTGAAACGTTTTCTCTGTTTTCTGTGATTTTCTCAAGCTTCCAAGAGCTTCACTTGTGTATATAACTCGAGCAGCCCTCATATCATATATATAGGCTGGAGTTGCCGACAGGTGTCGATCGACACCCACCATTGTGTCGATCGACACCTCACAGAAAGTCAAACATCGAGAAGACGATGCCGACAGGTGTCGATCGACACCCACTATTAGTGTCGATCGACACCCTCATAGAAAAACGATATCGACGTATATCTTATATACGTTGATCATAATCATTACTCTAATGATCAAAACCCAATTTATATTATCCAGTTTGCTTAGGTGTGTGACCCTATAGGATCATATGATAATGGTAATGAGTTCATAACTCATAAGTTATAAGCGGCTTCTAGCAAAACATTATAACCGTCCAATATCATATGATTGTCTTATCTCGACATCACGACTCTACTAGAGTAAATACATGTCTGATTTCAGGACATTCCCTTCAATCTCCCACTTGTACTGGAATCAACTATTCCTATAATCCCTTTGTCTCTATATCTCGATCTGGCATAAGGCAAGAACTCGTGTCATCCTTAATCAACCAAACCATGTTTATCGAACTCCGATTTATACTGATAAAAGACAAACTTTGACATTCAATCCGTTTGAGCGCGGCCACGCATTTCCAGTATCAAATCTTCGATAGGCCCAGAGATATTTATCTCCCGTTATATGGGAGGGACAAATTCCATCTTGTTCCATCCCTGTTTCCTACACACTTCATAATATGCCCAATCAATGCCTTTATAGCCACCAGTTACGGCTGACGTTTGACAAGGTCAAAGCATACCAATTCATATGTAAGAAAACATGATGAACTCAGGTCAAAGGACTATACTCTATAGTCGTAATGAGAAACTCTTATGACACTCATATAACAATCTTGTAGAGTTCTCATTAGCGGGTCATGTCCGATCATGTGTTCTCTAACACATATCTATGTGATTGACTTTAATACTCCTATTAATGACTCCATGAAACTTAGTCATCAGTCACCTCACATACTAGTCTCACGCGGTTATCAATGTCCAACTTTGATAACCTCGACTATGGACACAAATAATTTATGTCATCTATCACTTATAGAGTTCATGATCAAATCACGTATTTGATGATCTATAAGAGTGCCATAAATTACTCTTGGACAATTATTTAATAACACCATTAAATAACAATGAAACAATTTCATTAAATAAAACAACCAAATGTATGTTTACATGAACATCAAAAACATAAATATGATAACTCCCACTAAAACAAGATTACTGCTTAAGGAATCTAATGCCTATAGCAGCTGCATGACTCTCATGCTTCGGTCGTGGGAGTGGCTTAGTCAACGGGTCAGCAACGTTCTCGTCTGTCGGAACTCTGCTGATCTTGACGTCACCTCTCTCAATGATATCACGAATCAGATGATATCTCCTCTCAATGTGTTTGGATTTCTGATGTGATCTGGGCTCCTTAGCCTGAGCTATGGCTCCATTGTTGTCACAAAACAATGCCACAGGCTCAGAAATGCTAGGAATCACACCAAGCTCAGTAATGAACTTCCTGATCCAAACAGCCTCCTTCGCCGCTTCAGAAGCAGCGATGTATTCAGCCTCGGTCGTTGAGTCCGCCACGGTGCTCTGCTTGGAACTCTTCCAACTAACTGCACCTCCATTCACAGAAGACGTAACCAGACTGAGATCAGAAATCGTCTCTATCTGTCTGAAAGCTGGCGTCCGTATAACCACTCACTACAAGCTCATCACTTCCTCCGTACACTAAGAACTTATCCTTGGTATTTCTCAAATACTTCAGGATTGTCTTGACGGCAGTCCAGTGACTCTCACCGGGATCTGATTGGTATCGACTCGTCATGCTTAAAGCACAAGCAACATCTGGACGAGTACAAAGCATGGCATACATAATAGATCCTACTGCAGAAGCAAAAGGAATCCTACTCATGCGCTCTCGCTCAGCAGGTGTCGAAGGACACTGCTTCTTGCTGAGAGTAATGCCATGAGACATCGGAAGCAAGCCCTTCTTGGAATCATGCATGTTGAACCTGTGTAGAACCTTATCGATATAAGTGTCCTGACACAGTCCAATCAGCCTCTTTGATCTATCTCTATAGATCCTTATTCCAAGAATATAGGCGGCTTCACCCATGTCTTTCATCGAGAAACAACTTCCGAGCCAGTCCTTTACTGACTGAAGTAACGGAATATCATCTCCTATGAGAAGTATGTCGTCTACATACAATACGAGAAATGCAACTGCGCTCCCACTAGTCTTCTTGTAAACGCAAGGTTCCTCTTCGTTTCTGATGAAGTTAAACTTTTTAACTGCTTCATCAAAACGTAGGTTCCAACTCCGAGATGCTTGCTTCAATCCATAAATGGATTTATGAAGCTTGCATACTTTCCCAGCAGCATTAGGATCAATGAAACCCGGAGGTTGTGTCATGTACACATCCTCCTCCAGAATCCCGTTAAGGAAAGCTGTTTTCACATCCATTTGCCAATCTCATAATCATAATGAGCGGCTGTTGCTAGGAGAATCCGAATAGATTTAAGCATAGCGACTGGGGAATAGGTTTCATCATAGTCAACACCTTGAACTTGTTTGAAACCTTTTGCCACCAACCTAGCTTTGTAAATCTGAACGTTTCCATCCACATCGATCTTCTTCTTGAAGACCCATTTACACTCAATGGCTTTTACACCATCAGGTAAATCACCCAAAGTCCATACTTGGTTTTGTGACATGGAACCGATTTCGGATTCAGCGGCTTTAAACCACTTTTCGGAGTCAGGGCCCATCATTGCTTCTTCGAAAGTCGCAGGTTCGTCACTGTCAATGATCAAGAGATCATGGCAATTAGTCACAAGAAATCCATATCTCTCGGGCTCTTGACGAATCCTTTCGGATCTGCGAACTTCTGGCATCACAGGTTCGGACTCTACAACTCTTTGTAGATCCAGTCGCTGCTCTTCCTCGACAGGTTGAGCAGGCTCCTGTGATTCTCGAACTTCTTCGAGTTGTACTTTACGCCCACTGTTCTTCTTGGAAAGAAATTCTCTCTCAAGAAAAACACAGTTCTTAGCAACAAACACTTTGTTCTCAGAACGGTTGTAAAAGTAGTAAGCCTTGGTTTCCTTAGGATAACCAACGAAGTAGCACTTATCAGATTTGGGTTCAAGCTTATCAGATATCAACCGCTTGACATAAGCTTCACAACCCCAAATTTTAAGAAAAGACAATCTTGGAACTTTTCCAGTCCACATCTCATATGGCGTCTTCTCGACTGATTTTGATGGAACTCTGTTTAGCGTAAACGCAGACGTTTCTAGAGCGTATCCCCAAAAGGATAATGGAAGATCTACTTGACTCATCATCGATCGAACCATATCTAATAAAGTCCGATTCCTCCTTTCAGACACACCATTCCACTGAGGTGTTCCAGGAGGAGTGAGTTGTGAAACAATTCCACAGTTACTCAGATGATCACTGAACTCTTGGCTTAAGTACTCACCTCCACGATCTGATCGAAGAGCTTTGATACTTTTGCCAAGTTGGTTCTGTACTTCATTTTGGAACTCCTTGAACTTTTCAAAGGATTCCGATTTATGTCTCATTAAATAGACATAACCAATCTACTGAAGTCATCAGTAAACGTGATGAAGTACTGAAAGTTTCCTCTAGCACTAACACTCATTGGACCACATACATCGGTATGTATTAGTCCCAATAGGTCACCGGCCCTTTCATTAAATTTGTTGAAAGGGGCCTTTGTCATTTTGCCCAATAAGCAGGATTCACACTTCTCAAATGATTCAAAATCAAATGAGTCCAAAAGTCCATCTTTATGAAGCTTTTGAATCCTTTTCTCATTGATGTGGCCCAAACGACAATGCCAGAGAAACGTAGGGTTCGAGTCATTGGTTCTTAACCGTTTGGCATTTATGTTATAGACAGGTAAAGATTGGTTAAGAATATAAAGTCCATTCTCTAATGGAGCGCTACCATAAACATTTCATTACGATCAAAAGAACAACACTTGTTTTTAATCGAAAAATGAAAGTCTTCTAAATCCAAAACAGGAATAGAAATGATGTTTCTGCTTATAGCAGGTACATAGTAGCAATTATTCAATTCTAAAACCAAGCCTGACGGCAAAGACAAATGATAAGTTCCTACGGCCAATGCAGCAACTCTTGCTCCATTCCCAACACGCAGGTCCACTTGTCCCTTCTCCAGCGTCTACTACTGTTGCTAGACCCTGCATATTTGTACAAATATGAGCGCCACAGCCGGTATCTAATACCCAAGACTTAGAACCTGAAGTAGTAACATTTACTTCTATAACATAGATACCTGAAGAGTCGTCTCATACGTCTTCTTCGAGTTCTTTATCTGCCAGATACTCTTTGCAATTTCTCTTCCAATGCCCAGACTTATTGCAGTAATGGCATTTATCAGCATCAGTAGGGCCGCGTTTGGGTTTGGAAGAAGCCTCAGGCTTATCCTGATTCTCAATCTGGAATGCCTTAGCTTTTCCTTTACCCTTAGCATGTTTCTTAAACCTTTTACCCCCTTGCACCAAAAGTACATTAGGGGTGCCCTTTTTGATGTTTGGCTCAGCTGTCTTGAGCATGCCATGCAGTTCCGTCAAAGTCTTTGTCATGTTGTTCATGTTATAGTTCATGATAAACTGATCAAAGCTTGACGGCAACGACTGCAAAATGATGTCCGTAGCCAACTCTTGGCTAAGAGGACAATCCAGTTTTGCCAAGTTATCAATATAACCCATCATCTTAATGACATGTGGGCTAACTGGACCATCCTTTGGTAGCCTGCACTCAATGAGAGACTTAACCGTCTGGTATCTCTCAGTTCGTGCTTGCTCCTGAAACATCCCTTTCAGGCTAGTGATCATCTCAACAGGTGACGCCACGTTCTCGTATTGCTTCTGCAAGTCCGAGTTCATGGTAGCCAGCATGAGACAACTCACATCGACCTCATCATTGGAATGCTTCTCCCAAGCATTCCTTTCAGCGTGTCCGGCATTGGATTTCGGTTTCTCAGGGAGAACCTTCTCAAGGACATATTCCTTTTTCTCCTGCTTGAGAACAATTCTCAAGTTCCGATACCATTCAAGGAAGTTCGATCCATTAAGCTTGTCCTTCTCAAGGACGGATCGAAGTGAGAATGTGTTTCTGTGAGGGGAGCTAGCCATAGCTGAAAAACACAAAATGAGAGTTTAGTTTCGATGTTCAAGAAATGAGAAATCTTAACAATTAAGAAACTCACATTATATTCAAAACAATTTTCCTCAATTGAATATAATGATCCAAGATCCATATTTCACAAAAAAATTGAGTGAGCTTTGGCCCATCGCCCAAACTTTTAGCTATTTAGGTAAGCAACACTTTGCTAATTATATCATATATAATTCTTGTCTCGGATTAATATCTTATATCAAATCCGATCCTATATCTCTGAGCCCAAAACTATTTTGATAGCCCAGTTAAGCAAACCAATCTTTTAAGTCCGTAGTAACGATTACAACCTGCCTCACTCATGTAATTGCGGACACCCTGCTTTGGCAGACCCATCGCACAATGAAACGAGCCTTGACAGTTGACAAGATTGGGAAGATATTAAAAGCTTAATATTTTGTTTGAGGAACTGAACCTTAAATCTAGTTTATATCAATTATATATCCTAGATATTTCAACTTGTTTTAAACCTTTAAAAATTCTTAAGTTAAACAAGCTAGGAACGCAAATTCTGAAGTGGTGTCGATCGACACCAGATCAGTGTCGATCGACACAACTAGTTTGTGTTGACCGACATATTCCGATCCGGTTCAATCGCGATAAACCATTTAACCGATTAAACCGATCGAATCAATTTGCAAATAACCGACCGGTGTCGATCGACACTACATTAGTGTCGGTCGACACCAACCAAATCGGTTCAATGAACGATAACCGATTTACCGCTTGAACCGATCGCGATTACCCGGTTCAATCCAATTGAACCAAACGCGATGAACCGATTGGTGTCGATCGACACTACTTTAGTGTCGGTCGACACCAGTGGTTTGAGGAAACACGATCTTCGATCGTGACCTGAAAGTTCACGCGAAAACCCGATCGGTGTCGATCGACACACACATGGTGTCGATCGACACCCGTTTCGCACAAGCCCTGGATTTAACGATTTATGCAACAAAAACAGTTTTTGAACATAATAATCTAGCAAGCAATCCTATATATATCATATATATCTCGTTTTGAATTCAACCAATTCAATTATAAGCTCCAGATTCAATAAAACAAACCGCTCTGCTACCACTGATGGGATTTGTTCAGGTTTTAATCGGATTAAAACAGCCCTAACAACATCCTAACCCACGGATCGTGTTAATTGAATCTTTGATGGATCTCGAACATACCTGGAGATTTGCAGCGGAAGGAGAACAGGTAATCGAGATAATCAAGCGCCTCAAGTGCTGCGCCTCTACAGAAGTCCACACGCACACAAACTGGACGACGGGATGTTAGTACCGGAGCGAACGATTCGCCTTCGGGTTTTCTGAAACGTTTTCTCTGTTTTCTGTGATTTTCTCAAGCTTCCAAGAGCTTCACTTGTGTATATAACTCGAGCAGCCCTCATATCATATATATAGGCTGGAGTTGCCGACAGGTGTCGATCGACACCCACCATTGGTGTCGATCGACACCCACCATTGGTGTCGATCGACACCCACCATTGGTGTCGATCGACACCCTCACAGAAAGTCAAACATCGAGAAGACGATGCCGACAGGTGTCGATCGACACCCACTATTAGTGTCGATCGACACCCTCATAGAAAAACGATATCGACGTATATCTTATATACGTTGATCATAATCATTACTCTAATGATCAAAACCCAATTTATATTATCCAGTTTGCTTAGGTGTGTGACCCTATAGGATCATATGATAATGGTAATGAGTTCATAACTCATAAGTTATAAGCGGCTTCTAGCAAAACATTATAACCGTCCAATATCATATGATTGTCTTATCTCGACATCACGACTCTACTAGAGTAAATACATGTCTGATTTCAGGACATTCCCTTCAACAACACCAATGCTGATCCAATCCATCTGATTCCAGTCATGAGACAAGGACCTTTAACTCGTTCAGGCACTATCAACATGAGGGAGAAGTTCAACGAATGCTTAGAAGCCTTAACTTGTCAACTGGAACTAGACCACATCACAGAGCAGCTCAACCAACTAGCCATCTGATAGACGAGTTTTAAACCCTATTTCCTACTGCAAGTGCACAGCAAATCGTAGTAGTACTTAGGGGTCGATCCCACGAAGACCAAGTATTACACTATGGTTTTATAAGCTAGATTTAGAGTTAAGACAGATCAAGATGGTTTGGTTTCGTTGGTAGCAAGAAACTAATCTAAAATCGGAAGTAAAACAATATTAAGCAAGCGTTAGGTCAAGGAATTTTGCAGGCAATTCAGAGCAACGGATCAAACAACTGTTCAGGCTATGATTAAGCACAAGTCTAGAATTCAAACATAAATATAATATCAATCCACTGTCGTGGCATCAATAACTTTGTCTAGCGACCTAGAATCCTAACTCTCGTTGGTTCTAGCAAATCGCAGACAAGCATTAAGATCAGGTTTGATTTGTTCACAAATCTGATATATCATGATTTTTAGTGTTTTTAGCCATGGTATAAGTTGTATATATAGAGTCTTTTTAGTGTTTTTGGAGTCTTTTAGAGTCATTTGCAGGTGTAGGTACATTTGTAGCTTATTTGGAGACTATGGATCATTCTAGAGTTAATTAGGAAGCTGTGCTGAAGATTTCAACTCGGGGGCAAATTTTAGAGATGGTGTCGATCGACACCACCCCTGGTGTCGGTCGACACCAATTCCTGACGGCAATTTCGAGACGCGTTTTCCAGGATTTGCAGAGTTGCAAACAGATCTCTGAAGCTCCTAATATTTACAATTAAGTGCCAAACGTGTTTTCCATATTTTTAGACTATTTTTATGGGTTTTTAAGGTCATTGTTTAGACCTAATTATTATTCTAAGCTAGAGTTTTTGAGAGAAGAATTCAGACTCCTTCAAAGAAGATTCAGAACTCCTTTAATCTCTATTCTTATTTCTTTTATGCAATCTTATTCAAACATGTTTATTGTTTCAATCTCCATGTCTGAGTAGTTTGCTAGTTAGGTTTAGGGTTTCTCATTAGGGATTTCATTGATTGCTAAGTTGATTGGTTAGTTAAGGATTCTGGAAAACTAGTTCTTCATCTAGGTTATGATTAATGCTTGATCTGAACTGACGAGTTAGATTATTGATCATAGGTTGATTCTCGCAACAAAAGTTGGTTAATTAGTTAGAAAGAACCTTAGATGAGCAAAATAACTATTCGCAAAGAGATTTGGTTTAGGTATTTTGTGAACATATCGAACTTGAATTTAATGCAAGTCTGAGCCTTTGAATTTGCAAAGAGATTTGGAATTCTAGGATCTGCACATAGAAATCTATGCAACGAGAGTTAATTGATTTGAATATTGTGTTTCGTGTTCTAGAACATAGCAGAATCATGATTTACTGATTAGCTTGCATTCCTGATTTCCTGAGAATTCCCTGAGCCTGACGTTTCTCCCATTTGATTTACAACTGATTTTACTGTACTGTTTTCATTACATTTATTCTCGTTTAGCTTTATTCGAAAACCTATAATCTATTGTGTGATCTTGAGTCTCTGTGGAAATCGATCCCTAAGTATTACAATTGATCTCTTAATTTGAGAGAGTAGCTCTAGGGTAAATTTGAGCATATCAAATTTTGGCGCCGTTGCCGGGGACTCTTTGAATTCGCCATTAGATTAGGAATAGAATTTAGACTAAACATTTTATTTTTTGTTTACTCACATTCTTTCTTTCTCCTTTCTTTTGTTTCAGGTTTATGCATACTCGCAACACCCGGAGCAACAAGGAAGCTAAACTTTTGAATCTTACGAATCAAGAGTTGAGAGAGTTAGAACGAACGAACCTTAAGGCAAAGAGATCAGCAGAGAAGAATCGAAAAATTATCGTTCGACCTGATGCTGCTGGAGTCTTACGAGACCAAGAGGGTCATGCCTACAACGAAAACGGCGACCGAATTGATGAACAGGGAAATGTCTTCCAAGAAGACGCTGCTGCAAACCCTGCTAGAGGGAGGACTCTTGCTGATTTTAACAGGCCTGATCTATTCTATGAGAACAGGTCTGCAATTCGTCCTCCTCCCTTTCAAAGGAATGACTTTGAGCTGAAGCCTGTTTACTTCACTCTTGTGGGCCAGCATCCTTTCCATGGTCTTCCTCATGAACATCCCATGGACCATATTGAAAAATTTGAAGACTTGGTGACTATCATTAAGCTCAATGGAGTCTCAGAGGATTATCTGCTGTGCAAGCTTTTCCCATATTCTCTTGCTGGAGATGCAGCTTACTGGCTGTAGAATGAGCAACCAGGTTCTCTAACCACCTGGTATGATACCAAGAATGCCTTCCTCAACAACTTCTTTGATGATGCAAGGTCAGAAGAGCTGAGAACAAAAATCTCTGCATTTTCTCAAGGAACTACTGAAGCATTAAAGGTTGCTTGGTTGAGGTTCAGATCATATCAGAGGGACTGTCCCCATCATGGGTTTAGTGATGTTCAACTGCTGGGTATTTTCTTCAGAGGAATTGATTGGAGATATCAGATGGCTTTGGATGCTGCAAGTGCAGGAAACTTCAATACTAGGAGTCCATCAGAAGCCAAAAAGCTAATTGAGAACTTGGTATCTAGCAACAGTACCAAGAATGCAGATTTTGAGAGGAAGAAAACAGCTGGAAACATTGATGGAGGTCAGATTGCTGAGGTGAAAGCCAAATTAGATTCTGTCCATAATCTCCTTGTGGGAAAGAAGCAATTTCAATTTGCTGCAGAAGTTGAAACCTTTGAATCAGAGGAATAGGATGTGAATTACATCAATGAAGTTGGGTTTCAAGGACAGAGATTTGGGAATCAGCAAGGTTATGGTTCTACTTACCAGAGACCTTTTCAGAACAACAGTTTGACAAGAACTTATGGTTCTTCATCCTACCAAAAACTTCCTGAGCAGAATAACAAGATGGAGTCAATGCTAGAGCAGGTTTTGGAAGGTCAGACAAAGATGACTGTGAACTTCAATGGGAAGCTGGATGCTTTGTATTCTGATCTGAATGGGAAAATTGAGTCTTTGGGTGCTCATGTTAAGAAGCTGGATATTCAGGTTGCTCAAACTGCAGATTCCATCAAAAGGCAAGAAGGATTCCTTCCTGGAAAGACTGATATCAATCCAAGACATCATGTTAATGCCATCATGGTGAGGGAAGAAGAAAAATTTGTGGGTTCTGCAGTGTTAGATACAGATTTTGGAGTCACAAACTTGGTGTCGATCGACACCACTGATGGGTGTCGGTCGACACCACCCCAAAATCTCGAAATTTCGAGCCGTGACGGACGTTTTTCGATCGATCCGATCGACATCAAATCAGTGTCGGTCGACACCCAAGAGGAGTGTCGATCGACACCAGGAAAAAATCGTGATTTCTTGGGTTCTGACAGAAAAAAATCGATGCACTTCGATAAAAATTTCGGATGTCGATCGACACCAGATGGGGGTGTCGATCGACACCGATCGTGTATTTTTCAATTGCCGTCAGAAGAGCGTGCTGATCGTCCCCAAACCCCATCACCCATGGAAGAGAGGGTCTACAAACCTAAGATACCCTACCCAAAGCCCAAACTGTCTAAACAAGAGGTGGAAGAGGCCAGATGCAGGGCAATAATGGACAAAGTGCTGATTGAGATACCATTGGTTGATGCAGTCAAGCTTTCACCTCCAATTAAGAGGTATGTTAAGAGGATGGTTGTGAATGGTATAAGTCCTGAGGAAGCAGCTTTGCTCACAAAAGACATTAGTGCAATCCTCTTGAAAAAGACAGTATCAAGGAAAGAGAAAAAGGTAAGAGTGTCTGAACAGGTCAGTGTTATGATTCAGAGTAGGATTCCAAAGAAGTTACCTGACCCAGGGAGTTTTGTGCTAGATTGCTACATCTCAACAGAAAGGTTTCCTCACTCTCTATGTGACCTTGGCTCAAGCATTAACCTAATGCCATATTCTGTTGCTGTAAGACTTGGGTTGACTGACTTCAAGCCTACAGGGATTCATCTTGTCCTTGCTGATCGTTCTAAGAGGATTCCAGAAGGTGTTTTAGAGGATGTTCCACTTCAGATTGCAGGATGCACTATCCCCACAGACTTTGTGGTTTTGGAATATGGTGAAGAACCTCAGGATCCTCTTCTTTTGGGAAGATCATTATTAGCTACAGCAGGTGCTATTATTGATGTCAGAGAAGGGCAGATAGAGCTTGATTTGGGAGATAAGGTCATGAACTTTGACATGGAGAAGCTGAGGAGAAAACCTACCATTGATGGTCAAACCTTTTCTGTAGAGGTTGCCATGGATGAGGAGCCAGATGACATTACTGCTGGGTATGTCAAGGAGCTGGAGGCTACTGAGCAAGTGAAGAAGCTGATTGTTCAAGAGGAATTGGTTGAGATTTCTATGCAAGCTGCTGGGCTTGAAGATTGGAGTGGAGATCATCTTTTTAGGACAAGGGTCGAATATAAGGGTCCACTTAAAGACAAGTTGATGGAGGATGATGTTTTTGTGATGGAGACACTGATTGCAGAGTTGAATTGCAGAAAAAGTGCAGAGTCCCGAGTTTCAGGTTCAGTGTCGATCGACACCACTGTTGGTGTCGGTCGACACCCTCTATAGGCCAAGCCAAAGACGCCTAAAACTCAGAGTTTTCAGAAATTTTGTAGTCCAAAAGACCCATCAACTGTTGTTAAACAGAAAACTCTACATCTCGCACCTCACTCACCTCCAATAGAGCAAAGGTATGCACTTCCTGTTCCTAATTCTAAACCTCCTAATATCATCATTAAGAATTTTCAAAGTGCAAAAGCTGTCTCACAGTTAATCAAGCCACGAGATTATCGTAGAGCGCTTGTTTCTTCTTTTGATGATTCTGCAGGAAAAAGAAATCTACCTCCCAAACATATGTCCCGCCCTGCTGCTGTTCCTTCATTCCTTGGTCGATCTCATTCACAAACTGCCCATACACCACCTTGGATGATGAGATGCTCTTTCCAGAGGCATTCGGTGCCACTCTGTGATCCACCAGATGCTTAAGCCCCAACATAGTCAAGCTAATGACTGAAAGTAAGCGCTTAGTGGGAGGCAACCCACTTTTAGGTAGTATTTTCTTTGAATTTCGTTTGGTTTTTACTAATTTTTAGTTTTGTTTTTATTGTGTCAAAAAAAAATCTTTAAAAAACAAAAAAAAAAAAAAAATTTGGTGTCGACCGACACCCCCTGACAGTGTCGCCCGACACCACCCGAGCAGGTACGTCTTTTCCAATTTTCTTGTTCATTTGATTTTACTTTGGTTTCTTTCCAATCCTATGGCTTGATAACACTGGGGACAGTGTTACTTAAGTCTGGGGAGGAAAATACTAATGTATTTTGCTTTATTTTGTTTTTGAGTCAAGTTGTGTCAAAAATTATTTTATTGAGTCAAAATTTAGTTGGGAATTATGAGCTTTTCTTGGAAGAAACTGTTTTAGCCACCACTTTAGTGACCATTCTTACAACTATTGACAGCAGATTCTACCAACAGGAAATTCCAAAGGTAAATTGATCTTCCATTATCCTCATATTGTTTGAGTATTTAGATGATCCAGAGCTGCCTAGATATAATGAACTTAATTTTTCTCATCTTGGGGCTTGGTATACTTTGAATCGGATTCCTTTCTTAGGTTTGATAGGATTAGTCTGTGATTATGGTTTCCCTCTCTCTTCCCTTCATTGTCTCTAAAAAAAGAATGAAAAAGAGTCATAGCTTTGAAAAGATTTAATTTGAGAAGTTGAATCATTCGATACTTCCAGAAAAGAAAAAGAGAAAGAACGAGAACAATTAGTCGATAAAAAAAATAAAATGATACTCTAGTAGGGAAAAATCGACTGATTGGAAGCGAGAAAAGAGGGAGAAAGAAAACTAGAAGCAGACTGTTCAATAAATCAGTACTTGGGTAAGTAAAAGTCCATGTGTCCTTAGATCGATATTCCCTCGATGAGACTGCACTTAAAACTTAATAAGGTCAGCAATGGGGATTTTAGATTACTCTTATGGGTTGTGGTTTGGAATCTGGATGGTTAGTAAGTGTGCGGAAAATTACTAGAGGTTCTAACTTAAGTTGGTATTGTTTGACGTGGCTTTACTCTGGTGTTGGTTGATTTAGTATTTCTAAAGGATATGTGAGTTCCTATGTTTTCAAACCTCTTTCACAGGTCTAGTCTTCTGTTTTGCTTGAGGGCAAGCAAAAGCTAAGTCTGGGGGAGTTGATATATCATGATTTTTAGTGTTTTTAGTCATGGTATAAGTTGTATATATAGAGTCTTTTTAGTATTTTTGGAGTCTTTTAGAGTCATTTACAGGTGTAGGTACATTTGGAGCTTATTTGGAGACTATGGATCATTCTAGAGTTAATTAGGAAGCTGTGCTGAAGATTTCAACTCGGGGGCAAATTTTAGAGATGGTGTTGATCGACATCACCCCTGGTGTCGGTCGACGGCAATTTGGAGACGCGTTTTCCAGGCTTTGCAGAGTTGCAAACAGATCCCTGAAGCTCCTAATATTTACAATTAAGTGCCAAACGTGTTTTCCATATTTTTAGACTATTTTTATGGGTTTTTAAGGTCATTTTTTAGACCTAATTATTATTCTAAGCTAGAGTTTTGGAGAGAAGAATTCAGACTCCTTCAGAGAAGATTCAGAACTCCTTTAATCTCTATTCTTATTTCTTTTATGCAATCTTATTCAAACATGTTTATTGTTTCAATCTCCATGTCTGAGTAGTTTGCTAGTTAGGTTTAGGGTTTCTCATTAGGGATTTCATGGATTGCTAAGTTGATTGGTTAGTTAAGGATTCTGAAAAACTAGTTCTTCATCTAGGTTATGATTAATGCTTGATCTGAACTGACGAGTTAGATTATTGATCATAGGTTGATTCTCGCAACAAAAGTTGGTTAATTAGTTAGAAAGAACCTTAGATGAGCAAAATAACTATTCGCAAAGAGATTTGGTTTAGGTATTTTGTGAACATATTGAAATTGAATTTAATGCATGTCTGAGCCTTTGAATTTGCAAAGAGATTTGGAATTCTATGATCTGCACATAGAAATCTCTACAACGAGAGTTGATTGATTTGAATATTGTGTTTCGAGTTCTAGAACATAGCAGAATCCTGATTTACTGATTAGCTTGCATTCCTGATTTCCTGAGAATTCCCTGAGCCTGACGTTTCTCCCATTTGATTTACAACTGATTTTACTGCACTGTTTTCATTATATTTATTCTCGTTTAGCTTTATTCGAAAACCTATAATCTATTGTGTGATCTTGAGTCTCTGTGGAAATCGATCCCTAAGTATTACAATTGATCTCTTAATTTGAGAGAGTAGCTCTAGGGTAAATTTGAGCATATCAAAATCACAATTCTCCAATACATCTACTCTCGCAGGTAATGAATAAATTGCTCATCAATGTTTCTTATATCAACCTAGCAACTGTCGTTGTCTAAATTAACCTAAGATCAAGAATAGAATGGCCAATTTCGATTCAAGCTTTAAGATCAAGAAGGGTGAAGACAATCGAATTTAACCTATTTGTGTTTAATCCATTAGCTCATGAATTCCTTTGAAAACCCTAACCTAACTAAGAAGTCTACTCAAGCATGAATAAAGAAGAAATCAAAGCAATAGTAATAAAAGGATGCATTAAAAATCGATATTAAAAAGAGGGTTCAGAATTCTTCTCCATAAGTTGCAGAGACTCTTCTCCCAAAAATAATACAAAGATCTTAGAGAATAGGAAAACTAAAGGAGGTAAAAGTAGAAAATAAAAGAGAGGATGATGAAAGATGATAGAAGATGATTAAAAACCTAAAACTAAAGGGAATATATATATATATGGGTCATCATAGGCGGCTGGTCCCCTTATTTTTGTGATAAGGATTAGGTCAAATCGGCCTTCCTTATTTCTCTCCGAAATCTCGAGCAGGTGCTCGCAGGGTGCCGAGCAGGTGCTCGGAAGTGAAATTGGTAATTCTTCACAGATTCGCCTTCTTTTCTTCCAATATGATTCTTTTATGCCCAAAAGGCTCAAATCACTCCAAACCTCGTCCAAGGCCTCCTAATGACCTGAAACGACTCGATAAACACCAAAATAACTCAAAAAAGACTTGAAAACAATGGTTAGAATGAGGTGAAAATGCTCATATCAATTCCCCCAGACTTAGACCTTTGTTTGTTCTCAAACAAACTAAAACCTGAACCGAGAAGAAAGGTTTGAAAACGGGGATCTCACCTTCCCAATCAGAATAATCGCACCAACTGCTTAAACCTGTAATCCACATTCTCTATAAACCAATCCAAAAATCGACCACCATGTAATTCTCCTTAGCATCAATAACTTTGTCTAGCGACCTAGAATCCTAACTCTCGTTGGTTCTAGCAAATCGCAGACAAGCATTAAGATCAGGTTTGATTTGTTCACAATTCTCCAATACATCTACTATCGCAGGTAATGAATAAATTGCTCATCAATGTTTCTTCTAGCAACCTAGCAACTGTCTTTGTCTAAATTAACCTAAGATCAAGAATAGAATGGCCTATTTCGATTCAAGCTTTAAGATCAAGAAGGGTGAAGACAATCGAATTTAACATATTTGTGTTTAATCCATTAGCTCATGAATTCCTTTGAAAATCTTAACCTAACTAAGAAGTCTACTCAAGCATTAATAAAGAAGAAATCAAAGCAATAGTAATAAAAGGATGCATTAAAAATCGATATTAAAAAGAGGGTTCAGAATTCTTCTCCAAAAGTTGCAGAGACTCTTCTCCCAAAAATAATACAAAGATCTTAGAGAATAGGAAAATTAAAGGAGGTAGAAAGTAGAAAATAAAAGAGAGGATGATGAAAGATGATAGAAGATGATTAAAAACCTAAAACTAAAGGGAATATATATATATATATATATATATGGGTCATCATAGGCGGCTGGTCCCCTTATTTTCGTGATAAGGATTAGGTCAAATCGTCCTTCTTTATTTCTCTCCGAAATCTCGAGCAGGTGCTCGCTGGGTGCCGAGCAGGTGCTCGGAAGTGAAATTGGTAATTCTTCACAGATTCGCCTTCTTTTCTCCCAATATGATTCTTTTATTCTCAAAAGGCTTCAATCACTCCAAACCTCGTCCAAAGCCTCCTAATGACCTGAAACGACTCGATAAATACCATAAAGACTCGAAAAGGACTTGAAAACAATGGTTAGAATGAGGTGAAAATGCCTCATATCACCATCACTTCTATCCAAGCTAAAGGAGAGCTAGCTAGAGACCAAGGCACTTGTGAAGATCAATAACTGATGCATAAAGAACCATATGATATACAAGTCGGTCCAAGAAGCAACTTAGACGAGTGGCCAATCTTTCCTCAACGTGATCATGAGCTTTCCATATTCAGCATTTCGCCTAAGTAAAACGGTGCACTTCAAGGATACATTCAAATGCAACGATCAAGGGGCAATCAATTCATTCACGATCATTCACGTAGCCAACTAAGGTAAGCATCATTTCTACTGATGATAATTGATCCTGTTAACTGTGTGTTTCATGTGCAGTTAAGTGTTTTCTTCCTTTTCTTTTGCTTTCTTTGTTTTCTAGTCAATGACATTTGTTAGCCAAATTATTGTTTTCTTAGTTTAGTTGTTTTGATTACGTGTAATCTGTTTCAAAGACCCCAAGAAAGGCATAGCTGCATTGGCTCTCTTTATAAGGCCCTCATACGCAGCAGTGTATCTTTACCAATGATCTAATAAACAAACCAGAGTTTTCTTATTGAAATCTTGTTATCGAAGTCTTGAAGTTGTGTGAATCACTTTGAGCGTTTTGACTTATCAAAGTTCTTCATCACCGAGCTTTGTGGCGTCTTCATTCCATCCAACAAACCGCATCATCTTTTGTTCTAGCCAAGGAGAGTTTTACGACCAATTGGCCTAGGATCCATCCATCTATCACTTTCATTCCATTATTCATCCCTTGATCCAGGAAGAGAGAGTTATACGACCAGCTTCTCGGATCCCATCTTCCACAGAATCTTGGCTTAGCCTTGATTCTTACATCACCTAGTGGCGGAAAAAGAGGGAGCAGCCGCCTATGAAGACCCGATATATATACTCCTCTTAGTCTTAATACCTTAGAGCTTTCTACTTGTAAGGGAGAAGATCTCTGCTTCAATCTGAGAAGATTTCTGAACCCTAGTACTTTTATTTTAATGCATTCTTTCATATCAATTTTTATGTCTTCTATATTTATGTCTGAGTAGATCTCTTAGTTAGGTTAAGGTTTTCAAAGGAATTTATGAGTTAAGAATTAAACACAAATAGGTTTACAAATCGATTGTCTTCAAATCTATTGATCTTACTGCTTGACTCGATTTGGCCAATCTATTCCTGATCTTAGGTTCGTCTAGACAGCGAGAGTTGCTACGTTGCTAGAAGAAATATTGGTGAGCAATTTATTTTATGCCTGCGAGAGTAAATGTGTAGGAGAATTGTGAACAAATCAAACCTCTTAATGCTTGTCTGCGATTTCTAAAACCAACGAAAGTTAGGATTTTAGGTTGATATCACGAGAGTGAATTGATATTATCTTCGTGTTTGAGTTCTAGACTTGTGCTTAAATCATTGCCTGAATAGTTTTTTGATCCTTTGCTCTGAATTTCCTGCGATTTCCCTTGACCTAACGCTTGCTTCCTATTGAATTTTATATCCGATTTTAGTCTATTGCTTGTTACTCACAAAACCAATCTTTATTTGAATCATCTTAGCTTTTGATTTAGCTCATTAAACCATAGTGTAAACTTGGTCCTTATGGGATTCGACCCCTGAATACTATTTCGTTTGTTGTGCACTAGCAGTAGGAAATTTGGGTTTAAAACCTGTGTATCAAAAACGAGAATAACATAAGAATTATGAGCCACTAACCTGTTAGGTGAACCTTCTCTTTTTCGTTAATGGTGGAGGAGAGGGGAAGAACGAGGGAATTCAACGTCGTCGGGGAGAGAGAGAGATATGGGAGTGGGGCCAGCTGCTTTTTTAATGGTTGGGTAGTTAGGGTTTTAATTTGGTTGGTTAGAATAATAAATTTAATTTGTTTTTTTTTATTTCTCTGTTTTTAATTGGGCTGAATATGATAATATATAATATTTGAAGATAAAGTTGAGAAAATTTATGAGGAAGGATATTATGATTTGAGGGAGGGTAGTGTGACTATTTTTAGACCCATTAGGGTATATCTGGAGATGGTCCTAACTCAAAAGCTGGATCGAGCAACAGAGATAACCATTTGACGGCGAGTTCACAGAAGGAGAGGAAGGAGATTTGAGAACACTAACCTCAATTGCCCCTCTGTACACGAGGTTGATCTCTTCTGTCCCTCTTATAAAAAGTCTTTTAAATTACGAAGAAAACCAAGACTTAGTCAATTGGGTTGTGGCCCAAACATAAATCGGAATGAAACCAAATTTCGGATCCAATAACTCCGAATAAACAAACCTTTACTCGATCAAAATCTAAATTTTCGATCAAATCACAACTTTTCATCTTCTCCCCACAAACACAAAACCTTAATCCCCTTCTCCTCGCCTGACCTTTCATCTCCGAAAAACGACCGATGACTCAGAATTCTGATATCATGCCGCCGCGTACGAGAGGAGGAAAAAAAGGAGTTCGATTGAGAACGCCTCCACCTCACCGGAGCATACTCCATCGCCGCCGCGTACGAGAGGAAGATTTCGACTGAGAGCGCCTTCACCTTCACCAACGCGTACTCCGTCGCCGCCGCCATCGAATTCAAATCCGCCGGCGAATAAGAAAATGAGGGCATCCCTCTCGCTTCCCTTGTGGCTCCAACGGTGCAGCCAACCGGCCCGCCTCCGATTCCAGATCTGGCAGTCGATCCTTCGTCGTCGCAACCACCACCGGTAAACCCTAAAATTTGTTGTACAATGGTTATTATTAATGGGTCAACCTAATCCGAGTAGTATGAGTATTATTAGTTTGTAATCTAATTTGTTCAACTAGTCTAAGTAGGTCAACTACTTGTACGATGATCTTCCGAGTAGTCTAATTAGTTCGAGTGGTACATTGATTTTGGATTGCATAAATAGTATGAGTAGTTCGATGAGTTAAAATCGCATGAGTAGTATGAGTAGGTCAACTAGTACGATTAGGTTGACTAGAACAATAGTCATACTAATCGTAATAATTTACCATATTAATCGTATATTGAATCGGTTTCTTATTTTTGCAGGTTGATGAGGAGGTTGTGGAGCATGATTAGGTTATGCAACCTGGTGGACATATTAACCATAAGTGCAAGATGTTGATCGAACCGATTCAGCTCATTTTGTTGACCGCGCAGCGATTTATTCAGACATTCTTGGGAAAGAACTTCATCGCTCTTCATTTCCGTCGACTTGGGTTCCTCAAATTCTGGTATGGCTTGTAGTTTTGCATCGTAGTGGTAAATGTTTTACAGTGAGGTTGATGTTCTAAAGACAAATCTAGGGACCAACTTAGAGTTGTAGTTTTCTGAAAGTTCAAAACCTTTTTTGTTCATTGATAGCAATGCAAAGTCGCCGAGCTGCTTCTATCCGATTCCGCAAGCTGCAGAGTGTATTGCTCGGATGGTGGAAAGATCAAACGGTGCAGTGATTTCTCTTTCAACAGATGCTGCAGAAAGTGAAACAAGTCTGCTTCAGTCACTTGTTGTGGTAGATGGGAAAATTGTGCCTCTTGTCAAACATCGACCGCGTAATTTAGCTGACATCAATTAATTGGTCTGTTTAACATAAACAAGTATTAAACTGGCACCAACAGACATCAATTAATTGGACTCGTCCGTAGACATCGTAAGAGCATCTTCTTCACTAAGATATTCACTTGGTATCTCATTTATATAAAAATAATTATTTTTATTTAGTTTATATATATTATTAAATTTTAAAACAGAACCAAAAATTAAACCATAACAAAACATGTGTTATATGGGTTTCTAAAGAGGTTCTCGAATGAGATACCCTTTGAGATATTACCAATGGGAATGCTTTAAATAAGGATATGTTAAATAACCTAGACCAAACTCAATCTATAGAAAAACCATCTATAAAGAACTCAACCAACAAAAAACTAATACATCGTTATTGATGGGTAATCCCCATGTATAGTTCTAATGGGATTTGGGTTATCCATAGTTACCCATATCTAAGTTTTCACATTCACTAGACAAATTAGTAGCGACATAAGAAATATTTAATAATTCAACAAAGATGTTTTGAGATCCAAACTGTGCGGTTTTGGTGGAAAAAAACGAAATTTTGTGGTTTTGATGGAAAAATGAAACTTTGCTGTTTTCTATTGAAGAACAAAATTTTGCGGTTTTACAGGAAAACGAAATTTTGTTGTTTTGATGGAACAACGAAATTTTGTGGTTTTGGTGAAAACGAAATTTTGCAGTTTTGGGGGAGAAACAAAATTTGCGGGTTTTTTAGAGAACAAAATTTTGCGGTTTAACAGAAAAATGAAATTCTACGGTTTTGGCAGAAAAACGAGATTTTGCAATTTGGATTGAAAACAAGATTTTGCGGTTTTGGCGAAAAAACGAGATTTTGCGATTTTGGCGAAAAAATGAGATTTTACGGTTTTAGCTGAAAATCGAGATTTTGCTGGTTTGACGGAAAACAAGAGTTTGAGGTTTTTGAAGAAAACATGATTTTACGGTTTTAGTGGAAAAACAAAATTTTGTAATTTTGGCGGGAAATAAAGATTTTGCGGCTTTGAGCCTTTGACAGAAATACCAAAAATGACACGTGGCAGTTGACTTATTAGAGTTGAGGTAATAAAAAGCATGACTGAAAGTGTTCATGTTGAAATAAGTATTTTCCCCAGTTTTTTGGTATGTTAATTTGTAAAACAAAAGAAAAATATTCATTGGGTAAGATCCCAATAAAACAGTTAATAATTAAACACAAACTCATTCTGAGCTCATATTTTTGTTCTGGATAGATCTATAAGTTATGGATTTGGATACCTGCATGACTTTAAACTCAGCTTAACATGCACGATTCCATGAGGCCTTACAAAAATGTTGAACATTGTCTCTCTATGCAGAAGTTCCAACAAGCAAATAGTTTCTTCCAAAGGTATCAATGAGCTGAAAAGACTGCTGTGTACACAGCATGTCAGCATGACAGCATGTAATACTTTTCCTCCAGACTAAGATTATATTAATAATTTAATTCTGAGCTAACAAAAGAATACATGTTTGAGGAAGAGTATTAGAATCCATGGCTTCAAGAATGAAATCGGAGTATAAGGTAAAACTATCAGTGGACATGCATGTTCTTAGTGGAAAATGACGCCATGCAAGTGTTATAAAAGTCAACATTGTTGAATTCACTTTGCAGACAGGAAGTATCAATTATCAATTTTCCTCTCCGTTAGTAAATAGTAAGTCAAGTCAACTTTTCATGTATTATTATCTCTTTGGCTCTTTGGTGTGGTTATCATCCCTTACTTCACTGGTTGTGTTCTTCTACTTCATCTTTCATCATGCTCCCACTCATGGCTTCTTCTTCTTCATCTCTGTCTCGTAATTGGATCTACCAAGTGTTTCCTAGTTTCTGCGGAGACGTCCGCAGAGGCTTTCTCAGTCACTTTCTAAAAGAGCTCAGAAGCAAGGGAATCACGCCATTTATTGATAACGAGATAAAGCGAGGTGAATCAATCGGTCCTGAGCTACTACTGGCGATCAGAGAATCAAGGGTTGCGATCGTCTTACTCTCAACGAACTACACTTCTTCCAGCTGGTGTTTGGATGAACTAGTGGAGATCATGAAGTGCAACAAAGAAAATCAACAAACAGTGATGACTATTTTCTATGACGTGGATCCATCTGAGGTGAGGAAGCAGACCGGAGATTTCGGAGATGCCTTTGAGAAAACATGTGTCGGAAAAACAAAACAGGTGAAAGAGAGATGGAGTCAAGCTCTCAAGGATGTCGCAAGTATAGCTGGTTATCACTCTCACAACTGGTTCGTTCACTTCTACTTCCACTTTCATATCACTATAATATTCTTTGAGAAATTATTTTGTACGTGTCCACCTCAAGTTGATTTTCAACATGATCAATTACTATGAATAAAATAATGTTATTTGATTTTATTTTTTTTGATAATTGTCCAATCTATGAAGAGGATAATGCTATTTGATTTTAATTTTTGTTAATTATCCAATTTTTTACTCTTAAATTTTGGCAAACTCGTTTTTTCAATAGAGGAAAGCTTTAAATTTTCTTTTCTTATTTTTTGCAATAAATTAAAGCTTTAATAAAAGTCATTACAAAAATAAAGGAAAGTTTTTGTTTTTGAATTTCTTTTTTTTTTGTTAAAACTAACGTTTTATTAAAAATGGAAATATCATTTTTAAATATATAGAAAAGATATATATTGAATAGCCATTATTAGAATTTTCAGATTAATACTATGAAGAAGATGCTATTTGATTTTACTTTTTAATTATTATTCAATTTTTTATTCTTAAGTTTTTACAATAAAGGGAAGCTTAATTTTTCAATGTTTTTCGATAAAAGAATGTTTTATTTTAATTTTTTAAAGTACTTTTTATATATTACAAGCATGATTACAAACAAACTATTTCTTTGTTTACAAAGAAATATTCCAAAACATTAAATAGTTTAAATTATGTTGTTGTTTATGTTTTCTGAAAACAAAGAAATAATTTGTTGTAGACTATTCATCTCATTAAGATTCTTCTTTTCTCTCTTTTTTATCTCGGCCACATTTTTCTGACTTTCTCATCTCGTTTTCGCACGCTCCTATACAATTTGCTTCTCTTTCTTCTCTATTTCTATTTCATGGGTTCAAAACTTGGTACAGACTGAATTAAATCACCAATACAACTCAGATATATATTATATATCTTATACTCAACAAGGCATCAATAAATTCTGACTTGCAACAGTTAAGGGATGTTTGGGCTCTAAGACTGTCTCTCAGGATCAAACAGATCGAGACGCAGACACAAATATGAACCCAATTTAAGACTCACAATCTTAGACAATAACAACTATAGAAATCAAAACATCCACACACCTTATCCAACTGTATTATTTCTATTTTCTTACACATGGGTCATATCCCCTATATATTATTTGAGGATCCTTTTTAAAAGACTAATCTTTACTTCATTTGTTTATTACAAGAATGCCATTCTTAATTATATTAATTACATATAATGCTATTATATGACTGGATCACTTATATTAATTATCACTATTACATAATCAAAACTATGATATATCTCATAGACTCTAATTAAAATTAAAATACATGGTATTTATTCATTCATAAAATATATAACTTTAATTATGTATTTGACCAATATAATCAAATAATTTTATATTAATATATATATCATGTTTATTAAATAACTTTTACTTGAAAAAAATATATTATATTATAGTATAGTTATTTGTTTTAACTTATATTTATGAATTACAATAATAACTATATCACTTCATAATAATTTATTTACATAATCTATATTATATATTTATAATTCTTTAATCTTTATTTAATATAAAACTTATAAATACTTTTACTTTATTAATATTATATTATAATCTTATAATATAATAAAATTATATATTATTCTTCTTAAAGATTATAATATAATAAAAAGTATATATTATTTTTCCTAAAAAGCAACTTACAAGCAATTTTAATATATAAATAAAAATCACAAATTTATATCAACTTACCATGATTATCAGATATATTTATTATAGTATATAACTATAGCTATAATAAATTTCATTGTATTTAAACATAATTCAAATTTCCTAAAATAAATCAACATAAAATATTTGATTTGTATTGATACCAATCAGTAATAAAATTACGGTAATGAAAAATCATTATGTTTCTAAACTTAATTAATAATATAGATTAAAATAAGTAACCACACATTTATTTAAATAAACATATAGTAGTTGAATTTATTCCTATTCATATCAATTTAAAAATAAATTCAGATATAAATAATATGCCATAATTTTCTACTCTATCAATAATGATAGAAAAATAACTGATTTTTTAGCAATGTTATCCTATATATGATTTAGTTGTTTTGCATTTATTAATATACAATTTTAAAAGATTTTGAAAATGTTGAAATCACATTATATATCTATATAAATGACTATAAAATTATATTTAATTAATATTTATATAAACATTTTACTCCGCGCATGGCGCGGGTTACTACCTAGTTGATGATAAAAACGTAAGCAGCTTTATTGTTCAATAGTTAGGTTTTTGAATATAGTATTTGATAAAATTATTAGATCAATTTATAATTATGTAACTCTGACCCAAATTTAATGGGTCTAGTTGGTTTAAACCCACTAAATAAAATCCTTAATTTTTGGATACAATTTTAAAGCAATCAGTAAGTTTTCAAAAATTCAAAAATAAAAACAAACACATGTATATAGAATTAACCAGTAAAATCAAAAATTTATTAAGATAACATAAAATAATCAAACTAACCGTAATTAACAATATTTACTAGATTTAAAACAAACAATAAATTTAAAAACAAAAATATTGAATGAAATTAGAAAATTTTGCAAAATAAAGTTATTTAAAACAGCAATCATAATTAAAACAACAGATTAAAATTATTTAAGCTTATTTTTTATTTAATCTTAAAACATAAAACTGCAAACATAAACAAAACAAAAGTTTAAAACAAATATAAAAACTACTCCCTCTGTTTCACAAAGAATGTCATTTGAGATTTTTTCACACATATTAAGATATCAATTAAAAGTTCTCTTTTATCCTTTGCTCACACGCTAAATATATTTATCTATCTAATTAATGCATTAAAATAATAAGGTTTTTTTTGGTAAAATGTTAAATTTTATACCAATTTTAATTTGCGACAGAATTACAGAGGTAACTGAGAAATCAGAAAGACCGAAAATAAACTACAAACAATGACCAAATTACAACATAAACAAAGAGACGGACAAAAAGATAAGCATACGAATTTAGCATACCCAAAAGATCCCTGATGCTGAAACACCGATTCCAAACCCGAAGCTTGGAAATTGGATTTTTGTTTAAAATTTTTCATTGAAAATACAAAATGGCACTCTTTGTAAAACAAAAATAAAACTTTAAAATACACAATTTTTGAAACATAGAGAGTATTAATTAATTCTAAATATTCATACACGTATGCGCGGATGAGTCACCTAGTTTTTTATTTATTTTTGTGATGACAGTTTTAACTGAGGCTTCTTTCTTTTTTTTATTTTGTATCTATATTTTGGTTAGGAACAATGAAGCTGACTTGATCAACAAGATTGCCTTAGATGTTATGGGTGTGTTGGACTTGACCCCATCAAGGGATTTTGATGACTTTATTGGCATAGGATCTCGTATCACGGAGATCAATTCGTTGTTGAACCTACAATCTGATGAAGTTAAGATGATAGGGATTTTGGGTCCTGCCGGGATTGGTAAGACGACCACTGTCAGAGTTTTATATGACCAACTCTCATATCGTTTTCCATTCAGCGCGTTTATGGAGAACATCAAAGGAAGTTATGCGAGGACTTGTTATGATGACTATCAGTTGAAGTTGTGCTTGCAGAAGCAGTTACTCTCTCAAATTGTCAACCAAACGCATATTGAAGTTCGTCACTTAGGAGTGGCTCAACAAAAGCTGAGAGACAAAAAAGTGTTGCTTGTTCTTGATGAAGTGGATTGCGTGTGGCAACTGAATGCAGTGGCCAACCAGCCTGGATGGTTTGGTCGGGGAAGTAGAATTATCATTACAACGGAAGATAGAAAAGTTTTCAAAGCGCACGGGATCAATCATATTTACCAGATGAAGTTTCCAACTAAAGTTGAGTCTCTTCAAATCTTCTGCTCATATGCATTTGGTCAAAATTTCCCCTACGATGGTTTTGAAGCGCTTGCTCGCGAAGTTACTAGACTTGCTGGTGATCTTCCTCTAGGCCTGAGAGTCATGGGATCGTATCTACGAGGAATGTCCTTGGACGAGTGGAAAGAGGCACTGCCAAGGCTCAGGTCTAGCCTTGACAGAGAAATAGAATCAACTTTAAGATTCAGCTATGATGCCTTAAGTGATAAAGATAAGACTCTTTTTCTGTTTATTGCGTGTTGCTTTGGTCTTTTCCGGACTGATCACCTTAAGAGTGTTCTTGCAAAAAGCGGTTTGGAGGTCAACCATGGGATTCAAGTCTTAGCTCATAAATCTCTCATATCGATAGAAGGTGAATTCCTGAAAATGCATCCTTTATTGCAACAATTGGGGAGAGATATTGTGTATAAACAGTCTCTTCCCGAGCCTGGAAAGCGACAGTTCTTGATGGATAGCACAGAGATTTGTGATTTATTTAAGGAAAATACTGTAAGTTTTTTCTTTTTCTTTTCCTTACATATTCTTGTGGATCATATCCTTGGTTATAAGTTGAGACTTTCTTCCTTTTGAATCAGTGCACTGGAACTGTTCTTGGCATAGTTTTCAGACCTCCATATACAAAGGAAATCCAAATAAGTGAAAAAGCTTTTGAAGGGATGAATAATCTCCAGTGTTTACGAGTGTACTCTAACAATTTATGCTTACCCAAAGGCCTTAATTGTTTACCCAACAAACTCAGATTATTAGAATGGGATTATTTTCCAATAAGATTTTGGCCTTCTGAGTTCTCTGGCGAGTTTCTTGTCCAACTTATCATGGAAAAAAGCAAACTTGAGAAGCTTTGGGATGGAATCAAAGTAAGGAGTGTGCGTTTTTTTGTTGTATTGTATTATTCATAAAGCACGATTAATCATTTCTCTAAAACATACCAAACATGTCTTCTTTTTTTTTTGTATAGCCACTCCAATGTCTCAAGGTGATGAATTTGAGTGACTCCAAGGATCTTAAAGTGATTCCGGATCTCTCAAAAGCGACTAATCTCGAGGAATTAAATCTCAATAACTGCTCAAGTTTTCTAGAGCTCGCCAACACTATTGGAAATGCTACTAAGCTTAAGAGACTGAAGCTTCGCCGTTGCGTCCTCTTGAAGGAACTCCCCACTTCTATAGCTAAGTTGGTTAATCTCGAGGAATTGGATCTTAGTTATTGTGATAGTTTGGTGGCACTCCCCTCCTCTACCAACATCAACCTTAAATCTCTCTCCAAAGTTTCTCTTGCGGGATGTACACGTTTGAAAACGTTTCCAGATATTTCAACAAGCATCAAGACGCTCAATTTGAGCGATACTGCGATTGAGGAAGTCCCCTCATCAATCAGCTCTTGGTCTTGTCTTTCAAGATTGAATATGCCAGGATGTAGAAATCTTAAGGAGTTTCCAAACGTTCCTGACAGCATTGTAGAGTTGGAGTTGAGCAAGACAGGGATAAAGGACATTCCTCCAAGGATTGAGAATCTTTTCCGTCTGTGTCAACTACTAATGTATGGATGCAAGAGGTTGAACAATATATCTCCAAACATCTCTAAGTTGGAGAATCTTGAAGTTCTTGCTCTTAGTATATCTGCCATTGATGGGAATGATGATGATAATGAGATCGATAATGAGGGTGGTGTTGGTAGAGAGGATGGAGAAAGTGGTGGTGCTGATGATGATGATGTTGATGGATTTTTTAATGCAGTAATCGAGTGGTTACCTCATGATAATGGTTCATTGAGGGGAAGTTGGACATTACGGTCAGACTTTAACATTTTACCAATATGTCTACCCGAGAAGGCTCTTACATCTCTAATATCATTACGTTTCAAAGAAAGTGATGGTCTCAAGACTATTCCAGATTGCATCAGCCGTCTCTCCGGATTAACTAAGCTTGACATCAGAGAATGTAGAAAGCTCGTAGCACTTCCGCAGCTTCCGGATTCCCTTTTATCTCTTGATGCAGAAAATTGTGTATCTTTGAAGAGAATAGACTGCTCTTTTCAAAATCCAGAGATTCGTCTAAATTTTGCTAACTGCATCAACCTGAATCAAGAAGCGAGAGAGCTCATCCAGACATCATCTTGCAAGTATGCGCTCTTACCGGGTGTAGAAGTCCCTGCACACCTCACCAACCGAGCTACTTCAGGTTCTCTAACTATGAGTTTGACTCCAAGGCCTCTACCTTCACACTTCACACTCAAAGCTTGCATTTTGCTGTCAAAATGCAATATTAATCTCGAGGATCACATTCATGATGATGATGAAGAGCATGTTAGTTCATTCGTGCGTGTGTCGTGTCACATCAGGGGTAAACAAAATGGCCTCATTGTTCGATATGGATCAAAACAGCTCGAAATGCCAGCTGTACTCAGAGATAAAGAGTATATGTACATATTTGAAGATTCATTCTCTCTAAACCAGGATTGTCCTGAAGCCAAAGAAACCACTTTGAGTGAGCTTGTGTTTACGTTAGTAGTCCATGATAAAAACTGGAAAGTGAACGGCTGCGGTGTACAACTTTTGAAGGTCACTCATGGTACTCTTGACGGAAAAGAAACAGAATATGAAGAATGTATGGACATAAACAGAGAGACAAACAATGAAACTGAAGAAGGAGAAGGATCTGGAGGAGATAATGATGCAGAACCGAGGAGAAGGAAACGATTGAGGTCATTGGAAAAATGCGTTTTCGTTGTTAAAAAATTGAGGCTAAGTCACTTTCTCTCTAAACTCCGGAAACGAAAAAGCGAAAACCATTCTTGATACATGTGCCTCATAGTTTCGTATACCAAAACCACAACCAACAAGAAAACTGAAATCGTGTGACACCTGTCTCCGCAACAGAATGGGAGGCATTGTGTCGAAGATTAATCTCAGGTAAGAATCTCAATGCTTGTCCTCCTTGAGACTTTTTTTGAAACTTTGTATATAGCTGAAACCAACAGAATGGGGTCAGACCCTGTTTGATTTTTCCTTAGTTCTGTACAGTTTGGAATTTTTTGCTCTTCAACAGAAACAAAAGCTTATGAATAATTAATCTTGTAGCAGAATAGAAATCCTAATTCCATTGAATCACTATCAATGTCATGGTGTGACGTTATCATACATGGCACGGGATAAATTCTATAATATCATCTTTTATGAGTCATTGACCAGAATTTTTTCTGCAATGTGCAAGTGGATGCAGTGCTGGATAAAACGAACGATAAGCTTCTGGAAAGATTGGGGAACGTCTTACATGTGAGACTGAGTACATCTGCCAAGGGGAAGAGCCAAATTTCATAGCAGAAGATGAACAAGTAAAGCACTTTTCATACGAACTTGGATTGTTCTTGGATTTCATTATTCTGTTCTTCTAGTTGAATTTGTAATTACGAACTTGGATTGTTCTTGGATTTCATTATTCTGTTCTTCTAGTTGAATTTGTAAAACGAGACTAATGGAGGTGCTCTAACCATCTCGTTTAGTTGATTATCATTTAAAGTGCGAGAGAGACGAGAGTCTCAACATATATATCTCGATCATATTGACGTTTTCTTTTCTCTTTCTTTTTGTTTCCCTTTTGCAAGTTGCTTGATAAGCACTGGACTTGAACATGTGGCCAACAAGTTTTGTCCGTAAGTTCTCCGAGATCCACTTGTCTGACGTATCCATCATCCTGTCCAACGATGTTTACTGTGTTGCGGTTCCTCCTTTTATCGAAAAGCATGACGACTGTTTTCACCTCGTCAATGAAGAAACTCCGGTAACTTCTCGTACTAAGTGAAGTCAGAATCTAACCGTATGATTCCTCCTCCACTGTCAAGAACTTACTCCACGACACCTTTTCGGCCTCAATCTTAGTCGTAATCCATCTGTCCAACAAACATGGATATGCTTAGATAAAGCCGCAGGCTTCTCTTCTCTATACACAACATAGAGTCACAAGGCTACCCAAATATCCAAACGACAGAGGCAGAAGTGGCTCAAATATCTCTTTTGTAAAATCAGAACTGGTTATGTGATGTAGCACACCATTAACAGTAAGTGTCGTTTCCCTTGACGGCAGAGGTAAAAGCTAACAGATTGTGATCCTTCTGTCCGTGAGTTCCTTTGTTGCAATTGATGCTTTAACAATGTGATGTGTCCATCTACGCGAGCTTTTTAGTTAATGTTCAAAAAACAAAGCTTTGATCTACCAAAATCCCTTTGAAGATTTGTGATCATCGTTCTTTTTTGGCCCTTTATTGTTTTCTCTGATCCTTGCGGCTAAAGGTATATGTGCTCATAAACCCTAAATAAAGTGGGCCAACCGTGGGCTTCTTAATACAATCGGGCTTTTAATTATGTTGTAAAACCATCAAATAATGACTCAACGAGTGACAGTTTGTAATAAATTATTTTTTTTTTTCAATTTTTTGAAAACGTTCCAAGTAAAAGTATTTACGAAAATCAAAATCTGATAAATCTCTGAGAAAAACAAATGTCGAATTCGACAAACGAAACCCTAGAAGCGAAAAGAGGCAATTGTATGACAAAATCTCCAACGTGAACCAGCGAACGGAGCCGTCACAGGAATGGGAGACGATGGCTCAAGCCTGGGTCACCGCCTTCCCGGACGCCAAAGCCGTCGTAAGTGCCGGCGAAGTCGAGACATGGATCGGCTCCAACTTCGACTCCTTGCCGGCGGATCTCCGTCACAGGCCTCGCTCGGAGCTCGTGGATCGTCTCCTCTCCATCCAACATTACATGAGACCAACACCATCAGATCAGAACGAGGTAAGTACCTGTCTTCTCGATACTCTTTTTGAAAAAATCCGACATTGAACATTAATCTTGTGTGTTTTGTCTTTTTTTAGCCAAATGTTGAAGAGAATCAAACAGATCAACATCCAGCTCGGTTTCAGAGGACTGATCAGTGGTTACCAGTGTACTCATGGTTAGAGTCTTTGGATAATGGAGAGTTGGTTAAGTCAAAGGATATCTCTGAGTGGCTTGATGCGAATCCAGAGGTTAAAGAAGAGCTCTCTTCAAGGCATTCTCGCTACCATTTGACTCATTATGTCAAGAAATGTCACCTCAAGATTCTTAAGAGGAAGGAGAAGAAGGTAAACCAAGAAAACATACTCTTGCGTTTTCTTGATTTGTTTGGTCTTATAATTAGATGTTTCTTAAATTAGGGGTTGATCAGGCTGAGCAGAGAAACTGCAATGGAAGTTCACAAAGAGTTTGGCGAGAAACACTATAATGCTACACTTTCTGGTAATGCAATTTCCTCTTTGATCAAGTTCGTAGGACTGTACCTATCTACTTCGTATCTAGTAAAATATCCGAGTGGAGCTTAAAGCTAGGAACTTTGGATCGTGTAATATTTGATCTGAACCGAAACCCAAAAATCCAAAATTAATCAAACATACTAATAGTTTTTACCTGACTTGGGTTAATTTAGATACTTTTGAGTAATTGCGGTAAGTTTGGGTAGTTTTTATAATAGACTTTTTAGTTAATTTGTATATATTATCGGTAGTTTGTGTAGTTTTCTACTGGAGGTTTTGGATAATTTGGATACTTTCGAGTATTTTTGTATACTCTTATATTGTTTTTTTGGGTATTTTGGTACTTTCGGATATAACCCGACCTAAAACATAAAAATATTCGAATGGGACTTATAGCCTAACACCGGAAAACTCGAAAACCCAAACGTTCAACCCTGCAAGTTCCTTAGTACCAAAACACTCGTGTTGAGAATGTGCTGGTTGGATTTGATTCCATAGCGTAATGGACATTTAGTGACACTCTTTGGGTACTAAAACGTTTATAACTGCCTAGATTTAAAGGGATTTGTCGGCGTTTTGTTAGTGATGTCTTTGTCATTCTTAATGTTTTTAGCTGATCCCATGAGCAACATACCGAAAGACAGTGATCTCTACCGTACAAAACTGAAAGAAGCTCAACGCAGATTTGAGATGTAAGTCGGATTCTCAAAACCCTCTTTACGTAATGAACAGAAACTGATATAATTTTTGTTGATGTTGATGTGCTTGCATTTACTTTTAACTTCCAGCTTGGTTGAGCTAGAGAAGAAACTCGCTCCGCATTTTTCGAGGCCTCGGAGAGCGCACAGATGAACGTATCTACCTAAGTGAGTGTAAAGTAAATCAGAAGCTGGTTTTCAAACTCACACTCCTTTTGATTGTCTTTGTAAGTATGTTCCCCGCTTTGGTGCTGTGGAAACTGTTTGTGAAATGGTAAGGTCATGTAGCTGTATGGAGTTTAGTTTTGAGTGTATGTGGGTGCAGTGGAGCAGCAAACTGTAACTTGTAAACCTTTTTCGTTTGTAATCAATAAGATCCTATCAAAGACATTATTGTAGGTCCAACAAAAAAAAATATTAATAATATCTACCAAATTATATAATTCAGTTATCAATCTGCCATTGAAAACCGCTATTACATTTCACTTTAAAATGAAAAGAAAACTGAAAAAAAAAAAAAAATATTTAAGAGATTCTCATTTATGCGTACTTGTAATCTTGATAACGACAACTGTGTCGACATGATGTCCTCATTCAAATATATCGAATCGATCACTCCTTTATATCGATTACAATTAACTGACAAGTACAAACCGGACACAAGTTCTCTTTGTTCTGTCTTTTCCTCCCAAACATCTTGATGAAGGGAGGGAGAAAGAGAGATATACTCGAACAAGAACCCAGAATCTTGAATTTTGAAGATCATACGATCGGAAAAAAATAATCTTGGAAGCTTTTTCAAGATTCTTGTTCTAATAGAGAACCTCTTCTGGGTTTTTCCATCATCTGAATTTCGTTAGAAGGCGCGATGATGGCTAGGTATGTGTTTGCGCTTCTGTGTTTCATCGTGCAGGTGGCTTCGAGCTTGTGCTCAAGCCACGAAAATGGACGCGGAGATCAAGCTCTGTCCCAGATTGATATTTACAGCATGAGTTTTGCTCTGCATCACGCTGCAACCATTCACGCTTCCCCTTATGTTCTTGGTTCCCAGGTAACAAACTTAGAAACTTTAAGACCAAACTCTCATCCAACACTGATGTATGTTATGTTTCTTGATTTTTTTCTTGTAAAATTTGTATATGATCAAGAAGACAAACTCTTAAATTGATACAGGGTGAGGACACTGAATGGGTAAGTGTTGCTATTTCAAATCCAGAGCCTTCTTCAGACGATTGGGTTGGAGTCTTCTAACCAGCAATATTCGAGTATATTCATATCCAATCAAAATTTTCTTATGAATCATTAATATATGCTTGATGCGTTATATCTAACATATGTGTTTTGTGTTGTGTTTCTTCTTCTTGTAGCTCATCTTCTTGTGCTCCAACAGATGGCAAAGAGATAGCTCCTTTTATTTGCTCCGCTCCAATCAAGGTTTCTCTTACATTTTTGACTGTTGATGACAAGGCAACTTCGTTTCATTTCGTTTTTGGTTTTTTCTTAATTTGGCAGTACATGTATGCCAAGTCCAATCCTGACTATATGAAGACCGGGGATGCGGTTTTGAAGTTCCTGCTTATAAACCAGAGAGCTGACTTCTCCTTTGGTCTCTTCACCGGAGGATTCTCAAATGTCAGTTTATTACAAAACCCCTAATTTCAGTTTTGTGTTCTGTTTGCAAATACCAAATGGACTTTTCTTGATATGTTTGTATTGCTCTTACAGCCAAATCTTGTCGCGGTTTCGAATCACGTATCGTTTATCAATCCTAAGGCTCCTGTTTATCCACGTCTTGCTTTAGGGAAGAACTGGGATGAAGTAAGCTTTTCCATTAGCCTGAGACTATGATGAGTTTCTTGAAATAGAAAACTTGTTTTACCAAAAAGCTTTACAGCATCAAAGACTCTCAAAACATGGTTTTATGATAGATGAGTGTGACATGGACAAGCGGGTACAACATAGGCGAGGCTGTTCCGTTTGTGGAATGGAGTAGGAAGGGGATTCAAAGTAGAAGATCACCAGCTGGTACCTTGACTTTTACAAGAAACAGCATGTGTGGTATGTTCACTTTGAGAGTAGTATGAAACAACAGATCTTTCCACTCTGATCTTCACTCTTTGTATTTGAGTTTGGATTCTTCGAACGCAGGTGCTCCTGCTCGTACTGTTGGTTGGCGTGATCCGGGTTTCATCCACACAGCTTTCTTGAAAGATCTTTGGCCAAACCTCAAGTATATATACACCGTTTTAGAAATATCATTGTTCAACCACGTGGTTGGTTTTTGTAACTATTTTGATTGTTGACATTCCTCAAAGGTACACATACAAGATGGGTCATGAGTTGGTGAATGGATCGATTATCTGGAGCAAGAACTTCACCTTCAAGTCCTCTCCTTATCCTGGACAAGACTCGTTACAACGGGTCGTAATCTTCGGCGACATGGGGAAGGTACTCACATTCTTTCTCCTGTACAACAAACATTCTCTTGGGGCTTACGTTATTGTAATATGTGTTCTAAGGGAGAGAGGGATGGGTCGAATGAGTACAATGATTATCAGCCTGGTACCCTCAACACGACAGACCAACTCATCAAGGACTTGAAGAACATTGACATTGTTTTCCACATTGGAGATATCACTTATGCGAATGGTTACATCTCGCAATGGGATCAGTTCACAGCTCAAGTTGAACCCTTCTCTTCTACTGTTCCATACATGATCGCAAGGTTAGCTTTCCTAGCCATATAAGTCTTTGCCATGACGGTTCTTGCCCGTTTAACTTGTTTTACACTTCAGTGGCAACCACGAGCGGGACTGGCCGGACTCTGGATCATTCTATGGAGGTAAAGACTCTGGAGGGGAGTGTGGAGTTCCTGCGGAAACCATGTTCGAGTTTCCTGCTGAGAACAAAGCTAAGTTCTGGTACTCTGCGTATTATGGAATGTTTCGGTTCTGTGTAGCGGACACTGAACATGATTGGAGAGAAGGGTCAGAGCAATACGGATTCATAGAGCGTTGTCTTGCCTCTGTAGACAGAAAGACTCAGCCTTGGTTGATCTTTATTGCTCATCGTGTTCTTGGTTATTCCACAAATGATTGGTACGGCCAAGAAGGAACATTCGAAGAGCCTATGGGAAGAGAGAGCTTGCAGAAGCTGTGGCAGAAGTATAAAGTGGACATTGCGTTCTATGGTCATGTCCATAACTACGAGAGAACTTGCGCTATTTACGAGAACCAATGTGTGGACAGTGAGAAGAGTCACTACTCAGGAGCCTTCGAAGGAACTATACATGTGGTTGTTGGTGGTGCAGGAAGTCACTTGTCTTCTTTCAGCTCGTTGAAACCCAAATGGAGTATCTTCAGAGACTATGATTACGGGTTTGTGAAGTTGACAGCTTTTGATCACTCCTCGCTTCTCTTTGAGTATAAGAAGAGCAGTGATGGAGAAGTGTATGATTCATTCACTGTCTATAGAGAATACAGAGATGTCTTGGCTTGTGTTCGGGATAGCTGCGACCCAACTACGTTAGCTTCATGATTTCTTCAACTGTGGAGAACATCTGCAAAGTCCTAGTAATTCAAGAAGGATTTTTTCAATGGAGCTTTTGATGAAAGACTTGTTGGTGTGATGGTGTTAGATAAGTGACAGATAATGTTATACTAAAAGTTTAAATGCTACTAATAAAAATGACATATAAAAATTTGAAATTAGGATAACAATATCATTTTTTGAAATAAAATAGATTTTAATAATATAATTTGAGTATCAATATGAATATGATGCATGCTTATAAGTTCAATATATAAAAAAAATGATAACTATAATCTTTAGTGTTGAATATTAAATTGAAAATGATATTACAATATAAATAATTCAATTACACGTAAACAAAGTAATCACCGCATGTAAAATTTCTTATATATATTTTATTTAGATAAATAAATAAACGATCCTAAAAAGTTTTTGCAATAAATATAAATAGATATAAGCATTAATTTAAGATTTTAATTTTGAGTAAAAGCAAGCAACATTAAATTACTGTTTTAGTATATTAATTTAGTCATATATGTATAAATTTATCTAATTATCAATTTATGATATTATTTGGACAATATATTTATATAGAAAATTCTAAAAAAAAATATTATCTTATTATATATCAAATTTTGTAATTTTTATAGTAGAGACCAATAAAATTCATTGTTTTTTTGTTTATTAATTTATAGAAGTTTAACTGCAATTTTTTAAGATATATATATGGTGGTGGATATTAGATTTTCATTTTCGAATTAAACATAATATAATATATAAACAAAATAAATTTTTAAAAGAAACAAGGGCAAACCTCTAAGGAAACTTATACTCATGGTGATTGTTGTAGCTGCTTTTATTCCTACTTTTATTACATTTCTCCTGGTAAAACATAAGGTGAAGAAAAATCTATATATATATAAAGGAGAATTCTCTCACTTCTCAGGTTGCCACATCATACAGAGGCTTCTAATTTCTTGCCACGTAAGCTCTTTTCTTTCTTCATCCTTTCTATTTTTTTTTTACACTCTTTGACATCCAAAAACAAGTTATTTGATCCATTTGAAACCCAAAAGTTTTTCGTTGGGCCTCCTGTCTTTTTAAACCATTCATTTGCTTTTTTTTTTTTTTTTTCGAACCATTCATTTGCTTAAGATATCATTTTAAAAATTCTCAATAATATATTCCTACAAAACACGAAAGCCAACATATCTGATTCATAAATGGGATAATTAGACGAAACAGAGATGAGAAACAGAAAAGAACATTAGCAAATAAAAATTAGAAAACCATGCATACAGAAAATGGGAGAATTAAACAATGACAAAACAAAAAAATCACCCAGCAAAACGGGCTCCTAAATAAAACGGCTCTCAAAACTTAAGAAAAAAAGAAAGAAAGTTTTATTAGACTAAAGAACAATATGGTAGACTTAAGTAAAACAATAAGAAAAAACCGAAAACAATAAATAACAAATAGAGGAAAAATAATATGTAAGGAAGGCAAACATAAAATCGATTGAAATTTTAACGGAAATAGGACAGAAATAGGAAGTTTGAAAATAAAATACAAACCATTTGTGTCCTATTAAAATACACAAACAAGAACAATAAAGGTCGGGACGAAACTTAATTGAACATGAATTTTTATCTAAACAAAATGACTGAAAAAAAGAAACAGAAGGAAGATAACTATTAAAAGAAGGGAAAATTTTGACAAATACCATTTTGTGGTGTGCATTTTTCAAAATACCACCACTCTAGAGACAAAAGTGGTATGGGCCTCACTTCTATTTTGCACCAAAGTGGTTGCAAATATTCTCCTAAAAGAAGTTACAAATATGAATTTAAGCAAATTTTCGGGGATAATAACATATGTCAACATAACAACAGAACTATAATTCATAAAAGTAAAAAAGAACAACAATAACTAAATGAAAACGAAGAAAATATAAATAAGTTATATCAATATGACAACATTTATAATTAAAAATTGTTCCATGTAAAATAAGGAAAATATATGAGATAGAAAATTAGAAACGAATATGGAATAAGATAGGAAAGATCGGATAAAATAAAAAAATAACAAACTTATAAAAAAGGGGTAAATCAAAATGATAATATTAATTCACAAAATAACAACTACATATAAAGAGATAAATTTGTAGAAAAAAAAAACAATAACCCGCGCGAAGCGCGGGAGCCCCCTAGTATAGAATAAAACATAAAAGCATAAGTAAATAGCAAAACCAGGAGATATAGAATAAAAGAAAAAAGAAGCAAAACCATGGATATGACTAAGCATCCAAAGATGTGTTCAATAAGGTGAAGAAATAAAAAGAGAAAATTGGGTGAGAGTCAATAATTTGGAACCTAATTAGCAAAACAACAAGATAGTTTTCATGCCTAGACAATGATAATATTTAGCCACCAATTATGCCTCTTTTGCCCTTACGCGCCTCTATCCAAACTAAAATTTAATTGTACATTTGAGATAATTGTGACCACGCGATTCAACCGTTTGCGTGTAACTTTTATTAATGGGTAACTGGTTGAATGAGTTTGCACAAGACTGGTTGAATGGGTAAGGAAGTGACAGGTGTCCTAAAGCCATTATATTTGCATGCTTTTCTCTTTACGTTTTTCCTATTTAGCATTACTACTTATTTCGTTTTCATGTAACATGTTTTCTTTCACAGGTAACAAATTAATTAGTAACATATGTCTATTTTGCATGATTATTTGTTTTTGTACCTACTACTTATGTGGAAATAAGTTCATGCTATATGTTTTGTTCAATGTTCTTGTTGTAATTTACGTTAATAGAACGATAAATATATATATATATATATATCTACACACATATTATCAGCTGAAGCTGATTTGGTTATACGTAACTAACCATTAAATTTTAATGTGTAATTTATATATATCACAGCATATTCATTTGTATACATAGGTCATACAATATGTTTTCGTTGTAATATATAATTGTAGAGCGTTAAAAAACAATATATATTATAACGTATTATAACCCGAGTTTGATATGATAATACATAACTGCCTATTAAATTGAATAGACGCGCATATTAGAAAATACCCATGTATATTATAAAGTAGATATCTATATCTTTTTATGTTGGATGATATTTGGATGTTCATATGATGATGATGCACGCTCCTACGTTAGATTTCATGTAAACTTGAGTATTAGAGGGTAGTTTTTGTTAGATAACTTCAAACTATTCTAAATTTTATATGTGAAAATGTACAAATATAAATATATCAGCATAATTGTCTCATGTCGCAATACACATATACACGTAACACACCACATGCAATAATACATGCATTAAATATCTAATTACATGCAATAAATATATCAACGTAATTTTTTTTATCACATTCTACATCTACACGTAACATACCACATGCAATAATATATGCATGTAACATCTAATTACATGCAACGCCATTTCAAATCATGTTATTAAAATCATAGATACGTAATATGGACGATGATTATCTCCTTCGTTCAACACTGGCTAACTGCAGACATCACCCTTGGTTTCATTCACCACATCAGTCCTGCTCGATCACGTTTACGTCATCATCCATGTAATTAAATTACACAACCCACTCATGATCCACTATGGCCACACATTTGTTTTTTTTCCTTTTTTGATAAGTTTATTAACTCCATATTGCCTTCAATTGTTGAAAACCTGCATTTATTCTTGTTTTTATTCCGGCTAACAATCACAACTTACTTTTCAATTAAATTTCCTTTGTTTTCATTTCTCCCCCACGCGCATGCTTTCGTTGAGCTAACAAAAAAAACATGCCACCTCATTTATTTTGGTACCTTTATACCATTTACGCAAAACACTTTTTCTCTTTGCTGATTTCCTAATTTATGTCCAAAATCTTGACTTTTAGCAAATTCTCCCATAACAAAAAGCCAATAATACATATGAGACACTGTGACTTTTTCTTCTAATTGATTCACATTGTGCCACCTCCACACCATCACAGTTCATGAGTGGCAAAAAAAAAAAAATTGGAAAAGTATCGAAAATTGGATTCCTATAATTACACTATACAATTCAACAAGAAGAAGAGAACAATGGAATGTGAAAATATGAAAAAGAATGTTGATTACTTATTCATCTTCTGCTATGAAGTTAGGCTCTTCCCCTCGACATAGGTACTCATCGCACATAGAAGACGTTCCCCAATCTTTCCTTAGCCTCAAGATATCCTCTGTGAAAGTCGATCCAGAGGCTCCAATGAAGACGCTGGACATGGCACATATCGTTTTATCCAGCATTGCATCCACCTACACATTTGCAAAAGCCCAGTCTATGACTCATGAAGATGATGATAACATGCAAAGTTTGATACATTCGTTTCTACTCTGCTATAATTTAGATTTCATTTCCGTTGAAGAGTAAGTGAGTAACCAAATGCAAACACCATAGAACAAAGGCAAAAGCGAACAGCATTTCAAGAGGTTTAAGTGATTTGGTTTTAACTATAGACAAATTGTAAAAAGGTCCAAGAAGGAGAAGCAGTGAGGTTCTTACCTGAGAGTCATCCTCTATACCATGTCGATATAACAATGCGTCCCACTTCTCAGCTGAATTACGCGGTGGACGTTTGACAAGAGGCACAATCTTCCCATCTACCACAACAAGTGACTGAAGCAGACTTGTTTCGCTTTCTGCAGCATCTGTTGAAAGATAAATCACTCCACCGTTGGATCTTTCCACTATCCGAGCAATACATTCTGCAGCTTGCGGAATCGGGTAGAAGCAACTCGGCGACTTGGCATTGCTATCAATGAATAAAAAGTTTTGAACTTTCAGAAAACTAGAATTCAAACTTGCCACCTAGCTCTGTCTGTAAAACCTTTACTACTACGATGCAAAACTACAAGCCATACCAGAATTTGAGGAACCCATGTCGACGGAAATGAAGAGCGATAAAGTTCTTTCCCAAGAATGTCTGAATAAATCGCTGTGCGGTCAACAAAATGAGCTTACTCGGTTCGATCAACGTCTTGCACTTATGGTTAATAGGTCCACCAGGCTGCATAACCCAATCATGTTCCACATCAGCATAGAAAACATCACCAATGGCGATCACATCATCATCAAACTTGAAACTTCTCTGCATTTCATCCACAGTTCTCTTGCTCGGTTTCTTAATATCTTCACTCCAAGGAGCCTCAAGCTTCCCATCAATGGAAACCCCTAAAGCTTTCAGCTTCTTGATATGCTCATCATCCACATAGCAAAGCTGTGGCGATGAGAAGTAACAAACGAAACGGTCGATACGAGGACGGTTCTTTTTAGCCTTCTCCTTGAACTGATCGAAAGAAACGACAACGTTTCTTCCCAAGCAAGTATTAATCCGCTCAATGTCTATCACTCTATCGTACTGGTAATCAAACTTAGAGCTCGGGATCACAAGAACTCGATCCAGCAACGCAGCGAAGAACATATGTTTCTCTAAGCAGATCAAGTGGTTGCTCATTTGTCCTGAGAGACATATAGCGAACAGAAACTTGTCTTGTTTCGGTTTCCACTCTATCGTTCTCCGGTCCGACAACTTCTGAGTATCACCTTTTCTACATCTGTCGTATGAGTTAACCACCGAACTGGTTTCGTCGCCGGAGTAATTTCCGGTTCTGTGTGGTGACAGAAGCACTTCTTGGATCTCTTTATTCAACGAAATCTGCTTCGAAACTGCAGATTTCACATCTTCAAACAACACAGAGGAATTAGCATTCGTCGTCGTACCGTTCCAAAGGGAGAGAAGCGCGAGCTGTTGCTGCCGGAGAAGATACAATGCGCGAAGCTCTGATTCTTTGACACGGCTCGAGAGTGGATCCACCTTGAGATTAGTCGAGAATAGTTGACGAGGATCAGTGAGTAAGAAGAAGAGACCGATTGAGACAGTTAGTGACACGGCGGCGAGGACGTAGCGCTTGTTTTTGAGTGAGATCTTACTCCGGGAGAGAATGTCTTCGATCTGGAACGCCAATCTCGGACTCCCGGCGGTTGCGGCGGAGGAGGAGGATGGTGGATGTTCTCGGTGGCGGTTGCGAGTGTCGTTTTGAGGGATCAAATGGTGGTGGTCTTCTTCGTCGTCTGAGGAGTTCCGCTCCATCGAAACCAAACAGTAAAGATTCTTCTTGTCCTCAGTTTTCTTGGAATCTGAGGTTCTTTCGTGACGAATTCGAAAAGAAAAGAGGAAATTTCTGGGAGAATTAACTACATTGAGTAATGAAGTGGTAAAGTAGCGTGAAGAAGAAGAACAAATGATTTCGTCGGTGGAGTAACAAGAGAGTCAGTGAGACGGTAACACAGTGGGTGGAGGAGAGCGACTCAGTACGAGTCATACCGGGTTTTGTTAACCATTTATGTTAGGTGAATCAACAGATCGGTTTAGTAAAGCCGGTTTGATTTATTGAGAGCCACCCACTATGGGGTAACTAGAGTATGATTATTTGGGAGGTTTTAATATAGATTCTCTCTCAAAATTATATATAATAAAATATTACATATCATTTTTTTTATTATGAGAAATTCTAAAAAAATTGGAATGATTACCCCAAAATTTCTTTACTAAGAGACATTGAGTGTAATCATTCCAAAATTTTTAGAACCTTCCATAATAAACAAATAATTTATAATATTTTATATTATTTATTTTAATTTTAGAATTTTTGTTGGAGAACATCCGATAATCATGCTTTTAGAGCACCCACATCAGAGTATTTAGCCCGGTTCATGGTTCGGGTTCATATGTAGAAGAGAATGAAAAATTATTAATGTTCCATGTTTTGTTTATAACCGTGTCTTATTTTCGAGTCGGTACGAGACGGGTTCACGCAACGTGTGAGAGGAAATTAGAGGAGAGAAAGAGAAAGAGAAAAGAGAGCTGACTTTAGTTAACTATTCATGATTTACAAATATATTATTATTTTAATGTTATGAACTCCAAAAAAGAAGTTCACAGATGCACTTGCTCTTAGAACATTCACATCGCCAGAGTATCTCAAATAGGGTTCTGATCTAAACAATATTAATATTTTAATATAATTAAATTAATTAATTAAATTTATGTAGTTAAATAAAAAGGTAGCTATTTAGAGATGAACATATGCCATATAAGAGTTTTGCAAATATCTCACAATATTTCAAGGGGCACTTGTAGAAATAGACTCTTATTTGCAGACAATTGCAAATGTAGATCCTCATTTTTGTCCCCTCTAAAAATGCCTTGTTATCTCTCATCTAACCTTATTAGATCTTATAATCTACGAAATTGCCATTAGTTTTGAAATTAATTGATTTACTTCGAAATTCTAAAAGACAACTCGATCCACATCTTCCTCTCTTATTCACAGAAATGCCATCGTCATTAATACTCTCAACCACCATGAACAACCAGATTTCAAGCTCTTAATGATGTTTCGAGCACAATTAAAGTCCTGAAAACTCCTCATTTGCTAATTCGAACTGTTTTTCCTTCATATCCTCTCTGATTTCATCTTAAGAATGTCTAAATCCAGTTAATCAAAATCTCAGAACCTTTAAGCTTATAGAAATGAAAGATTTGGATCTTGCTCTGATACCATATAAGATTATAAGGATTTAGGAGTATAGAAAATAATTATTTGAGAGATTTAACAAAGAGATTAAAAGACTTGAATGGAGAATATAAGAGAATGAGAAGATAAGAGAGTTTAGTGTGTAGTAGTAGTAATGAGGAGGATGAGAAGTGTGTGTTTCATTAAGCACAATAAGGGGCCTTTATATAGGCTTACAACATCAGTCTGAAACCTAAACAAATGATACTATAATGGTAATAGAGTGTTGTAGGTGAATTCATGATGAAAGCTTAAGTGTGGCCAAGTTATGTGAAAGTTAGGTAAACAAAGTATATGGATGAATTGTTGGCTATGTTCAGCCTACCCACCACCTTCCTTAGCAGCCTTCAATGGTCCTACAATGTCTGCCATGATCTAGCTTCTATTCACTCCTTTAGCTAGATAACTTCATATCCATTTACCTTATTGTTTCACCACATGGTATATTGTTCTTTGTTTAACATTCCCCCTCACGCTTACACCTTATGGATGAATCCAAAGGGTTAAGTGTGGACAACTCATGCCTACTACCTCATTAAAAAACCCCATGGAGAAAACCACTTGGGACAAACTCCTATGGGGGAAAAAGAGTGTAATAGTCATGAGTTGAGAGGAATGTCAACTAAGAGCTGGATAGACCGACGAGTCCAAGTTTGCTATAAATCTTGTTGCAAACCTTTAAACTCGCTGCTTTGGTGAAGATATCTACTAGTTGATCTTCACTTTTGGTATAGCAGGGCATGATAACTCCTTCTTCAATCTTTTCACGGACTTTGTGACAGTCGATCTCGATGTGCTTGGTTCTTTCGTGAAAGACTGCATTTGTGGCAATATGGATTGCCGCTTGGTTGTCGCAGTGCATGGTGATTGGTTCTTGTTTCTCAATGCCAAAGTCTTTAAGCAAGGCCTTGAGCCACGTTAACTCATTCGTAAGTTTCCTCATGGCTCTGTATTCTGCCTCTGCACTTGAACATGACACAACCTTTTGTTTCTTCGTCTTCCATGTCACTATATTTTCTCCAATGAAGGTACAATAGCCGGTCGTTGATTTCCGATCAGTTCTGTCGCCGGCCCAATCTGCATCACAGTACCCTACTATCTCGGTATTGTTATTCTTTCCCATCCATATTCCTTGAGACGAGCTTTCATTGATATATCGGAGAATCCTATCCATCAATGACCAATGATATACAGTCGGTTCTTGCATGAGTTGGCTTACTTGATTAACTGCAAAGCATAAATCTGGTCTTGTGAGCGTGAGATATATCAACTTGCCTACCAGCCTCCTATATTGAGAGACATCTTTGAACTTTTCATCTGATTTCTCCCCCTTTTGGTTGACTTTGTAGCCATCTTCAAGCGGTGTTTTAGCCGGTTTAGATCCAAGCTTTCCAGTTTCCTTTAGAAGATCCATCGTGTATTTCCATTGAGATAGGAATAGACCATCCGGGGATCTACAAACTTCAAGTCCAAGAAAGTATTTCAACTCACCGAGGTCTTTAATGTCGAAGGTGGATGTGAGGAATTCCTTAGTCGTTTGAATTCCTTTTTGGTCGTCTCCGGTGATAATCAGATCATCGACATAAACGAGAACCACCACGATACCTTGAGGGCCACAGAGAGTAAAGAGTGTATGGTCGGAGTGGGATTTTTGAAAGCCATGACCCATGAGAGTGGTACTGAGTTTGTGGTACCAGGCTCTTGGGGATTGCTTCAACCCATAAATGGCTTTCCTTAATCTTAGGGCTTGCCCGGGTTTGCAGAGATCCTTGAGACCCGGTGGCGGTGTCATGTAGACTTCTTCTTTAAGCTCACCTTGAAGAAAGGCATTCTTGACGTCCATTTGCCATAAATCCCAAGAGAGGTTCGTAGCTAATGATAGAACAACTCGGACCGTGTGTAATTTTGCCACCGGAGCGAATGTGTCCGTATAGTCTTCTCCGTACGTCTGAGTAAAGCCTCGAGCCACCAGTCTTGCTTTATACCTCTCGATATCTCCATTACTCTTATACTTGATGGTAAACACCCATTTAGAGCTTACTGTCTTCTTTCCTTTTGGAACTTCCTCTACATCCCATGGGTCTTCTCCATAGCTCCTCTTTCATCGCTTACTGCCTCCACCCATTCTTTCTTTTCAATCGCTTCTTCATATGTAGTAGGGACTGAATCCTTTTCTATTTTTCCGATGAAGGCTTAATGATCGAATGGCAAGAAGGCAAGCGAACAGATAGCTTGATTTGGATGTGCCATAGCTTGATTGTTGTAGGTGACTCTTTCTACTTCTTTGAGTCTTTCACTTCTTCTGGGTTGTGGAACTTCTTCTTCTTCTTCTATTTGTTCTTCATGATCACTAGATTCTTCATTTCCTATAACCACATTTTCTTGGTTTTGTTGTTGAAATGATTCTTCTTCATGATTTTGAACGTTTTCTTGGTGGTTTTCTTCTCTTCGTTCTTCTTGAGTAGATATGTTTCCATCCATGTTTTCTGGTCTTGGAGTATCGTTGTTGCCAAGGTGGTCAAGAAGGAACTTTAGACTTGTAGCGAGATCAGATGGTGACCTTGATAGGTCCTTCAAACTTTCCCAGTCTTTCTTCTCATAGTAGCCTTATCCTTCTAGAAACTTGACTTCTCTTGAGACATAAGTGCGATTATTGATGGGATCGTAGCACTTATACCCCTTTTGAGTGGGTGATAGCCAATGAATATACTCTTGATGCTTCTTGCTTCAAGTTTGTTCTCATTGTTTGCTAATAAAACAAAACAAACACACCCAAAGACACGTAAGTGTTCAATAAAGGGTTTGATTTTGTTTAATACCTCAAATGGCGACAGATCTTCTAAGACTTTGGTTGGGGTTCGGTTGATAAGGTAACATGCTGTTAATACAGCATCTCCCCAAAAATTCTTAGGAACATTGGTGTGGAACATCATGGATCTGGCCACTTCCATTAAGTGTCTATTCTTTCTTTCTGCCACTCCGTTTTGTTGTGGAGTGTAAGGACAACTTGTTTGATGGATTATGCCATGTTTTGCTAGATGCTCTTTGAACCGTTGACTCGTATATTCGCCTCCATTGTCTGATCTAAACACTTTGATCTTAGCATGGAATTGGTTAGTCACATAGTTTTGGAAATTGGTGAATGCTTCAAACACGCGGTCTTTTGATGAGAGTAAGGTAACCCAAGTATACTTCGATTTTTGATCTATGAAGGTTACGAAGTACTTGTTACCATCTCTAGACATGCATGGTGAAGTCCAAACATCACTATGAACCAGATCAAAGCAATTTTCATTAAGAGTAGCAGACTTTGGAAAGACAATACGACAGTGTTTCCCCAAGATACATGCTTCACAGTTGGAGTGGTCAAATGAAGCAGCATTGGGTAACATTATTTCAAGTGCTCTAGCATGAGGATGACCTAGCCTAGCATGCCACACAAAACTTAGACTAGTTGAAAAACAAGCAGTGGAGATAAAAGCATCCTTATTTGGAGAGTATTTCTCAAGAACATAAAGCTCATCCTTGGCTTCACCTTTCCCAAGTAGCCTTCCATTCTTAATATCCTGAAAGTACACGTCATTAGGACTGAATATAGTAAGGCAGTTCAGGTCCTTAGTGACCTTTCCAACAGATATTAAGTTTGACTTAAACTTAGGAACATAGAATGCTTCACTTTTCTTATCAAATAGTCTTAAGTTTCCTTTTCCTTCTATTGGTATTCCATCACCATTAGCATTTTCTACTCTCCCTATAGCCGGTTCAATTGTATCTAAGAATTGTGCATTACTAATCATGTGGTGAGATGCACCCGAGTCTATGATTAGGTCACAATTTGAGTTTTCAATATTAGGTTTTTGAGAGTAGAGGGTGATACCAGAATTTTTTGCGGTTATGGCTTTTATGAAGGCCTCTAGGTCACTCTTCTTGAAATAGTCGCTTGTTGCTTCCATGTTCGCAACTACCATAGCGGAGGAGCTTCCTTGTTCTAGCTCTCGCGCTTGTTTGTGGATAGTGTTTTCCTTACCATCCCTTGATACATACCAGGATGGTCTTAGGTTAGCATGGATCTTCCAGCATTTGTCCTTAGTGTGACCGGTCCTTTTGCAATGGTCACATATGCCCCCCTTTTCTGGTTTGTAGGTTCCTTTGTTGGCTGAGATGAGTTTATCCATTTTGAAGAGCTCAATTTTGCCTTGCTCTTTCTGTATTCTTGAACACACCTCCTCCATGCTTGGGAGCTTATCTTCCCTCAAGATATGTTTGATGAGGCCATTGTAGGTGGGGCTTAGTGTTAGGAGAAGACCAAAGACTTTGTCTTGATCTTTCCTTTCTTTTAAGATTTTGGGGTCAGTTGTGGTAGGTCTAAGCACATCTACCTCATTCCATAATGTTTGAAAATTCTCAAAATGTTTCTTGAACTCCATTTCTTCTTGTTCGAGATCGTGTAGTTCCTTCTTGAGCTCGAATACACGGCTTAGGTTAGAGGTGTTTCCATAGACATTTTTGAGGGTATCCCAAAGCTCCTTGGAAGTATCGCAGTAGGAGTATGCTTCTAGGATAGCTGGCTCAATGGAGTTGTGAATGATACCAAGGACTTGTTGGTCTTCTCGAAACCATTTGGCTTCTTTTTCCTTGGTTGCTTCTTTCTCCTTTTCTGCTACCTCTTCACTTGGTTCCTTTTCTTCTAGGACATGATTCTCAAGAGACTTGCCACATAGAGCAGTCTTGATAGTTCTTGACCAGAGGTAGTAATTGGTACCTTTAAGGATGACAGGAACTCTCAAGGACCTTGAATCTTCAGTGGTAAGAAGGGTGAGAGACACACTTCTCATCCTCCTCACTACTACTACTACACACTAAATTCTTGTGAAGAAGGGTGAGAGACATGTTGAGAATTTTTTTTTTTTTTTTTAAGGATTTAAGCTTATAGAAATGAAAGATTTGGATCTTGCTCTGATACCATATAAGATTATAAGGATTTAGGAGTATAGAAAAGAGAATTTAGTGTGTAGTAGTAGTAGTAGTGAGGAGGATGAGAAGTGTGTGTTTCATTAAGCACAATATGGGGCCTTTATATAGGCTTACAACATCAGTCTGAAACCTAAAGAAATGATATTATAATGGTAATGGAGTGTTGTAGGTGAATTCATGATGAAAGCTTAAGTGTGGCCAAGTTAGGTAAACAAAGTATATGGATGAATTGTTGGCTATGTTCAGCCTACCCACCACCTTCCTTAGCAGCCTTCAATGGTCCTACAATGTCTGCCATGATCTAGCTTCTATTCACTCCTTTAGCTAGATAACTTCATATCCATTTACCTTATTGTTTCACCACATGGTATATTGTTCTTTGTTTAACAAATTTTACCATTTTATTTGCTATATACATGGCTGAATCTGATATATTGTTTCATTTTGTATGTAGCTAACTTTCCGTAGACTTCACTTTGAAGTCTACTCTTCGTGCTTCCGTTTCTGATATGTTTTTTTCTTTTACTTACAGATAATGGTGGTTCGTGTACCAGTTATTTTTGGAGTATGGACAGAGAAAAATAAAGTGTGGAAGTTCGAAGTCGATCATGTCAAAGGAGGGAGAATGTTCAACTTGAGAGATGGTTGTACCCTCCATGAGCTACTTCGAATGGTGGAAGATGATTTCAAGGTCGACAAGAAAGTAGAGTTTGTGGAGTTATCATATCCCTTACCAGAGGCGATCCTCCAGCAACTTCCTTCAGATACCCCTCCTACGTTTGTGACAAGTGATAGACAGGTTGAGAGCATTATGGAGTTGGGTAAAGAGCATGTTTTGCGGCTTTATGTAACGATAAAGAGGTTAGAAACTGCGAATGTCGATTTGGAGAGTCGTGGGGCGGCTTTTAATGATCATATTATGGAAGATATGTCCGCAGATGATTATATTAAAGGTGATGCGGTTGACGTGGAGGATGAGGAGGCTGCTGCGGGGGATGGTGTAGAACCAGAGTTAAAAGATGAGAGCGAGGCGTTAGATGTGGATTACAGTGAGTATGGGAAAGTCGAAGATGAGGAAGAGGATGATGATGTGGAGGATGATTATGACTTCCTGGATGCTGGGGGTCGTCATGGGAAGGTAGGACAGTCTAATGGGAATTGGTCGGACAATATCTTTCTCGGGCAGAGCTTTTCTAGCAAAGAGAAGCTTATATCAGAGCTGAACTTGATGACTGTGATGTTGAAATTTGCCTTCAGACACTTTAAGTCAACGAAGATTTTGTTTGTAGGAAAATGTCAATTGAAAGGATGCGCGTGGAGGGTTAGAGCGGCAGTGAAGAATGAACCACCCACGTTTTGGGTGACAAAGTATGTGAAGGCGCATACATGTTCTGTATCTGACCGAGCAGCTTCCCGTCGTCATAGCACTCCGAAATATATTAGAAGGTTATTCATTGAAAGGGTTGGGATAATTGATGGAATTGTTCCGAAACATATAAAAGATTCGATGAAGTCGATGTTTGGCATGAACCTGGATTATACGACTTCTTACCGAGCATTGCAATATGCTCAAGAAATGGTAAGGGGTACATCAGAAAATGGATATGAGAATCTAACTTCGTATTTGCATGAAATCAAGAAAGCAAATCCAGGAAGTGTGACTGACCTTGTACACGATGAGCAGAACCAGTTCAAGTACCTCTTCCTATCTTTTGGGGCTTCCATAGCTGGTTTTCAGTACTTGAGACGAGTCATTGTGGTCGATGGAACTCATCTAATTGGGAAGTATGGAGGGGTTATGTTAGTTGCGGCAGGGCAGGATGGTAACTTCCAGATATTTCTGTTGGCTTTCGGAATAGTTGACATTGAGTGTGATGCTTCATGGAGTGGTTTTTTACAAAACTGCGTCACTGCTTCTCGGATGAATATTCGCTTGTCATTGTCTCTGACAAGCATACTTCCATAGCTAAAGCATGCACCACCGTGCTTCCTTGGGAAACGCGAGGTATATGTTACTATCATCTGCAGCAAAACATTGTGACATACTTGCGGAAAAACAGCTTATGTATTTGGTTAAAGGAGCAGCTTATGCGCATACCCTTGTCGACTACAATCGGTACATGGATGCCCTATGACACGCAAATCCCACACTTGTGACATATCTGGAGAATGCAGATCCAAGGTTATGGTCACGAGTTCACTTCCCTGGAGATAGGTACAACATATAGACTAGCAACATTGCAGAGTCGATCAATTCTGCACTTAAGAATGCCCGAGGTTTTCCCATCGCATTCCTCCTTGACTTTATTCTGGAGAAATTAGGGAGGTGGCACTTTAAGAGGCGTGTCTCACAACTCGTCATACCCGCGGGGTTGAATATTTACTGAACATTCGGGAACACTTTGCGGACAAGATGACGGTTGAACGCATCGACAACTGGCGTATCTTTGTGGAGGGTAGCTCACGAGACTGTATGGTTGATCTGGAAGCGAGAATGTGCGCTTGTGGTGTTTTCCAAGTCGAGAAAATTCCATGTTCCCATGTTATTGCAGCTGCTTCGGAAGCGCGTGTTCATATAGCTACCGTTGTATGCCCGACATATATGAAGGACTATTTATTTTCAACTTACTCGGGTAATATTTTCCCTCAATCTGCAGAAACCGCGGGATCCTTTCCTAAAATAAATCCTCCTATCGTGCGGAGGGGTCCGGGTAGGCAGAAGAAATCTAGATGGCAAACATGGTTAGAATTGGCTAGGAAGAAAGGGACAAGACCGCGAAAGTTGCACAAGGAGTACAGTTGTTCAAAATGCAGAGAACCAGGTCATACTCGACCGCAATGTGTAAGTTACTCTTTTTTTTTTCATAATCTCTTTTGTTCGTGTGCTCGAGGTTAATTTTAAACTTTCCCGCTTTTTAGGGCATGGGAGAAGTTGGATAGTGGAGTCTGCAATCAAAGTCTGGTTGAGAAGTCTGCCTTACGGTATAGATACAATGGTCGTGTCGTTTTGTCTGACTTTTATCGGAAGCGAGGCGTCATCTCGTTACATGTGACCAATATGATGTGTTTCGGTTATTAATGACTAGTTGTATAAATATGCTACACTCCCATTTTTAAGTCTATATCAAACACTCACTTTGATTTACACATTTCCTTTATTCTTTCCATATTTCACAAACTCTCTGTCCTGCACAATGGCGGATTCGTTGTTATCTCCTGCCCACCTGATATTCAAGAGGCTATTACCCGAAGTGTCGCCATCAATTCTGTTCAAGATCTGTGTAACCTGAAGAGCACATGCAAAACAGCAAAAGATGCTTCGGAACGCCCCTCAGTGTATTCAGCTGCGAATCTACATACTATCCGTTGGAGACAGTTGAGGGCTAGTCAACCGTTCGTTGCTTTGTGTTACACCAATGGACATCCAGAGGCCACTCTGATCAAGGGCGTTAAAGATTGCTTCGAAGGCGGCATGATTGAGGATGGCGTGAGGAAAATTAAATTGGCAGCCGATGTAGGATATGGGTCTGCTATTTATGTCTACGCAATGCTGCGAAAGGTATTATGGGATGATGCATCTTACTTCTCCGAATTCAGTCGACAATCTTTCCTTGCCATTAACAAACTCGGAAGTTCAAGGGATATGCCTATTACGCTACCTGCCTACATTGAAAAGAAGAAAGCGTTTGAATCGTTTGTGTTGCCATCACTTCATAGTTGCCCTTGTACTCCGTGTAGTCGATGGTACGATTGGTACAGTGAAGGATTCAAGGATAGTAATGACATGTGTGACGAGTGTTACTTGACAAGAGAGTTGGGTGTATTTTATAGATACTTCTCTGTAAATTCACATTGTCACTCTTTGTAATGAATTCTTTTATTAAGGAAGTTAACTTTTATAAAAGAAGTCTACTATAAAGAAGATAGGGTTATTTATTAAACAAAAGGCAACTCGTTATAAAGAAGTCTTCTCCTGCAAAAGAAGTCTGCTATATAAAGAAGTCTTCTATTTAAAAAGAAGTCTGCTTCACGAAACAAATATACATAATCCTACGCATAGTAAGCATTAACGCACCACACAGTTTATGTTACAAACCTACGACTGTCCGTTCGTTAGTGGTTACAAAAAGATCTATATTTACCGACATCACACCACATTCACAAAAAAAGATTGGTGGTGTGGAATATACAACTGAAGCAGTTAAGGCATAGCTTCATACACATCCAACTGCTTCCAGTCCCGATCATCAAGATTACGCAAGTCCAACTCCTTAAATATATCCCCCGCTAACTTCTCCCTGATTGCTTTGACGTTGCTGTCGGATAGTTTGCCATCTGGAGAGACCCCCAATGCATGGCATTCTATGTACTTCATACAGAATATGCCGCAATCACCACTCTGGACGTTCTGGGGCACCTTGTGGTCTACTTTGTGTGTGAAGGCATCGAACGGCCACTCCTCTCTGTCACCTGGTGCCAGCTCCCGTAGCAGATATGGCAACATCACGGCAATTGGCTCGACCGCCTTAGCCACCGCGGGAGATTCATACATCCCTACTGCACTGTCCCATATGGTTATGTGTCGCTTAGGAATGGATATCCACAACGCCACCCAGTGGTAATTCCCGAGATGAAGTGGGGTGTATATGTCATCTATCTCAGCACCCCACATCTTATTGGACTTGCAGAATTCTGGGATATCTCCCGCGTGTAGTTCAAACGCTCCACCAGGTAGTTTTCGGCCTAGACCATTCGGAGATGGTTCAGACTCTTTGAATACTGAGTATTTATTGGTCCATACCATCCCAAACCAGGCATCAAGGAAGCAAATCCTGTCGGACCTAAACCACTCCGGATGTTTGGACTCGCGAAGTCGAAGAAGATTTGTCGCAGCATCCAAATGCTGCAGTGTAAACAAAACAATATTAGATTTATATTAAAGAAGTGTACCAGAGAAGTCTACCAGAGAAGTCTACCAGAGAAGTACACATTAGAAGTCTACCAGAGAAGTACACCTTAGAAGTCTACCAGAGAAGTCCACATTAGAAGTCTACCAGAGAAGTCCACCTTAGAAGTCTATCAGAGAAGTTCACCTTAGAAGTCTACCAGGGAAGTATAACAGAGGGTCTTTACTGTGTCTTTCAGCCACTTTTGAGTAGTTCGGAGTGTGTACCACCATTCCGCGGCACTCCCTTTCGGCCGTTTCGGAAATAGAATAGACATTTCGAATGAGCCGAGAATTCCCGCTCTACTTTCTCGGTTTTTTGCCACATTTTCTCATAGGATTCTGTACTATGGGAGAAGGATCTGAACTAACCCGAGCAGGCTCCTTTTTTTCGTTCTCGTTAGGAGCAGTTTTCACCAGCGCGGTGATCTTCGCCACAGATTCCTCGACAGCGAGAACTCTCCCCGAGAGGACCTCTATCTTTGTACTGCAGCTGGTGAATCCTTCTTTCATCTCCGTGGAGACCTGCTTCACGTATTGATCAAAGTAGGCCTTCAGAGTTTCGACGACATGATCCGCTCCTTTCTCTGAAGACATAGGGCCAACCCGAGGCCTTTTACTCCCTGAATCAACATCTTCCTGAGCTTCACTTTTCTTCTGCTTCTTATTGAGAGCGTCCTCAGCCACTTCAGATATGTTGTTTGATTTCAAAATACCCGCCACTTTCCAATCCCTTTTCCTACTCCAGGTAGTACCACCTGATAATTCACCAAATAATGTCTTCGGAACATTGTCAATGGCCGGATCCTCTTCATCATCATCCCACTTTGGATGCATTTGATATAATGGCACAAGTCTACATGATAAGTTACCTGCTTCAGCATGTTCTCCTTCAGATACTTACGACCTCGCCCACCATTGAATGCCATAATCGGCACAGTATGAAGGCCGTTTACCACTGGAGCTCCGAAATGGTTTCTAAAGTCGGGCATTGCCTAGTACGCCCATATCTGCAGCACCTCCACAAAGCAATCGATGCAGTACGATCGCGTCAAATCTTTCTCCTCACGGACTGGATAAGATTCTTGAAGGCAACCCTTCCCCAGGGGTATTCGCAAAACTCTTCAATATCCATTACCAGCCGGGCAAGTTTGACCCTAGGGGGTGAAGAAGACTTCTTTGCTTCTATGAAGCCAGCATAAATGGCTAGGAACCCTAGACGGATACGGTCCTCCCTATTCCAACTAGGTGCGTACCTATATGCGAGTGTGAGATCGCAACACTCGGACCTACATCAATCTAGATTCCAAGCTTCTCCTAGAATGATTCCATATCCGTTGTTACATCTACTTCGGGGTGTTCTAGGTTTTCAACATACTAGCAATTTAAACCAGTCAATGACTCAAACTCATTAAGAGAGAACCGCAGAGGGTTCACACCAACGAGACTCCAAATCTCGTATTTCTTCTTGCAGACAAGCCCTAAACCCAGCATATAATGCACCACGCGCGATGCCCACGAGAAATCCAATTTGTAGAACTTCAAAAACACCTCAACACTCGACTGCGTGAGCTCTTCCCACTCGTCTAGGAGAAATGCTTCTTCCAAGGCCGGAAATAGCTTCGAGTCATTGCTATAGTAGCATATGCTCTTCAGTGCCAGAGGTTCGTCAACTATGGTGAACAGCCTTCGGGGAAACACTGGTTGCGTCATTCTGCGAAAAGAAGTAACCAATTATCAAAAGCGGATAGTACCAACGAAGTTAACACAAGAAGTCGACTACAGAAGTTTACTGACAAAGTTTACTCCAGAAGTTTACTATAGAAGTCGACTACAAAAGTTTACTGTAGAAGTCGACTACAAAAGTTTACTGTAGAAGTCGACTACAGAGGATGGATGGAGAGTAGAGTCGGAGGAGAAGAGGAGGAGAGTCGGAGGAGAGTCGTATGAAGGTCGGCGAGTATAGGCGGAGTAGATGCGGTTATGGTCGGAGGAGAGACCGGGAGATGAGATAAGACCATGGAAACAAAACCAATTAGATCCAGCAGAACATCGAAAAAGAGGATAAGGATGAAGAGAACATCCAGCAGACACATCGAAAAAAGAGGATAAGGATGAAGAGAACAATTACCAGAGATGAGAGGAGAGGCGAGTAGTGGAGATTGAGTATCGCTAGAGATTGGCGAGACACAGTTAGACAGTTACGTAACGGCGGAGAGAGAAGTGACAAACAAAGAAATGCCGCAGTTAGTAAAGTAATTTTGGGTAGGGTTCAAACGAATATTAGTTTACCGCTTCGGTAAAATCGAGAAGATCATTTATTAACTGCCAGCTTTTTACATTACTTTATATTATATTTACTGTCAACTTTCTCCATTAAATTATATTTTATTATTCGTCAGACATTATAATCATTACATGTATTACTGTTCCCAGAGCGCTGTCGGTTTTCCGCCTAATGATTTTCACTTCCCGCCTATTGAGTTTCACTTCCCGCCAATTGAGTTTCAATTCCCGCCAATACAGACTTCTTAGCGAAGTTTTCAGTAAACTTTACAAATTCTTACATTACTTCAAAAGTTTCTACTTCGAAAATTTTAATTTCGTTTGCAAAAATTTATATTTTAAGTCTGTATCAAAAATTTCAAATTCAAAAAAAACTCATGACAAAAAAAAATTTTATTTCCGACATTTCCGAGCATGGATTATAGTTTTTTTTGCATTCCTTTTATTTTGATTCCTTGTTTTTGTCTTATGCTCGGCAGTTGTCTTTTGATTCCATTGGGGTTCTTGTGTGAAGTGTGTAATTTATCAGTTAAAAAAATGTATGTTTTATGTTCCTTGGGTTTAAATGTTTTTTGTAAATTAATAAGTCTTTACCTTCTTTTGCGTTTTTGTACCCATTGGTTACACGTCATTCTTCCGTGTTGATAGCTCCTTATCTTATTCGTAATATGTAGGTGAGGATTTATAATAATGAATTTTTTAATTTCTAATAAGCAAATATATTATGGATTTACAAACTTACTTCCAGCTGAAGGCAGCCCGATGAAGCTATCAGATCAATGAAAAATATCAAGATCTACCGTTTTATAATTTATGGTTTTTAAGAAAGGAAGGCATTGGAAACGTTTGATTTCTTGTTTTTGTCTTCTGCTCGGCGGTTGTCTTTTGGTTCCATTGGGGTTCCTGTGTGAAGTGTGTAATTTATCAGTTAAAAACATGTATATTTTATGTTCCTTGCGTTTAAATGATTTTTTGTAATTTAATAAATTTTTACCTTCTTTTGCATTTTTGCACCTATTAATTATAATTACATGTCATTCTTCTGTGTTGATAGCTCCTAATCTTATTCTTAATTTGTAGGTGAGGATTTATAATTATGAATTTTTTAATTTGTAATAAGCAAATATATTATGGATTTACATACTTACTTTCAGCTGAAGGCAGCCCGTGGAAAGCTTCAGATCATTGAAAAATATCAACATCTACCGTTTATAAAAATATATTTGGAATACAATGGCAAACAAATATGATGGTCTAGTGGTTGTGGCATTTTTAATGAGTTTAGTGATTGCAGTTCGGATCCCAGAGATGCAATTGTTGTGGTTTTTTTGGTTTTTCTTTATAAAAAGGTATAATTGTCATTTACTCACAGAAAAAAGAACAGGTGTTAGAATGGTGGAGAGTAAGTTGCCTAATTATATATAAGATGGAGAAAATATAGTGGGTGGTTAGCAAACCATTTTTTTTATTTGCATTTCATTCAAAGCCTTAAATCATCCCAAATGGCTACATCAATGTTCTGTCCACAACAGGCTAGGCTTAAAGGACAAGTCAGTGAACCAAAAATTTGGGGTATAAATTTTGTCAGGAGAACTTTTTAGTTATATATATATTTGGGTTATTAATATTAATGAAAGTGAATTTTGTAGGTTTTTTAAATTAAAATAATATTAGTTGGGATTTATTTAGTTAAAATAATTTGTTGGGGTCGAAATCCCCTCCTCGAAGATTGACGGAACGAGAAGTCAAGGTCGAGATCAAATGGAACTTATCCCGAACATGGAACGGACGAGCTAAGGCCAACTGCCCACGACCCGTCCAAGATATGAACCGGCGGCTGGGATAAGGCCAGCCGCCGGGTCTTGATTGTCCACGGCCGGCGGCTGGGATAAGGCCAGCCGCCGGGTCTTGATCATCCACGGCCGGCAGCTGGGATAAGGCCAGCCGCCGGGTCTTCTTTGTCCACAGCCGGCGGGCTGGTATAAGGCCAGCCGCCGGGTCTTCCTTGTCCACCGCCGTCGGCTGGGATAAGGCCAGCCGCCGGGTCTTCCTTGTCCACGGCCGGCGGCTGGGATAAGACCAGCCGCCGGGTCTTCCTTGTCCAGGGCCGGCGGTTGGGATAAGGCCAGCCGCCGGGTCTTCTTTATCCATCAAAGAGGATAGGTTCTTCATGATATACCAACCGGCGGCTGGGATAAAGCCAGCCGCCGGGTCTTCATCATATGTCCACGATCATTTCTCATTCAAGTCTCGTTATCCAAACATCGTCCGACCGTCAAACATAACTCTAAGCCCGGACCGACTCGAAGACTATCCATTTGCATGTTCTGACTCCAAAAAAACGTCCATAAACATTCCCCGAAAGACTGTGACGAACGTGCAGCCGTCCACGGACCAGTCGCCGAGCACACGAGCCAAAGGAATCGGCGGTTGGCCGTCAATACGAAAACCAGCGGCTGGAAGTTCAAACAAAGAACGGGCGGTTCAAATCTCAAAAGTCGTAAAACGCTCGGAATACTGTTCACGCGGGAAAAACCGTTGAAAAACACTATTCATCCCGAGACAAAGTTAACCGAAAAATCGAATTGAGCCTAAACCGAGATTCGAATTACTATTCTTAGGGTTTACTATTCACGGTTCACTATTCATCGCGGGCCAGATTTGGGTCAGGATGCGCGGATGGATCACGGAAGACTCTCGGGCCGGATATCGTGCCCAAAAGCTTAGGTCGGCGGCTGGGAAGAGATCACAAAGTCCCACATCGAAAATATGAAGTCTCAGCACCCTAGGATCGTCAGTATATATATATGTACAATCATCCCAAATCCGAGTATTAGGAGTTTTAGCAATATAAGACTTTTCAGCTTTTGCTATTTATTATTGTACTTTCGGAAATCATCAATAAAATCTCTCTTTTTTACATTTTCGGTCCTTTAGTTCTTTAAAATAGAATTTTCGAGCCCCCACAAAATATAAGTTTTGACAGTGTGAGTTTCGGCTCTCACATAATTGTTCTTGTTGGACTTTTTAATAATTATTAAATCATTATTAGTATAATTATATTTTAGAACATAATTTAAATTCTAACAGGAGGTGATTCGCAAATAAAACATGCAGCAATGGTACGGTTAGGCACACTCCTGCTGTAAGTGACATAATGGCGTCGAAATCGTGATTTCAAGTGATCATGTCGTAGGTTTGTTACTTGTTCATTACAAAATTTGAATCAAAGTATAACGCCCCAACCGTCCCTACCAGTGAGCCCACATGTCTTCTCATTAGGCCCATTGGGCCTCTCACTAGGCCCACATGTCCTCTCATTGGGCCCATTGGGCCCACCCTTGTCCGACGGTCGGTGCGTTATCCCGGAGGTTTGAAAGTCATGATATACTGTCCCTGCAATCACCACATGCCCGTTTCCCGTGTTTTGGCCTCACTCACACGGTACCGCGAATCACTTCCCGGTAGGTCACCAATCCTTTGACTACTCCAGCTCAAGCACGCTTAACTCTGGAGTTCTTTCCGGATGTGTGACTGAAAAGGTAAGTGCACTTTGGTGACATAGGTAGCAAAATCAATTCTTTTAACCTCTCCCACATATATTTCCATATATACCAGAAATCGGGATGTTACAATTCACCTCCATTCAGAGTGCAACGTCCTCGTTGCACACCACGACCAATCCCAGAACACCTCCCTGATCAGCACTGAGACGGTTAACCAGCTCTGATACCACTTATAACGCCCCAACCGCCCCTACCGGTGAGTCACCCATCCCTCAGTCGGGCTCGTGGGCCCCACCCCTGTCCGACGGTCGGTGCGTTATTTGGGAGGTTCGAAAGTCATGATGTATTGTCCCTGCAATCACCACATGACCGTTTCCCGTGTTTAGGCCTCACTCACACGGTACCGCGAATCACTTCCATGTAGGTCACCCATCCTTTGACTACTCCAGCTCAAGCACGCTTAACTCTGGAGTTCTTTCCGGATGTATGACTGAAAAGGTAAATGCACTTTAGTGACACAGATAGCCAAATCAATTTTTTTTAACCTCTCCCACATATATTTCCATATATACCAGAAATCGGGATGTTACACAAAGACTTGATGCTTTTTCATGACTTCAGCAGCTATTGGAAGGACAGAGGTGATGGTGTTACTCTGAATGAGGGCGAAGGCTGTGGGATTGTGTAGTGCCACAGATTCAACCCAACGCTTGATTGTCCTCATGTCATACTGGTTATCACGACCAGCAATGGGAGGGCTAGGGGCAAGCAAAACAATATCCACCCCATTCAGACACTCAGCCAACTCAGATGGCCCTTTGAAAGCAGCCACTTCATAATACGGGATACTCCAGCTGTTCTTGGTGAACCTATCCTCTTCGTCGTACAAGTTAATCTTCGAGATTGATTCGGATGGGATGTTACTGAGCGTCATAGTATATTATTTTTCTTTCAAATCATAACCACAAAAGTTATCTGCTTTTCCGCCCATTGTTATTTGATAATTTATAACTGGCAATACTTAGTGATGTTGTTGTATAGTTATTGAAGCTTTGAATTATTATATTTGATTTTAGAGAAAAAATACAGAAAAATGTATTTCAATAATAAGTAGTTTTTCTTTTTACTTTTTTTTTCTTATAAAATGTTTGTGGAATTGCATTGTTTTATAAAACTTTAGTATAGTTTTTCCATATTATTAACATTTTATTATCTTTAATAAAATATACATGCATAATTTTTAAACTCGTCTGGTGCAATGCAAAGAATGCACCGACACTGATCCACAAGAGACTTTTTGTCTTTAACTAATTAAATCCAAATATTGAACTACACTTGACTGGTATTGCAGTTATTTTGTAGTACTGTTTATATTAACCGATTATGAATCCAACACCAACATTTAGGTTACGTGGAATTAAATGATAAACTCTGATGAAAGAAGGTTCTTCTTGTCTAATGTTGTTTGTCCAAAAAAAAAAATAAATAAAAGGTTCTTCTTGTCTCTTAGACCGGTTGTTGGGATTAGTATTTTTTTGTGCAGTTATAACTAATTTTCTAGTTCTCTTGAGGCACTTTTGCGTTTTTTTGTATTTCTAAATTTTTCTTTTTAGATAGTGTCGTGGATATAGTTATGTCTTTTTTAAGTTGGATTATTTGTCGTTGTTAATATTTACCTTATTACTGTATTTTGTTTTTGCGTTTTTTTGGTAAAATATTCCTTAAAACATTAAATTTAAACCTATCTTATTAAAATTTTGAAAACTAACTTTTCATTAACTAAAAAGACATTTGTATCATCACTAGTTCTGAAATTTTAAATATTTAATTTATGAATTCCCTTCAAATTTAGCTTAAAACCAAAATAATTTAAAAATATTTATACTTTAGGTATAATGAAATTTATGAAAAATAATTATATGTTAGTAATAATTATTTTTTAGATATGAAATTTTTTATTAGATGTACATATATCTATATGGTCGTTTCCATGTCGCCAGTATAACTTAGAAGCTTTGAACACATATAGCTAACAACTCATAGAATTTCCACACTTTATTATTTTATATTTTATTCTTTTCATTTTAACACCGATTTTGGTGAACTTCTTTTCTTAACTTTATATATAGTTAAATTTATGTCCCTTTCATATGGTAAAAATAATAATAGAAGTATATATTAAAATTTTTATATATTTGATCAATAAATGATATTTTAGTACTTTTTGATTTTCAGTAAGTTAGTTTTAAAATTTTAAAATGGTGAGGTTAATTTTCAAAATAATTACAAATTTTGTTATATTGATACACATTTTCTCTTCTTTTTTTCTCTCTATTGTTGATATTCTTTTTTCATCTATTTTTTTTAATTTCCACTTTGATATTAAATTATTGTTTTATTTTTTTCTTATACTTTTATAATTTTAATTTTGTTCTTTTATAATGGTTTATCTGTTGTTTTTGCACCCCTAGTAACAGTAGTTCGATGTTTTTTTTTCTTTTCAAAATGAGGATTTGATATGTTTTCCGGCAAAGTTGTATGTTTGGACCAATTGGGTTTTCGATGAATTGACAAATCTAAAAAAATGGTTCTGCATTTATTTGATACTTTTTATAAAAAAAAGTGACATGTGTCACTATGTGGCTCATTGTAGAGAAAGCAAACTGGCTAATTATATATAAGATATATATATATATATATGCAAAAAAGAAAAAAAATTGGTAATTAACATAGAGACAAAACACAACCGTTGATGTTTACACTGTTCCTCTCGTGATGTTTTTGTTTTTTGACTGAATAATACATTTTGTCATCCTACCTCTCATGATGTTGGACTTACTAATATTAGTAAACACTAAACATATCATTTTTCATGGCTAATGCAACATGTGTACATGTGCTTGTGTGAATATGAGGCCCTCTCCTCAGTGAATGTTCCATAAATTATTTGATTCAGATAAAATATTAATTATCCCAGCATCTGAAAAAAGTTCACGTGATCAGATCTCAAAAATCAAAGGAACAATAACATATCCTACAAAGCAAACAACCTTTACAACTTGTCTTTCTCTTTAACTCAAACATCTCTACTCAAAAAGTTTTTCAACCAAAAAAATTGACCAAAAGGAGAAATCACCAATGAAGAGATTACATCCATCAAGATCGATCTCAGTAGCTCTGTTTCTGCTTTTGTTAGCTTTCTTTAGCAGCAAGTTTCACACAGAGGGACACCGAGATTTGAGAGATTTGGAGAAATCTCTTGGAAGTACGTAGCTTACGAAGAATCCCAAGGAGTCGATACAGTCCTATACAGAACAAGTAAGTGAAAGCGAAACACTACGCAATCATAATTACAATCGATCTTTATGCATACCCAAATCGTTTTTACATGTAATTTTGACATCAAGATTGTGTGTTTCTTGTACCAGGAGAGATCCAAGTAGGAAACAGAAGATCACATCAAGAGAACCATAGATCTCACTTTCTCTCTCTCTCTCTCTCTCTTTTTAAAAAACTTAGATCTTCTGAGTTTTTTTTTTTTTTTTGTTGGATTGTAGAATAGTATTACATCTTGTGAATGCTGCAATGTAGAGTTTGATATAGTTACTGTTTTTACTAGTTTACTCTGCCACTGTTTTATTGAGTCAGGGGTCATTTGTTTAATGTTTAGACCTCAAAGGAGTGTTTACTGAAGTTTGTAGATCTTGAAACATCTTCAAGTTTCTGTTAATTTACTTGATTTTAATATGGATTTTCAAATATACATGGTACTAGATAGTAACCCGCGCCATGTGCGGAATGAAATATATAAAAAATATTTTATTATTTATGATTTCATAAATATAATATGAGATTAAATTAAACTTAAAATATTTTTATGCTTACAAAAAAGAAAATGTTATATTAATATAATATTAAAAAAAAATAATGTTATACCCAAACTGATTTACCAGATTTTTTTCCAAAGAAACATGGATTTTATCATCTTGTGTCAATAAATAAAGAAAAATATCATAAATTAATAATTATTGGTTTGAAGTCTATATATTTAATTATTATACAGATTAAATGACCGTTAAAAAAAACTCTCGACCTTTGAATCGATCAGAACCATTTCAGTGGTTACACCACTGGCTGAAGAATATTGTTTCGGCGTATGATTTTGACCTTGATTTTCCACTTCGACTTAAAAGGTTTCATGTTTCAAGTCAGAAACTGAGGTTAGTGCTACTATAGCCATTAGAGAAATTTCTTTTGAGTTTAATGTGGATGTGAATTGATATGGCAGAGGTAAGGTACCTTGTTATATAGTTGACGTGAACAAAGTATTGAATTTAATGTGTATTGTTAACGTAGCAATCACTTCGATGCCAACTTAAGAAATTAGAACAATCAATATTTATTACAGATTTTGTCATAATGATAGAAAATTCTAATTAGTAAGATCATATATAATATCGATGTGTGTAAATTAATTAGGACACAAATTGAATTCCATATACGTATGAGTATTTAAATGGTCGGGAACTATACCTAAGGTAGTTTAAATATATAGATTACTATTCATTAATATAATTATAGGTAGATTTTAGCAAATCAATGGTATAACATAATGGCATTAGATGTAATTTTCCTAGTAAATGAAGACTTTTTTAATTTGAGGCTTGAGAAGCTCTCTAATAATGACACATCAGCTTGGTAATTTTGTAATAAACACATGAATATAAGGTTAGTCATTAAAAAAGGATCCTCAAATAATATATAGGGGATTATGCATCTCTTTTTCTTTCTTTTTACTTAAAAATCTTCAAGGATTTATTGGTAACTAATGTTTATTGCATATTCTTTACAAATCGTGGAACAAGTCAAACTACTCATCAATGCTAGAATAAGAAATTAGCGTACCGATCAAACAAAGAATTATTCTAGAAAACTTTGTTGAACATCAGAATACTTCTAAAATTAATCGCAAACTTTTTAAAACAGTAGAAAGAAAACTAAAGACTCCAAATCGCCGCATGGAAACTAAGAGATAGCTGTTTGCAATTTGCAGAGTTTCCTGACAATAAATAAACAGCTTAGATAGACATAAGAGATCAAAGACTAGAAAGATACTTCATGCATCTTCATCTACATTTTAGTATTTTATAGTTTTGTAAATTGTTAAATTAAGTTTTCTCATTGGTTTTACCTTACATTCCAATCTTACACAAGTTGCAAGAAGAATTGAAGTCAAAGAAGGATGATTTTTGTTGCTTTGAGAATTGAGAAAGTGGGGATATATAGTCAGTTGTTGCTGTTACTTCTTCTAAAACTGTATAAATTCATGAAATGAAACAAACTTGGAATATTTGCACATAAAATATCTCAAGTTGGAAAGAGGTAACTTAAATTGTGTTATTATGTTGAATTATTTAAGAGGTAACTTAAATTTTCGTAGCAATTCAATCAAAAGAGTTCTTAGAGAAATCAAAGGGTCACAAAGAGAAAGAATAGAGATAACTAGAGTCCCTATGTAGGAACAAAAAAACACACAACAAACGAATTACAACAACATTAACATCGAGATCAGATTCAGAAACAAAAGTAGGGTTTATCCAAACTTACCATTTGCATTAATCCAGGAAGGGTGTCCTCCTTATTCAGGAGCAAGCAATCCAAAATCAGGTCGTGGAGCAGCAGCTTCATCATCGTCCTGCTTAGTCCCTTCAGGCTCCCTCAATCTGTACAACAACACCATATCATCAATACTCTGTTACCCCAAATCAAGAACCATGTATTTTCTCTAGCATTGCAGACATACTATAAATAAATTGATTGAAAACAAATAATTTAACCTGGTGGTCAGTTATTGAGCGAACTTGAGAACACCTCTTTGTCCGTAAAGTCTCTAGCTGAATGAATTAGGTTAACATATAGTTGTGTGGAAACACAATGTTGGGAATGATTCATTGTTGCAAGTAACCCAATAAGACCACGAGAGATGCAAAAATAGTCAATCACACGAGGATAAAGCTGAAGAGGCCAGTTCGCAACGACTTCTTTCCAACCTTCAGTTATTCTTCTCTGCAGAAGATCACATGAGAGAAACACTTAAGTTCAGCTGTCCTCTGTCTTCTCCCATGTTGAAACTTACCAACAGCGGCCAGCAATTTTTTCTGAACCCACTGCTTTGCTTTCTCATCAACTGGTTTAGCCTCTAGCCATGTTATCATCAGCATGAATTTAGGTTCCTTTATGACACTCCTGATCTTGGCATAATATCGAGGCAATTGACCCATGTCATCATACATTGTCCATGTCTGACCAACTTTAAAACATGTCTCTTCCCTCCACTTTTCAAAGTCAGTGAAATCGGGGTCAGCACACTCGAAAATCGCATTCGATGCACTCCCTGAGCTTGAGCTTCCCAATTGGTATTCTTTTACTTTCTCCTTCAGTGACTTTTTTCTGGAAGGCGCTGAAACTTCTTCCCACCGAAAGCCGCACCTCGTATTTCTGGAGAGTTCATACAATAATTATTTCTGCATTTTTCAGCTTTAACCTTGGCTTGAGGACGTCGTCATCAACATGTTATCCGAGGTGCGGCTTTGGGTGGGAAGAAGTTTCAGATTGCACTCTCAATGTCGTTGCTTCTCTCTTAACATACAGTTAAGATAATTATTAGGAATGGTTTTACAAAAAAAAAATTATAAGTTTTAAGAACATTTTCTAGGGAATGGTCCACGCTGACGCGGCTATATTTCTTCGTATTAATCTATTTCAAATTGTACAATTTATGTACATACGTTATTATTTGCTTTAAACTTATTTTTCTCATTTGTGTTATTGTTTTTCTTTAGAATGTTTTGAGATTTATCATGGTTTGTACTTGATATATTCACACTTTACTTATTTAGTATTCATCTTAAATCTAGTCTTATTTATGGTTTAATTTTGGATTATTATTTTTTTAATAACACATTTGTATTTTTTGAAATCTAATGCTGTAATATATAGAATTAACGTGATTAGAAATTTTATATAGTGAAAAGATTATAATTTGCTACTATGTTGATTTAAAAGTTTATATGGTTTTAGTTTTTATTTAATAAATATGAAGATAAAATAAACTAAAACCAAAAAACTAACATGTTTGAAAATATCAAGTTTTAACTTGATACATATTAGTTAATATATAGAAAGGATACAGATTTTATTAGGTAAGTAACTAAGAAAAGAGAACATAGACAAAAAAAATTATCTCCATATTCGGTGGTGATATATATAGATTCTATTCTGTACTACAATTTTTGATTTATTATAAACCAGGAGTATTAAAAATAATTTACAAACTCATGCAATGGTCACCAGCCCATCCATAGTTCTATAATAAAAGAGAATTTTATACATATATATATATATGTAAATGTAAAATATAAAATTTATGATAAAATAGAATATTTTAGTTAGTAATGGGATCTTTTTACTTCAAATAATGGGATTCACATGCATGCACCGCTGAAATTGCTAGGCCGCGAAAATCTGAATTGAAATCAAGAAACAATATCGATAGTATAAAACATTAGATTAAGGAAAGCGAATCAAAACGAGACTTTAAAACGTTTATGAAGGAAGACGAAACACGAAGTCGAGATTTGATCTCTTTCCTTAACTCAATAAATCTTCGGTAATGTGTGACGGTTTCTGTTGCGATTTCTGAATCCCAGGATACAACCTTGATGAGACTGTTTTGCAACACCCTAAACAGAATCTGCGAACTTAAATTCTATGAATACTCTAGAGACACTTACGATATTAAAATACTAGAGCGATTGCTGGAACTATTCAATTTGCTGTAAGAGCTTTTGATCTAATAGTTGACAGGATGATTTTTATGAAGAGAATAGATATCTATTTATATGGGAGGAGTAGTTTGATCTCCAAGCTAAAACTATGCAAGAAAAAAAATTCTATTTTTTCTACAAGTAAAAGGGAAAAAGAAATATTCCATAATTATCTGGAAATATTTCCTAATTTGTCTTGGAGCATCTTTGAGTATAGAGCTTAGGAGATTCGACCACACTGGGAAACATGTACATAGCTCTACATGTTCAAGAAAGAAGAAGAAGGAAGTGCCAGTAGGATTCAGAATCTTTGAACTTTTAGAATTTGAGGAAAAAGATCCTAAGAACTTGTCAGATTGATCACAAGAAACGTCCAACTTTGCCTTGACCAGCTTAGGCATATGTCCAAACCGTAAAGTACATAATCTCTAACTAGAACTGGACCCGCGCATGAGCGCGGGATTATATTTTATTTTGTATTTAAATAAATATAAAATTTTAATTTTTAATTTTATAAATATAGATATAAATTATAAAAGTATAAAAAAAGAACAATAACATTGGACATAAACATTAACACTATATTTTAAAGTTTGGGTTGGAATTATTAACTAAAATCGTTTTGATGGCTTGATAAGAAAATGAGAGAAAGAAAATAGTTTTAAACAAAAAGAAGTAGAGAAACAACAAAATATTAAGAATTAAAAGATAAGTGAAAGTAAATTTTAAATTTGAAAACAATTATTTTTATTTAAAAGTTAATGTTTAGCTTAATATTCATATTAGTTAATATATTGGACCTTAAAACAATTATTCTTATTTCAAAATAATATTTTAATATTCCATGGAATATACTAATCTAATGTTTTTTTAAACAATTTTTTCTTCTGAAATTTAGCACTTGAGGTAAGTTAACAATTTTTTCTTCTGAAATATTTTATATTGGTTAATTAAACAAATTAAGATATGTTAACAATTTTATTTTACCAAAAAAAATTATATAGTTTTAATGTATTATAAGAGCAGAAAATATTTTAAATTTATTCTTTTATATATTTTACTTTGTATAAAAAACATATTTTTTGAAGTCATAATGTGAGATGTGTTTATAGGTTATTTATTTGACACTTTTCTTTGGACAATTTTTTTTTTATTATTTAGTTCTTTTGATAATACATATTTATAAATTTGAACGTTTGAAATATGTTAAGTGTACAACCATTACTCATTAGGTCAATTGGTTTATGATGTCATTAATCATCTTATAGAGGAAGTGTTCGATTCCCTCTCTTTCTATTTTTTTTTTTTATGTTTCCCATGTTTTCTTTCTTCCTCTATCAATATCTGATTTTCTTATTGTTAATCCTTTATATTTCTTGTTCTTTTTCTTTTCTACTAATTATATTTTATATATTAGAAAATTGTTTCTTTCTATATTTTTGCTCTCTATCAATATGTTATTTTAGAATATAAAAATTAATAATTTTCTTTTAGTAAATCAAGTTAATTTGGATCTACTTTATCAAAGATTTTAGAATTTAATTTTTCATAAAAGCTATTTTATTATAATCTATATATTTTTAAAAACATTATTTAAATATTTCTTAATTATGTAAACAAATCTAAATATTAATGAAAATAATTTTGTTTATTAGTTATATTTCCAAAACTCAAAATTCAAAATATATTACAAGTTTAATTTTATTTTTTAAAGAATTTTTTTGTAAATATAATTTTTATAATTATTATATTTGTGCCCCATACAGATATTTTGTCTGGATCCGTCCATGTCCATGTCCTCAAAGTAGGCACATTACACATTGACATATCAATTGGATCATTTTCACCTTAACCTAATGATTAAATAACTGACACTTGAGGAGTTTATTCATTCATTAAAAAATACTTATATTTACAAAACTTCAAACTAGAGATCCATAAATTTGAAAGACGAGTTAAAAAACTACAAGGACAAGATCAAGCAAAGAACAATGGAACTCAGACCAGACAGAAAAGTCGTTTCTCGTTTTCCTAATGAATCTACTTTAGTTTGTTTTACATAAATTAGATATGAGAAATTTACATTCAGATGCACTTTTCACCACTTATCTTACACAATGGTGGACTTTGCACATGAGGTGCACTTTTGGACCTCTTTCATGAACAAATCCTTTTTTTCCTTTCTCATTTTACCCTTCTTTTATTAAACCTCAAATTTTCTCTTTTCTCATTTATTTTAATTTTCATATTGGTTTCTTCTCTTTCCAGAAATGCCGAGATCATCCCGTCGAACTTATTCGACCTGCCACCGACTTTCCCAACCCGAAATCATTGTTGTACATCAGAAATCTCGGTGAGCTCTCCATCGTGACCGACGCTCCATCCAAATTCTCGAGAGGAAAACACCTTAGATTCGCCTCCCAATCCGCCACAACGCTTCGGATATTCCCGTATTGAGCCTCCACGTTCTGGTTGAGATGATTAGCTGTCCATCGGAGATTCCAAGACAGAACTAACTGGACAAGAGCTAATTGAACAAGAGTTAACTGGACAACATAATCAGAAGCGGAAATGGACAACCAAAAATGGACATCATTAACAGAAGCCAGAAATGGACAGAAAAAAATGGACACTGATAACTGACGCAAAATGTAAACGAAAAATTATCAGACATAGTAAATAAAAACATGGACACGCATGATAAGGAATTGGTTAATGTACACAGATAGAGTCTATACGATTGGATTAGTGTCCACACCTACATTTTCCACACTGCCGTCCTTAATGCCATCGTCCATATGCTTCACAAGCCTATGGACGACATCCCGTGGTCACGAGAATAATTGCTTTCTCTACACTGTTCATGAATTATCCATCCAAAACAAATGGTTAAAAGACAAAATAAACTACACATGCAAGGTGGATACACAAGTTTCATACACGAAAAACACACTCCACACCATTGTCCACACATTAATGGTCTACCGTGTTCACGGTTGTTGTGTCCACTTATTTTGCTTCAAGGAAGAGGAATCCGCGCATGAATGGTTGTTCGTGTCCACGGCTGTTGTGTCTACTTCTCTTTGTTTCGAGGAAACGCATGAATGGTTGTCCGTGTCCACGGCTTTTGTGTCCACTTCTTATTCTTTCGATGAGGGAGAATGCATGAATGATTTTCCGTGTCCACGACCGTTGTGTCCACAAATTTTATTCAAAAAATACCCAAAATATAACAAAGTGGATCTCAAAATATAGAGAAAAAAATTATAGTTCTTATTATAAGATCAAAAATAGTTTATGTTTCTTCAATTATCTGAAATAATCAAATTAATATAGATATATGAAATGATAAAGTATATAAAAAATAAAAGAAAAATGAGAAAGAAAAAAATTGGTCATGCCGAGAAAAGAAAGAAGAAGTGAAGGTGTGGAAATATCAAACACTTCCTTTCATAAAAATAAGGATAGCAACGTCTTTTCGTCAACCAAAAGTGCATCTCCATCAAGAAGTGCATCTTTTGTAAAGAAAGTACCAAAAAGTCCACATATGTGTAAATGTCTCATTAGATATTAATGTGCTTCTAGTACAGCGCGGTTTAGTAGCTCTTTATTGTCATGTTCGACTCCTCATGATGTATTTTTGGCAAAAATATTTTTGGCAAAAATAGATTTCAGCCATACACAAATCACCGAGGGAAACAGTTGATGCGACCAAAGATTATAACTCTATCTATTATTAATAATAACGTACCAATATCTGAAAAATTAAGAGTTTTACAGTGACATTTATATCCTCAAACTGTTAACTCCTTTAAGAGTTTTGCTAAGGAAATACAATTGAAGCCAAAAACTCAAAACAAACTTTTTCTGAAACCAAAATTCACATCTGATATCTATCGGGAAAGGATCTTCTGGGGATCAATATTAAGACCAAAACCATATTGGAAACGTGGTCTCCATCCCAGTTGCTAATTGGTAATATGATAATCATAATAGCTTCTCTTTTTTCTTTTTTTTCTTTAACTAAAATTCAAAAACAAATAATGAAAATCATAATAGTTGATTTTGCAACCAGAACAAGACTGAATACTAATAAAACAGCAGCCTTAGAGCATGTTCAAACCAGAAACATTCTCAGAGTTCTTATATAATATTTAATTATAAAACTTGTTTTAAGAACTTTTGTTAAGAATATTTTGTTTTCTCAGCTCCAATCCAGAATCTCATAGGGTTCTAAAAAAAAGTGTTATTCTTGAGAAAATGATGGGCGTTCGTTCCTCCAGGGCTCTTGTTAGCTGCTGCTTTCAATGCTTCTTGCACAAACACCTTCAGTCTCCACAAAGTAACATCAGTCTGAACATCGATGTCAAGCTCGACTTCAGGAGCTCCAGCCGGGAAACTAGCTTGGGTTGCTCTCTGAGGCCATGTTCGCTTGAGCAGCCTCCGCAGTAAGCTGCTTATTTGCACGCTCCTCTGCTTCGCCATATGCCTGTCTCTTTTGCCGTTCATACCAAAAGTAGTTAACAAAAACACATCCAGGACTTGGAAAAGAGAAAATCAGGCGTACGTGGTACCTCTTCAGCGAGTTTAGGCATTATGAGAAGCCATTTCTCTTCAAATTTCGCCAACAGAGCTTCAGCCATCACATGAACATCCTCCTTTTCTTCGTTATATCTCATTGCGTTCTTGAAAACTAGCCTTACATCAGCATATATCTCCTGGACATTACTATACTCCGAAGCATACACCACAGCTTCGCTTTGCGATAAGGACATTAATCTCATATCAAAGCTTCGCTTTGCAATAAGGACCACAACTTCTCTCTTTTTGCAGCCTCATATGATCCATAGAACTTGCCGACCAGATCATTAATCTTCTGCCACCTCTGCTTAAATAAAGCCGAACTAAAATCCTGATTCAAGCACCCATAAAAGACTAGATAACGTTAAGTGGTGCTTATTCAACACTCGTCATAAATATCCCCAAGAGAATAATAACTTCTGCTTAACGAAGTTGACAAACAACAAAACTTCACATATGTATCTCTCCATCTTATTAGAGTTAACTTTGGTATTCATGCTTGTTTTTCATAAGACATAAGTTCAAAAAGTAAAGCCTCACATGCTTAAGCTATGTTCGGCCATGTAGCTGATCGTCTGCATTTCACATTTAAGGAAATCAAAATCAAACAGAACAACCTAAGAGACTAATACGTTTTGACAAGTATAACACAATAAGTCCATAGAATTTATCTTACAAAACAATTCCCAAAACAAAAGAAGAACCGAGAAATAAGATGAATAACAACTCTAAGTCTAGCCGTTCTTCTAAAAGGGACTTATGGCTATCATCTCTGAATAACATCAGTTGCCAACAAAAGAAACACTTCAACATTAGAGGAAAGAGATAAAAAAAAAATCTGGAAACAAGACATTTCAAAAGGGAATTTCATCGAACATTTGGTGGTGAAGGTATTCGAGAGTGGAAAAAACAAGCCGAAAACTAATTGAAGCCGAATTAGATTTAGAAAATGATTCGTACTCAGAGGAAGTTTCTAACGATTAGAATTGTTGGTTATGATTGGTGGGGAAGAGTCTATGGAGATGGGGTTTTGGATGACGAACCAGGAGTATTTTTGATGCCGTTGAAGTTGGACAGGTGAGTTTGGACGCAATTCGATAGTTTCTGGAAAGTCTGGAGAAGAGGCTGCCATGGATTCTCAGCCATTTTTTTTCTCCGACAGAGAGAAGAGAGAAAGCAAGAGTCAGCGTTTTTTTTTGTATCGAAAGAGAGAGAGACACGTGTATGTTAAGATGTGTTTCTTAAAATTCTTATTTGGTCTTATATAGGAAACGTTTCTACTCTTTTTACCATTTTTTCATTTAATTTCATTTTTTTTTTTAGTTAAGAACCTAGATAAAATCTGGGTTGATCATGCTCTTAACACAGTCCTATCCAGATCTTCGAATTACAAGCTTAAAAATCAGTCTTAAACAAGAGATCCATACATTTGAAAAATACGCTTGCCTGAGTTGGTATTTTAGAAAATATCCAGATGGCAAGGACAAGATGGAGCAAAGAAGTATTAACTATAGATCAGAGGAGCTTGCAGGAAAGGGATCGAAACAAGCTTGGAACACGAACCTTGAAACAAGATCATATCTCTCCTCTGTACCCACCGGAGCCAAAATAGTGTTTTGTGGAATTAGATATGGCCACACTCTTGTGGTGCTCCAGTTTTGGACAGTCTCGAATACGATGTCCGAGAGCACCACAGAAAGCACAACCCTTGACACCACTTGCATTAGCAATGGTCTCTGCTTCTTCAACTGGATCATTGAGCTCAGCAAGGACAGGCGGAATCCTCTGTTTAGCTTCTTGCAACAAGTGTTTCAAATCGAGCAGCGTGGTTTGGGTTTGGTTCTTGTTTATGAACGTAGTGGCTATCCCGGTTTTCCCACACCGACCTGTTCGTCCTATCCTATGCACATAGTTGTCAATTTCGGCAGGCATGTCGAAGTTGATTACGTGTTGTATATCAGAGAAATCTAAACCCTTTGAAGCAACGTCGGTGGCGACCAAGACCTCTTTTTGGCCAGCTTTGAACGAAGAGATTGCTTCCTCTCTGTCTTGTTGATCTTTTCCTCCATGGATGGCCACTGCTGCCACTCCTTTCAGTAGCAAGTACTCATGAATGGCATCAACATCAGCTTTGTTCTCACAGAATACTAAAGCCGGTGGGGAGGTTTTCTGCAGGCACTCGAGGAGGTAGACAATCTTTGCTTCTTGTTTGACGTATTCAACCTCCTGGATGACATGGAGATTCGCAGCTCCAGCTCTTCCCACGTTAACAGTTACAGGTTTCACCAGAGCACTTGTGGCAAAGATTTGAATTCTTGGAGGCATTGTGGCAGAAAAGAGAAGCGTTTGACGCTGAGACTTGAAGTGGTCAAAGATTTCCCTTATGTCATCTTCGAAACCCATATCAACCAACGTATCTGCTTCATCAAGAGTCAGGTACCTGCAAGCATCTAAGCTCATCTTTTTCTTGGCGAGCATATCCTTCAACCTCCCAGGGGTTGCAACAACGATGTGAACACCTCTCTTGACAACCTCCAGCTGGGATCTCATATCCACTCCTCCGATTCATAGCAACGACCTCAATGGTAACGGAGCCACAAACTGTTCAACCACTTGATAAGTCTGCCTAGCAAGCTCTCTAGAGGGACAAAGAACAAGCCCGATGGGACCTTCTCCACCAGAGATAGGCATCATCATCTCCTCCTGGAGAGCTATCATGATCATTGGAAGCACGAAAGCCAACGTCTTCCCTGAACCCGTGAACGCAATCCCAATCATATCTCTCCCTGACAAGATCACAGGAAGACCCTGAACTTGGATAGGAGTCGGCTGCACTATTCCTTGATCCTTGAGCGTATTGAGAACAGGTCTGGGAAACTTCATCTCCTCGAACTTGTTGATTGGAGGAGGAATATCTTCACCGCTAACTATAATATGCCATTGCTTCCTAATCAAATCCATCTGTTTGCTCGACATCTTTCTCCTAATATGCAAAGGGGGTTTCCAACCTGTTAACAGAGGCTCCCTATAAGTGATACCTTTTGCCAATTCGCCAACAGACATAAGCGTCTTCTTATGAGATAGATGCTCCATCATCTCCTTCTCTTGTAACATAATTTGCTCCGTAGCACTCACTTCAGGTACATGTTGCTTCAGGTGAGTTGCTTGAACCAGCAAGCTAGGTTTAGTTTTGAAATAGTTACTGTTTTTTACAAGTTTACTCTGCCACTGTTTTATTGAGTCAGGGCTCATTTGTTTAATGTTTAGACCTCAAAGGAGTGTTTACTGAAATTTGTAGATCTTGAAACATCTTCAAGTTTCTGTTGATTTACTTGATTTCAATATGGATTTTCAAATATCCATGGTGTATGTATCTCTTTTTCATTCTTTTTACTGAATAATTTTCAAGGATTTGTTGGTAATGTTAACAAGTTAACCTACTCATCAATGCTAGAATAAGAAATTAGCATACCGATCAAACAACGAATTCTAGAAAACTTTGTTGAACATTTCAGTATACTTCTAAAATCGCAAATTTTTTAAAAGTAGAAAGAAAACTAAAAACTCCAAATCGCAGCATGGAAACTAGGAAGTAAGCTGTTTTCAGTTCGCAGAGTTTCCTGACAATAAAACAGACAGCTTAGATAGACATAAGAGATCATAGACTAGAAAGATATTATACATGTCTCCATTACATTTAAGTATCTAAATTTGTTTGTAGTTTTGTAAATTGGTAAATTAAGTTTTCACGTTGGTTTTGCCTTGCATTCTAATTTTACACAAGTTGCAAGAAGAATTGAAGTCCAAGAAGGATGGTTTTGTTGCTTTGAGAATTGAGAAAGTGGGGATATATAGTCAGTTGTTGCTGTTACTTCTTCTAAACAACTCTCTAAGAAATTCATGAAATGAAACAAACTTGCAATATTTGCACATAAAATATCGCAAGTTGGAAAGAGGTAACTTAAAATTGTGTAATTATGTTGGATTGTCTAAATCTGCGTAGCAAATTTCACTCAGAAAAGTTCTTAGAGAAATCAAAGGGCCACAAAGAGAAAGAATAGAGATAACTAGAGTCCCTATATAGGAACAAAAAAACATACAGCAAACGAATTACAACAACATTAACATCGAGTTCAGATTCAGAACAAAAGTAGGGTTTATCCAAACTTACCATTTGCATCAATCCAAAATCGGTCGGGGAGCAGCAGCTTCATCATTGTCCGGCTCCCTGTAAAAGAACAGATCAATATGTACAACAACAATCATACCATATCATTAATACTCAACACCTAATTCAAGAACCATCAATTTTCTCTAGCATTGCTAACAATCTATAAAGAAATTGATTGAAACAAATAATTTAAACTGGTGGTCAGTTATGAGCTAACTTGAGAACAGCTCTTTGTCCTCAAGGTCTAGCTGAATGAATTAGCTTAACATATATTTGATCTATGAGGCTAGGTGTATGACACTGTTTTGTTTCCCATTGAATTTGTGTGGAAACACAATGCTGGGAATGATCCAGATCCGACTCTCTGGTCCTTGCAAGTTACGTCAAAAAATATCCACAAGCAATGTTTTAGGTATATAGAACTATAGCATTTCATGTGTTTTCTGAAAGAGAAACAAAGAAAATTAAAATGTTATTCAAAGACAAGCTGACATTCTTCTGATCCTCTGGCTACATCTTCTAACTTCTTGAAACTCTGCTTCTTCTTTGCAGATACGGATGAGAATGTCGCCATCTTTAGACAACTCGCGTTTGCTAGGATGTACATTGCCACGTTCTCTTCTTGCTTTGTCCCTTTGTAATTTCTCCACTCGAAGATCGCTAAATGGGACAGCAAACATTCTGGAACAGAACACGGTTGGGACCAGCCATCCATCGGATCACTACTATATCGAACACAATGTTTCTGTTTCAGTTTCAGCTTAAGAACCTGAAGTCTTGGAGCGTCTTTGAGTATAGAGTTTAGGAGATTTGACCACACTGGGCAACATGTACATAGCTCTACATGTTCCAGAAAGAAGAAGAAGGAAGTGCCAGTAGGATACAGAATCTTTGAAGAACATAGAGAGAGATCTTTGATTGAGGTAAAAGATCCTAAGAACTTGTCAGATTGATCACAAGCAACGTCTACCTTTGCCTTGACCAGCTTAGGCATATGTCCAAACTGCAAAGTATTACTGACATAATCTCTAATGTTCAAGTCCCTCAAAGAAGGAGCGTTAATCACAAATCCGTGAACACCCACGGGTTGAGATAGCGCCTTCGTATAACCGATAGATAAACTCCTCAAAGTAGGCACATTGATAGTGAACATGGTCACATTGACATATGTTGTTCGTCTCACAACCAACTCTTCGAGAACTGGACAACTGCTTAAAAGCAACTGAACAGACTCGTCATCTGAGAACTTGACAGACAAGAGGTGCAGAGTCTTGAGAAACCGTAACCGCAAACCAAGAGTAGTAGGAACATCCACGAGACTTAGTCTTTCGAGTATCAATGTTTCAAGGCTCCAAAACTTGTTATACAAGCTTCTTGGTAATGTGTGGGATGCATAAACCGTCTCGATCCTAACCTCCCTAATAGAGAAGTTAGCCAATGTATCAATGTACTGAGCCAGAGCCACTTTATTCAATGGACCAAGATTGAGATGGAAGCTTTGTACAACTCGCGCATCAGTAAAAGGACAAAAATTGGAAACAAATCGAAGTAACTTCTTGATATCAAGTGACAAGTAATCATAATTGAGTTTGGTCACATGCTTCCAGAGGAAACGCCATCGTTTCGACAAGAGACTCGTTGCTACCACCTCGTTAATATAGAGTGATGACAATATCTTCAATAGCAAATCATCTGGCAACAAGCTGATCTTGTCTATCCTCTTACTCTTCATATCTTTTTGGTGATTTATTTTAATAGACTGCATGATTAGAGAGTAAATCAAACCCTAAACCCAGGATAAACGATAGGATCAGATCAAACAATATTTTGAAACAACTTGTGTGGAAATCTTGTGTTGGATTTTGTGATTTTGAACAAGAAACGTGAAATAGTTCTCAGAATATCAAGTGAAAAAAAAAGTTGAATATCTATATTCTGAAAAAAATATTTTGCGCTCTGGTTTGATCGAATGTATTTTGCTCTCTTTCTGAGCTTTATATAACTAACAACGAATGATATAATTTAAGTCTATTAGATTTTTTTCTTTTTTTCGCCACAAGTTCCTCACGAAAATAGGATTCCTTAAGGAAATAGAAGTAGGAAACATGATTAGATTATTGACTCAATATTGAGACTATAATTTTAAAATAAGAAATTTTCCTTATCTAATATTAAATTAATTTTGTTGTTGTTGTTGTTGATGGAAACTCATACATAATTTATTCCCTACTTTTTTTATCAATAATATCATTTTCAAATTTAGAAATTTAGAAATTAAATATTTTTACGTCTGTATTATATGGTTCTTACGAATTAATGGTGCATGTTGTTTTTCTCATGGTGAAATAAATAATTTTGTCATTAGGGTAAAAATGATATGCTTATTGACCAAAAAAAATGATTGTCCTTAAAATTTGTATTTGTATCGTACAATGATCGTTTTTATTTTTTGTAGTTACCATCAATTCATCATGAACCACCTGTGATAATCCTCCCCACTCTAATAATTGTCACTCGTATAAATAAAATACGCTTGGATAAAAAAAATTCAATATCATATATGCACCCAATAAAACATCCAATACTATATAGTATATTGTCTAAAAATAGCATGTTAATTAAGATAAGAAGAAAAAGAAAAACACATGGAAAGTACTTTAAACGATTATTAATAACCAAAAAAAAAAAGTCAAAAGGTCAAAGAGACTGTTGGCAAATTAGACAATTTCTGATTTTCCATTAAAAAACTAAAAAAAAAGCGTCAGAGCCGTTACCGAGCAGCGTGATTCTCAATCTCAACCGCCTCACCGTCACCAATCTCCGCCGGCAACGCAACCCACAGATCCAACGGCGCACATTCACTCTTATGCTTCGCTCTCCAATCCAACGCCTGACATCCTCTTGAACAATAGTTCACTTTCCCACAAACCGAACATCGTCGAAACTCATGCGACCGAGTCTCCGGCCTCCCGCAACCTTCATGAGAACACATCCTCAACCCCTCCGCTAACACAACCCGACCCGAACCGAACCAATCTTTCAAAAACCGGTTTACTGGATTAACCTCCTGAAAAACCGGCAAACCGACGCAGGAAGCGAGATCGGTTGTTGTTAGCGTTTCGTTTCCAGATTCGAGAGAGAGGTAAGAGCGTAGAGAGCACGCGAGCTCCCGCGCGTTGGCTTGGATTAAAAGTCGACGACCTTCGGAGACGTCTCGAGGAACGCCGTAACCGTCTTGTAGGCAGTGACCGAGCTCCCGGAGCGCGTCGACGTGGCCGAGGTAAGCGGAACGCGCGCATAGAGCGACTCCGGCGCGTAGATCTTTATCCGATTTGTTACCGCCGCTTCCGTTGAATTGAATCACCGACAACGAGTAAAGCGCCGGCGCGTGAGACTTAATCGCGGCTTTAGCCATTAGAGACGCGCCGCTCACTGGGTTTTGAAGACAGTAAAATCGGATCTGTGCCAAAAAGACGAAATCAGAATTTGTAGAAATGAGAAATGAGAAGGAAAAGGTTCGAAGACGAACCATTCCGAGAGCGTAGCAAGCGTCGGTGTTTCCGGCATTAACGCAGAGTTTGAGGAATCTGTGAGCGGAATCTGACCATTTCTCCGCCGTGACGGCTAGGGTTTGAGTTCCGGCTACGGATAAAACCAGAGGATGTAGACCCAAGCGATTCAGCCTCTTGCATCTGAAACGACAAAAGCGAGAGAGAGAGTTCGTCAGAGTTAAGGAATCTGGTGGAGTTACGTCGGTGCCGGAGGAGAAAAACACAGACTTACGTGATGAGAGCGTTGAGGAAATCGGCGGGAGAAGAAGCGGAGGAACTGAGTTTGCGGAGGATAGAGATGACGAGATCGTCGGGTAAGTCGTCCAAGTGGTTGACCGTGAGGTTCTCTAACCTGGGCTTCTTGTTGAGATGCGTCATCGGAAATGGGAGGAGGAAAAAGAAGAAAAAGAATGGAAAATTTTTATTCTTTTTGTTGGTTTCTGTTAAAGATTGAGAGTGGAGAGAAAAGAGCCAGAGGAGGAGGAAGAAGAAAGAAGATGTGTGTTAATTTATATAGGGCATACAGAAACACACACTCGTGATTTTAAGAAGAAAAAACTGTTTTTTTTTCTTTCGCTTCAAGGCCTCGTGGCTGTTTCTTTTTCTTTCGCTACTATTTTTTTTATTTTTCGCTTTAACGTCGATCGGAAAATTAGGGTCAAATAGTCTAATTAAGATTCTCACGATATGTACCAATCAAAATTAGCAGAATAAAGCAATATGTTATGGCAAAATTATGTAAAGAGTATATACAATTATACAAATATATTATACCTGTTAGATTCTTTCCTATATAGAACGTGAAATCCTTTTGTGTAAAGTAAATACACCAAATTTATGGATTGATAAAATAAAGCAAACATTAGCCAAGGTAATTTGTAATCGCAAAACCTTGCTCTTAGTTCTTGATCCGATCTAATGCGGGAAAATACTGGTTTTAAATCTGGGATTTCGAGTAATTTTTTGGGTTTGGGCTGGGTCAGGGGATTTGGGTTTTTGGTTTTCGAATTTCGACATATACAAATCTATAGGGTTTTTTCTAATCCTATCTAGGGTTCAGCTCGGTTTTTTCGAGTTCGGGTCGGATTTCGAGTTTTATATCAAATCCGAGGGGATTTTATTTAAGGTTTAGGTTCTGATATTTCAGATTCAGATATTTTGGTTTTTTCCGGACCAAAGTAATCATTGTAATGAAAAAACTGGAGTTTTTTTTGAGTATTTTAGGTTTGAATTCGGTTTATTCAGGTTTCGATTTTTTAGGTTTAGACCAATAGAAACCGTTCGGATTCGGGTCGGATTCAGATCGGTTTATTCAGGTTTCAAGTTTTCAGATTTAGGCAAATAGAAACCGATCAGGTTTTCTAAACGTTTTTTCTGGTTCGAGATCAAGTATTTGGGTTCGGATTTCGGGTTAAAGTCCTAACAGGCTCTGTTCTTGATCCTTTGGCGCGACGAATCGGTAACGGTGAATTTGTTGCAAGATGATTATATATGTAACTTTTAAAATGTCTATGTAAAATAGTAATCTTTTTGTGTGTAAATCTCAAGTTAATGAACATGAATAAATCAAGGAAAATTAGGTGGTATAATAGTGTGTGAATATAAATTAAGAAATAACATATATATGGCTACAAATTTAAGTCAATAACATAATTTGAATGCATATTTCCGAATATACTCCTAAACAATTTATGAGTTATTTTTTTTAATTGTTAACCCTAATCATTGCCTCTTTTTTCTGTGTGGTCTTCTTTACCGCTTTATAAAGAAAGGGCTCTCTTGGATATTTCTAGGATCTATTTTATTAATTCAGAGACAATATATGAAATTAATCTTTTGTTGACCTGTTATTTACAATATTTGTCATTACAATTTAATGAAAGTTTATAATTTTATTAAGGATAATAGTGTCAAATCAATTTCTAACTAATATATTCATAATATCTTTCAATATCTTTTCATATATTTTATTTATTTTATATATAAACTAGGTGATTCTCCCGTGCTCATGCACGGATATGAATATTTACAAAGTAACTCACTTAAAATTATTGGTTAATATTATCTTTTATTTAGTTATAAGTTTCTATTTGCTTTGTCAACTATATGAATTCATGTAAATAGAATATTGTTTTAAATAATTTTAAGATGTTATATATATCTTATTAAACATTTTTGGTATAAAAATTTAGATAGGCTCCATTATTCATTTTTAGATTTATTATGTGGCATATATTCCTTTCAATTGAAATACAATTAGTTTTTTTGTTCTGCTAAGGCTAAGGTTGGCTCAGTTTTTTTATCTTAGATTTGTAAAGCTATTATTGTAAATTTTTAAATTGTTTTGTTTAATTATTTCTCTTTTTCAAAATAACACTAATAAAGGGAAATAATTTTAAACATAAAATAATTTTTGCATATAAAAAAAAATGGAAAATACAAAAAGGAAAGTCTTTAATAAATGGAAATTAGTTTTGCATATATAAAAAAGGAAAGTCTTTTTAAAATAATATAAAAATATTTCTATTAGATATAGAATCGTTAATTCAAAAAAGGAAAGTCTTTTGGAAATCATACCAAAAAGAACAAACTTTTAAATAATTATAAAAATTAAGAAAGTAAAACTTCCCCTTATTTATATAAATATGAATACGTTTTAAAAATTTTATTAAAAATAAAAATTAAAACTTTCTTTTATTTATCTCATTAAGGGTATGCTTGTAATCAATCACTGTAAGAATCAACGTGAGTGCGACACATATGCAAATGACTTCTCAAATAATATTATTAAGATAAGATGTATGTTTCCTATTAAATTATAAAAAAATCTTATAAATTTTTTAAATCAATTTTAATCATATCTAATATTTTAATTATTACTAATTTAGTAATTATTATTAAAATTATTATAAATTAACTTTAATTAAAATTTGATTAGGTAAATCTAATAAATAAATCGATATAAATAGATCTTAATTAATAATTTAACTTCATACAAATTTAAGAAATTAAGAATAGGTCAATATTTGTATTATTGGATTATAGGATGTGATAGTTTAGTATTGATGTTTTATGATCTGCGGTTTTTCATGGAGTACACCGTCAAAACATACAAGATATTTGAAACTTATTTGAGATGGATTGACTCATGTAGATTTTAATTTTTTGAAAAGAAATATTGACCACTAAAAATAGGTTAAGAAGCTAGGATAACTCATTGAAATTATTAAAATATTAAAAACGAAGTTGACAAATCAAAAAACAAATTATCTTATTTCGAGTTTGATTATAAAAATATTAACAGACATAAATTATTTAATATAAAACATATATTGTTCTCCAAAATATACAAAATAAATTAGAATTTACATTATACTATTTTTATAATTATTATTTTGCCAAAATTAAGTAATCATAAAATTATTTTAAAAGCAGAATCTCGTGCTATAGCACGGATATGAATCTAGCTAGTTTCGCCTTAAATTAGGGTTTTGGTCATCACTCCGAATACAACTTTTTTTATCCCCCCACCTAATATTTTGTATTTTCCAGACACTAAATCTAATTAAATATATATATATAACTCATAACTTAATTTTTACTATTTTGAATAAGGGAGAATTATAGTTCACCAATGATTTGATTCATCATACTGCTATCAATTCGCAAAGCCATTCACAACCTTAATACCTTATTTATGAGTAGATGCGACCATCTTGATAACGGTTTATTTACGAAAGCTAGAGTATTGAGATTGACTTAATTTGGTCAAACTTTTACAACCCGAGTTGGCATATAATGTGGAAGGAGATATCAATAAGCAAAGGTTAAGAGGGACACAAGAGTACGGAAGACTAAGAAATCATGTGGCCGTCACATACGAACACATATAGTTGCCCATCGTTTGATTGTAAGCAAAGTTACTAAACACGTTTTCATTTGTTGTTTTTTCGCCAACAGTTATCTAGTTTTGGAGTGAACTTGTAGAAAAGGGCATCTTAATCATTGCATATGGGTGTAGACTAAGAAAACAATATCAACCTTTCACTAAGGTTATCTATTCAAGATAAGAACATGAAATATAATAGTCAAAGTTAAGGGTGCAAATTGTCTAGATCGATGGATTTGGACATAAACCTCAAGTTTATATGCTAAATATAGCACACTTGAAAGATTATCAGCGTAACATTATAACTTGATTTTGACTGTTTAATGAAAGGAATGCAACCATTTTAATACACTTTATTTTAGTTACTTGGTATTTCTAAGGCCGGAACCAATCTTTGCTAATATCATCATATAGACAATTTGTTTTGAATTTTGTTGGTGTGTATTTAATGGAACATCATCCTTATCTAGATGCAGCATGCATCCTCAATAAAAACACGCATAGTCCAAGTTGAAAGACAAACAGGGGAAAAAGAGTTTTGCAAAACAAGTTACCAATCACCTAAGTAAGATATTCTTTTTGTAGGGCCACTGATAAGCAACAGAGTATTACAATATATATTCGTTTTTAATATTCAAATAATAATTACAAAAAGATATTTATCAAATTGATTGCCATGAAACTAGATGGAAATGAGCAGGTTTATGGATTGCATGTGGATAAGATTTGAAGGATGAAGATTGAAGATTGTAGTTGGTGGAAGACTCATCCTTTTCACCACCACCAGAAAACAAGACAAATCCAAAACTAAAATCAAATAAACAGGACACCTTGGAGATGGCTACAACAGAAGGACGTATCTGGCAAGAGGCGAAGGCAGGGGAGGATGGGACAGCTCGGGTAGCCAGTACTACATCGACACCTGTTGATAGGACGGTAGAGTCGGATCAAACTGGGGTTTGGTGGTGTTTTGTCGATGGCGCATGGAAAGCAACCGATATTTATTCAGGACAGGGATGGTTTTGTCACAAAGATGGTCACCGGGACCAAATGATGGGAATTCGTAATATCCGTCCTAGTCTCTCATCTTTACATGCGGAATTTGAAGCTTTGATTTGGGCAATGGAATGTATGCATTCACTTCAATACAACCCGGTTATTTTTGCGACTGATTGTTCTGATCTGGTAAAGATAGTGTCTTCTCCAGAAGAGTGGCCGGCATTCTCAATTCATGTTGAGGAATTTCAATTTTGGAAAGAGCGGCTGGTAGACTTCCAGATAAAGCTTATCCCCCGGACGAAAAATGGAAAAGCAGACAAGTTGGCGAGAAGTGCGCGGAGTTATCCTTCTGAGCTGGTTTACATCGACTCAGTTGCTCCACGATGGATAGATTTTGATACTTAGTTTGCTACGTTTTTCTGTGTTGTTGACAAAAAAAAAAAAAAAAAAAAAATAAAAAAATAAATAAAATAAGTAAACATCAAAATTTCTCTTAAGTTCTTTGAGGGGTCGACTAGTTTGGTTGATAATGAGTGTCGCATTTTGTTCCAACACTGTACCATTTGCATGCCATCATCATCTTTGATTTAAGCTTTTCTTTTTAGTAGAATCAATTAACTATACACAAAAAGGTTTGCTTGCAAGAATTGCAATGAAGATAATTTTCATGTGGGATCAACTTTAGTTTAGTTCGCTGAGTATCAACGTACGCATTCTAGTGTTTAAAAACTAGCTAACGCATAATTTATACAGTTACGTCACTGTGCACTTATGTCTCATTGTGCTTATTTAAATAATGTGAAATATATGTTTTTTTTTTTTTGGTCCAAAATGTGAAATATATGTTAAAGCGGAAAAAAATCCAAAATATTTTTTAAGAGTTTCCCAAATGAGAAATGTTAAATTGGAAAAAGGTAAGAACTCTCTAACAACATTTTGAAAATATACTTTATTTTTGGAGTTTCACAAACCTCAGATTTGAAATTTTTAACATTTTTTTTCTACAATAATACAACTCCAAATTGAGTTTCAAAAATGTATCTTACATTATAATTATTACTAATTATAATAATTATTAGAATCTAATTATATAAAGTTTGGTTTGTAAAGTTAGGTTTCTCGGACTTCTCAAGTGCGAGTTATAAAATATAAAATTTTGAATAATTTAATATAATATTTAATTTTAAATCTAAATATATAAAATATGTTATACGAGTTATTAATTTTAGATTTCGAATATTCATTGTCATAAGCTTTTAAAAAATCATAGCTATTATCGAAAGTATCTAAAACAAAGGTACAGCCGGAAAGCATATGATAGGAGTTCAACCTCTGAAGATGAAGAATTACCTCCCATATGAACTTTTGGAGAGTTATCTCAGATGTGCCCGTCTGCCCTCGGACTTGCATAGGTCTTTAAGGCTCTAGGAGGAAAGATAAAGGTTTCACTTCCAAGAGATTAGTTCACAACTGATAATGATATGTATGGAAAGTGTATCATGGCTTAGATGAGGTGCTTAGATCATTAGTACATGCGAATGGAATGAGATTAGAACTCTAATTTCGCTTACCTCTTGCTTTTAGTATTTGCGGAACCTTTCTTGAACTTAATTCTTCTCCCTCGTCTAATAACGAAAAATACTTGAAATTTTTTATCTTTGTTAAAAACCATTCGTGGATGGACTCATAAACCGGCCCTTAGAGGTTGTGCCGTAACCGGCCCATTATCTTAAGTGTTCCTTGTTGGAAAAGGATTAGGTTAATGTAATATTTCATTTTCTATCCCTTTGTAAACCAGTATAAATAAGACCCTTTGGTCTCAGCAATAATACACAATTTACAACACGTTATCAGCACGAGTTAGTTCTAAAGAAACCCTGAGCCGCCGAAACCAAAACCCTAGCAGCCGTCCGCCGCCAATCTCTTCTCACCGCCGGCCGCCGCTTCCTTCAACCAAGGAGATCCGATTTCAGCTTGTGTTTACCGAGGTCTATTAGCTCCCGGTCCATTCCAATTCAACCCCAAAGAAGATAAAGGTAAATCCCTAATCTAAGAACAGAGAAAAATCGAATTGGACCTTAATGAATATAAACCTAAAATCGGTTACTCAAAGGAATTGTTTGACCTTGTTAAAACCTATGTTTGAACTTGAATCTAAGCTAAAGGTAAGACCATTAAAAATCGGTTGTGTGTTTAAACCTGTTTGGCTTTGTGTTTAAACCCATATTGAAATCGGACCTAAGATATGTCAAGACCTAAAAATCGGATTGCTTGAAAAGGATTGATTGCTTGTTTGAAATCGCATGGACTGTTTCATTAAAATCGTTCATTGAACTTGCTTGCATCATTAAAATCGAATCTTGTAGCATGTTTTAGTAAGGTTCATAATCGGCCATAGCTTGTTCATTAATTGAAAATCGGACATCATATGCATTCATTAAAATCGAATTTGAACCTTAATTAGAATCGCATGCTAAGGTTGTTTAAATCATGAAAATCAAATATGGTTGCTTGTTTCATGAGTTAGGTTGTTAGATCACCATGTTTAAACCTTGATTAAAATCGGCTATAGGAAGAAGAAGCATGAAAATCGATTTTCCCTAATCCTATTCCAAATAGGAAAATCTTAATCCCTTCCTTTTTGTAAAAATGAAAGTTTTAAGAATATCTTTTCCTTTTGCATAATTATCCTTTTATTGGTTTATTCCTTCAATTAATTGCCTTAGGATTAACTTTGCAAAAGGAAAGTTGCTAAAATCGAAATTGGCTAATATTGCATAATTAATTAAAATCGGTTGCATAATTAATTGATTGGATTGCATGATTGTTTTTTTTTAAATATTATTTTATTTGATAAAAACCTGTCGAAACCGTTACAAGCTATGACGCTTTGTCATACATTACATAAAAGTACATGATCGAAAGTAGTTTGATAAAGTAAAAGATAAAGTGAGTGCATGATTGTTTTGATCACATGAAGCTTAAAAATCAGATGAATCAAAATCGGCCATCTTCCTAAGGTCCGAATTTATTAAAAGCCCTAAGAGCATATTGATGCATATTTTAAGATGACAAAAGTCAACAACTCAGATTACCCGGTCCTAAATCTCTCCGGATATTATTTCCTAGAATGGGTAATGAGCACTAGAAATGCTCTGGAAACTAGGGGACTCGGAAGATGCATCACAAATGGCAATTATGAAATAGAAAGCCAAAGGGAAAGAGCCATAACAATTATGCGCTTCCATCTCACTGAAGAACTGAGAGATCAGTACCAAGATGTTAAAGACCCTTTTGATCTTTGGACAAAGGTGGGTGAAAGATTTTCAATTGTACTGTGGCAAAACTCCATGGAAGGATGGGAGACTCTCGGTTTCCAGGATTGTGATCCGCGGATGCATACAACTCTGTCCTAATGAAAATCGTCCATGGCCTCATGTTATGCGGCGAAGTGGTAACAGATGAGGATCTTTTACAAAAGACCATCTCTACACTCGATCCACGAGATGTGATTTTATCACTTAAGGCCAAAAGTTTTACCAACTATAATGACCTATTTCATTACCTCATAAGAGGACAGAGGACCAAAGAAATCATCAGCAGATGTGATGAACTGCTGAAAATATGCAATGAGATGGAAACTCCCGGAACAAATAACGAGGAGGAAACCTCGGACTGTGAGGGCAGTTGAAAAGTTGACTAAGAGATCAGATTCTGATTTAAAGCTCATGTTGCTTTTATGTTTGCTTTGATTTGATTGGATTTATGTCTTTGGATTTGTTTCTTTGATTTGAATGAATAATTTATGGCTTTTAAGACATAAATTCTTATTTTATGAATTATGGACGAGTTCGTGGTGGATAGTGGGTCAAGCCACACGATCCTAAAAGATAAAAGATACTTCATAAATCTTACACTCAAAAGGGCAAACATAAGTACTATAGCAGGACATGCCAGCCTAATAGAAGGCTACGGCCAGGCCAACGTTTTAATGCCTAAAGGCACACATCTAGAAATCCCTGATGCATTGTTTTCACCTAGCTCAAATCGTAACTTATTGATTTTAAAATACATTCGTCTGAATGGTTATCATGTGGAAACAATGGGCGGAGGAAACAGAGAATTTCTTCAGATAGTTAAAATCGCTCAAGGCCAAAGGAAAGTCCTTGAGACTATACCTGCTATAGCTACTGGCATATAATGTACTAAGATTAGTATGATAGAAGTCAATGCCGCAGTAAACAAAGATTTTACGGATATGTACACTTTATCGCATGACCGGCTGGGACTTCCGGGTCAAGTATGATGCAAAAATTAATATCAAATACATGTGGACACACCTTGAAAGAAAGGAGAGTGATCCCTAAAAATCTTACTTGTGCCTCATGTTCACAAGGAAAACTGATTGTAAGACTATCACCAGTGAAAGTGACTAAGGAAACAATAAATTTCCTAGAAAGAATTCAAAGAGACATATGCGGACCAATACACCCACCTTGTGGGACATTCCGATATTTTATGGTCCTCATTGACGCATTTACACGATGGTCACATGTATGCTTATTGCCATCACGGAATATGGCATTTGCAAGACTCCTTGCGCAGATTATACGCCTAAGGGCATAATTTCCGGACTTTCCGTTAAAGACCATACGAATGGATAATGCTGGTGAATTCACTTCTCAAGCGTTTAATGACTATTGTATGTCCATGGGGGTAAGTGTTGAATACTCTGTGGCACATGTACATACACAAAATGGCTTGGCCGAGTCATTTATAAAACGCATACAGTTGATTGCTAGACCATTACTCATGAGGTCAAAGCTTCATGTATCCGCTTGGGGACATGCTGTCTTACACGCTGCTGAATTAATCTGTATCAGGCAATCTAGTGACCACAAGTATTCCTCGTCCCAATTACTAACGGGTCAAGAGCCAGACATATCCCATCTTAAGACGTTTGGATGTTCAGTATATGTGCCTATTGCTCCACCACAGAGAACTAAGATGGGACCTCAGAGGAGGATGGGGATATATGTTGGATATGATTCACCCACAATCATAAAGTACCTTGAGCCAACTACCGGTGATTTTTTTAAGGCCAGGTACGCGGATTGTCATTTCGATGAGTCCATTTTTCCAACAGTAGGTAGTGAGAACCGGCTGGTAAAAGAAATCTCATGGAATCAAACATCCTTAAATTGGCAAGATCCTCGGACCCAAGAAAGTGACTTGGAATTCCAAAAGATTATTCATATGCAAAAGCTAGCTATACAATTGCCAGATTCCTTTGCTGACCCGCAGAGAGTAACAAAATCGTATATACCAGCCGTGAATGCACCTATACGAATTGATGTCCAAGATGGACCGCAAGTGGCTACAGAGTCTAGACCCCATTTGAAACGTGGGAGACCTATTGGTTCCAAAGATAAGACTCCTCGAAAATTAAAGAAAGGTGCTAAAATTCAGACCGAGGAAATAGTGGATGGTCCGGACACAGATGAGCCTAAGATACCGCAAAATGAAGCTCGGGACGCCGAGCCTCATGGTCTTGAAGTTCAAAATAACAATGAGATCTCGATAAACTTTGTTACGTCTGGAATCCAATGGAACAGAAAAGACGTCGAAATTGATGATATATTTGCATGCAATGTAGCACTTGAGATTATGAATGAGGATCTAGAACCCACGTCAATAAATGAGTGCACTCAACGATCAGATTGGGCTAAATGGAAAGAAGCCATAAACGTGGAGTTAAATTCTTTAAAGAAGAGAGAGGTTTTTGGTCCCATAATTCAGACACCTCGTAATATAATCCCAGTTGGACATAAATAGGTCTTTGTGAGGAAGAGAAACGAACAAGGAGAAATCGTTAGGCACAAATTGCACAAGGATTCTCACAAAGACCAGGAATCGATTATGAGGAGACATACTCCCCTGTGGTGGATGCAACGACATTTCGATTCCTGATAAGTCTGGCTATAAGAGAAAAATTGGATTTACGGTTAATGGATGTTGTAACCATATATTTATATGGTCCACTGGATAATGAAATCTATATGAGATTGCCAGAGGGTATTGAACTCAAAGATAAGAAAAGTTCCCGAGAAGAGCACTGCATTAGGCTAACCAAATCCTTATACGGACTGAAACAGAGTGGGCGCATGTGGTACAACCGGTTAAGTGAATACTTAATGAAATCTGGATATAAGAATGATCCCATCAGTCCGTGTATATTTATAAAGAAGTTTGCAAACAAAGGATTTGTGTTTATAGCAGTATACGTGGATGATTTGAACATCCTCGGTACCTCTGAAGAAATTGCCTAAACTTTAAATTGTTAAAGGCCGAATTTGAAATGAAAGATTTAGGGAAGACTAAGTTCTGTTTGGGAATACAGTTTGAGTACGTCAAAGACGGAATCCTTGTGCATCAAATGGCATATACAGAAAAGGTACTCAAGAGATTTAATATTGACCAGGCCCACCCATTGAGTAGCCCAATAGTTGTGAGAAGCCTTGGTTGGACAGTGATCCATTCGGTCCGAAGAGAAATGATGAAGAAGTCCTTGGTCCTGAAGTGCTATATCCCAGTGCCATATCTCAGTGCCATATGAGCGTTGTTATACTTGGCTAGTCACACTAGGCCAGATATCTGGTTTGCAGTGAACCTCCTATCAATATTTAGTTCTTGTCCGACCCAGAGGCACTGGAACGGGATTAAACACATACTTCATTACCTACAAGGGACGAAAGACATAGGTCTGTTTTATACTAACCATAACGATAAAGATTTAGTTGGTTTTGCTGATGCAGTTTATCTATCGGATCCACACAATGGACAATCTCAGACATGATATGTGTTCACTCACGGAGGAACCGCAATTTCATGGCGATCCATGAAGCAGACACTCACGACCACGTCATCAAATCACGCAGAGATTTTGGCGATTCATGAAGCCAGCCGTGAATGTGTTTAGTTGAGATCGATGACTCAGCACATAAGGCGAGATTGTGGGATGACCGATGGAAAGGAAGAGCCAACCGTACTTCATGAGGAAAATGCTGCGGGCATAGCTCAACTGAAGGATGGATACATCAAGGGAGACCAGACGAAACACATTCTGCCGAAATTCTTTTTTCACTCACGATCTCCAGAAGGATGGAGAAATTCAAGTGCTTCAAGTCCGTTCAAGCGAGAACTCTGCCAACCTATTCACAAAGTCGCTTCCAACTTCCACGCTCAAAAAGCTGATGTATCAGATCGGCATGCGCCGACTAAGGGACCTTCAGTGATGTCTAAAACAGGGGGAGTAATACGTGCTGTACTCTTTTTCCTCGCTAAGGTTTTGTCCCACTGAGTTTTCCTTAGAAAGGTTTTAATGAGGCAGTATCCCCAAGCGTATTACAAAGATCCTTGATAGCATCGGACTCGGTTGTTTCGTCCAAGGGGGAGTGTTAAAAACCATTCGTGGATGGACTCATAAACCGGCCCTTAGAGGTTGTGTCGTAACCGGCCCACTATCTTAAGTGTTCCTTGTTGGACAAAGATTAGGTTAATGTAATATTTCTTTTTCTGTCTCTTTGTAAACCAGTATAAATATTTTGGTATCAGCAATACTACACAATTTACAACAATCTTTCTTCTTTTTTTGGTAAAATTGTTTTTTATCTTTCTTGATTTTTGCTTATGTCCATTCTGAGTCTATAGAGGGCAGTATCCGAATGGCTTGTGAATCCTTTCCATTAGTTTTTTTTTTTGAAAAAAAATCCTTTCCATTAGTTTTGCAGAATTTTTAGAGATATCACTGTGAAGAATATCCATCCACATCACATCATATTGTTGAGCTTCCGAATGGGTCCCTTTTAAGCCCCAACAAATATATTATCACATATCACAACAGTAATCAACAGTAACTGCAAAACTCTTCAAACCTTCCTAAATTGATAGTAACTTGCATTAAATACAATAATATTTTTGTTAACTACAATCGTTTGTCATTCGCGTTTGCACAATTTCATTTATACACTCTTAAGGATACAAGATTCCGCACACAATTTACTCTTGTCTCCGGATGAGCACCAAGCGTCAATATATGTTTCTATTAATATCTAAGCACTACGTAGATACACCATTACAAGTTACAACCCATGCTTTATTAAAGTAGAAAAGGAATGTAATAATTTAAAATGCAACGCAGTTCAACCAAAACGTGACGATCATAACATAACAATTTTATTATATATTTGGACTTCAAATCATAACATAACAATTATGTCATGGCGATGCTTTGTATTTGTACGTCTGTCATAGACCAACATGTGTTATTTTTAAAAGTATATGTATAATAAAATATATAAATTATTGATATATATTATTAATTATAATTATGACTTATTCGGAGACATTCGCCATGTACACAAGCAAACTTAATTTCCATCATGAAATGCCGTTTTCTTAAATGACATATGTTTTAAAAGTGAAAATATTTCAGGAGTTTGGTAGGTTAGCACCCAAAATAGTGTAATTTAAAATATTCCCGTAGCACAAATGTTTTACATATAATTGAAATAGTCCGAAACATATTTACATTTTGGCTATAATTTGTTTTGCTTCCATGTTATAATAATTACTACATAAAACATGGAAACGTAACAAAACTTCAACGCAAAAAAACAACCCAACTTTTTCTTTAACAATATGAACAATTTTAGTTATATTTAGAAACTGTTACCGTTCAGAATTATATGCATGTTTTTAATAAAAATATGTATGGATAATCGACTCACAGTTAATTAATAACGAATACGTTAATTTATTATATATATAACTAATATAAAATTTTATTTATAAATTTTATTATTATAAATTTATGAGTTTTTAAATCGAAAGCGGTACCTCAGTCATATTTTCTTTTTATAGGATATAAATGTCATTCAAAATATATAATTTATGAAAAATCAAGTATGGTGGTCGAGATTTGTATCTGTAGTGAGCGTAATGACTGTGTTCCAGTCCTTTTATATTATCTTAGGTTCATATTAATTTTGATGTGAATACTCAAAACGTTGGCTTATATCTTATTTTCAAATTTAGAAAAAAAACTGCTAGTTTAATGAGCTTGATATATAAACCATTGGTTTCATTCGCAGAACAAAAAGTCAAATAAAAAGGGGAGGTATAATAATTTTCATATACAGTTTACATAACAAAGTAAGGTTTTTATAAAGATAAGCTGTGAAATGTTGCCACTTATCACCTTTGAACATCTGTTTTTTTTTTTTTTTACTTTTTTAGTTTTAACTGGTTATATTGTAATTAACACTAGTATTTTTAATCTTTACATGATAAAATTTTTTTGTAAAGTAAACTTCTAGATGAAATCGCATATTTTAGGTATAGTTCTTTCTGTATTAATTTGAATTCATGCGACGCATAGACAATACCTAGTATTATAATATAATGAGGAAGTCAAAATGAAAGAAGTTTCTTTTGATCACTTTCATTAAACACCGTTAAGAAATGCAAGAGGAGTCATATGCTGTGAACAATGTACAACAGCACACGAAATAGCAATCACTGCGATCTTCTATTAAACACTCGTTACAATACATATCTCTATAATATTATTTGAGAAATCAGTTTCCTACGAGTCGCGCTCATATTAATTCTCACGAGGTCGATTACAAAGATACCCTTAATGAATTCCAATTATTATATTAGTTTGCCATTACTGAAACCTTTTAATATACTTTTTTGTTTAATGATTTTTTAAAAAAAAATCACATTAATAAAAGAGAATAATTTTAAAACATAAAATAAATTTTGTGTATATATAAAAACGAAAATTATAAAAATGGAAAGTTCTTAAAAAAATAATATTAAAAAGGAAATAACATTGAAATACAGAAATATTTTTATTAGATATAAAAATGTTAATTCCAAAAAAGGAAAGTCTTTTATAAAATCATATTAAATAAGAAATAACTTTAAGACAATTTCCATTACTAAACTTTTTGATTTAATTTTTTGTTTAATGATATTTTTTTTTCAAAATCATATTAATAAAGAGAAATAATTTTTGTATATATATAAAAAAACGAAAATTACATAAAGGAAAGTGTTTTTAAAATCATATTAAAAACAACATATATCAATAGACATATTTCACAAAATAGCTTTACAAATCAAAGGTGAAAGACCCAACTTTAGCTTAAATAGAACAAAAAAAAACTAATTGTATTTCAATTCAAAAAAATAATGCCATATAATAAATCTAAAAGTGAATAAAGGTACCTATGTAAATTTTTTATATCAAAATATGTTTAATAAGATATATAACATCTTAAAATTAATTACAACAATTTTCTATTTACATGAATACATATAGTTGACAAAACAAATAAGAACTTATAAATAAATAAAAGATAACATTAACCAATAATTTTAATTAAGTTATTTAGTAAATATTTATACCCGTGCATGAGCACGGGAGAATCACCTAGTATTATGATATATGCCGATGCTTTATTGGCATTTTTCATTAATTATTTATCTTGCGATTATCAGACTCTTTCTTTCCAAATAATCAGCAACTAGATGGTTTCTGACTTATATGCAGGGATATTTTTTTTAAATAACATTCTTTTTAGTTAAAAACAGAAATTTGGTCTATAATTTTTTTGAAAAAGAAATTTCGTCTATATTTAGATTTTAGCTTCATCATTTTAAAGAAAATAAAACTGTAATAGTAACATCTGTAATTTGTTTTTTTTTAGTTTGGTATGTTCAATTTTTTTATTTAGGTTTAATTAAGTTTCACTAAAATGTACTAAAGAAAGCTATATAAAAATAATGATTATTTTATATAATTTTGTATGTAGTGACTATATATATGTAAATTTTATTAAATTTTTGTTTTTTTTACTTAGTTAATATACATTATGCTAATAAAAAACATTTCAGTTTTTTTCGTTAACCCAATGAACCGATCATCAATCACTCAAACAATATATTTTATCGGGGTTAAATTAAATAAACTTAATAAATTGGATATTCGATTATTTGTTTCAATACAGTTATAAGTGGATTTAAATAAAAATTTAAACATTTAATATTCGTGAAATTTTGAATTTTGATCAGTGTTGTCTTGGTTTTTTATTTGTTAAGACACACTTAAAATTAATTCTAACAAATAAATATAAATATTTATACAAAATTTACTACATTTCTACCTAAGTTGATGTAGGAAATTTTCTACATTCATAATTGAATTATTTAAAATTTTATTAATCTCAAACCTATAATTTTTTTGAGGGCAATATATATGAATTATTATCATATTTAAAGAATCTTACCAGAAATTTAAATCTATTTAAATAAAATTGTCTATATCACATTAGCTTGATGTTATGTTACAAGTTTACAAAAATCATATCATATTTATTTATGAAAAGGAATGTGGTGATGTATTAACAATTTGAAAAAATCACTGCTCAAATAATGTTTATAGATCCTAAGTCAACAAACTTTAGTTATTACTAGTTCCGAACCCGCGCTACGCCGCGGTCGTTGGGTTTGGATACCTACTTGGCTGGTTCTTAGGCCTGAGACATTTATCTGAAATTGAAACTCGAACATGAACCCGATCCGAGAAACCCGAACCCAACCCGAAAAATATATTAAAAACCCCGATCGGTTACAGTTTATCCAAACCCAAAATCCGAATAAACCGAACCGAATCCGAGCCGAACCCGATAAGTAATATTAAAAAATCAGAACGGTTTCTATTGTCTAAACCGAAAAACCGAAACCCGAATAAACCGAACCCGAACTTAAAATATCCGAACTCAAACTCTAAATACCCTATTTTCGATTTTTTCATTAATATTGGTTACTTTGGTTTTGAAAAAACCCGAAAACCCTGAACCTGAACCCGAAATAAACCGAACCGAACTCGAAGTAAAACCCGATCGGGTTTGATATGAAATCTGAAACCCGACACGAAACCGAAATAAACCGAACCAAACCTGAATGACAATTAGAAAAAACCCGAACGGTTTCTATACGTCGAAACCCGAAAAACCGAATCATCCGACCCGAACCCGAAAAATTAACCGAAGTAACAGGTCTATTGGTTACGGGCTGGACGTTTTGGTTGGGCCTGCGATGGCCCTTGTTTTTTTTTTGTTAAGTGTTCATTTGTGATGTGTACAAAACAAATGTTTTGATTGGTGTTCATTTGTGACGTGGACAAAGCAAATGTTTTGATTGGATTGTCAACTTTTTTCAATTATTGACATGGCAGCTCCACAAAGCTTCTCACATCCTAGGTGTCAGCCTCTGGAGAGGCACATGCCTTATTATTGTGTTGATTTATTAGTTGAATTTACTAAAATTAATTATTTTCTTTTGGAAATTATGCGAGAATAAAAATACACGAAGTTGATTCCTCAAGAATACAAACCAACTGATTTTTAAAAGAAATATCTTAACCAGTTTCTTATTATTAGGTTAATAGTACAATTTCTATGAGAAAACTATAGAAATTTCTTTAGTTTCTTAACTCTCTGGACATGCTTTCTTGTATTACTTACATATGGGTTTGGTCCGTTTGGATAGAAGATGAACAATGGCCAAAAACTTTATTCTGCTCCGTCATACAGTTTTCTTGCAGCAATTAAGTATTAATGGGATCCTAAAAACAAACAAAGAAGTTTATACAACAAAAGAAAAAAGAAAAAGAAGATGTGGGAGCAATTCAGAAATTATATGATGAGATTCCAAAGAAAAATGGACACATGCTTCATCATGAATTTCGGGAGTTTCGCCAAAAGGAGTCAATAAAACTATACGAGGGGAGATTTGCTGCATGTTCAAGATTTACCAATAAGGCAACAAAGACAAATTAAAAACAAAATTAAAATTGGAAAATAAAAAAGATAAAGATAAAAGAAGAAGCATGTTAGGGAAAATGCTTGGCCCCCTTTAGGCAAACCGTTCATGAGTTTCGTTGTGAGCTATTTTATCTTGTACCAAAATATATGTTTAGTTAGGGCTCCAAACACACGCAATGTATGTGTTGAGTCTATCATCATACCTTATGCGAATAGCTCGTGTACTATCTTTCTTGATTTCTTACGCATAAGCTTTCTTTAGAAAAAGTTAAGTTTCACGCATAATATGAAATACTAAATTAATGATGAACGCACGAAGAACTTCAGAGTTTTTAAAGACCATATGATAAATACTCATCAATAAGTGCTCCGAGCATAGCATATTTGTCTTTAATATCATGTTTGTTTGCCCAATTTTTCAAAGTTCGCAAAGTTGTCTTAAGAATCCATAATACTCCCAACTAGGTAGTAACCCGTGGCCATGCGCGGAGTAAAATATTTATATAAATATTAATTAAATATAATTTTATAGTCATTTATATAGATATATAATGTGATTTCAACATTTTCAAAATCTTTTAAATTGTATATTAATAAATGCAAAACAATTAAATCATATATATGATAACATTGCTAAAAAATCAGTTATTTTTCTATCATTATTGATCGAGTAGAAAATTATGACATATTATTTATATCTGAATTTATTTCTAAATTGATATGAATATGCATAAATTCAACTACTATATGTTTATTTAATTAAATGTGTGTTTACTTATTTTAATCTATATTATTAATTAAGTTTAGAAACAGAATAATTTTTCATTACCATAATTTTATTACTGATTGATATCAATACAAATCAAATATTTTATGTTGATTTATTTTAGGAAATTTGAATTATGTTTAAATATAATGAAATTTATTATAGCTGTAGTTATATACTATAATAAATATATCTGATATTCACGGTAAGTACTAAGTTGATATAAATTAGTGATTTTTATTTATATATAAAAATTGCTTGTAAGTTGCTTTGTAAGAAAAATAATATATACTTTTTATTATATTATAATCTTTAAGAAAAATAATATATAATTTTTATTATATTATAAGATTATATATAATATTAATAAAGTAAAAGTATTTATAAGTTTTATATTAAATAAAGATTAAATAATTATAAATATATATAATATAAGATTATGTAAATAAATTATTATGAAGTGATATAGTTATTATTGTAATTCATAAATATAAGTTAAAACGAATAACTATACTGAAATATAATATATTTTTTTCAAGTAAAAGTTATTTAATAAACATGATATATATATTAATATAAAATTATTTGATTATATTGGTCAAATACATAATTAAAGTTATATATTTTATGAATTAATAAATAATATGTATTTTAATTAGAGTCTATGAGATATATCATAGTTTTGATTATGTAATAGTGATAATTAATATAAGTGATCAAATCATATAATAGCATTATATATAATTAATATAAGTAAAGATGACACTCTTGTAATAAAGATATGAAGTAAAGGTTAGTCTTTTATAAAGGATCCTCAAATAATATATAGGGGATATCATCAAAACCGATGCATGACACAATAAGGACAACTAGCACACGAAAAAAAGACATGAAAGGACAGATACATCAAAAGAAACACGAAAACTGCTTCCAAAGAGATGATCAAACGCACATAACATATTAACATACATATTGGATGCGTTACCTAAACCATAAACGTATGAAAGAACTGATGAAAAATGAATAATGTCGTCATCTATCAAACGGTGAAAGCGTTGTTCTCACTTGTCAGGATTACATTTGCTAGTGATTTTATATTCCTAACTACCATTTCAGACACTGATATAAGTTGGTAGAAACTGTAATGATATTTGTGCTCTTCTGTATTTGCAATGTGTTGACGAGCATGACTTTGAAAAAATAACCAAACCAAGTGTATAAAGAGACTATATATGGTCGAGCTTTAGGTGTAAAAGAGAGACAGGACCAAGTGTCTGTATGAAGTCCTCTCGGCCACAACTTTCTAAATTAGTTTGCTCCACGTTAAACACAAGTTCGAGTTCTTCAATTGTGAACAAAATTGAAAATAAAAAGAAGATGTAACACCCGTCCCCTCGACACGCGAGAACGGCGTGCCACTAACCACGTCACATACGTCAAATACCCCACTCTACAGTGTCTCATATCCCAACTACCTCAATGCTATATGTACATGATAAAATACGGAGAAAACATAAAAATCCCAAAGAAGCACCGTATCGTCAAAGCGTAAAATACTTGTCCGTCTCACCTGAAAACTGGAAAGGGAAGAATGAGGGGTGAGTAACAGGGGAGTCACTCAGTGAGGTATGGGGTGCTAATCACAGAAAACGTAAATCTGACCATAGCACGCCATACATAGAAAATAGACTAAACATGCACAATCACGGTACCTAAAGTACCCAAAGAACCACAATGTCCTAGGCCCCTGGCCAAACTGATGGGATAGTGCCCAACACACCGCCCGTAGACGATTATCGACCTACGAAGGTACTGGACAACAGGTCGACTAATCTGCCCAGCACCATCTCCTCAAACAACACGCGACGCAAGTACAGAAGTCACGTCTCCGTACCCCCGCAACCCTACCGACCCACATGGTCAACTAATCCTAGTTCTAACATGTATAAAAGAATCAGTTAACAATTTAATACACAATCAATGGGTTGAATCATCTATTATTCCTAAGTCCGATTTACAAACAATCCTAAGAAGACTCTAGCATGAAAACGGAACACATTTAGTACTAAATCCTATCTACGGCGCTTTTCGATGAAAAGTACGATATTCTGCGGAAAGCCCTCACCTTAGCAAAAACGGATGATTACTGCGGCTTCTGAACTCCGGATGCTAAAACGGACGCTGAATCTGAAATCAGGACGAAATTTCGAGTGAGAACGGCTTTCGAACGGCGAAAAACGGTTAACGGGTCAAACTGGTCAAGGTCAACGGTCAATAGTCAAAAAGTCAACGGTCAACGGTCAACTTGGTCAAAGTCAACGGTCTGACCAGTCAAAATCAGACCGCGCCCTAACCGGATTAAACCGGACCAAACCAGACTAAACCGGACTCAATTGATTTAAACCAGAAATTGAACCAAACCGAATTGAAATTGAAATTGAACCGGAAATTGAAATTAAACCGAACAAAACCGCAATTGAACCGGTCGGTTTAACTAAACCGGACCCAAACCGGCGGCCAGATCGCCGGCGAGTCTCCGGCGACCGGCGACGGCGAGCCACGGCGGCGGCCGGCGGCGGACGGCGGCGACCGGCGGCGGAGGACGGCGGCGACCGGCGGCGGAGATCACCGGAAAAGTCACCGGCGCCAACGACGGCGACGGCGACGGTGGCGCGTGAGATTCACGCGCGGCTGCAGACGACGGCGCGTGGGCGCGTGAGCGCGACGCGCCAGACTTCTGGCCGCGCGTGGCGGCGCGTGCGGCGGAAGCGGAAGCTGAAATTCGCGGCGTGGCTTCGTCTCGTCGTCCTGAATCCGGTAGTGGCCTCGGATTTCCAAGAAACGCGACGGTTAGAGAGATACGATCGATTAAAGATCCGACCAATAAGGAATCAGATCGGAAAAGCTTCTTCGGTTACCTGAGGCGGATGTCGGCGGCACGGCGAGAGCAACTCCTCTTGTTCTTCTTCTTCTTCTTCTTCTTCTTCCTCTTCCTCTCTCTCTCTCTCTCTCTCTCTCTCTCTCTCTCTCTCTCTCTTGATTCACGGTGGAAAAGAATGGTGAGGGGGGAAAGGGAATTAAATTAGTAATGAGAGTGGGGTGGGGGAAAAGGGGATGAGTGGGATGTTACAATTCTTCCCCACTAACGAGGAATTCGTCCCCGAATTCAAGTCCTGACTCGACTGCTCGACATCCTTAAAAAAAAAACTCTGGAAATTTGGACTTCAAATGAGACTCTCACTCCCAAGTCTCCTCCTGAATGCCGTCTTTCTCCCAACTGACTCTGACCATCGGAATCACTTTCCCCTGAACCACTCTATCTTGGCGCTCCAGAATTGACACTGGTTGACTGTCTGCAGTCAAGTCCCTACTGATATCACTCGGTGGCTGCTGAAGGATGAGCTCTGGTTCGCGGATGACTATCCTCAGAACTGACACATGAAACACGTCGTGAAACCCATTCAACTCTGCTGATAGTGCTAAACGGTATGCTACTGCTCCAGTCCGCTCTAAGATAGCATATGGACCCATATGTCTCGGTTTAAGCTTCTTCAACTTCCCGGTCTGAAAACCCCCTTGAAATGTCCGCATCTTAATATAGGCGAGGTCGCCCACTTTGAACTCCAACTCTCTCCGGCGCTTATCAGCAAAACTCTTCTGACGGTCATAAGCTTCCTTAAGCCGTCTCCTTAGCATTTCCACTTGCTCAAATGAACCAATGCTGGTGTTATACCTCGGTGCTCTCCCACCTCTGTCCAACAAGGTGGGGTATGGCACGGTCTACAATAAGGAGCCAATCCGGTGCCATCTCAATTCTCGAATGAAAACTGTTGTTGTACGCGAACTCGGCCAACGATAGGTACTTAACCCAGCTCCCTTCCCAATCCAAAACAATAGCCCTGAGCATATCCTCGACTGTCTGAATATTCCTCTCAGACTGACCATCTGTTTGCGGATGATAGGTCGTACTCATATGGACCTTAGTCCCCAATGCCTTCTCAAAGGCTTGCCAAAACGTCGATGTGAATTTCAGGTCACGATCCGATACTATACTAACTGGTATCCCATGCGATCTCACAATCTTAGCAATGAATTTCTGCGCTAGCTGCTCTGCTCCGTCTGTTTTCTTAATCGCTAAGAAATGAGCTGACTTGGTGAGTCGACCAACAATAACTCAGATAACATTCTTCCCGCCAATTGTCTTCGGTAATCCGGTGATGAAGTCCATAGTCACCATGTTCCATTTCCACTCAGGTAGTGGAAGTCTCTGTAGTAATCAACTCGGTACCTGATGCTCTGCCTTAACCAACTGGCAAAACTGTCAACACGACACAAAGGTAGCCACATCCTTCTTCACGCCTGTCTAGTGATAATATCGCTTAATATCCCGATGCATCTTATTACTTCCTGGATGAATGGAAAACTGAGAATGATGCGCCTGCTGGAGAATCTCCTTTGTCACCTGTGTCCTTGTCTCACATAATTTGTCTTCCCTCAACAGACTCTTACCATCGAGTCACTTCTCCTAAACTTTTGTTTCTTGACTCCCTGGAACCGCCACTGGTTGGCTAATTGTAGATTCTTTTTACTTTGCGACTGTTGGTGAAAACGGCGCTGACCTTATAACGATCTTCCTGAATGCAACACAAATTTAACGAGGACTTCTCATATTGTTTTGAATATCCTGAGAAATAATAACCCTTTCGGCTCCTGGGATAGGCACTCTCGTTCCCAAACTATACTCAATGCCATGGTAACCGACCCATCCTTAAAGTCACATCATAGTGGTTTTAGCTTCATCACTACTAAGTCTCTGATAATATTAACTCCCCTGAGTACAACAAATACCACTCGATGAATGCTTCAAGCTCCCTGTTAAAATCGACTGCCTAACTCTGTCTACTCTCCGGCTCGAACACATCCTGGGTGATCAATACTCGACTAGGCCCGACATACAAAACTATAAGTAGCTCCAATAACCAATCGGGTATAAGCTGCCCACCCCAAGCGACAATCGACCAACACAAGTACTAAATCAGTGGTTTCCACATAAACGACATACACGAACCACAAAATCAACTCCACAATCTCAAATCCACAACGTCAAAAAAAAAAAAACAGTCTCAACTATCCCGTGGTCACCAACAATAAATACTCGCGACAATAGCTTGGCGCTTGGGTGGTGGCAGAAACAACCCTGAACTCACTGCGAAAAATCCCTGAAAATGAGAACATGCTAACCACAACTGAACAACTCGGTCTAACCGTTGATGCTGCAATATAACTGACAAACGACGCATCCACGTACATAGACTGGTAGTAACTTATGACATATCCAACCATCTGCATGCAAACACTGAACACGCTATCCCAACATGCTGACAGTAATAACAAAAACAACACGGTGGAAATCCTGACAGTTGCGACACGTTGTTATATCGTAAATAAGTCTTCGTGAACAAAAAGTCTTCTCAACCAATCGATTGGATTGGTGTAAACCCGTACGACATCACAGTTACAAGTATCCACTTGTTGCCATTTAAGAACCTCCTGAATAAATCCTTATTGGCTATAAAACTCTCTGAAATCTTCAACGGCGACAAAACACTTACTCGTACTCCTTGATATTCCTAACGCCTTGAGAAAGGTGCTTAAAAGCATTGGTATTCATGTGCCTTCACGATGAAAGAACGTCCTGTCGAACTCCCTCTAGAGAGATTGTAGGTTAACTTATAACAGCTGCGACTACTCTGAACAACTCCCTTTAACATGATAAAGGCATCATCCCTTAGAAATTGAGTAGTCAAATCCTACTGGAACTCTGTTGTACACTTCTTATGCTCCAAGTTACGGTCCAACTCCTTCCTTCAACTGTCTGCGGTGGCGGTATCCATTGTCCTTCCAACTGACCCAAACCCATGTCCCACATCTTTCACATTAGCTTCCAATACGTGGGTCCCTCTCTGTCTCTGCCAGATATTGGCGGTGGCGGTGGTGGCGGCGGAAGATCAACAACTGAAGGAGCATGTTGCTGTGAGAACCTCTCGTGGTACCTCTGAAGCTCCATCCACATTTTTGAATTACTAAAGGTCGGCTCTGCTCCTTGAGCCTTAACCGATGGTGCATATGGTGGTGACGGTGGAACGGTGGCGGATGCTTATTCTGCTTGCAGGGTGAAGTGGCGAACAATCTAACTGTCACTTGAGCGCTCTGACTGTTGAGATCCTGATTAATCTGCTGAATACTGGTCTCTTCGGTTGAACCTGTTGAACAACGAGCTGCCAATCCGACGCGAAACAATGACCTTCCTTGATGACATCTGAAAACCTGTTTAAACTGAGGCTGAATTGAGACAAACTTAGAATAGATTAATACTTGACAGAATGGGTGCTCCTTTGTTTTTTTTTTTTTTTTTTTTTTTTTTTTTTTTTTTTTTAAACCGTTTAAAACCGAATATGCAATCATGCTTCCTACTACCCGTCTCTCGGGTCAGAACCGAGATGACCTAACCTAGGCTCTGATACCAAAATGTAACACCCGTCCCCTCGACACGCGAGAACGGCGTGCCACTAACCACGTCACATACGTCAAATACCCCACTCTACAGTGTCTCATATCCCAACTACCTCAATGCTATATGTACATGATAAAATACGGAGAAAACATAAAAATCCCAAAGAAGCACCGTATCGTCAAAGCGTAAAATACTTGTCCGTCTCACCTGAAAACTGGAAAGGGAAGAATGAGGGGTGAGTAACAGGGGAGTCACTCAGTGAGGTATGGGGTGCTAATCACAGAAAACGTAAATCTGACCATAGCACGCCATACATAGAAAATAGACTAAACATGCACAATCACGGTACCTAAAGTACCCAAAGAACCACAATGTCCTAGGCCCCTGGCCAAACTGATGGGATAGTGCCCAACACACCGCCCGTAGACGATTATCGACCTACGAAGGTACTGGACAACAGGTCGACTAATCTGCCCAGCACCATCTCCTCAAACAACACGCGACGCAAGTACAGAAGTCACGTCTCCGTACCCCCGCAACCCTACCGACCCACATGGTCAACTAATCCTAGTTCTAACATGTATAAAAGAATCAGTTAACAATTTAATACACAATCAATGGGTTGAATCATCTATTATTCCTAAGTCCGATTTACAAACAATCCTAAGAAGACTCTAGCATGAAAACGGAACACATTTAGTACTAAATCCTATCTACGGCGCTTTTCGATGAAAAGTACGATATTCTGCGGAAAGCCCTCACCTTAGCAAAAACGGATGATTACTGCGGCTTCTGAACTCCGGATGCTAAAACGGACGCTGAATCTGAAATCAGGACGAAATTTCGAGTGAGAACGGCTTTCGAACGGCGAAAAAAACGGTAACGGGTCAAACTGGTCAAGGTCAACGGTCAATAGTCAAAAAGTCAACGGTCAACGGTCAACTTGGTCAAAGTCAACGGTCTGACCAGTCAAAATCAGACCGCGCCCTAACCGGATTAAACCGGACCAAACCAGACTAAACCGGACTCAATTGATTTAAACCAGAAATTGAACCAAACCGAATTGAAATTGAAATTGAACCGGAAATTGAAATTAAACCGAACAAAACCGCAATTGAACCGGTCGGTTTAACTAAACCGGACCCAAACGGCGGTCAGATCTCCGGCGAGTCTCCGGCGACCGGCGACGGCGAGCCACGGCGGCGGCCGGCGGCGGACGGCGGCGACCGGCGGCGGAGGACGGCGGCGACCGGCGGCGGAGGACGGCGGCGACCGGCGGCGGAGATCACGGAAAAGTCACCGGCGCCAACGACGGCGACGGCGGCGCGTGAGATTCACGCGCGGCTGCAGACGACGGCGCGTGGGCGCGTGAGCGCGACGCGCCAGACTTCTGGCCGCGCGTGGCGGCGCGTGCGGCGGAAGCGGAAGCTGAAATTCGCGGCGTGGCTTCGTCTCGTCGTCCTGAATCCGGTGGTGGCCTCGGATTTCCAAGAAACGCGACGGTTAGAGAGATACGATCGATTAAAGATCCGACCAATAAGGAATCAGATCGGAAAAGCTTCTTCGGTTACCTGAGGCGGATGTCGGCGGCACGGCGAGAGCAACTCCTCTTGTTCTTCTTCTTCTTCTTCTTCTTCTTCCTCTTCCTCTCTCTCTCTCTCTCTCTCTCTCTCTCTCTCTCTCTCTCTTGATTCACGGTGGAAAAGAATGGTGAGGGGGGAAAGGGAATTAAATTAGTAATGAGAGTGGGGTGGGGGAAAAGGGGATGAGTGGGATGTTACAGAAGAACATGGAAACAAATGGAATCCGATTACATTAAAACATAGAACTGACTAGTGCCTTGTTGAAACAACAAGACTCTAACTTTCCTTTCTCAAAACTCGTTTTTGCCTCTCTCATTCTGTTCTTTGCTCCCTGCAAACACACCATTCAAAGACTTAGAAGAGTAGTTCCCAAACTAAAACCAAGCAATAGTTTTCCATGTCGAAAATGCAAGTTTCTTCCACAACCATCTTCCCTTGAAAGACAAATGCTCAACCAAAATCTCTTACATTATCAGATTCTAGGCTTGTACCATATGACTACAACCAAGCAATTCAAGTTTCTATCTATTTTTAATCAATTCTTCATTGAATTTAAAGCGCTTCAGACTCGGATATTGAATTTTCTAAGAAAATAAAAGTTTTCATTTCGACACCACCCAAATCAGAACACAATGATTGAAACAAAAAGAAAAATGTTAGAAATTTCCTGCCATATATGAAAAATACATGAAGAACCACAAAGTAGCAACTGTTCTCTGAAAAGTTAAAAGAATAAAGACCCATCTTTCACTTTCTTAGTCTGATCGAAACACTTTTATTTCCCATCGTATAAATCAATCACAGGAGAAGCATGATGGATCCTTCACAACAATCAAACACGAGAACTAATGCTAACGATCCAATCAACTTAACCATCATGATCAATTGCATTTGATAAGACAAATCATCATCAAGATCATTCACATATCAAACAAATTGATGAGAACAAAAAAAAAGGAATTTACCTAAGTGGCACCGACGATGATGTTGTTGATCGGAACAAAGATGAGCTTCACAAAGAAGCCGACGAATCCCATCTCAACAAACCCAATTACAGTACAAACAGCAACTTTTGTGAATTCTACAAAACCAATCGCAGTACGAACAGCAACTTTCGTGAATAGCCACCGTGGCATCAACCATCATTCTCTCAACCATGGCGGCCTCAGGCCAATGCAGCAATTATGTCTGATGCATCAACATGTCTCCTTGACTCTGGTGCTTCCTACCACTTGACGGCTGATCTGGGCAATCTCTCAGTTCATCAACTGTATGTTGGAGGCGAGAATGTGCTTCTTGGTGATGGCTCTGCATTACCAATAATGCACTCTGGTTCTTTTTCTACTCCCTCTTACACTCGCCCTTTCTTCCTTAATAATGTTTTATGTGTGCCCTCGCTAGACAAACATCTTATATCTGTTTTTCAATTATGTAAGACTAATGGAGTTGCGGTCACATTTACTCCAACGTACTTACAGGTCAGGGATTTACAAACGAGGGACCTTCGACTCGAGAGCAAACCTAAAGACGACACTTATGAATGGCCTACATGTAACACCCCCGAACTGGACTAGACAGGACCGGCCGACGAACAATCAAACAAGAACATGGAGTTAAGTAACGAGTCAGTTCATTCCAGGACGAAGTCCGAAAACAGAGCCGTCCCATTACCTAACACCGTTTACCTCTCGACCGCGGTCTAAGGCTTTTCAACCCGTACTTTGGTCTCGAGTTGTGTTAGTCCGGACAAGACTAATATCATTGAGCCAGTTAAGTTCATAAAATATTTCATTTCATTTATAAAATTCAAATCCAACTTGTACAAATACAAACCGTACGGTGCACCTTAGAAATCCGAAAAGAAAACATTCTTACAAACGAGTCATTTACTAAAGTCAAGAAAAATCTACTTCCGATGTCCTAACGTTCCGCCGCTCGCTCTATCAGCTTTCTATGGGCTACCTTCAAGGGGAGGGAAATGAGTAAGTAATCGGGAGATTACTTAGTGAGTTCAGAATATAAACAACAAGGATACCCAACCCAGTCCCCATCATGCAACATACAATCAAACAATCACAGAATAACGGAAGCAAATAAAGATAGCCGAAGCAACAGTAAAGTAAATGGCCGAAGCAAGAAAACACGTTAGTAAATGATGCCACTGCATCCTTCTGAAGCCGCGTTCTCACAACGCATAACAACAACACGCGTGGGCACTGAGATCTCAAAGCATGGTGTGAATCCCCGTGAACACCCTGCACTTGACTATCACAAAGACTGTCAAGCCGGAACTTCACAAAACAAACCGATCACCGTCCGGAGCCAAATGAATCGGCCCAGCTCCGTCCTTCCTCTTCCGGAAGCTGTTACGGTTAACTCTGCCCTTCCTCTTCCGGAACGCCGTCTGCAGTACCCTGTCGGGTCCAACTCGGCTCGGGCTGCCATCCGGTCTCTCTGAGTCTTCTCCACCTCTCAGTCCATCGATGCCGTGGAGGACAAGTGGGATCGCACACACACCGCCATTAAACCTCATCTCACGGTTCCACCCCAGTCCGAAGACTACCCGTCGACGGACTGACTCTACTCCTCATCGAAGCACACTATAACTCAAACTCAATCCTCCACATCTCAAACTCCACAATCTCATGGCTCTCACTAGCCGAATTTGACACATTCCACCGTGGTGACACCTGCATGAAACGTTAATCCACACCACATAGGCTACCTGCACCACAAACACTCCACAAGCATGCAACCAAGCCAACACATGCAACAAGCAATCAAATCCGATGACAATTCCTTTTGAAAACACTTCTTCTCATAAAAACCGATTTAAAACTTGCTTAGTAAATCAATTTCACTTGAAACTCTTTTCTTAGACTACTATCCCAATGTAAAACTAATACTCTTAAAACTCTAACATGCAACTTAAGGTGATCCCTTAAAACTTGCACACTCTTATTTACCCTTAAGTAACTAAACAATTCTACAAGATACTAAACATGCAACCTAATGGCTCTCAACAATTAATTTATTAATTCAGATTATATCTAAATTATAACTTATCAGTTTAATCCTATCTAACATGCTTACTATCCTATTAACATTAAAATACATCTAATTACTAACCGAATTCATTTATTCATTTTCATGCAATATCTAAGTCTACTTAATTCTCTAACACTTAAAACTCAAATAAAATTCTCTTGATAAACATACTATCCAATCGCTACTCCAAATAATTTCTAAATTACTAACTTTCTAATCACATGCCTAAATCTACACAATCTCTAACTTATCAATCTTTCTAGCATGCAAAAATTAAAAGAAACATCTATTAACTTAACTTTCAATGTACTCATGCATGCATGCAACACCTTAATCCTATAACACCTTTAACAACTACATGCAATGCATCCTTAACTCCATTCTTACCCCAAATTCAAGAGATCCAAGCTTTAAAACAATTTTTATCAATCAAAACAAATTTCTCAAAATAAGTACTTGAAATCGACTTTTAAAGGAAGAAAACCATCTTGAAAACATCTGATCAGATGAAAACTCACTGAAAATTCATCATCAAATCATTTCTCAACACCTCAACTCAATTGATCACACAAAGCAGTTCACGAGCATTCATGCAAGAACCAATCAATCAAACTCAACAACACAAACATACATGCCAAGATTAAGTGATCAAACTCAAAAAATAACATGCATGCAAATATTAAGCAATCAACTTAACAGATACAACTCTACCATTTCCAATGTAAAAAGCAAGGCATGTGTAAGGGAGGGGTCCCTAAGTCTGAAACTCACCTTGACAAAGCTCCTAATGTACTAGAGGCACACTTCACTAGCTTAGATCTTCATTGCTAAAATCCCAGGTCTCCTCCTCACACACTCTCTCTCTCTCTCTCTCTCTCTCTCTCACGCCACCAACAAGAAGAACAAAGGGGAAAGACTTTTGGTTTTGCTAAAAAGATCACAGGTGAAGAGAGGAGATGATATATATAAGGGTGGAGATTAAATCAGAGGAAGACACCTAGACTAACACTAATCCCCTACTAATACACTCTCTCTCTCTCTCTCTCTCTCTCACGCCACCAACAAGAAGAACAAAGGGGAAAGACTTTTGGTTTTGCTAAAAAGATCACAGGTGAAGAGAGGAGATGATATATATAAGGGTGGAGATTAAATCAGAGGAAGACACCTAGACTAACACTAATCCCCTACTAATTTGCTTAGATGACACATGGATTCCACTAACTCCTAATTAATTAATTAACTAATACTTATCACCTCTTTACACCACTAACTGCCACTTAGCACAAAGAGCTACGAAAACCCCTTGGCAAAAGACACCTGGTCACTCAGAGATTAGCTTGATCACCTTCTAGAAGAATTCTTCCCATGGTGTCCAAATCCAAGCTTACAGCAACTTAAAATCGTAAATCCTGTTTTACTTGCTAAAAAACTGCTCTGCTTGATTCTTAATGCTCCTCATGATGTCCTCTGTGCCCACAAAAAGTTTCAGAATTTTTAGATGAGTAAAACTCGACTTATGATTTTTCTTGTCCAACCTGTCAATCTTCGTCATCCCATCTTTTCCAATTTTTAACTTCCACAGGAGATTTTTTCTTTGACCAAATCGTTTTGTAATAGATCCATCTGGATCTTGAGTACCTCTGTGAAAAATCCTGGAATTTGAAAAATAGTCCTCCTAATCCTTTCGGACTTATTTGCTCGAACTGTCCCTTCTTCACCAAAATCTGACTCTCGTGATTTTTCTGGGTCGCGTCTGAATTTTTCTTGGCATGAATTCTTTTGAACTGACTTCTATTATGTCTTGTGTATCTACACTCCAAGTTCTACAATTTTTAAAATTGTTCTCATCGCCCATCAGAAATTATTTTGCTCCGTGGTAATTTCCGCTGTAGTATCGGGGTATTACATTACATCTCTTTCGGCCACACCACCATCGCTTGCTTTTGCTGCTACAATATAAACCACTTTAACGGATTGACACTCTCGTTTAGGTCATCCCGCTTTACCTATTCTTCATAAAATAGTTTCTCAATTTCATTTGCCTGTTTCTTCGAATGTTTTAATGGCTCAGTTTTATGCTTGTTCTACTAATAAAATGCATATATTGCCTTTCACTTCTTTTTCTTTAACTTCGTCGCATCCTCTTGACAATGTGTTTTCAGATGTTTGGACTTCACCACTTATTTCCATCGATGGTTTTAAATTTTTGTAAATCATTTCACTCGATACACTTGGTTATATCCTTTAAAGAAAAAATCACAAGTATACGATGTTTTTACAACTTTTAAAAATCTGGTTGAAAATCGACCCTAAAACAAACTATGTACACATTATACGGATAATGGGGGTGAGTACATTGGTCTCAGAACCTTTCTCTCTACTCATGGAATTTCTCAAGTGACCAGCCCTTGAAGCAAGCTCCACATGCTTGGTATAATGAGTTGCGTCAATTGTTTCGTCAGTCTTGTTTCAAAAACTCTGATGCAGATTCCTTATTCATATATCATCAGAATGGTGTTTTGCTGTACATGCTAGTCTATGTTGACGACATCATCATCACCGGCAACAGTTCACTACATATTTCCTGGTTTATGGATTCCCTTTCCTCTCGTTTTTCTCTTAAAGATTTAGGTGACATTTCTTTTTTCTTAGGCATTGAGGTAGTTAGAACTAGTGCAGGAGTTCATTTAACACAGTCTCGTTATATTATATCTTCTCCATAAAGCAAACATGACAAATGTGAAGCCCGTGGCCACACCAATGGAATCAAGCTCCTCACTCACATTACTATAAGGTGTTCCTCAAATAAGTTTTGCAAAGTTGAAGCTAATGAAAAAAACATTTGTGGTCTACCTTGTCACAAAATAGGTTAATGAAGTGTTATTAGATTAGAGCTTTTAATATAGTTATTGTATTTTAAATGCATAACTAAATCCAATGCTATTGAATCATGTTCGTTTTTGGGCCAATTGCTACAGTGGCCCATTTGGAAATTTAAATTCCAAACATGAGCCTCTGCCAAAAAAAATTGCGAAAATGACTATTTTCTTTGAAAAAATAGTGCGCATTTTTTCAAGGAAATGAGTCATTTCGACAATTTTTTTCATGAAGGGATCATGTTTGGGATTAAAGTTTGAAAATGACCCATTTCATAGTATTCCTTTTTTTTCTTAAGTACATTAAAATTCATTGAAAACAAGTGTTATTGGATTAAATATTTGTTTGATGTATTTAAAAATACATTAAAAAACCAGTGTTATTCATTTTTCTTTTGATTATTTAGAATTCAGTTTTAGTGGATTTCAATGTATTATCTCTCATAAGATGCAAATACATAAGTTTTGTCTTGTATTTTAAAATACATCATCGATAAATTCATCAAAATCCAACAAAATACTTCATAATTTTGTTACATCAAAACACACTAAAACACAAATTCAATAACACCTCCTAAATGAATTGGTTTTGTTGTCAATTGAGACATCTATGGTTAAAAAACTTGACTATCCGAGTTTGATAATTGATTATGGAGGAAAAAAATGCAAAAAGAGTTATATTTCAATAATATTTTTTCTTTTACTTTTTATTATAAAATTTTTATTGAGTTAGATAATCTTATTAAACCTTAACATATTTTTCTATATTGTTATCATTTTATGGTCTTTAATAAAAAATGCACACTTTTTGAACTCGCTTACGGCAATCCAAAACGTTGCACCAGAACTGGTCTAGAGGGGTGTGATATAGATAATGAAGATACGAAAATCACCCAAATCACCACATTAATATCTAATTGATTCAGTATTTATTGTTGTATATTAAGTGTACATTCTTACCATTGTAAACAATTCCCTTATCTGTGTATATAAACAGAGGATATATACCGTATAAATCAATTACAATTATCGATTCATACCAATTCAATACTTTGAACATCAAAAGACTACTATATCTATCAAATTTAAGAAAAGCAAGGAGGTGGTTTATAAAAGATCCAACGGACACCAGACGGTAAAAATGTACAGCTATTCTTATCCTGTAGTCAATCTGAAATGCATCATATCAAGACATCGGGATATCATGTCACTTTTGAAAAAAAAAAAGTCTTACACATAAACAAATGGGTTCAAAGACAACAAGCTGCCTTAATCCGTACTAAAGCAGACAAAGTCATGAAGAAATGTGAGGTTTACAATGTCAAAATCACGATTGGGGTTGTATTTCAAAAGCGTCTCTCGGAGATGGAGGTGGAAGAAGAGAGAGGAGAAGTTGAAGGAGAAGGAGAAGAAGAAGAAGAAAGAGAGGGAAATGGGGTGGATTGTGTGATAGGCAGGGGACGTTTGAAGATGAAACAAGGCGCAGGACAATTCAGTGTGGTGATACGTATCATAGATTGTGCATTCTCAAGTGGCGAAGACTGGATAACACGTGTTTGTACTGTCGCATGGAAACACACCATCTCTTAGGATATTAGGGTTTCTTATTTTCTGCTAATGGCATGGGTTCTGTATTGGATTTGCTATATGAAGCTCAGTAACAGTACTGAAATGAAAAAATATGGATGGGTTTGTGTATGAGTTTCTAATTTTGCTCGTGTTGTGTATGAATTTATCAGTCCCTTTCAAAATGTGGAATTACTGTGTGTTTCCCCTTCTATGTGTATGGATTTGCGTACGTGTATCAGTGTATGCCCCAAATCTTTGTTGTTATTCTTTTGCCTGTAGGTGCAAAGTTTGGCTGTATTCTGGATGGGTAATTAACAACCCTTCAAGTGAGAAAGTCAGGGTAGCTCGGAGGAAAAAAATTGCAATAAAGACAAGTTTAAACAAAATTAAAATGGGAAAATAAAAAAGATAAAATAAAAGAAGAAGCATGTTAGGGAAAAATGCTTGGCCCCCTTTAGGCAAACCGTTCATGTGTTTCCTTGTGAGCTATGTTAGTTTGTACCAAAATAAATGTGTAGTTAGAGCTCCAAACACACGCAATGTATGTGTTGATTGACTTGAGTCTATGATCATACCTTATGCGAATAGCTCGTGTACTATCTTTCTTGATTTCTTACGCATAAGCTTTCTTTAAAAAAAGTTAAGTTTCACGCATAATATGAAATACTAAACTAATGATGAACGCACTTCCTTCAGAGCTTTCAAATACCATATGATAGATAGAGTCATCAATAAGTGCTCCGAGCAGAAGCATATTTGTCTTTAATATCATGTTTGTTTGCCCGATTTTTCAAAGTTCGCAAAAGTTGGCTTAAGAATCCATATATAATCCTCCCAATATCATTAAAAACGATGCATGACATGATAAGGACAAAAACATCATAAGAAACACGAGAATTGCATCTAAAGAGATGATCAAATGCACATAACATACATATTGTATGTGTGAACTAAATCATAAACGTATGAAAAAAACTGATGAACAATGAAAATATCATCTGGCTAAATAGTGAAAATGTGGTTATCCGGATTACATTGCTAGTGATTTTATTTTCCTAACTCACATTTCAGACACTACGATATTGAATGTTAGAAACTTCAATGATATTTGTGCTCTTGTGTATTTGCAATGTGTTGACGAGCATGACTTTGAAAAACAACCAAACCAAGTGTAAAAGAGACCGTGGTGGCTTTGGGTGGAAAAAAGAGACAAACCAAAGTGACAGTATGAAGTTCTCTCGGCCACAACTTTCTAAATTAGTTTGCTCCACATTAAACACAAGTTCGAACTTTTTCAGTTGTGAACAATTGAAAATAAAAAAAAAAAAAAAAAAAGAAGAACATGAAAACAAATGGAATCCGATTACATTAAAACATAGAACTGACTTGTGCCTTGTTGAAACAACAAGACTCTAACTTTCCTTTCTCAAAACTCGTTTTTGCCTTTCTCTCACTCTGTTCTTTGCTCCCTACAAACACACCGAACAAAGACTTAGAAGAGTTAGTTCCCAAACTAAAACCAAACAATAGCTTTCCACACCATTTACTGAAAAAAGAAGTTTCTTCCTCAACCATCTTCCCTTGAAAGACAAATGCTCAACAAAAATCTCTTACCTTATCAGATTCTAGGCTTAACCGTATGACTAAAACCAAACAATTTTTCATTGAATTTTTCTAAAAAAAATAAAAGCTTTCATTTCGACACCACCCGAATCAAAATACGAAACAAAAAGAATGTTAGAAATTTACTGCCATGTATGAAAAATACATGAAGAACCACAAAGTAGCAACTGTTCTCTGTAAAGGCCTAAACTTTGAGGGAAGAGAATATATACCCATCTTTCACTTTCTTAGTCTGATGAAAACACTTTAATTTCCCATCGTATAAATCAATCACAGGAGAAGCATGATGAATCCTTCACAACAATCAAACACAAGAACTAATGCTAACGATCTAATCAACTTAAACCATGATGATCAGTTCCATTTGATAAGACAAATCATCATCAACATCATTCACATCATTTACATATCAAACAAATTGATGAGATAAACAGAAAAGGAATTTACCTAAGTGGCACCGACGATGATGTTGTTGATCGGAATAAAGATGAGCTTCACAAAGAAGCCGACGAATCCCATCACAACAAACCCAATCGCAGTACGAACTGCCACTTTCGTGAATTCTACAATCCAAAGAAGAAAAAAAAACAAAATCGTAGACAGATCGAGCAGAATTATAGATTTCAGATTCAGGTGATGAACAAAACAAATACCTTTACGATCCGGTTTGTGACAACGCTTGACGAGACGAATGCTATCTTTGGCGAAGTCTCTGAGAGGATCGACGACGGAATCGATGGCGTCCATGGCGAATGATCGTTGCTTAGCTTTTTCCGATGATCTCAAAATCTCTCTGTTTTGTCTTATTTGTGTGTTCTTAAGAAAAATCGGAGGAGACGATGAAAGCAAAACGTCAGAGAGTTTTTGATGACCAATCACAAGGCGAGCCACGATAACAGGTGGAATAAATTACCACGTCAGCATACCATTTAAATGACAGTGTTGGGCTAACTATCATTTTAAGGCCCAGGTCCATTAGAGCTAAAGCACTTTTTTTTTTTTCTTCATCGCAAATTTTATTCCATCTAACACAGAGTTAAGAAAAAGTGTTATGTGCTCAACACTCAACAGGCCAATCATCCAAAATTTAATGTCTGAATATTTTTCTGATATGGTATCTAAATTGTTATTTTGGATGGCTTAAACGTTTGCAAAATAGAATAATATATATATTAGGGCAATTCTCAAAAATACTACACTTTCATGTTTTTTTGATAAAAATACCACATCAAGTTGAAAATGGCAAAAATAATATTTTTTTAAAAAGAAAAAGACTACTATACATTTATTTTCATATGTTTTTTCTCATTCCCTTAAACCTAAATCCTAAAACCCAAAATCTAAACCCTAATTAATGACTTTTGAACCCAAATTTATTAGTTTAATTATCTTTAAATCATTAAATAAATGTTATTTTTGTCATTTTCACCTTGGTGTGGTATTTTTGTCACAAAAACACGAAAGTGTGGTATTTGAGGGTATTTCTCTATAATATATTATGAAAATAATGATTTATAAATAACTCATGATCTATAAAAAATTAATATTATTTTATTATTAGGGCAATTCTCCTTGATAGCACACTTTCTGGTTTTCATTCCTAAAATACCACACACGCTGATATCTTCCTCAATTAACATTCATTAAACGAACAAAATACTATTCTACCCCTGCCATAAAACACGCCCACAAAAAAAAACCCTCTTTTCTCTTCTTCTCTCACACCGCGTCGTCTTCTTCTCTTCTCCGACGAAGCTTCAACATCGGCGGTTTAGGGTTTCAACGACGATGACGACGATGGAGGAGTATCTTCAGTGAATCGTATCCGCCGCGAAGATGCTCCCTGAAATCCTGCTCCAGCGCCGCCAGTTCATAGTTTCGTGAATTTGAGATTTGAGGTATGAGTTTTCGAAATCCTTCTAATTTGAGCTTAGTATATTTGTTGTTGAGGTTGTTAAAGTCGTTTTCTTTTGTTAGGAAGCTGAAATTGACTGTTATTTTGATGGTTTTCAACACGGTTTGTATTCTAGATTTTGGAATTTGTATATGTTGTCTTTTAGAATTGAATCCAGAGTTTGCCACTATGTTGCTTCAGGCTAGAAGTTATTAAAGCCGTGTTATTTTCTTAGGAATCTGAAATTTACTGGGTGTTATGAGAATCTTTGTGCTTGTTGAACTTGTGCTCTCTTTTTTCATTATTTTTAACGAGTTTGCCACTATCTGGTTAACTGTTGCTACTCTTGAAAAGCTTTGCATTACCATGTTCTTGGCCATTTTCTCGGTTCTCAACTATTGGTAGCAGTGTAGGGAGTGGTCTCTTTGTAAACATTTTATGGCGCTTAATAGTCTGTCAAAGACTGAGATAGTTGATTGATGTATATTGCTTTACATTTTTGTTTGCCGATGTATCTTGGTAAGGAGAAGTCGATTGTTAAGTTCCTTAGGAACTGCTTCCTTATTGTAAATTGTTTTCAAAAAGCCCTAAACAAATGATCAAAAAGACATTTTAAGATGTTCTCCCTCCCACCTTTATGTCTTTTAGGATTGTCTTAGGAAGCGATCTAGAAAGGTTTTTGGAAAGATTTGTTGGCGTTTAGGAACCATTGTTGAAATTTAAGGCATATAAAGGAAATCATTCTTGTTATTCGGGAAGGCCTTACTAAAAGTCGTATTTTTAACTTTTTTACTTTTGTGCTTGTTGTGATTCTATTTGAGATAGTATCAACATTGATTTTTTCAATTATTGTAGGTAAAAACATCATAGAAACTGATTTTTTGCGTATTGGATATATAGACATGGTTTTTGTCACAGTGTAAAGTTGCTTTCTGCTGTATAAGACTTACGGGACCAGTTTTTTAGTGATAGAGGCTATTGGTTCATACAGTCTTTTCGTGCAGATACAAGAGAGTTTCGACCAAAAAGAGGCATTGCTTTCTTTACCTGGCTATTGCCTTCGTCCTTTTGATTGCATCCTACCTGGGTTTCTTCTGTATGCAGATAAGAAGGAAGTTTAACATTAGAGTAAAGCATATTATCCTTCTTTTTGTTTGATTAATTGCTTTATATAAAGCGTTTTCAGGAAGCTATTACCAAAACCATTCACTTGCGCCTTCCTAATGAAATGTTCTGTCCATTCTAAATGCAGGCATGGGAACATCGCAACCTCAGAGTGTCAAGCTTCCTCCATTGAAGTATGAAATTGGAGATGAGCCATCACAGATTACCGTCATAAACCAAGCTGCAACATTCAGATATGTTAACACGGTAAAGAAAATTCTGATTGAAGAGCAGTTTTAAACTCGTATTTGTAGAGAGAGTTTATTATGCAATTGTTTGTTTTGGAAATGACATAACTACTGTTTAATGTTGGTATTTAGTAAAGCCTCACGAAGTGATTGTTGGTATTTTAGGAAGGATTCAGGAATCAATGTTGCTATTTAGGAATGTCTTACTAAAATTCGTATTTTTAACTTTTTAACTTTTGTGATGGTTTTAGGTGCGAAAATGAGTTATTCTTTTACAAAAACGATTGACTTTCCAGAATTGAAGTTCAAGATTGGAGAGGAGTTTGTTGGAGATATCATGAGTGAATAGTGTTGAAGTCGTTTGGAGTTTTTTCTACTTCTTCTTATCTGATTTTAATAATTTGAATATATTTTTTGTTCACTTGGATAACTACTTTGACTATTTTTATGCTACTTGACGAGTTGGTTTTATGAAATAGCATTTACAATATTCAGGAATCGACTAAACTATTTTAGGAAGGCCTACATGAATTTATGAAACTGTAAAATTTCTAAAACAAATTATCCAGGAGTATGTAACATATCAACGCGGTATTGTAGCCACTAGGCTAAGTGGTTGTAGCCACTAAACCATGGTTATAATTCAGTCATTTATACAAGTGAAAAACCCACGTTTAAAAATGGGAGAATTCATAGATGATCGAATTTAGGAAGGAACTTGTAGGATTTAGGAAGACCTTCATGAATTTATAAAAAATTGACTTTTCCAAGAACTAGAACATTTTTGAGTTTGCTAAGTGGTTGTGGCCACTAAACCACGTTTACAATTTGGTCACTGATACAAATGGAAAACCTATGTAGAAAAATGTGGGAATTTATAGGTCATCGGATTTATGAAAGAACTTATCGGATTTAGTAAACAACATATGAGATTTAGGAAGGCGTTCATGAATTTATGAAACTTTGACATCTTCGAAGAACTATATCATTTTTAGTTTGTTAAGTGGTTGTAGCCACTAAAACACGGTTATAATTCGGTCATTGATTCAAGTTAAAATATCATGTTAAAAAATGTGGGAATTCATAGGTTGTTGTGTTTAGCAAGGAACTTATCAGATTCAGGAAGGAACTCATCAGCTTTAGGAAGGCTTCATGAATTTTTGAAACTTTCACATTTCAAAGAAACTAGACCATTTTTGAGTTTTTAAAGTGGTTGTAGCCACTAAACCATAGTTATGATTATCGGATTTCGTTTCATTTCGAAAATGTGAGAATTCATAGGTTATCGGATTTAGGAAGGAACTTATATGATTTAGGAAGGAACTTATATGATTTAGGAAGAAATATATCGAATTTAGGAAGTCATTCATGAATTTATGAAACTTTGATATTTTCAAAGAACTATATCAATTTTTGAGTTTGTTAAGTGGTTGTAGCCACTAAAACACAGTTATAATTCGGTCATTGAATCAAGTTAATAACCTATGTTAAAATCTTACTAAATTTATATTTATTCAATTGGTAATTTACATATAATTTAGGATAGTCTTCCTGAATTTGTAAAAATCTTTCTTAAAAAATAAAGAAAGGTTCATAAATTCCAAAACTAACATACTTATATGATTCAACACAAAACTCAAAGCCACAAACAACATAATACAATGACTACAAGAACAAGTTATACGCTTATGCATTCTTGCAGATTGTAATTAAGGAAAAAGCTTGAAGAAGCAACCTTGACGAGCTGCCAAAGTGTCACCATAAGGACCACATCTAACTCCTCCATTGTCACTGTTGGTACCACAACGTTCTCTGCTGCTGGAACAATCACTTGTTCAACCTGGAAGAAAACACACACTTAGTTAAGAAAAACTGTCTCCTGTGTTTATCAGTCCGTCACATTTTGTCTCTCTTAGAGAATAAGATTATTTGTTGGAACATGAGAAGGAGCTGCTCTTTGAGATGCCACAGACTCAACAAGGCTACCAAGTGAACCCATCGTTCTCCAACAACCTATAATTACCCTCAAAACGATAAAGCAATACTCAAAAAAGCCCAAAGAAACTATGCTAAGTTAATAACAAGAAACTTACCCCCTCAAGTTTTTGCGCTTCTCTTGCAGCATGTTCCTTTGCTCGCTTAAGTTCCCCAGCAATCAAAACACAAAACTATACACAGAAGCCAAAAGCTAAAAATCTCTTTGTTTATCCAAATCAAAAACAAAGAGAAGGAAACATGCCTATGGAATTGAGAATCAACAATATCTGATCGGGAGCTGAAAGAGCTCGGGATCTATGATATGAGCATTGTCTACTCCAACGATATCCATCATCATCTCCAATTGACGGGGAGAGAGAGAGATTCGATGGAGAGGGAGAGATCCCAGTGAAAGATTGAGATTGACGAAATCGCCGATTAGAATTGCATACAGTTCTGACGCCGTCGTCCCTCGTCTGATGCTGTTGCCGTCGTCCCTTGTCTGTTACCGTCGTCCGACGCCGACGTCGTTGTCGTCGTCTGTCGGGAGATTTCAGAATTTTGGTGCTTTTTTCTGTTTCAAGGGTATAATTGTCAATCACTTATTAATGAATGGTATCTTAGGATGAATTGAGCGTGTGTGGTAGATTAGGAATCAAAACATGGATCTGTGTCATATGAGACCATTTCTCTTATTATTATAATACTATCAATTTTTAAGCAATTTAAAAAATAATCACCACGATGTACAAGAGTATAACTCTTAAATATTATTTAAACAGCTGCTTACAATACTTTTTTAAAATACTATATAAACATGAGCATTCTTTTCATTTAGGTTAAAGCTTTCTGTTGCACAATTACAATTTACACTGTTTCATTGTACTTTTCTTTTTCCCTTTTACATTGTTTGATACTATTTCATTTTTTTTGTCAATTATTTGATATTACGTCATAATTAAGAACCGCTTTTTGCCGTTTTATAGAGGTTACATTTATGTAATGTATTTTTTTTCTCCAGCATATGTGGTGATTAGCCCTGGGCAAAAAATCCGGAACCGAAAATCCGAACCGGAACCGAACCGAAAAAGTGGATCCGAAACTGATCCGAAAAACTCTAAAATACATGATGGTTCCTATTTGTTTATACCCGTGGATATCGGGTAATACCCGGAACCGAACCGATATCCAATCGGGTACCCGAATACCCGAAAATATTGAAGGTATTAATTATTTTTTTAGTATTATATGTATATCTTAAGTATTTCTGTTATTTACTATTTTTAGTTCTTCAGGTTTTAGTCTATAATTTAGTATTTTGAGATATTTTTTTGTTTTTATTACATTTTGGTGAATAACTTCGGATTTTTTTGGTATATTTTTGGATTTTTGGATATATTTTAAGTATTTTGGATAATAATATCCAAACCGAACCGGAACCGAAAAGTTTTGGGTACTTAACAGTTCTCAAAATTAAGAACCGAACCGATCCGGAACCGAACCGGAACCGAACCGGAACCGAACCAAAATATTATAAGTACCCATTGGATCCAAAACTCCTCTACCCGAAAGACCCGAAATCGAATGGTTCTTACCCGGAACCGAACCGAATACCCGAATGCCCAGGCCTAGTGGTGATGGGCAAACTAATTGATTCAAATTTACCATAGTACAAAATAATATTATACTTAAGCTATGTTTTCAATTATTGTGTAAACCTACAAATTTTCAACCCGTATACAAAACAAAATTATATTTCATTCTGTATTGAACAAAATTGTTACTCATTCGGTCATTCCATATGGAATGACTCAGATTTATTAAAGCCACTTATACGAAACTTAAATTATAATAATAAAATAACTTTAAAGATGAATCAACACAATAATAAGACAAGTGTCTCTCCAGCCTTTGACACATAGGATGTGAGAAGAGTTCTGGGAGTGACATGTCAATAAATGAAAAAACTTGCTGATCCAATGAACACATTTTATTGCACCACGTCACCTTCTATTACACCACGTCACCTGTTATGTTTTTTTCTAGCGAAAGCAAAGGCGATGGCTTTTGGTTGATGCCGCCGGAGACGAAAGGAAGATGAAGATTAGGGATTTTATCTCTTCTTCGATACTCGCCTGTTCCAATTCACGTCGCCGGTGTAGAACTTCGGATTATTCTGGAGGTGTTGATTTAAGCGTATTTGATTGTCTCTGATTTGATTGTTGTTTTGCTTCTAGAAGTTTTCGTTCTGAGAAGATTTGTTTTCGTCGATTTGATTGGTGTCCAATTTGATTGTTGTTTTGCTTCTAAAAGTTGATCGAGATTCCTCTAATTCTGATTTCGTATGGTTGTTCTGTTGTTTTGTTTTTCTAACAGCTTTTTATGATTCGCCTGATTCTGCTTCATTGTTTTTCCACATTCATTGTTTTTCTGATACAGATCTGCGAGGGAATTGTACCATTCATTGAGTTCTGGATGCTAATTTTTCAGAGATTCCAAGTATTGAAGAGCAGAAATGGCTGATTTTTTTTCCTCCATTAAGCAGAAGAAGAAACGAGTCGCGAATTCGAACTTATATCAGAGCTATGCGTAAACAAAAAATCCTAAAAACCCTTCCCTTCTCTCTTTTATAATCTAATATTTTCTAAATAGGCAGGGAAGATGAAGGAGGCTGCGAACTTTGAGAAAGTTATATGCAATGTCATGATCCATCTCAGTTAACAGTTGTATGTCCTTCTATCTTTGCTCCTTGTTCTTCATTCGATTCCGATGTTATTTATTGATTCCTGAGATTTTTGTGTTTTGCTCTGCTTATAATCTGTAGTGAAAAATTCTTGATATTTTTAAAACGATTGGAGAATACTCATTAGTTCGGCCTCTAACAATGAATCAGCTAAGTTCCTGAGTTAAAGTGTTTTCCAATTGAATGGTTTTATGCTCCCAAACGAACACATAACCAACAGATTAGTGTCCACTGTTGGATGTGAACCTCTGTCTCTATGGAAAGCTTTTGATTGTTTGGTTATTGATGCTTGCTTCCTTAAGGCGCAATTACTTAGAAGATGTAGTTGGATGTTTCATAATATCACTTGGCCTGACATTGTTTGTTGTTCATGGGTTTTATTTGCTCTTAGTGACTGCAAGATCTCATAAACATTGGAATCTTTCATGTCCGATGTGTAATATATTCTCTTACACTGACTAAGTTTCTTGATAATTTTGGCTACAATTACGTCTACTGTTTCTGTTTCTATTGCATATAGTTTAATTTAGTATCTTACAGTTTTCAAATGATGAGCTTCTTTTTGTCTTACTCTCGCTTCTTTTGTCTCTTTGGTCAGACCAAATATTAAGCTGCGATAAAGATGGTGTTGTGGCGGAAACAAATTTAACTCCACTGGTAATAATAAGTTGCAATATCTTTATTGCAAGATCAATAATCTGAACAAATGTCTAAACTTCTTACTGGATTTTGGTTCAGATGCAGAAAGTTTTCAAAGTCTACCTGTAAGGAGAAGAGAGAACGGAACACGTAATCATTGGGCTGTCTAGATGCCAAAAAAAAATGCGCTACCTGGTGTCTCGGGCGCCAACCTCCACCGAACAGGTTCTTCTATTCATTCATGTGTTCTTTTTGCATTCATAATCTTTAAATATCGATTTTTGTGTGTGTTAGCTTAGTGCATCTCATTTGCTTTGTAGTGATCCTACAAACGCTGAAGTTAAGCAAGCATAACCAACGGCTTCGAGTGATGCGGTTACTTCGTCTTCGCTGTCAAATCAGACGTATCAATCCGTTTGAGTCAATGCCAACCCCGGGCAGAGAACTACGACTAATATCGTGAAAACGGGTAGGCCTCTCAATCATAAGAATGTCGCTGTGCCTCGCTCATCAGAGACTGAAGAGAGTGGAAGTAAAGCTCCTTTGGAATGGAACCGAGTAGATATCAAATTGATAAAGCTCACCTGAAAGATTTTAAGTCCTCATTGGTGTGTTCAATATCTGAGTAAGCAAATTTTCTATCACATGTCCTCATTCCAATCTTATGGTGGAGTGACTTCCCGGTCTCACAATGTCACAACAAAGGTAAAGCTTTGTCTTTTTTTTTTTGGTCAACAAGTAAAGCTTTGTATTTATAATATAAAAAAATCTATACTTCAGCTATTTGGTTTTATTAAGCATGTGGCTAGCGAAAATCATTTTTTTTTTGCTCTCTACCTCATTATGGCTTAGATTCAGAGCTATGCCATGTTTGCTTTGGTGGGAAGATGAAGATGTAGCGATGAATCCAGTTTTATTCTACTTAGTTACTATATATTCAAACTATGACTACAGTTTTACCATGGTGACCTTTGGGTTTTGTAGGGTGTGGAATACTATTATAATTTGAACATCGGATCAGTTGGCGTCCTCATCACTGATTTATTATTGCAGATCCCATCATTGGTTGTGGAAAAGATTGGATCTTCCATGATTTTGTAACCACATAAGCAAGTTATGTATTTTGTCGATTTTGTTGGTTTTAACTGAATAATGTTTTCGTCATTTTTGATACATGTTTATCGAGAAATATCGTACCCCTTCATGGATGGAGGCAATGTGAAGTGAAACAGGAAAACAAAGGTTAAACATCTTGGTTTAAAAGTAAATTTTCAATACTGGTTCTTGCAATTTTAGGTTCCGAGATTGAACGACCTCCCTTCCACATCTCAAAGCATAATTGCTTGGATTTTTAACAAAGTCATATAGATTTTAATAAGTTCTGCACATTCATATTTAAGTTTTCATTGACGTATATGTTGTCTGGCTCCAGTATTGGCTGGTGGATTCATTCATGGCTCACGCTGTGGAGTAGGAGTCATGATAGAGCTTTGGAGATGAAATCAATGTTGGGCTAATAAGGTATATATAAAAGCGACGTGGACTGCATACGAACATCAAAAATCATTGTGGAAACTGTGTAATTCTGTGTTTGTGTTTAATTCCAAGCATGGAATATAAAAGAAATGTCTTTAAAAACCTCGGCTCTTGGAAGAAGTAAGACGGAGTTAAACGTGATGTCTACAATGTAGGAAGACAAATAAAGGAGTATTTGTAAGTAGAAGAGGATAAGAAGTATCTATAGCTTTGTGTGTTGTTAAAGATTCAGTTCGGTTTGCGTTTGTGTGGTATTTTCATTACCAACTGTTAAAATCAGGTTCAAGGCTTTAACTTCAAAATCAAAATTAGTTACTCAAAGTTATATAGTTGGTTTGTTGGTTACGTAATGTGTATAAACATGTTAAAGTTTCGTTCTAATCTTTATAAATAAGTGTACATAGTAGCTTCATATCTTTACATCATAAGTTTATGGACAGTGGATTCTACACTTATGTAGAAGAGACTTTATATAAAAAAAATGACATTATATGATTAAAAACTTTGGAATTTAAGAATATTCCGAGTGAAGCTTTGATTAAGAAAAAACGACACAATTATCCTTTAAAAAAAAGAATATGCACAAACCATTTATCAGGTAGGTGTAGAAAATTATTTTGAGCCCCCACTTAATATTTGTGGATGAGTTCTTGGTTACGAATAATTATAATAATTCCGTCAAGCATTTTGGTTTAAAACATATTATTTATCATTTTTAACAACTATTTAAAAAAATGTTAAAACTTTGTCTAATTAACTATTTCTTCACATTAGGTATAGTAAATATATATTTTATAAGTCATTAAAAGTAAAACATTATTTGCATTAAATCATTAATGAAATGAAATTTCTTAAAAACATATAAAAAATTAAGATTGAGTAAAACAAAATAAATCATTTATTTACAAATAAATTTTATATATAACCCGCGCATTTTCTTTCATGTAGATGAGTATATAGTTATCAAAATACTCATATATGTAAGTTATTTTATTTCTGTTCCTAAAAAGTTTGAATTTAAAATTTTTTATCTACATAATGAATTTTCTTATATTTTATACATTGTTGTCGACACATATGTAACCGAGAAAATATTTATCAAATTACACAGCTATATTCGGTACGTATCTATCGCAAATACGTGTTTTGGCAAAAAAGTACAATCAGATTTTCAAGTTTTACAATTTTTAATTCATCTACTAGATTTTATCTTATATCGTGCTTTTTAAGTTTTAATTAATAGACAAAAAAATGTAATTAAAATAAATTTTAATATACAACCCCCACTACGCGTGTTGCGGTTACTTCATTATAAAATTGGTTAATATATTCAGGTGATAAGATATTAACATTCAATCTTAATCCGATCGGGTTTTACTTCAACTTCGGTTCGGGTTATTTTGGGTTTGGATTCGGGTTTTTCGGGTTTTTTCAAAACCAAAGTAACCAATGTAATGAAACAAATCGAAAAAGGGTATTTAGAGTTTGTGTTCAGGTAGTTCGGTTTATTGAGTTCCGGGTTTTCGGGTTTGGATAAACTGTAACCGATCGGAGTTTTTAATATATTTTCTCGGGTTCGGGTTCGAGTCTCGGTTTCGGATAAAAGTCTCAGGTCTAAGAATCAACCAACATGGTATCCAAACCCAACACCCGCGGCGTAGCGCGGGTTCGGACCTAGTATTATTAATAAACGTTCAAAGCATAGCATTATTATATCATAGTAGTCCTTCTCACTAGAAAAGAAATATCATAGTAGTTCTAGTAGATTTGCATGAAGATAATTTATCTTCAAAGCAATAAAGCTTAGATAATGGAAGAGTACTTGGTCGACTTAACAACTTCAAATTCGACCTCAACATTCAATGAGCCTTCCATGTCCAAATAGTCCCCACGAAGTTCAGATAAAAGCATGAATTCGTCATAACCCCACACATCGTCCGATTCCGTGTACCAATTATCGACTACGAGAAAAAAGGCCAAATAGAAATGATCGGATATCCATCATCAGCATTTAGAAATATGGTTTATCATCAAAGAAAATAAGAACAAAATAAAGTAGATAGTGATTTATTACATACTTTTCTCTGTTTTGTGATTGGATCCTCGCGGGTCGAGTACTCGGAGATTTGCTTCCACATAAATTTTTCCATCCGCCGTTAGAGATTCATCCTCAGCTACTAAATACAGAAAAAGTGATAGCCATTGGCCAACTTTAACAGAGTCGCCCATCGGATACAGCTTTAGAGTCCTAGAGGACATCGTACATTGAGCACCCATAAGCACTACTCATAGACATATATATAGATACACTTACACAAACACAAAATAATGGACTCACCATTCCCTGCCTCCCATTGAAAATATGTTTGATGAGTAAGAATCCTCATTCAATTCAGAAAAGTTTTTGACATTCCAGGAGAATTTGGGAAAACTAAGTCTCTCAATAAAAAGGGTGGTCTCCAGCTCGGTAAACGGTGAAACAACCATCACATCAACACCAAACTCACATTCTTCTTCCTCAAAGATAGAGAGAAGAGCATTCTTCACTCCCCTCGCCAGTGAATTGGCATCGAACCGTGTCATTTCTAGACCTGGATGAGAGTATACACATAATACTAATTAATCTCTCAACAAATATATGATAAATTAGCTATAAAAAAATATATGTATATAGGTACGAACCACGGATAGTCCAATATTTGTTTTCTTTCTTGCTATAGATAAAGAAGGTGAGATATGCAAACACTTCACTTGGTGGCGTGGACGTGAGGCTTGTGCTGTCTATTTTCACATACATAGAAATGTATCCCCTCGCAACCTCGTCTCCGTGTGGGTATATACCTAATATCCTGATTTTTTTACGTTTAAAAGATATTATGTATGGATGAGATAACTTTCTTAAGTTTAAAGTATTAAAAACCTGAGAATGAAAAATATTTTTGACTATGATAAAAAGTGTAATCCTTAGGCTGAATGTATATATCAAAAACGTACCAGTTATCCACCGGAAGAGAAACACGGTGATTCATATAGGTCATCCGAAAGTTTTTTTTTTTGAATAAATGTTAAATTTGATTCAAATGAAAAAAGGTTCGTTGTTTACAACATGTGTTACTGTAATCAGAGGAGGAGCTTAAAAATTATTGATATTAAGAGGAAAAAACTAGGTAAGATTACAAGTGTAACCAAACCACTTAACCATTCCTTCTTCATAGGATTCATCTTGTTGTCTGCGAATGCTTAGTAAGCGATTCCGGACTGTTCTGTCAATGAGTTTGAGCTGCTGAGTCGCCGATAGTTGTGGTTCTCCATGCCTGCGCCTGTTTCGTTCTCCCCAAATATGGTAAAGAGCAGATTGAAAAGCATAACGAAAGAGGAACAACGTTATGCGATCCATAGTACTTCTATATAGGAGCTGTGTGACCGTGTCCCAATCGTCAGAGTAATCCAAGCCCAGCATATTAGAAACCAACGCTTTCCAAATCTCAGATGCGTACTTACAGGAGAAGAACAAGTGGTTTTTTGTTTCCATTATGCAATCACAGAGACTGCAGTCAGTTGAGAGTCCAGCATTCCATTGATGAAGTCTGTCCCCTGTGTTTAAACGGTCATGAAAGGCCAACCAAGCAATGAACCTATACTTGGGAGTACTATAAGTAAACCACAAAGCTGAATGCCGCCAATCTTTTGTTGGGTGTGACTGTCTCAATAAATTCCATGTTCCCCTGGAGTTAAAAAGCTTCGAGAAAGAGTTTGTTCCAGATTTCCACAGATGTGTGTCATGGCCTGTTTGTTCCCCCAAGATTCACATTAAGTTCACAGTTTATACGTACAAAGTTTGTTGATCTTGTAGGAAAAAGAAGGAGGATTCTCTGTCCAGAACTCCACACATTTTGGATTTACATTTACTGCACACGCATTCATTCTACTCGATTCTGACCTTACTTCATGCCGCCCTATGATAATAGCAAGATGAAAGGGTTATATATAGTACTAAGTTGAACCATGGGAAAATGAAGTTACAAGAAACGATGTGCCTTGGATAGGGTGTGAGGGAAGGTGAATCAATCAGTGTCAAAAAGGTCAAAGTGATTTCTTCAGAAATCGAAGAGTCGCGGTGACTCATGAGTCCCCCAAGATTCACATTAAGTTCACAGTTTATACGTACAAGGTTGGTTAACCGAAGTTAACCGAAATATCATATTACACTCAAGTTAACATTAATAAAGACGGGCTTCTGAAGAGTGCCAAGGTTTCAGAAAAAGTGTTCAGAGAGGCGTGCAATGAGTTGATCATCTTAGCCGAACTCCCATTTTCATTCATTGAGAGTCCTGCGTGGAAATATTCTGTGAAAAAGTCAACCTCTATTCGCCACATTCAAGAAGAACTGCAGTGAGGGACATCGTTGAGATGTATGTGAAGAAGAAAACAGCTTTAAAGGAGTACATTTCAGTGGCTAAGCAACGTGTATCTCTCACAACTGATATATGGGTTGCACAGCATACAGGTTATTTTTCTTGTTTTTTAGTTAAATTTCTTTTGATTGATAGCTATTATATAATTCTGATTAAACATAAATCAATTGGCTGTTACACAGGTGCTAGCTATATGGTGGTAACAGCTCACTTTGTCAATGCAAACTGGAAATTGCAGAAGCTAATCATTGCTTTCAAGTATGTCCAAGATCATAAAGGTCAGACCATAGCCAACACTCTTCTTGAATGTTTAGAAGAATGGGGGATCGACAAGATATTTTGCATCACTGTTGATAATGCTACTGCAAACACATCTGCCCTTAGGAAGTTCTCTCAGAAGTTTATAATAAAGTCTCCAGATGCTTTTGTATTGGGTGGTGATTATATGCATATGAGATGCAGTGCCCACATCATTAACTTGATTGTGAAAAATGGTTTGGAAAAAATAAATGATCATGTTGTTGCTGTTAGAAATGCGGTTATTTATGTTAGGTCATCAACACCAAGGCTACAATCTTTTGAGTTTAAAGTTGAGTCAGGAAGAGTTAAGAATGGAAGTTTGCCATTGGATGTCAAGACAAGGTGGAACTCTACGTACCTAATGTTAAACAGAGCTTTGGATTTTAAGGTTGGGTTTGATAAGATGGAAGCAGAGGACAAACTCTAAACTTCAATGAGCATTTTGATGGTAGTAAACGGATTGGACCTCCTCTAAGCATGGACTGGACTGAAGTGGAGAGGTTAGTTGGTTTTCTACATATCTTTTACAACAGTACTCTAGTTGTTTCTGCTTCCAACTCAGTGAATGCTTATAAGTGCTATGGAGAGATAGTGACAAAAGAGAAGTATTTAGTTTCTATGAGTAATAGCATGGATTCTGCTTTGAGCACGATAGCACAAGATATGCTGTTGAAGTTTGACAAATATTGGGATGGAATGAAGCATATAAACAAGATGTTGATTGTAGCAGCCGTGTTAGATCCTAGGAAGAAGATGGCTTTTTGCAAAGATGTGTTTTGATAAACTACATGGGAAAGATAGTCAAGAGTCTAAAGAGATGTACGATTCTGTTATGGTTGTTCTAATGGCTCTCTTTACCGAGTACTCTAGTAGGACTAGCAACGTGCAATCATCTATGTCATCTCAGTCTTCTCAGCCATCAACTTCGACTGCAAACAATCATCAAGCAGAAAAAATGGATTTCGTCAATGGTATTCATCAGTATGAAAGGATTGAGGACGAGTGGAACGTATTGCTTTCAGAGATAGAAGTAACAGATTCTAGGGATGAGTTGGGAGTATACTTGAAGGAGCAGAATGAAAACCCAAAGTTGTTGCGTGGAGTAGAGTATGATGTCCTTGATTGGTGGGAGTTAAACAGTGGAAAGTTTCCGATTCTATCTGAGATTGCTAGAGATGTCCTTTCAATGCAGGTATCTTCAGTTGCATCAGAGAGTGCTTTTAGCACTAGTGGAAGGATATTGGATCCGTACAGAAGTTGCTTAACCTATAGATGATATCTCATTATCATCCGAATATCTTCTTGTATAAATGCTCAGTGCAGATATGACAAGTAGATATCTCTGCATATCATGTGTATATTCTGTAGATATCCTAAGCTCCACTATATAAGAGCTGCACTTGTATACTTCTACTATCAAGGAAATACATTAATCTAAACCTATATGGTATCAGAGCTCTCCTTTTCTAAGGACCTCCACTAAATATTCTTATTTTCTTCTCTTCCCTTGAATCATGTCGGCATCATCCACCTCCGAAGTCACCGTTATCAATCCCGGAGGCAAATCCAGCACAACGTTGATCTCGATCAACATGGTGAACGTCACCAAACTCTCATCCACAAACTACATCACGTGGAACGTTCAGGTCAGATCTCTCCTCCGTGGCTATGATCTCACCAAATTCATTGATGATGTTACAACACCACCGCCGAAGACCATCACCGATTCCGGCGAGGACATAACAAACCCTGAGTTTGTTCTATGGCAAAGACAGGATAGCCTGCTCTTCAGCGCCATCATGGGTTCAGTAGAACTCGCTCTTCAACCGCTCATCGCCACCGCCTCCACTTCACTTGAAGCTTGGAACACCCTAGCATCTACCTATGCTAAACCAACACGCGGTCACATCAAGCAGCTGAAATCTCAGCTAAAGCAATGCGTCAAAGGCTCCACAACCGTTGATGCATATATGCAAAAAGTCAAAGCTATTGCAGATGCGTTGGCTCTGCTCGGTAATCCCCTCGACCCTGAAGATGTTACAGATGCAATATTGGAGGGTCTCCCTGATGATTACAAACCCATCATCGAAGCAGTACACGCAAGAGATCTTCCTATCCCTTTCTCTGAGCTTCACGAGAAATTGATTAACAGAGAATTGGCTCTTGCTGCTCTCACTCCAACGATTCCATCTCTCCCGGCTACAGCAAATCACGCACAGAGCAGAACCAAGAACTGGCGTCCAAACAACTTTCACTCTGGGCATCAGAATCAACCACGCCACAACAATGACCAACGTGTCTCTCGTCCCTACCTTGGTCGCTGTCAAGCGTGTGGGACTCAAGGACACAGTGTCAAACGCTGTCCACATTTTCGAGTTGTCTCTTCCTCTCCACAACAGGATCAAGGACAATCTCGCCCCATGATGCAGCCAACTCCAAATGCATACACTGCCATGACTGCTCCACCAGTTACTCCGCCTTGGCTCATGGACTCTGGCGCCTCGCATCATATCACCTCTGATCTGGCTAACCTCTCCTTTCACACACCATACAGTGGAGGAGAGGAAGTGCAAGTTGGAAATGGGCAGGGTTTGAGTATCAGCAATACGGGTTCCTCCCTACTCTCATCTCAAACTCGTGACTTTAAACTTAATGATGTTCTTCATGTTCCTGCAATTGCCAAGAATCTGTTGTCTGTCAAGAAGCTATGTACTGATAACAGTGTTTCTGTGGAATTTTTCCCAAAATTGTTTCAGGTCAAGGATCTGCACACGAGGGTACCAGTGGCAACGGGAACCACTGAAGAAGGAGGATATGTGTGGCCCAGTCAACTCGCACCTTCCCCATCTGCTTTCTCTGCTTCCACAAAAACTTCTTTAGACATCTGGCATTCAAGATTAGGACATCCCTCTCTTACTATTCTTCAAAAAGTTGTTGCTTCCTCTTTCATTTCTGATTCCAAATCGTTATCAACATTTCATTGTTCTGATTGTTCAATAAACAAGAGTCATAAACTTCCCTTCGCCAACTCCTCAACTCTGTTAACAACCAAACCACTTGAACTTGTTTATTCCGATGTCTGGACTTCACCCATCCTCTCTATCGACGGATACAAATACTATGTCATATTCGTTGATCACTTCACCCATTATGTCTGGTTCTATCCCCTGCGACGCAAATCAGATGTCAAAGAAACATTTATCCGATGGAAATCTCTGGTGGAAAATCGGTTCTGCAACAAGCTGATCACCCTTTACTCTGACAATGGAGGAGAATACATTGCTCTCGCGGACTATCTTGCCACAAATGGCATCTCCCATCTTAAGACTCCACCGCACACGCCAGAGCACAATGGATTCTCTGAACGTCGCCACAGACACATTGTTGAAACGGGAATGGCTCTCTTAACTCATGCAACTATCCCGGTAACTTATTGGTCATATGCTTTAGCTGCAGCAGTGTACCTTATCAATCGTTTACCCACACCGACTCTCTCCCATCTTTCGGCATATGATCAACTGTTTGGTGTATCTCCGAACTACCAAAAACTCAAGGTTTTTGGTTGTCTCTGCTATCCCTGGCTCAGACCCTACACAAACCACAAACTAGAACCTAAGTCGCAGCCGTGTATATTCCTCGGTTACTCCTTAACCCAGAGCGCTTATCTGTGCCTTGAACCTGTGTCATCCCGCATCTACACCACTCGGCATGTACACTTTGTTGAAACAATCTTTCCCTTCTCCAAAATAGCCACCTCAAACACACCTTCCTCTCCACCTCCAACTACCTGGTGCCCGCCAGTCACCATTGTCCCGACTGTGTCACCGTCTCCTCCTCCTCAGTCTCCTCTGCTTCAGGCATCCTCAGGTACGGATTCTTTACCACATGAAACTATGTTATCTGCATCTCCCTGTGTTTCTGACACTGTGCAGGAGCACTCTCATGCGGACAACGTCACTGAGCCGGAACATGTTGACACTGATACAACGCAACAACTTGTCGTCACCGCTCCTGCTCCTACAAATCAACACTCGATGGTTACAAGGAGCAAAAATCAGATTGTCAAGCCTATTCAAAAACTCACTTTGGTGGCTCAGAAAACTCAATACTCTGACAAACTGAAATCGCTGGCGACTGATGATGCACCTACGTGCATAACACAAGCTCTGAAAGACGATAGATGGCGTGCTTCAGCAACAGACGAATTCAATTCTCAGGTCCGAAATCTCACTTGGCGACTAGTGCCTCCAAATCCAAGTTACAATCTAGTCGGCTGCAAGTGGGTTTTTCGAACCAAACGTCGACCCGATGGCTCTGTTGAACGGTTTAAATCACGCCTAGTGGCTAAGGGATTTCATCAGAGACCAGGCATTGATTTTCAGGATACCTACAGCCCAGTCATCAAGCAACCGACCATTCTCCTAGTTCTTGGTCATGCTGTCGCAAACGACTGGGATCTACGACAACTTGATGTGAACAACGCGTTTCTTCAAGGTCGACTCGATGAAGACGTGTACATGATTCAACCACCGGGATTTGTGGATAAGGATAAACCGCATCACGTCTGCAAACTTCAGAAGGCCATTTACGGACTTAAACAAGCACCACGCATGTGGTACATGGAGTTGAAAAACTTCTTACTTCAGCTCGGGTTCAGAAACTCCATTGCGGATACATCCCTATTCGTACTTATTGTGGGCTCTGTTATACTTTATGTCATTGTCTACGTCGACGACATCATTGTAACAGGCAATGACTCCACACGTGTCTCTCAGTTCATTGATCTCCTCAGCAAACGCTTCTCTCTCAAGGACCTTGGTGAACTGTCGTACTTTCTGGGTATCGAAGTACAGCGCACACCCTCTGGTTTACTCCTTACACAACGCAAGTACATCACAGACTTACTGGCAAAAGCGAATATGACCAATGCGAAACCGGTCAGCTCTCCCATGGTTTCTACGGACAACTTGCAACTCACATCAGGTACCTCCCTTTCTGATGGCACAGAATATCGCATGATCGTAGGCAGTCTACAATACCTTCATTTTACTCGCCCCGACATTGCATTCTCAGTCAACAAACTGTCCCAATTTATGCATCGTCCAACAGACTTACACCTTCAAGCGGCAAAACGGGTTCTTCGCTACTTAGCCGGCACTCGTGACCTTGGTATTGCATTGCGCAGAGACAACATCTCCTCTCTCCATGCATACTCCGATGCTGACTGGGCAGGTAATCGGGATGATTACACCTCCACGAGTGCCAATATTGTCTACCTGGGTTCTAATCCCATTGTCTGGTCCTCGAAGAAACAGAAAACTGTTGCCAGATCGTCTACTGAAGCAGAGTACCGCTGTGTTGCCGACACTGCAGCTGACCTCAAATGGATTGTTTCACTTATGAATGAGCTCGGCATCAAGTCAGAAACTCAGCCTGTCATTTTCTGTGACAATGTAGGAGCTACATATCTTTCAGCAAACCCTGTTTTCCATTCTCGGATGAAGCACGTGGCACTGGACTATCACTTCATTCGGGAACTGGTCCAAAGTGGCTTTCTCCGTGTAGCTCACATCTCATCCAAGGACCAGCTTGCGGATGCGTTAACCAAACCAGTATCACGTTCCTTGCTGTCCAACCACTCTTCCAAGATGGGACTGTCCTCTGGTCGTTCATCTTGCGGGGGCGTATAGATGATATCTCATTATCATCCGAATATCTTCTTGTATAAATGCTCAGTGCAGATATGACAAGTAGATATCTCTGCATATCATGTGTATATTCTGTAGATATCCTAAGCTCCACTATATAAGAGCTGCACTTGTATACTTCTACTATCAAGGAAATACATTAATCTAAACCTATATAACCCACTACATGATCGAGGTGTTAATGTGCACAGAGCAGTGGCTATTGGCTGACATTCATTCGAACGATAGAGGTTTGCTTACCAATGCTCAGATCCTAGCTGAAGTTGAAATGCTAGATACACTTGAGAAAGGTAAAATTATTCATTTTACTCCATACATTACTTTTGTTTCATACACTGTATATCACTCGTAATGTTTGACTTTGATTGTATTTGTTCTCTTTGTTTCAGATTTTAGGTGTCCAGAAGGAGGAGAACAAAATTGAATGCCTTTGTACTTTGGTACCATTCCCACTAAGAGGTAAGAAAGATCTTTAACAGCTTCATATGAAAAACATAGTTTATGAATTCCCATATATACGTGAGAATAAATGAACTCTTAAGAAAGATGTTGTCTGGTTTGTTGATTAGTACAGTGGATGGATGTATGAATCTGTGATGTGTTATGCCACAGATCTGGATATTTTCTTTATTAATGCATTTGACTCTCTTTTGTAGAAGAAATGGGTGAAACAGAAGGAAAAATGAAAAGGAAACCATATGAGAAAACCATGGAATGAAAGGTGGAGAAAGGCAAAGGCGTCAAAAGCTTCCAGAAGAAAAGTACGATTTAGATTTGGTGTGTTTGAAAATTGTTTTGTTTCAAACTTGTTTACGTGTCTATCTTATTGTCGAACTTGATTTGCATCTTAAATTTAGTCTTTCAGCTTCAAACTTTTTTCCGAATGATTATATTTTGTTCGGATCTTATGAGAAAAGTTCGGATCTTTTACTACTTCGGTTACTTTTGTGATTAGAAAGTAGGAAAATCTCGGGTAATTTTTGGACCCGAACCGTATCCGAATGGCTTTCAGGTAAACACCGGGTCTCTGGCTGCGGTACAAAACCGACCCGAGCCGACATGGACCCGAACCGAACCCGAACCGAAGTTTAGTAATACCCGATCGGATACAAATTATCAATATCCGAAAATCTAAAACCCGATTGAACCCGACCCGAACCCGAATGGATACCCGAATGCCCAGGGCTCCAACATGGTTTATGAGAGTATACATTTAAACACCATCTAACCAGTCACTTAAAACGTTTATTAAAATACTATATAAACATGAAGATAGGATTCATTTTTTCTTTTTCATTTCCGCTGAACATTTCTGTTGCACACTTGCAATTTGCACCGTTTGAGTGTATTTTTCTTGTTTCCTTTCACATTGTTTGATACTATTTGATAAGAACAGCTTTTTGCAGTTTTATAGCGAATACAATTATTTATACATATTTTTTTCCGCCAACGTATATATGGTGATGTGCAAACAAATTGATTCAAGTTTCCTATATATGCTACTTAAGAAATTTATAAGCTATGTTTTAAATTTAAGTGTAAACCCACAAATTTTCTAGAAAAAAAAAAACGATCCTAGGTGTAAACACGTCACTCTTTTAGGAAGAAATTAAATAGTTTCTTCTTTTATATACAGAACAAAATTATATTTCATTCTGTATTGAACAAAATTGTTTCTCATTCTATATAGAATGCTTCAATTATAGTTAGATTCACTCATGCGAAACTTAATAATAATAAAAAAGCTCTAAAGCCGAATATCATTAATAAACGTTCACAGCATATGATTATCTCATAGTAGTCCTAGTAGATTTGCATGTCGATAGGTGATCTTCAAAGCAATAATGCTTAGGTAATGGGAGAGTACTTGGTCGCGGAAACAACTTCAAATTCGACCTCCACATTCAATGAGCCATACTTGTCCAAATAGTCCTCCCGAAGTTTACGTACAAGCAAGTATCGCTTGAAACCCCACCCTTGGCCCGGTTTCTTGTACCAACGGTGAACTACAAGAAAAAAGCGGAATAGGAATGATTGGATATCCAACATCAGCATAGAAATATGGTTATCATCAAAGAAACTAAGAACAAATAAATTAGATAGTGTTTTATGACATACTTTTCTCTGTGTTGTGATTGGATCCTTGCGGGTCAATTACTCGGAGATTTGCTTGAACATAAATCTTTTCATCCGCCATTAGAGTTTCATTTTCAGCTAAAATCAGAAAAAAGGATAGCCATTCGTCAACTTCACCAGATTCCTCCTTAGGATGCAACTCTAGGGTCCTAGATGATATCATACATTGAACACCCATAAGCAGTACTCATACATAAACACCCATAAGCAGTGCTCATAGACACATAAATACACTTAAACACACAAACACAAAATTATGGACTCACCATTCTCTGCCTCCCATTGTAAATTTGTTTGATAAGTAAGATTTCTCATTCAGTTCAGAAAAGCTTTTGACACTCCAGGAGAATTTGGGATAAGAAAGTTCCTCACCAAAAGAGGCGATTTCCCATTCTTTGAAGGGTGAAACAACCAACACATCAACACCAAACTCACATTGTTCTCCGTCAAAGATAAATCCATTTTGGGGGTCATTGAATGTAGCAGAGGGAAGAACTTGCGGCAATCCCCACACCAATCTTGTTGCATTGAACCGCTTCACTTCTACATCTAGATGAGTATACACATATAACTAATTAATATCTCTACAAATTAATATATGATAAATTAGCTATAAAAAACATATATAGGTATAACGTACGAACCATGGATAGTCCAATATTTCTTTTCCTTCTTGCTATAGATAAAGAAGGTGAGATATGCAAACACTTCATGACTTGGTGGTTTGGACGTGAGGCTTGTGCTGTCTATTTCCACATACATAGAAATGTAACCGCTCCCATTCTCCTTTTCGTTTCCTTTTGGGAATATAGCTAATCTCCTGATTTTTTTATATTTTTTTTGGTTTAAAGAAAGAAAATTACATATGGATGATGTAACTTTTTAATTTTAAAGTATTAAAAACCTAAGAATGAAAAACATTTTGACGATGATAAAAAAATATAATCCTTAGGCTGATTAATGTATATATCGAAAACGTACCAGTTGTATCCACCGGAAGAGAAAGACCGGGATTCATATTTGTCAAAAAGAAGTTGCGAAAGTTTATTGATCTTGAGGGAATAAGAAGAAGGAGGATGCTCTCTCCAGTTCTTCACAATTGTAGAATCTACTGCACACGAATCCATTGTACCCAATTCTGACCTTACTTCATGCAACGCTATGAAAATACAAAGATGAAAAGGTTAGATATAGTACTAAGTTGAATCATGGGAAAATGAAGTTACAAGAAACGAGGTCCCTTGGATAGTGTGTGAGGGAAGGTGAATCGATCAGTCTAAAAAAAGTCAAAGTGATGTCATTAGAAATCGAAAAGTCGTGACTCATGAGTCCCCCCAACACTCACATTAAGTTCACAGTTTATACGTACGGTGCCATGGAGAAAACTCAAAGTGGGCCCATCAGGGCCTGTTTTATTCTGTCGACATGACATGAGCTCTCTCTTGGGATTAATTTGTTAAGAAATCCAGCCGGATTAAATTAATTAAGAAATTAGGCCTGCACATTTGAGTATTTGGATCGGTTTTAGTTTTTGTGTAGAGAAGATTTGGTCCCAATAGATATTCATAGATTGTCGGTTTGGTTCCTTTCAGTTTGGTGTCGGTTTGGTTCTTAATTTTGAAAACCAATAACTACCCAAAATATTTTGATTTTTCGGTTTCTGTTCAATTTTAATATTTACTACCCGAAATACTTGAAATATATTTGAAAACTCCAAAATATATCCAAAAACAACAATTATTCGCTAAAATCTGATAAAAGCTATAAAAAGTTAACTAATATACCTGAAAACCCGAAAAACTAGGAAAATATAATTGAAATATCTAAAATATACTCTCAATAGCCAAAAACGAGTATATTTAATACTTTTGAATTATTCAGGTATATGAGGGTATCAATGAACAAGAACCATCAAGTATTTTGGCCATAACCTAATTTGGTCTGAATTTGCTTTTTTTTTTGGATCGGTTCAATTTTTTGTGTCCGAGTTTTTCGTGTAGGCCTATAAAAAACCAGGACCATCTCCAGATATATCCTAATGGCTCTAAAAATAGTCACACTATCCTCCCTCAAATCATAATACCCTTCTTCATCAATTTTCTCAACTTTATAATATTCAAATATACAACAAAAAAAAATAAACAAAAACTAAAATCAATCTTTATATATAATTAGAGAACTCCTTTCCTCATTCTACATCACATTATGCCACGTGGCGTTTTAATTTTGAGTTTAAGAAAAAAGTAAAATGAGAAAATGGTGTCTGGTGGACTCGAACTCGGATAAAGAGAGTATTAAGCATACACCTATAACCAGTGGACCATGTTGTTTCGTTGACAGTATTTACCGAAACAAATATATAAACAATACTCCCTCTATTTCTCAATGTAAGATCTTTTGAAGGTTTTTCTTTGTTTCAAAATATAAGACATTTTGACATTTCAATGGTTTTTCTTTGTTTCAAAATATAAGATATTTTGACATTTCAATGCAACTTTTACCTTTATTGGAGAGTGTTTAACCAATTATATTTTTAAACAGTTTTTATGATTGGTTAAGTAATGTTTATTTATATATTAAATGCTGTTTTTTGCAAAAAAGTTATTTTTCTTAATATGTGTGTTTTTCGCCAAAAATCTTATATTGAGAAACAGAGGGAGTGATATAGTAAAATATTTTCAAATTTTTCCTCGATTAATCCCCGAGTAATCTCTGATTTTTAGGTAACTCGCTAGGCCCAGACCCACCGCCCGACTAACGTCTAGCGAGTTCCCAAACCTGGGTTAACACTAACAAAAAATACATTAGCTAAACAAGTTGATGAAAAGTAAATAAAGGGTTGTCCAAAAAAAATAAGAGAGAAGTGAATAAAGAATTCGAGCAATAATACATTCCGATAACACTAATAAAAAACTATTTGATTACAAATCATGGTTTACCTTAATTTTATATTTACCAACGTTTTTATATATAAAATACAATAAATGTGTAGTATTTAATAATGATCTTTAATCCGAATAAAAAGATAGAATTGATCCATTTTAAACTGATTAAAATGTCATACAAGAAAAATTATAATATCCAGAGGTTTTTAATGGAGAAATACATTCATCAAGAGATAATTCATGAGTTTTTTATATAAAAAGAGACAATTCATGAGATCCTCTATGGTCACATAAACAGTTTTAATATTTGAATGTAAAATATAGTTTTTATGAGTAAAATTTGCAACAGAAAGTTTTATGAGATATAGTTCTAGCCATGAAGAAGTGAAAAACTATATCTTACAATCATCAGTAATTAATCTTATATTGACATAAAAACATGGAAGAGTTAAAAAAATGAAAAAAATATCACTAGATAAATAAAATCAAAGAAAAATTAATATTAATATATTGATACAAATAAACACATAAAATAACAATAAATATTACCTAACTATATAAATTAGATTATATATTCAACAAAAACAAAAACAAAAATAAGACAAATATATACCCCGTGCAAAGAGGAAGAAAAGAGAAGTCATTATGGTTAGACATCATCTAGGTTCTGAGAGGTGTTCGAATACTGGATAAGAAACTATCACCTACATGTTACAAATAAGATAATAAGGTATCAACACGAAAAAATGACGCGTAACCAATGGGTACGAAAACGCAAAAGAAGGTAAAAAAAATATCAAGGATTAATTCGCCGGTTTGTCTGGAACAAATAATGTATTCTTAAAATACACATAAACAGACAAATAAATATTAAAATATTATGAATTACATAATTTTATTAGAACTATATATAATACGAATGAAATAAATATATAACCAACGGAATACACCCTGCGCATGTTCGGGGTTAGCAGTTCTACTAGTTCTATTTAATTAAAAAATTCAGTTGGACCCACTCACCCACTATCCTTTCTCTCCTTCATCGTTTTCTTCTTACTCCCCTCTTTTCCACCATTAAAGACAAACAAAAGCTCACATCATGTTAGATTATGCTAATTCTTATGCTATTTTCGTTTTCATAATTAAATTTTCAAGTTTTATGTAATGGGCATACTAATATTTAATGTTTCTTCTCAATTTGGAGATTTAAACTATCATTTTAATAATTTCGTTTTTAGTGATTTAGTTAGCGAATTTGTTGGATAAATATGTTATAACTTTAAATTGTCAACTAAAAAAGACATATTAGGTGAATGGGGACTGAATTAGCATAAATTGTAGTGATTTGGACGTAAAACCTAACTTTCTGGGTAATACTGGGATTAATGGTATTATTGTGCTTTATTAAAACTACTACGACAACTAATGTTACTAAGATATCATTGTATAACCATGAAAACTAGTGTGACTAAGATCTACTATTTTTGTTCTTTTCAAGGAGCAATGAATAAAAGTCGTTGCACAATCATATATTTTAGTCATGGGTGATGTTATTCAAAGGAAGGTGATGATATGAAATGGATTTCAGGAAAATATGAAATTCACTCTTTAGTGATGAAGACACCATTGGAGGAGCTCACTTATAGTGGGTGATATAACTAGGTGATGGAAAGAGCTACTTGGTTGATATGACTAGGCGAACTTACAGTTGCAAGTATTTTGATATAGATAGATACACGTATGTGCATGCAATAGCTGTTGCCATCTATATGAGCAGAGGAAGGGATCTCCATCTACAAGATTTCTGCAAGGGATCCCCATGGAGAACAAACATCGTGGAAGAGGAAGAGGAAGAAGAGGACATAGACGCATGTGCGAATGGTTTGTGAATGTTGATGTAAAACCATCTCTAATGGGGGGTTCTACATAAGGTTTTGAACTAAAAATATAATAAGAAAATAAAAAAGTATGAGAGAGATGAGGAATGGGTTCTAAATAAGAAATTTTATAATCTTTTTATTATAACCTCTTATTCGGTGTCAAGTTATAATTGATTTAAATTCCTTTTTTATCTAAATTTTATTTATATAATAAAATTATGTTTGAAAAATTAGTATTTTTATTGTTTCCATTGGAGATGATCTAACTTATTTGTGTTATGAGCTATCAGGTGCCACTAGTGTAGTTCTGTATTCGGAACTCATATTCGTGTAGTTTTTATTTTGGCACAACTAGTGTAACTGGTTTAACTAGGTATTTTATGGACAACTATGCATGACTAGTTTAACTACAAGTGATTGAGGCGACCAGTGTAACTGATGTACGACTAAGTGGTTTTCTGGAAAACTGTAATATGTAATTTTAGTCTATCAAGTCACATATTTAACATATTCACTTAGTACGTAATACTACATCTTATAAGCTATTTAGTAATGTTTAGTTTGATGAAACCTTTAACTTTCACAAATTTCACAAAAATTTATAAAACTTGTCATCTTAACCAAAGTAACCTTATACTTATAAGATGAATGGCACAATATTATCCTAATTGTTAGGGTTTTCGAACAAATTTAGTAATTTCAACATCTTTATTGTATGAAAAGATTATAAATGTGTCTTAGATTTCTAAAATCATCAGTTCTACTACAAAAAATGAGATTTACAGTCGGTATTACTAAGTATACCTAAAAAGTGCCAAAATACAACTATGTGTAAGTTAGTATTATTACAAACTTGGGTACTACTATGACCAAAATTTAAATAATTTTTTAATAACTAACAGTGCTATATAACGGCGTTAATTGATGGGGTTATTTTTTTTAATATTTAATGTGATATTTTGTGGTTTTACTCATAGTAGTACCTAAGTCATCTTGTAGTTCTCCGCGTTTTGTAAGTGTAATTAATATTTTAAAACCTTACAAGTAATATAAGTATAATACCTTATAAAACCTTATAATACTTTATAAAATCTTATAAAAATCTTATAAAACCTTGTAAATGTACCTTCCAAAACTTAATAAAAACATTATAAAACCTTATAAAACATTATAAAACCTATAAAACTTTATAAAACATTATAAAACCTTATAAAATTTTATAAAACGTTATAAAACATTATAAAAGTTTATAAAACCTTATAAAACTAACGATGTTAATTAGCGGTGTTAATTGATAACCTTACTTGACAGCATTACGTTTTTTATTATTATTAAATTTGATATTTGTGGTTTTACTAATAGTAATACCCAAACGAACCAGTAGTCTTCTACGATTTTTAAGTGCAAGTAATATCTCAAAAATGTCAAGTCTCAACCTGTTCAAATCTTCAAAAAAATATATGTTCAAATCAACCAAAAACATACCAAGGACGTTTCAAACATCCAGAAACACAACCTATGTTCCAAAAAAACATTCACAAGCTTAAGTTCTAAATATTGTTCTAACCATCTTCTTCTGATTCCATCTTTCTCTTTTGTTGAGCTTGAACTCTCAGGCAGTTATTCATCATTACATACTTCTCCCACAGACACAAAGAAAGGAATTATAATCATTGTAAGCTTTGTTGTAGGAATGAAAATATCAAAGCAAAAGGTACATAACAACAAGATATACATGTAACCAGATCAGCCACCAATAATATATCACCTTGACGTCACGCAGTCTCCTAATATGGCATAGTTCGAAGGAGCCTGCGGCCTCCATATTGTGAGGTTGTTCCTGGGTCCATTTTCTGCGCACGTTCCCAAAATGAAATAATCAATAGTGTAATTACCTGATACAGTCGCTTAAGAAGATAGACAAAATAATATCACACTCCAAACTACATACCATGACTCACTCTAAAAACACAAATGACGTACACACATCAAACGAAGCTCACTCAACTATGTGAAAAGCCACAGTTTCTCTGGTTCTGTACATGGAAAGGGCTCTCTCTCTTTCCTGTTCAACCTTCTCCCTCTTCAACCTCTCTTCCCTTTTCATTTCCGGTCACCGACGATCTCTCATAAAAATACTCCAACATCTGAATCCCAAAAAAACCACACACACACATGAACCATGTATGCTATAAACTAATAAAAGGGTAAGGAATACATGGTTTAATCCAAGACATTCCTGAAATGGAGAATGTCCGAACGAAACTGAGTACGTTCTGAAAAGCTCTGAAACCAGGAACGTGCAGTTCCCTGCTCTCTGTTTCGTCGAAGACAGCTAATCTGTCATCTCCGCCGCCAGTTTCGTTTGTAGTTAACAAACTGCGAGTATTTTGTAGCCTCTCGAAAGCCACAACAACCCTTCCTTCATCTCTAGCCCCAATCTCATCATCAAATCGATCTTTCAATCTCTCACACGGAGAAGCCCCAATCGATGGTTAGAATATCCACCGTATCAGATTCCTCTTCTGATTCACAAACCAATTAACATATAGAATAAGAAGCAAAATCGATTTAGTGCAAAATCCAGCTACGTCATAGAGGACTAAGAGGATATACGAGGAAGAAGGAGAAGGAATTTTTTTTTTTTTTTTCCGATTTTGACTAAGTGGGGATCCAGATTTTGACTGGGTGGGTGGTTAATCGGATTAGATTTTGGTTGGGTTTAGTAAATATTGTGATTCATTAAGGATGATATGGTATTTTCTTACGTTTTAGTTAAAAAAGAAAATCAAAAACAAAATAGTTTTATAAGATAGGATATTTTAGCCTTCTGTTGGAGCTGGAAGGGCATATTTGATTAATGTCCAAAAAAACGAACCATGTAGAAGAAGGAAGTCATGCAAACCGGCGGAAAATAGACAGAGGCAAATTCTGTTACAAGAAGAAAAAGAGCAAGAAGCCTATTGGCTATAAAGAGCCGAGAGGGAGAAAGATTAAGGCCTTGAAGTAGAAACCTAGGAAAGAGATATTTTGGGGTTAAGCTATATTGTTTTTCATAGCAACAACGGAAATTATATAACATGCTAGACTGGAAAAGATGCCAAAGAAAAGAACGAAAATAGAAATGAATTTATTATTTGATGAAAATGATTTTTAGGTTTTTAAAGATTCAGCCATTAGTTTTAAAATATTTTTTTAGCCTAGTGGTAAAATATAGTGGCTTACATTCTAAAAGGTCATGTATTCTGAACCATAAACTAGCCTATTATTTTTTTTTAGCTTATGGCATTTTTGGACTCATGACCAGCTCTGCTGATACACTCCATTTTGAGACTCACAATGGAGTTTACTTTATGTTTTGGGATTTGGAGTCACTGAAGTGTTTAAAAAGAAACACTTTTACCTCTGAACTGTTTCTTGGAGTTTACTTTATGTCTTGGAGTCACTGAGTCATTTCAAGTGTATTTTATGAAAAGACAAGAAGAAACAAAAGAAGAAGAAAATGAAAATACTATAAAGGATCGCAAAAAGACTATGGAGTTCAGACTCAACCACATTTTTGTTGTTCACAATGGAGTTATTGACGACATTTATGCGTTTTCTCGTATGTAACATTATACGAATTGCAAAGATTTTGCTCAAAGATCCAAATGCATATTTATATATACTAAGTAGTATCATATAAAAAGAAAACAAGATTTGAATAAAAACCATCGCCTTTCAACATAATTTGGATTTGCCGAATCCACATTCACATGAAAGACTTAAAAAAACCCTAAAAACCCAAATCCACACTTCAATTTCCGCCGCTATTCCCTCCGCTCTGCCCAGCCTCATCCTCTCCGTCAGCACCACCACTCACCGCCGGCCAAAGACTCGGCCACGAATGCACCGGCTGCGTCGCGTACATTCCACTCCCATCAATCACCGGCGTATAATAATACGGCACTACACTGTCGGGATGAGGCACGGCCATATAAGCCGGATCAGCGGCGAGGGACTCGTCTCTGGGGACAACATCAAGAAGAAAATCAAAGGCGAAAGTGCGAGCAACAGCGGCGGAGATATCCGATTTCTGAAGCGTACGGCGTTTGTTCTCCTCGGCATGGAGCCACGAGCGCATCGTCAGATCGACGATGAACATCTCGCAGGCTTTAGCGAAGACGATCGGAGCCTCGGCGGAGATCATACGCACATCGCGATCCGACTTCATGATCTTCTTAATCCGAGCCAAAGGAAGCTGATGAGTCTTGAAATCCTCGACGGCTTCCATCTGCTGATACCAGTAATTCTTCAGCTGCGTGTTCCCTTGCTGCGATACGGGGTTGAACGACGCCGTTTGAGGAGGATGAGCGTATATCGCCGGCGGCGGCGGCGCCTGGTGGTTACGCATGATGCTGTCGTTGTTCTCCATCTTCCGCTTTATGCGTTACGGTTTTTTTTTTTTTTTTTCGATTTCTAGGGATTTGGATTCTGGGACGTGAGATTTTAATCGGAGGGTTACGCTTATATAAAGGGTAGCTGAAGCGTATGGTGATACGGTGGGCTTCGAAGCAGGTAATAGAAAAAGAGAAAAAAATACGAAACTTCTTCACACATTACGTATCTTATTAGTATTTTGTATTTTTTTTTTCTTGGTATGATATTAGTATTTTGTTTGGAGGTAATTAATATTATTCACATTTACGTTGAAGTTAATTCCAAAATTATTTATCAACATTAAATAAAAATTACGAAAATCTTCAATACACATTAAAAATAATTCAGATTTGAAAACTTTAAAACAGAAAACAAAAACATTAAAATAAATTTCAAAATATGTAATTACACATGATAACAAATTATTACAGAGGAATTGTTGCATAATTGACTATTAACTTAAAAACACTTTTTTATATATATATCAAAATATGATCAATGAAATTGACACATGTTGTAATCGTAGTAACTATTAATTTTAAACTATTGAACTTTATATAATAGCATCTATCCTCGTATGCGAATGAAGTAAGAATGATTTTTAGAAATACCATTTTGGAGAAAAATAGGAGTGGATCTCATACCACATTTGTTTCTAGGGTTGGTGGTATTTTTGAAAAATGCACATCACAAAGTAATATTTCTCAAAAAATTTCATGAAATAAATGTTTGGAATACAAAGTTAATAATTCACATACTTATAACATATATACTAAAATTTTTAGATAAAAATACATGTTTTTTCCTATCTATGATAAAAATACATGTTAAGTTATCCAAAAATTATGTTTTATGTTTTGCAACAGATAAACCTAAAAAATAAGCAATAAAGAAATTTTAAATTAACTTAAAATCGTATTATATTATTTTAAAATAAATATAACTTCTTATAAAAATAAAAAACCCTCACGAATATTATAAATCATTTTAAATCTTTAAACTTTAAAATTAAAAAGTATTATATTAAAATATAAATCTCTTAAAAAATAATTATACTCAATACAAACTATTATAAAACAACTAACACTAGCATAATAAAATCCACTACATTACTACATTAACTATCATTAAACACTATGAAAATATATCAATGTTATATAATCTCAAAGGAGAAAATATGTACATTAATTTTAATATTTTCTAGATATTTATATAGAGTGAATTTGCTTGTGCGAAATTGAGAGAAAACTAAATTGTACAATCACAAATCAAAACTTAAGAGAAATCGTGTCCCCAAATCCACCGATTACATAATCAAAGCCCCATTGATAGACAATCAATGCCAAAAACAACACTTATAAGATTTACAGATTGGAGACTATAAACCCTAGCTCTGAATCTCTCAAGTTCGCACTAGCTGCCAGCCTCCTCTCATCTCATATCTGCCCCCTCCCGTGGCTATGGCGCCGGGGGAGATCTCATTTATTCTAGTTTTGTTGCGGCTCCCTAATCCGACGGTTTTGGGATTCGATGGTGGTGGATGAGTTGATCGACAGTCTTCCATGGGACCAATGGTTCATGATTTCGTCTATGACTTGTGGCTCGTGAAGTCTATGTGGCCGGGCATTCGTGTTTATTCAGGTTTGAGGTTTGAGGACTGCTTCCTCCTGGTCTCATAACGGCTCCGCGGTTCCCAACTTGACGATGAGAAGACTCTTGATTCTTTCTCTAGAGACATTGAGCTTCGAAGGCGGATCAACTGTGGTCTGAGTTCACTGGTTTGAGGACGATGAGAACGAAGAGACTTGCATCCAGTTTCGATTTGTGGTCACGTTTGGGTCAGGACAGATCCGAGTCCTTTTTGGTTCCATGGATATGGCTTCTCTTCGTCGGGTAATGGGATTTGTTTTTGTAGCCAGGTTTCAGTATCGTTTTGCCTGTTGCTAGTGATCTAGCGTTGGTGGCTGTGCCGGTCCCGTATTCTGGCCTTTGTTAGCTATGAAATAGGTTCATATATGGGATTGCGGTTAAGCTTCTGTGGTGTGGTGGCTTCTGCTCAGGTTCTCGGGCCTCTGTTTCGTGGTGTGTCTCCCGACCAGTTGCAACGGTTTCACCAGTTAGAAACCCCTATGCTTTAAGGAAAGGATAATTGGCATAGTCGCTTGATGATGATATGCGTCTTAGTCTAAGGATGTTTGTGCTGAACTGGGGGATTGAGTACGCTAGATTCCTTTCAGTTTTATGCCTTATACCGCTCCCTTTGATCTTCATGGCTGGTTGATGTTAGGCAGTCACAACATCTGGTTTAGTCTGGTGCAGATTTTGTCGTTAAGGGTGTAGGGGTCAAATCTGATGATGAATAGGTACCTATGGAATATGTTGGTGTGTTCAGGCTCCTGCTTCGATTGGGTGCTCCCGTTATTCCCTTTGTCAATAAATTGGACGAGTGGTGGCTCCATAAGGGCTATTTAATGGCTTCGGTTGTTCGTGGAGGTATGTGAATGACGACATCACTTCTTTCAATTTCGGTTTAACATCGGCTTTTGTTGTGTCAATGGAGGCTTTGTTTTAGCCACTAATCTTCTACTAGTTTGGGTAGAGTTTTGTGATCTTCGTTGTAAAACTTTCGGCAAGTGGTATCTAAACTCGTTGTAACCCAATTCCTTTTCTATATTGAAATCCGCAGATGACAAAAAAAAATCAAAAGATTGAACAACCGGGAACAATTTACTTATGATATTTTGTTGACATCCCAACTGCCAAACATCAGCGTTTCAGAAAAAATCCTGTCGTCATGCAGGGCGTTTGTAAAAAGAACCTCCTGTTTGATTTTTCATTAAACCCTAAAGGCCTAAACCATAGGGGGTGGTCTACTTCTGGAAAATTGACATTGTCGTGCTTCATTAAAGAGTTTGGACACAAAGCAAGCACGAATAAGCATCCGAATCACCTGTGCTTCCGTTATCACTTCTTTGTCTCCTTCAACTTCTTGGTAGGGTACGCCATTTTAAATCTCAAATTTTCTAGTTTTTTTTTATTCGGTTGGGTTTTAGGGATTCGATTGGGTACAAGGATAATCTCAAATCGTTATTGGTTTTAATAGTTCGTTGATGATGTACACGTTCTGTAGTAGATCGATTCGTCTGTTTTAATGCGATTGATTCTTACAAGTGAGTTTGTGACTATGAACTGTAAGAACTCGATTGGAAGTCTCCCTGTGCTTCATCATCGGTTTTCGCAGAATCGCATTTTTTCTCCTCTTTCACTTCACTCTTCTGCTCCGATTTTTCAGGTCTTACCCAAAGGTTTCTTTTAAGTTCGTTTTACTCTCAGTTCATTGATATTAATTTCAGCATTGTGATTTTATCCAAAATCGAGGTTCTATGATATCGAATTCATGCCAATTTGTCTCTTAAATCTCAAACAGAACGTGATCTTTTGTAATGAATTAAGTCTTGGATTTACTCTTATGCTTTTCACTGTGGTTAGCTCTTTGGAATCAAAACCTAATTTTAAATTCTTTTTACCATGAGTTTGTAAGTTTTGTTGATCTCAAAACTAAAATGTAATACGGATGCATAAAAGCATTTACGATGAGTAATCAAGTTATAAATTTCTTTTGTTTTGATCTTGAAAAAATTACCAATAACCCAACATGGTTCTTACTTAGACCAAGAAAGCTACTGATGAATACTTTATGTTCTTTCTCAAAATACAGATTGTTGCATTAGCTTTTTAACATGAATTTACCATTTCGATGTTCTTTGACTTAACAAAATTCATAAGTTCATAGAATTACTCATTTCTCCTTTGGCTCATCAGAATCCGCTGAATTGTTCCTCAATTCAGATGGTTGTATCACCTTTTCACATAGATTTATCGCTCTATGTTCTCACTGATTTGATGCCTTTCTCTCACCAATTGGTTTTGCAAGCTTCTGATTTTAAGTTTTGTTTGCGCTCAGATATGTTTCGGGATCATGCGGTTGCTGCCTATTGGGATCTGGACTCATGTCCTTTTCATAGAGAAACCAATCTCGAGAACCTTTCAGACATGCTTCACCGAGCTCTTCGCAACCAAAACCCTGAATTTGTGATTACTTACAAGAACGTTTTTGGAAACTTGGGTACTAATTGGAGACACGACTGTTGTGGTTTTAGGCTTTAGTCTTTCGGCTATAGAGATTTTGGCTGTAGAGATTTTGGCTTTAAAAGCCCGACTGGTATCAAAAGCTGTAGAGACTATGGCTGTTAGTAATTTAAAAAAAATTACTAATTGAAACTGCAAAAAATAATTCATTTGTTATTAAAATTGAACTTAAAACAACAATTTATTGAAAAAATCATTAAGAAAATTGATTATGTATATATAATTATATATAAACTTTGATTATTTACATGGAAAAAGTATATAAAAATATATATAGGTAAACATACTTGTTGGATAATCAAGTGTGAAAAAGAATATCTTCTCACTATATTTATAGTGTTTTAGAGATTTTCTAAAAATAGCATTAGATAATCTAAATTAATTTTAAATATAATGTTTTAGATATTTTCTAAAAATAGCACTACATTATCTTTTTCTTTTTTTTTATTGAATGCTTCTTCGTTAATATTAATATATGTATTTAGAGATTTACTAAAAAAAGTTATATTTAAATAATTTTAATTTGTTTTGATGAAAATTTAAAAAAACAAAACTTCAAAAAGAAACAAAAAAGCTTACGGAAGAGTAAAAAAACTAGTAACAGATCCGCGGTAGCGCGGTATAATTTTTTTATATAGTTTTCTTTCAAAAAATTCATTTTGGTTAAATGTTTCATCGTAGTAGAAAATTACAATTAATAAGATTAATTTATTTTGCTTGGATGATTAATATATTAATGGAACTGGTTTATTGTATGAGTGGAATCGAACCCGAACCGAAATTCATCAAATACCCAAACAGATCCTTAATTTCTATATCCGAAAACCAGAAACCGAACCCGATCCAAACCGAGAACAGAACGGGTACCCGAAATAACCGAAATATAATTATATACCTAAAATAATAATTACATTTAGACTTAATATAACTTATTTATATTAAGTTATAATTATAAATCCCAATAATTGAATTAATTTTAGACTAAAATAATTAAAATATCAAAAGTAAAAAGAAAAGATGAAATTTTTAGCTATAGTTGTCAAATTTAATTGAATTAAGTTTAAATTTAACTAATTTTATTTTATTTTTATAAATTTCGGGTACTCGAACCAAACCCGAATGGAACCAAACCGAACCTGAACCAAATTCTGAACTACCCCAATGGGTTCTAGATCTTCAAACACGAAACCCGGAACCGAACCGAATCCGAACCTGAACGGTACTTGAACACCCATGCCTAATTTTGAAATGGATATAAGATATTACGCAGATATTATTAATCAATATAAGATATTAAACAGATTTTATTAATTATTTAATTCAAACCAACTATCTTATCTAAAACTAAACATGTTGCCAAACAGAGGCAATGACAAAAAATATAATTAAGAGCAACTTTTTCAAAAAACGACTTTCCAATTATTAGTAATACGATGATGAGAGAGAGTAAAAGCCACAAATGAAGGCTTTAGAACTTATGAACAAAAAAAAAAAATTGAAAATATGGCTTTGAAGGTTTTAGAATTTTCTAAAGTCTCCAAAGCCTAATTGGCTAATTTTTGGCTTTCATGGCTTTAGAAAATTCTAAAGCTTTCAAAACCATGTTACCAATCAGTGCCTTGAGTGGTTATGACGTCCCTACAAGTGCTTACACAAATCCACAAAGGCTTCATGTTGTACCATACTCCTCAAGACTCGGCGTCTGACCTTGTCCCGAGCAAGCCAGCCGCCCATCATTTCATCATCAAGACTCGGAGTCTGGCCTTGTCCCGAGCAAGCCAGCCACCCATCATTTCATCATCAAGCATGGCGTCTGGGCTTGTCCCGAACAAGCCAGCCGCCTGTGAGAGCCGAAACTCACAGTGTCAAAATTTATTTATTTGCGGGGCTCCGAAAATTCTACTTAAGAACTAAAGGGTAAACAAGTAAAAAGATAAGAAAGATGATTTTATTAATAATTCTCTAAGTACAAAAATATTCGAGAAAGCTTATTGTCTTATATCTCGAAGGCTCTTGCACTTGAGTTGGGATGCTTTGAAAGTGAATACAGGGGTATCTATTTATATGAGAGAGTCTAGGGTCTCAAAGACTGATCTAAGCAATGTGGGACGTTGTAAAAATACTTTTCCCAGCCGCCAATAACCCTAATGGGCCGCCGACCTGTCGCGCCTCTTCCTTCCATTACGGCCCATTTGTCTTGTTTTGGCCCAGCTTGTCTTTTTAATCTTCTGGTCCGATTCTCTGGGTAAAGCCTTGCCTCTGGTTTATTTTATGTGAACTCCATTGATGTTTTTCCATGTGCTGAACAACGTGAAACCCGTCTTCAAATGGCGTGATGTTTCTTCGAGAATTATTGGGCCTAGGCCCAATAATCGGGAAATAGCTTATGTGATCGGTCCAAGAGGGCGAGGTCCGGCCGTAGCTCATGTCTTGGCTTGGTGAACGCTCCGGGTAGAGAAGATATGCAGAGATTCATCTTGAGAGGCCGTTAAAGAGTTTAGTTCATTCGTCGGACCGAATACCAAGAGCTTGCCCCGACCGGCGCTTGGTTCGAGCGACTTGATTAGCTCCTGAACGGGTTTTGAGATAAGTGAACCAATTTGCCTCGTTAAAAACTTTCTCGGAAAACCCTTTGGGACAAAACCAAGGATAAGGAAAGAGTACAAACGGTCACAACCCGTTTAGTTCATCTGCGACCGGAAGCCAAGAGCTTGAACCGGGCAGGCGTTTGGGCTTGCTGCCAGAATATGGAATGTTTAAACGTTAATTCGATCTTTTGTCCCATCAATCTCCGAGGAGGGGATTTTGACCCCTACACCGCTCATCACTCAGTCAAGAGAGCAAGGCATCTGGCCTTGTCCCGAACCAGCGAGCCGCCCATCATCTCTTCATTAACGCATGGCGTAAGGCCTTGTGATGTGATCATGGATCAGGACCTCGATTCCAACCTGGAAGATGGTACGGGCATCGACAGCCGGACGAGGACGAACGTACCAAGGAAGGAGGTTGCTCGCGAGGACCAGCCGGACGACCGCAGGACGGGGCCAACCGAACGTACCGTCTACCGCATTGACCCGAATACACCCGGAAACGACCTAAGGCCTGAATCTCAACTTCCGGTGAACGACTTCGACCAAGATTCCATTCTGAGCATTTGAGTCGGAGCACATTTGGCTTACTTCGTGCGGATTCAGAAAACGAACGTGAGGTTCCATTTCTCGACCGGATGGTGACTTTTCCGGACGGGCCGTTCAGCCGGGCACTTGCCAATCAGTTCCAAACTGACTTAGGCCAATTTCTTCTCGACCACGCCCGCGTGCTGATACTTCCGGACGAGCCCGACCTCGTGACCATCATCCAGACGACCGAACCCATGCATGGCCGGACCGAGTAGCCGAAGGGTTGCACGTGGACTTGAAGGGTCACTTTAACCATATTTATTTTTAAAACTTTGCTAAAATTTATGCAATTGTTTTCTGTGCCACAATCAAGTCTCCTTGACTTGATTTTCTTTATATTCTTCATTCTTCACATTTTGTAAACACTTTTGAATCTTTTCCAATAGAAATTTCTATTTTTGAGAACTTGTTCTCTCTTTTGTTCTTCGTGAGCAGTTTGTTGTTTGGTGCGTCACATCCATTCAACGCCCCTGAGTCCAGCGTCTTGGTGCGTCACATCCAAGGTTGGCTAAGGGTTGGGTATACTGAAGGCCTTCCGCATCCTTCAACGCTCCCATCGATCCACCAGTTCCGGATTTGCTAGTAGCTTATCTCGGTTCATATCCAAATCGACAATACCATTTATTCAAGTGCTAAAAATCGTGGGCAAGTTTGTATCAGGTGGTATCAGAGCACACTTGAAGGGGTATTTCATCTTCTCATCTTTTCATCTTCTAAATTTCTGAAACACTTCTCTTATCTCCATCCGGGCCACTTCTTTCCTTTGTTTATAAACGATTTCAAAAAAAAAAAAGGAGTTTAATCGTTTTACAACTGAGGAGAAAACCAGTTGGGGGTGACTGAGGAGAAATCCAGTTGGCTGAAGAGAAAGCCGGCCTGGAAGTGGTTAAAGCGGTTTCTAATAAAAGAAAAGAAATCTTGTCTTTCTATCTTCTTCTTGGGGTGTTAGGTTTTTGTGGAACACTGAATTTGATCGGATTGCTTGCTTAGAACCATTGAGTGAAACACTTGAGCGACACCAAAACTGTGAGGAAGAGAGTTGGTTATTTGATTGTTTGTTAAGTGAATTTCAGGTTGAACATGGACGGTCAAGAGGCAAGCGTAGGAACTGGATTGTCTAGTTTCCAGATGAATGCACTAACAAGTGAACTTAAGCGTATGATGACTGCAGGTATAGAGGATATTCATGTGAGACTTGACAGGATCCAGGAAGATCAACAAACATCAGGAAACAGAAGGAGAAACAACAACCGAACAGGAACAAGAGATGATGGAGGATCTTCTTCCGATCAAAGTCAAAGGATCCCACAGGGGCGACAGTCCAACCGGGACAGGAGCAGAGATAACCCTTTCGCTGGAGAGGCTAGACGGTCAGAAAATCATCTTGGAGGCTTGAAGCTTAAGATTCCCCCATTCTATGGGAAAAACGATCCGGATGCCTTCCGTGAATGGGAACGCAAGGTTGAGCTCGTCTTTGACTGCCAACAGCTATCAGATCGTAAAAAGGTAAGGCTTGCTGCCACTGAGTTCAATGGTTATGCACTAAATTGGTGGGATCAACTTGTGACAAACAGGAGGAGACAAGGAGAAGAACCGTTGGAGGATTGGGATGAACTCCTCACCCTTATGAGGAAACGGTTCGTACCATCCCATTACTTGAGAGATCTCCATCAGAAGCTAAGGAGACTGACTCAGGGCACCAAAAGCGTGGATGACTACTACCAAGAAATGGAAATTCTGATGCTTAGGGGAAACGTTGATGAGGATCCCGAAGCTACTATGGCACGGTTTCTTACTGGACTCAACCGTGAGATCCAAGACCGCATGGAGCTTCAAGAATATGATGATCTAGCCGAGATGTTGCACAAAGCCATTCTGGTAGAGCAACAAGTTAAGAGGAAAGGCTACACACGGCCTACTTACCAGTCTACTTCAAAACCGAATCCACAAGACAAAGGTAAGTCTCTTTTCCGAACAAATACGGATGTTAAAACTAATCCGGTTGTTGCTGTGGACAAAACAAAGCAGGAAGCGACTCCTAACCGAGCTAGAGAGATCAAATGCTTCAAGTGTCACGGACTTGGCCACTATGCCAACAAGTGTCCAAACAGCCGCGTGATGATCATGAGAGAAAGTGGAGAGATAGAGTCCACATCTGATTGGGAAGATTCAGGACCCATCTTTGATGAGGAACCGGAGACAGAAGAGGACCTGGACCTACCAGTCAAAGGACAACTCCTTGTGACAAGGCGAGCCTTAAACGTCCAAGCGAAAGTTGATGAACGGGTCCAACGAGAAAATCTCTTCCACACTCGTTGCCATATCAAAGACAAGGTATGCAGTTTAATCATTGATGGTGGGAGCTGTACTAATGTGGCCAGTGAGTCTCTTGTCAGGAAGCTAGGTTTGGAAACCAGGAAGCATCCACGGCCTTACAAGCTTGAATGGCTGAATGACGACGGAGAAATGCAAGTCAAAGACCAAGTTGAGGTTTCTCTTACCATTGGACGATATGAGGACAACATTCTGTGTGATGTTCTGCCTATGGACGCAAGCCACATACTTCTTGGGCGGCTGTGGCAATATGACAAGCGTGTGATGCATGATGGATTCACTAACTGTCATTCTTTTGAGCATCAAGGGAAAAAGATTACTCTTGCGCCATTGACTCCTCATGAAGTGTATCAAGATCAGCTCCAACTCAAAGAGAGCCGCAAACAAGACCAAGCCAAAACCGATTCTAAGGGTAAAAAAGTGCAATTTTCTTGTTAAGGCTAGTCAAGTTAGAAAAACTCTTTGTTCCAATCAGTCGATGATCCTTCTTTTGTTTAAGGAATCACTAATGGCTCAATCTGATCATACACCGGAACTTTCGAGTGAACTTAAACAGCTCTTGCAGGATTTTCAGGACGTGTTTCCCGAAGAGAACCCGGGTGGACTGCCTCCGATACGTGGCATTGAACACCAAATCGACTTTGTGCTGGGAGCTTCCTTGCCAAACCGGCCAGCTTACCGAACCAATCCTGTGGAAACCAAGGAGTTGCAAAAACAGATTGGGGAGCTCATGGACAAAGGATACATCCGCGAAAGCATGAGTCCTTGTGCTGTACCAGTCCTCTTGGTACCAAAGAAAGATGGGAGTTGGCGAATGTGCGTTGATTGCCGAGCATTTAACCAAATAACAGTTAAGTACCGACACCCTATCCCTCGCCTTGATGACATGCTTGATGAACTCCACGGCTCTTGTGTCTTTTCTAAAATTGATTTGAAAAGTGGATATCGTCAGATTCGAATGAAAGAAGGTGATGAATGGAAAACAGCCTTTAAAACAAAACTAGGGTTGTATGAATGGTTAGTCATGCCATTTGGGCTTACTAACGCACCTAGTACTTTCATGAGACTGATGAATCATGTTCTTAGATCATTCAAAGGCGTTTTTGTGGTGGTGTATTTCGATGATATCTTGATTTATAGCAAGAATTTTCAGGAACATCTGTCTCATTTGAAATCGGTTCTTGAAGTGCTTAGGACAGAACAACTCTTTGCTAATTTCAAGAAATGTACCTTATGTACCTTTGCAACAGATAATCTCGTGTTTCTTGGATTTTTTGTAGGAGCTGAAGGCGTCCGAGTGGATGAGGAAAAGGTCAAGGCCATCCGTGAGTGGCCCACGCCTAAGACCGTTGGAGAAGTTCGTAGCTTCCATGGACTAGCCGGTTTCTACCGCAGGTTTGTGAAAGACTTCAGCACATTGGCTGCCCCACTCACTGAGATTATCAAGAAAAGCGTTGGGTTCAAATGGGAACAAGCTCAAGAAGATTCATTCCAAGAACTCAAAGCTAAGTTAACCAACACTCCTTTACTCATTTTGCCAAATTTCACTAAGACTTTTGAGATCGAATGCGATGCTTCAGGAGTTGGAATTGGTGCTGTTTTGATGCAGGAAGGGAGACCAATTGCGTTCTTTAGTGAAAAGCTGGGAGGAGCTACCTTGAACTACCCCACTTATGATAAGGAACTATACGCGTTGGTGAAGGCTTTGCAAACTTGGCAGCACTATCTTTGGCCAAAGGAGTTCGTGGTTCACACAGACCATGAGACTCTCAAGCATCTGAAAGGACAGCAAAAGCTCAACAAACAACATGCCAGATGGGTAGAGTTTATCGAAACCTTTCCTTATGTCATTAAGTATAAGAAAGGAAAAGAAAATGTTGTAGCCGATGCTTTGTCTATGAGGTATGCTTTGATTTCGGTTATGGATGCTAAGGTGCTAGGATTCGAGCAGATTAAGTAACTGTATGAATCCGACCTAGACTTTAAGGAACCGTATCTAGCTAGCTCTAGGATCGCTTTTGGGAAATACTTTAGAAATGATGATTTCTTGTTCTTTGCCAATCGTTTGTGTATTCCAAACTGTTCTCTAAGAAACTTGTTGGTTAGAGAAGCACACGGTGGAGGCCTAATGGGGGCATTTTGGCATAGACAAGACGCTTAAAACCTTGCAGGATCATTTCTATTGGCCGAGACTGAAAAAGGACGTGATCAAGGTCTGCACACGTTGTGAAACTTGCAAACGTGCCAAAGCCAAGGCTCAAACGACAGGTAAGTATCTCACTTTGCCCATTCCTGATCAACCATGGACTGATGTTTCGATGGACTTTGTACTAGGACTACCTAAGACTAGGACCGGCAAGGATTCAATTTTTGTGGTCGTTGATAGGTTTTCAAAAATGTCACATTTTATACCTTGTCACACCACTGATGATGCCGTGCATGTTTCTGAATTGTTCTTTAGGGAAATAGTTCGCTTGCATGGAATGCCTAAGTCCATTGTTTCAGATAGGGACACTAAGTTCTTGAGTCATTTTTGGAAACACTTTGGGCAAAACTAGGAACCAAGCTTTTGTTTTCAACTACTTGTCATCCGCAAACTGATGGGCAGACTGAAGTAGTAAATAGAACTTTGTCTACTTTGCTTAGGGCTGTTGTGAAAAAGAACCTGAGAACTTGGGAAGATTGTTTGCCTATGTTGAGTTCGCTTATAATAGTGTTATGCATTCGGCCACTAAGTTCTCACCGTTTGAAATTGTGTATGGATTTAATCCTTTGTCTCCCATGGATTTGATTTCTTTACCTTTGAGTGAAAGGGTCAGTTTGGATGGGAAAAAGAAAGCTGAACAGGTTAAGAAAATCCATGAAAAGGCCAAGGAGAACATTGAAAAACGGACCCAGCAGTACGTGGACAAAGCTAATAAGCACCGGCGTGAGCAGACGTTTGAGGAAGGTGACCTTGTGTGGATCTGTTTGAGAAAAGATCGGTTTCCAGCTGAAAGGAAATCCAAGCTCATGCCTCGGGTGGATGGACCCTTTGCCGTTACCAAAAAGATCAATGACAATGCGTATCAAGTCGATCTTCAAGTTAAGTACAATGTTAGTTCCAGTTTTAATGTATCTGACTTAATTCCTTTTGTGGCAGAAGAAGCGGATTTGAGGTCAAATCCTTTTCAACGGGGAGAGGATGATGCGATCATGGATCAGGACCTCGATTCCAACCCGGAAGATGGTACAGGCATCGACAGCCGGACGAGGATGAACATACCAAGGAGGGAGGTTGCTCGCGAGGACCAGCCGGACGACCGCAGGACGGGGCCAACCGAACGTACCGTCTACCGCATCAACCCGAATACACCCGGAAATGACCTAAGGCCTGAATCTCAACTTCCGGTGACAATTTCTCGAACAGGCCATGAAGGACTTCGACCAAGATTCCATTCTGAGCATTTGGGTCGGAGCACATTTGGCTTACTTCGTGCGGATTCAGAAAACGAACGTGAGGTTCCATTTCTCGACCGGATGGTGACTTTTTCGGACGGGCCGTTCAGTCGGGCACTTGCCAATCAGTTCCAAACTGACTTAGGCCAATTTCTTCTCGACCACGCCCGCGTGCTGATACTTCCGGACGAGCCCGACCTCGTGACCATCATCCACGACCCGACCCGTGCATGGCCGACCGAGTAGCCGAAGGGTTGCACGTGGACTTGAAGGGTCACTTTGACCATATTTATTTTTAAAACTTTGCTAAAATTTATGCAATTGTTTTCTGTGCCACAATCAAGTCTCCTTGACTTGATTTCTTTATATTCTTCATTCTTCACATTTTGTAAACACTTTTGAATCTTTTCCAATAGAAATTTCTATTTTTGAGAACTTGTTCTCTCTTTTGTTCTTCGTGAGCAATTTGTTGTTTGGTGCGTCACATCTATTCAACGCCCCTGAGTCCAGCGTCTTGGTGCGTCACATCCAAGGTTGGCTAAGGGTTGGGTATATTGAAGGCCTTACACATCCTTCAACGCTCCCATCGATCCACCAGTTCCGGATTTGCTAGTAGCTTATCTCGGTTCATATCCAAATCGACAATACCATTTATTCAAGTGCTAAAAATCGTGGGCAAGTTTGTATCACCTTGTCCCGAACAAGCCAGCCGCCCATCCTCTCAGCATCACGACACATCGTCTGGCCTAAACAAGAGAGCCAGACGCCCTCTTCTCGTTTCCTTCAAGCATGATTAGCTCGGATCGACCCGAGACCAAGCATCCACATGATATGATCCCAGGCGCCCATGAGCAGTAGCCATCCGCCCATGAGCAGAAGCCAACCGCCCATGAGAAGAAGCCAGACGCCCAGCCGCCCAGAAGCCAGACGCCCGTGCATCCAGGACAGAAACTGGGCGGCTGGCCATCACCGAGGAATGGGTGGCTGAAGGTTTAAAGAAAAAATGGGCGGCTCAGTTTTAAAAGTCATAAAACGCTCGGAACACTATTCACACTGGAAAACCGTTAACACACTGTTCACGAAACACTATTCATCTCGGGAAAAAGATAACCGAAAATCGATTTAAGTTTAATCGAGATCCAGTTTACTATTCACAGATTACTATTCATCGGTTACTGTTCATTAAAAGTCGGGCCGGACCAGGATCAGACCATGTGACGGATTGCTGAAGGTTTTGGGCCAGGAATCAGGCCCAAAGACTAGGTCGGCGATTGGAAGGAGAGAACAAAGTCCCACATCGCATAGAAGAAGTTTTAGCACCTTAGGTCTCCTAATATAAATATACATGCTTGTACTAGGTTAAGATCACCCCAATTCGAGTATAAGAGTCTCTTACAATATAAGACATTAAGATTTTGCAATTTATTCTTGTATCTCCGAAAAATATCAATAAAAATATATTTTTTCATTTTCGGTCATTGAGTTCTTTTAAAATAGAATTTTCGAGCCCCCATAAAATATAAGTTTTGACAGTGTGAGTTTCGGCTCTCACAGTTTGGCACCGTCTGTGGGGACGAGAAATATTCTTAACCCTAAGAACGAGAGGATGCGAAAAAGAAGATCATGGCCAAAGAAGCAATGGAATGGAGTCCCGTGGATGGCAGCCGCGGCCGGACGATGTGACTTTCCGAGAAGGAGAGGCCGCCGAAATAGACCATCCGCACAACGATTTACTCGTAATCAATCTCTCGATCGAAGGGCACGAAATACCAAGAGTCTTGGTCGATACGGGATGAACGGTGAATGTCATATTCCTTGAAACCCTTCGGAGGATGAACATTAGGACCCAACATCTCATAACCTATCCAAAACCGTTGAATGGTTTCTCCAGAAAGACGACAATGACAATAGGGACGATCCAACTCCACGTAAAAGAAAAAGGAGTGGAGAAGGATACGAAGTTCTCGGTGATCGATCGCCCGCGGATCTGTGGCGAAATCGTAGGAACGCCGTGGTTGAATGCAATGAAGGCCATCCCATCGACTTATCACATGTGCCTGAAGTTTCCGACCCCAACTGGAGTGGAGACGATCTGCGGACAACAAAATGACTCTCGAGCTTGTTTCCTAGCAGAGCACAGGTTGAGGAGGCCGGTAACCGATTCCGATTACCAGGATAAATCCGATAAGAGGAAAGAAGAATGGCAACTTGCGAAACTCGAACAAAAGTTACAGATCGAAGAACCCCGTAAGACAGAAAGAGACCCTCCGTGCGAACCAGTGATCTCGGTCAACATAGACGAAACCAATCCGGAGCGATGTACGGAGATCGGAGCGCGCTGATACAAACTTAGCCAGGAATGGGCTTCCAGCACAGATCGGGATAGGACTCAACCCGGATAGCTACTAGCTTCCTTCCGGACGAGTTGATGGATCATAGGGTCGCACTAAGGATGCGGAAGGCCTTAGATGTTCCCACTCTTGAGTGTATCTAGATATGACGCACTAGAACTACACCGAAGAGGATTTGTTACTGAAGTAAAACCCTTCAAGCAACAGAAATAAGTTCAGATTGAACTCAAGAAAACTTCACAAAAGGAAGATCAAAGAAAAATCGATTACCCTCTAATGTTGTGAAGAGTTTACAATATATAGAAAAAGAGTTCCGGAAAACTAGAATGATTGTGGTGAAAACAAGTCATGGAAAATGACAAAGAAGACTAGAAAATAATAAATGAGTCAAAGTGACTCCTCGGATCACGCATGGTCAAGGGTGACCATTCGCCTACTCGGACTGGTCCATGGGGCGTACGCGGATCAAGTTCACGAACGGGAGATGGCCCGCGGGCTGGTCGTTCAGGACACGGGTTGAGAGGTCACGTTTGATCAGCTCAATAAGCCCCCATGTACGGTCGGAGAAGTCTTGGTCGATGGAAAAATCCATCAGGTCGTGACAAGGGCGTGCATGGTCAGTCGGGACGATGGTACGGTCGTGCTCCGGGTCATGCTCCTGATCGGCTCCAAGTTCAGGATGTCCTAAGGCAATTCTGGCTCATTCGTTCGGTTCCTCTCCATAATCAGGTCGGGGAATGTCGCGTCTGGGTCGAGTGTTTCGGACGTCAGGTCGTGGAGCTAGGCGTAGCTGGTCATCCGGACGTGTCGGGTCGAATCGGTACACGGCCGAACGATCGGACGTACCGGACGGTCGTCCGCGGGTAATCTCCACTCCGGGTTGGTGAATCCTCGATCCAAGCTCTGGTTCGAGCTGCTCCTCGTCTCCACTGTCCTCCGGATCACTTGAGCCCCATGCGCCATCCATGATCCTATCATTCCCCCCTTGTTGAAAAGGATTCGTCCACGAATCGGATACATCTGCCACATAACGGCTCAAATCAGCGACATTAAAACTGGAAGAGATATCATACTTACCTTTCAGATCAAGTTTGTAAGCATTGTCGTTGATTCGCTGAACAACTTTAAAAGGGCCATCAATCCGGGGCATGAGCTTGGACTTTCTTTCCTCGGGAAATGTCTCCTTTCGCAAATGGATCCAAACCAAGTCTCCCGGGTTAAAGATCACTTGGCGCCTTTTCCTGTTTGCGGTCCTCTCGTACTGCTTAGTCTTAGCCTCGATGTTGGCTTTGACTTTCTCATGAATCTGCTTGACCATCTCCGCCTTTTTCTTTCCATCTACATGAACCTTATCACTCATGGGCAAAGGCAAAAGATCAAGTGGAGATAGGGGATTAAATCCGTAAACAACTTCAAATGGAGAATGCTTAGTCGCAGAATGCATAGCATGATTGTAAGCAAATTCCACATGAGCTAAGCTTTCCTCCCAAGTCCTAAGATTCTTTTTCACGAGAGTCCTAAGCAAGGATGACAAGGTCCTATTAACAACCTCGGTTTGCCCATCAGTCTGTGGGTGGCAAGTTGTAGAGAACAACAGCTTAGTTCCTAATTTCGACCAAAGGGTTTTCCAAAAGAAGCTAAGGAAATTAGTATCCCTATCTGACACAATCGTCCTAGGCATGCCATGCATCCTAACGATTTCTCTAAAGAATAGATCAGCAACATGCACTGCATCATCAGATTTTTGGCAAGGGATAAAATGTGCCATCTTTGAAAACCTATCGACCACAACAAAAATCGAATCCTTCCCGGACCTAGACCTAGGCAGTCCTAAAACAAAATCCATCGAAATGTCGGTCCAAGGATGAGAAGGTAGGCAAAGGAGTGTACAAACCTTGGGGCTGGGCTTTAGACTTAGCCTGTTTGCAAGTAGCACAGCGAGTGCAGATCCTCTCAACGTCCTTAAGCATGCCCGGCCAAAAGAAGTGGTCCTGCAACGTCTTAAGAGTCTTCCGGACTGCAAAGTGTCCCATGAGCCCACCTCCATGCGCCTCCCTAACGAACATCTCTCCGAGGGAGCAATGAGGAACACACAAACGGTTATCGTGAAACAAAAATCCGTTGACCCAATAGTACTTACCGAATGCGGCTCTAGCGCACTGAGAGAATGGCTCCTTGAAATCGGAATCATTAGCATACAGTTCTTTCATAAACTCAAACCCGAGTAACTTGGTTTCAAGGGTCGACAAAAGAACATACCTTCGGGACAAAGCATCGGCCACAACATTGTCCTTACCTTGCTTGTATTTGATGACATACGGAAATGTCTCAATGAACTCTACCCAACGAGCATGTCTTTTGTTGAGCTTCTGCTGGCCCTTAAGATGCTTAAGCGACTCATGGTCGGTGTGAATAACAAACTCCTTGGGCCAAAGATAGTGTTGCCACGTTTGGAGTGCACGGACCAAAGCGTACAGTTCTTTGTCGTAAGTGGGGTAATTCAAAGTGGCTCCTCCAAGCTTCTCGCTAAAGAAAGCGATGGGCTTCTTCTCCTGCATCAGAACAGCTCCAATCCCTACACCAGAAGCATCACACTCGATTTCAAAAGTCTTAAGAAAATCAGGCAAAACTAAAAGAGGGGCGTTGGTGAGCTTCTCTTTTAAGGTCTGAAAAGCGGTTTCTTGAGCTTCCTCCCACTTGAATCCCACGTCCTTTTTGATCACCTCGGTCAAGGGAACAGCAATGGTGCTGAAGTCCCTCACAAATCTCCTATCGAATCCGGCAAGCCCATGAAAGCTCTGGACCTCGCCAACAGTTTTGGGACTTGGCCATTCGCGGATGGCTCTCACCTTTTCCTCGTCCACTTTGATGCCATCTGCACTAACAACAAAACCTAAAAAGACAAGGTTATCCGTTCCAAAGGTGCATTTCTTCAAGTTGGCGTAAAGCTTTTCTTTTCTAAGGACGCCTAAGACCAAACGCAAGTGATGAGCATGTTCAACCAAACTCTTGCTATAGATCAGGATATCATCGAAGTAGACTACAACAAAGACTCCTATGAAGGACCTAAGCACATGGTTCATAAGACGCATAAAGGTGCTAGGAGCGTTGGTTAATCCGAAAGGCATGACAAGCCATTCGTACAAACCATGCTTGGTCTTAAAGGCTGTTTTCCACTCGTCGCCTTCCTTCATCCTAATCTGATGGTAACCGCTGTTAAGGTCTATCTTAGAGAAGAAACAAGACCCATACAACTCATCAAGCATGTCGTCAAGCCTAGGAATCGGGTGGCGATACTTTACCGTAATGTTGTTGATAGCACGGCAGTCCACGCACATTCTCCAACTGCCATCCTTCTTGGGTACCAACAGGACGGGCACGACACATGGGCTCATGCTCTCGCGGATGTAGCCCTTCTCCATGAGCTCCTCAACCTGTCGCTGAAGCTCCTTTGTTTCCACGGGATTGGTTCGGTAAGCCGGACGGTTCGGTAAAGAAGCTCCGGGGACGAAGTCGATTTGGTGTTCTATTCCACGGATGGGTGGAAGTCCCGATGGGTTCTCTTCAGGGAATACATCCTCAAATTCCTGCAAAAGGTGCTTAAGATCACTCGGAACATCCGGTGCAATGTCAGAAGACAACATTAGTGTTTCCTTGAAAATGAGCAAAATCGGAGATTGATTAGAAAATAAGGACTTCCGAACCTGACCTGTACTGAGGTAGAAGTTCTTCCCCGGTTTTGTCTCCTCTTTGGCTCGGTCCTTCTTGGGATTCTTCTTCAGCTGGACCTGGTCTTGATGAACTTCCTTAGGCGACAAAGGGGCAAGTGTAATCTTTTTCCCCTTATGCTCAAAAGAGTGCCTATTTGTGAAGCCATCATGCACGGCTCTCTTGTCAAACTGCCAAGGTCGTCCTAGCAGAACATGACTCGCATCCATAGGCAGTATGTGGCACAAGACCTCATCCTCATATCGTCCAATAGAAAGTGGAACCACGACTTGTTCGCTAACATGTTGTTCCCCGGACTCATTAAGCCACTCAAGTTTGAATGGGCGCGGATGGGGCTTGACTTCTAGTCCCAGCTTCCGAACAAGTTCCTCACTGGCCACGTTCGTACAGCTTCCTCCGTCGATGATAAGGCTGCAAACTTTGTCCTAGATAAGACATCGAGAATGGAACAGGTTTTCCCGTTGCTCCTTTTCTTCAGGCTTTGGCTGCACACTCAGAGAACGTCTAGTGACCAAAAGGTGGCCTTGGGCTGCGTATTCAATGTCCTCTTCTTCCTCAGGTGCCTCACCGAAAATTGGCCCCGTGTCCTCAACTTCATCCTCAGACTCAATCTCCCCATTCTCGCGGATGACCATGACGCGTTGGTTCAGACATTTGTTGGCAAAGTGCCCCATTCCGTGACACTTAAAACACCTGATATCTCTGGTTCTGCTCGTGGTGTCCACGGCTTTGGGTTTGTCAAAACGAGAAGAAGATGTGTTAGTTTTCAAATCGGAAGAAGGTTGGACTGGAGACTTACCTTTGTCTAGAAGAGACGGTTTGGTCGGTGGCGTGAATGAGGGCTTGGAGTACCCTTTTCTCTTGGACTGCTGCTCAATCAAGATGGCCTTGTGAAGCATCTCTTCAATGCTGTCGTATTCCTGAAGTTCCATACGATCTTGAATGTCTCGGTTCCATCCGCCAATGAACCTTGCCATGGTGGCTTCCAAGGTCTCGTCTAGGTCAACTTTGATCATCAAGATTTCCATCTCCTGGAAGTAGTCCTCAACTGACCGAGTGCCTTGGTTCTGACGCCTGAGCTTTTGGTGTAGATCACGACTGTAGTGAGTTGGAACAAATCGCTTCCTCATCAAAGAAGTGAGTTCGTCCCATGTTGCGATTGGTTGTCCACCTGTTCTCCTCCTGAGGGTCATCACTTGATCATACCAGTTAATAGCATAACCAGAGAATTCAGCTGCGGCTAACCTAACCTTCTTAGACTTAGAGAAATTTTGACAATCGAAAATCAACTCAACTTTTCTTTCCCATTCCAAGTATGCATCAGGATCATTCTTACCATGGAATGTTGGAATTTTGAGTTTCAGATTACCTAGACCACCACCCTCGGTACGGCCTTGTCTGGTTGCAAATGGGTTTTCCGCTCCTCTATCTCGGTTCCGGTTACCTCGTCGGTTCCTAGGAGGTGATCGGTTTTCCTCAAAGTGATCGTCTTCATACTCCTCCTCGGATCTAATTGGCCTTCTTGGCGGGTTTCTCCTTGGTCCACGGTTGGATTGGTGAGATTGTTCTCCTTGCAAGGTATCCAGTCGCGTGTGTATCTATTCGAGACCTGCAGTCATCATACGAGACATATGTTCCGTTAGTGCCCTCATTTTAAAGTTGGACAGTCCAGCGTACGAGTTTTCAGCTCGTTCTTCATCTTCAAACTCCATTGTTCCTGAAAACACTTAGCAAACGAGATCAGATTAAAACAACTCTCACTCTCGTGGTGTTTAGTTCCTCACCCACTCAACTCTCAGATTTTATGGTGATCTCTCAAGTTTTCTGCAAGTTCAGAGAGGAACTAAATCCGTCAAACCCAAAAGATACCCCAATAACAAATCCGAAAGAATAGAGAAGAGAGAAAGAGATTGGCACGCCGCTCTAACTACTCAGAACTGGATTTCTCCTCAGTTCAGTTCCTTGAGTTCAACTAGTTGCCCTCAAGAAAGGATTTCTCTTCTTTCTTTGCTCTTGATGTTTTTTTTTTTTTACTCTTTTTTTTTAAATAGAAACGAGGACAACTAGGACCCGGAACACACTAGAGTAGCCCGGAAACCAACTGACAAAAGAAATCTAGAAAAGAAGAAGAAGATGATGAGATGAGAAGATGAACAGTTGTAAGATAGATGATACCGGCTGAAAGTGGCTCTGATACCACGTGATACAAACCTAGCCAGGAATGGGCTTCCAGCACGGATCGGGATAGGACTCAACCCGGATAGCTACTAGCTTCCTTCCGGATGAGTTGATGGATCGTAGGGTCGCACTAAGGATGCGGAAGGCCTTAGATGTTCCCACTCTTGAGTGTATCTAGATATGACGCACTAGAACTACACCGAAGAGGATTTGTTACTGAAGTAAAACTCTTCAAGCAACAGAAATAAGTTCAGACTGAACTCAAGAAAACTTCCCAAAAGGAAGATCAAAGAAAAATCGATTACCCTCTAATGTTGTGAAGAGTTTACAATATATAGAAAAAGAGTTGCGGAAAACTAGAATGATTGTGGTGAAAACAAGTCATGGAAAATGACAAAGAAGACTAGAAAATAATAAATGAGTCAAAGTGACTCCTCGGATCACGCATGGTCAAGGGTGACCATTCGCCTACTCGGACTGGTCCATGGGGCGTACGCGGATCAAGTTCACGAATGGGAGATGGCCCGCGGGCTGGTCGTTCGGGACGCGGGTGGAGAGGTCACGTTCGATCAGCTCAATAAGCCCCCATGTACGGTCGGAGAAGTCTTGGTCGATGGAAAAATCCATCAGGTCGTGACAAGGGCGTGCATGGTCAGTCGGGACGATGGTACGGTCGTGCTCCGGGTCATGCTCCTGATCGGCTCCAAGTTCAGGACGTCATAAGGCAATTCTGGCTCGTTCGTTCGGTTCCTCTCCATAATCAGGTCGGGGAATGTCGCGTCTGGGTCGAGTGTTTCGGACGTCAGGTCGTGGAGTTAGGCGTAGCTGGTCATCCAGACGTGTCGGGTCAAATCGGTACACGGCCGAACGATCGGACGTACCGGACGGTCGTCCGCGGGTAACCTCCACTCCGGGTTGGTGAGTCCTCGATCCAAGCTCTGGTTCGAGCTGCTCCTCGTCTCCACTGTCCTCCGGATCACTTGAGCCCCATGCGCCATCCATGATCCTATCATGCGCCCAAGCAGTAAACGATGAAGTGGAGAGGTTGCTTAAAGTTGGATCTATTATGGAGGTAAAATACCCCGACTGGCTAGGCAATCCTGTGGTAGTAGAGAAGAAGAACAGGAAATGGCGAGTCTGCGTCGACTTCACGGACCTGAACAAGGCGTGCCCAAAAAATAGCTTTCCGCTACCGCACATCAATCGGCTGGTCGATGCAATGGCCGTGAACAAGCTGCTATCGTTCATGGACGCTTTCTCTGGGTACAACCAGATCATGATGAACCCCGACGATCGAGACAAGACCACATTCATCACAGATCGCGGGATATATTGCTATAAGGTGATGCCATTGGGTTAAAGAACGCCGACACCACATACCAAAGACTCGTCAACAAAATGTTCTCTGAGAAACTCGGAAAAAAATGGAAGTCTACATCGACGATATGCTGGTCAAGTCCTTGGAGGAAAAAGATCACGTGAAACATTTGCAGGTATGGTTTGAGTAACTTAGCAGGCATAACATGAAGTTAAACCCGACAAAGTGCAGATTCGGAGCGGCCTCCGGCGAATTCCTCGGATACCTGGTGACTCATCGAGGGATAGAAGCAAACCCGAAGCAAATTAATGCCCTGATGGAGATGGCCTCACCAAAAACAAAAAGAGAAATCCAAAGACTGACCGGACGGGTCGCGGCGCTGAACCGGTTTATCTTGAGGTCAACAGACAAATGTTTGTCTTTATACGACACACTCAGAGGAAACAAGAAGTTTGAGTGGACAAAGAATTGCGAACAGGCGTTCCAAGAGCTAAAGAAATACCTAGCAAGCCCGCCCGTACTTTCAAAGCCAGTCGAAGGAGAACCACTATTCCTATATACGGCGGTGTCATCAACGGCAGTGAGCGGAGTGCTGATCAGAGAAGATCGCGACAAGCAAAAGCCGATCTTCTCCGTGAGTCAAACCTTGGCGGATGCGGAGACTCGATACCCGCTGATGGAAAAGGCGGCCTTGGCAGTGGTGATATCTGCCCGAAAATTGTGACCTTATTTCCAATCGCACATGATCATTATACTCACAATTTTCCCACTCAGAACGATCCTGCATTGTCCCAGTCAATTGGGACGACTGGGCAAATGGGCTGTAGAGTTAAGCGAGTATGATGTCGAGCTCCCGACCGCAGGCGTCAATGAATCGACGCCAGATTCGGTTTGGATTCTCCATGCAGACGATCTTCGTCAAAGCAAGGTTCGGGAGTTCGGGTGCATTTAACGTCACATACCAGAGAAATCCTGGAGCAGTCGTTCCGGTTATTCTTCAACGCTTCCAACAACGAGGCAAAATACGAGGCCTTGATCGCTGGGTTAAGACTCGCCCTCAGACTCAAAATCCAGAAGCTACAAGCGTTTTGCGATTCCCAGCTGGTGGCAAACCAGTTCAGCGGAGACTACGATGCAGGGGACGATCGGATGGAGGCCTACCTCAAAATTGTCCAAGACCTCGTGAAGCGATTCGTGAAGTTTGAGCTTACAAGAATCCCACGAGGAGAAAATGCCCCTGCCAATGCATTAGCGGCCATGGCATTGACATCCTCCCTAGGAGAAAGACGAGTGATCCCTGTCTAGTTCATAGAACAGCCGAGCATTGATCCACCGCAAGTCGCCAACCTCATACAACAGCCGAAAGGTGAAGACGAGGAAGAACCTCCGGAGGAAGAATTAACAACTGCCCCAAGAGAAGAATATGGTTGCGACCGCGAGTGGATGGCTCCGATACTAGCATACCTCATGGACGGAGAAGTCCCGACAGAAAAATGGGCCGCACGCAAGCTAAGAGTCCAAGCTGCCCGCTTTGTCCTTCTTAACGGAAATGTCCATAAGTGGAGGCTATCCGGACCATTAATGGTCTGTGTAGAGGAGAAGAGGCAAGAAGAAATCATTCCGGAGGAAGAGCTCTCGCAATCAAAATCAAGCGGCACGGACACTACTGGCCGACCATGGTAAAAGATTGCGAGAAGTTCTCCCTCAAGTGCGAAAAATGCCAAAGACACGCACAAGTAATCCAACAACCCGCAAAGGTTCTCTCGTCGATCTCCGCGCCATACCCATTCATGAGGTGGTAAATAGACATCGTGGGACCAATGCACAACTCAAAGCAGAAGAGGTTCCTGCTCGTCCTGACGGGCTACTTCTCGAATTGGGTCGAAGCATATTCATACGCCAGCATCAAAGACGCCCAAGTGGAGCATTTCAATTGGAAAATATCATATGCAGGCACGGAGTACCATACGAGATCGTTACCGATAACGACTTTCAATTTATTTCCACTCGCTTTGAAGGATTTTGCAGAAGTGGAAGATACGACTAAGCAAATCAACACCACCTTACCCACAGGGTAACGGCCAGGCCGAAACGGACCCCAACACCATCGTTGGCAGACTGAAGAAGCGCCTTGGAGAAAAGAAAGGACGATGGGCGGACGAGCTAGAAGGAGTCCTATGGTCTCACCGAACAACTCCAAGGCGAGCAACCGAAGAAACACCATTCGCACTAGTCTATGGCGCCTGATAGAACAATGGAAGGCACCAAAGACATACGTTCATTGTTCGGATCATATCTTCTCAACCACAAGGCCAATATGCGTCAAACCACTTGGAAAATGCTCTCAGCTCAATTACAAAGCTCCTCGAAGACGAATCAGATCAATCCGAGTTCATATGAAGGAGTTATGCCATTTACAAGTTGGGTGTTTTCCAGCTTACGCGAATGGAGACATCCGAGCATTGAATGAAGGATTCTGATCAGACCCACATGGATTAATGTCTTGGGCCTTTCTGAAGTGTTTTCCATCCTTTTTCAAGCCCAATAGCAACCCATAGTGCAAGACACGGAATTTTGGAGCTGAAGAGTCCACTTTGACCAAAACCTAAGAGTTATTCAACAACTAATCATTTCTTTGGTCAAGTCTTGCCTAGTTTTTAGTTTACTCTTTTTCCCACATTCTTTCTAGTTTTTAACAATTGTAAAACCTATAAAAAAGGCTTTCATGTCATAATAATATTCAGACTTGTTTTGATTGAAACCTCTGTGTTTTGTGAGAGAGTGATTCTCTTTGTTCCTTGTGAACACTTTTCGTTGCTTGGTTAAGGGTTACTTCCAAACAACAACCTCCTTTGGTGTCGTGGTGCGTCATATCCTCGGCCATCGGAGTTGGGTATACCAAAGGTCTTCCGCAGCCTTTGAAGCTCCCTTCGATCCATTTTCAGTTCCGTGAGTGCTAGTAGCCTCTTCGGTTCATATCCTTCGATCCGCAATTGAGTGATCCTTCCCGGGAGTGCGTCAGCGCCGAATGCCTCATCCCGGTAGAAGTAAACTTTCCCGGCGTCAGGCGAAGACTCCTTCCTGGACAAGAAGGCCTCAACCATCTGATGATGCTAGACGAATTAGACCTAATAAACAAAAGGCGAGATCAAGCGCTCATCCGAGTCCAGAACTACCAGAAGCAGCGGCAAAGTACTACAACTCAAACGTACGGAGCCGCAAATTTAAAGAAGTAGACCTCGTCCTCCGCATAGTATTCCAAAACACTGCGGACCCGAATGCAGATAAGCTAGGCGCAAAATGGGAAGGACCGTACAAAGTAACAAAGGTGGTCCGACCGGGAGCATACGAGCTGGAAAACAAAGAAGGAAAGCCAGTGCCAAGGACATGGAACGCAATGTACCTAAAAAAGTACTATCACTAGATAACAAGAGTCATTGTAAAATAGAACTACGAATTGGCTTGATCCATATGATCGGGGTACGTAGGCAGCTCGTCTTCTGTCGAGTTCAGCTACTTTCCTTTTCAAAATTTTAAAGGGGGAGTGGGTTCGTATACTCATATACTCCCACAAATTTTGAAATATAGCCTCTTGGCATACATAAAAACCACCTGTCGGCATACTTATCACCGTCTGTTGCTGATCACAAAAAGACGACTTATTAACCATGGTTCTTTCAACATCCCGCAGCGGATAAAAATAGCGCACTATACAAATTGTCTGGACTAATATCAGAAAGGCGCAACCTGATCGGGAATGTGGGAAGCGTCAGGACGATATTCTGTTTTAGCTTATCTTCAGGAGCATTTCGTAGATTGGGATATTACGGGACGTAAACCGCGAAATAAGCTCGCCAAACCCAGTGAACGCCAACATGGAAAGCTGGTCTCAAACATCTTATGGCGAAGTACCAAACCGGCCCTGGTAAGAGATCGTAAACTTGTTCACAAACTAGTAACCAGACCAAACTTTAAACCTAGCAACAAAACTCGCTGGTCTAATAACACGAAAGGGATACTCCCGAATATTTTGATCTGGGCGCCCGGTATAACACCCTAATCAACCTAACTTAAAATAAAACGAGCAGTGACACTCTCCTTAGAGAAATGGGCCAGCTGCCCATCACCACACGACAAGGACCAGCCGCCCATTCTCCTTAGAGAAATAGGCCAGCCGCCCATCCTCCTTAGAGAAATGGGCCAGCCGCCCTTCACCACACGACAAGGGCCAGCCGCCCATCCTCTTTAGAGAAATGGGCCACCCGCCCTTCACCACACGACAAGGGCCAGCCGCCCATCCTCCTTAGAGAAATGGGTCAGTCGCCCCATCACTCCACAATAAGAGCCAGCTGCCCATCATCCATAGAGATAGGCCAGCTGCCCTCTTTTCCTCTATCAGAGCACAACGCCTGGTTCGAAACCGAGGAAAGGCCAGACGCCCTAACAAAACATGGCACCTGGCTTATACCAAGGAAGCCGACCGCCTTTCGTTTCCTTTTGGAAACACGACAAACTACAATAAAACAATCAAGATCTTCGGCCCGGAGACAAGCGTTTGCCCGGGCTTAAAAGCAAAGCAGTTACTCAACTAAAGCATAGTTTAAAAAAAATCCTCTTATTAAAATCTCGAAACAAAATCAGCCCAAACTGGAAATCTGGCCGAGTATAACAGAAATCCAGGAACAAAAGCACAAACGAAAACTAAAAGCTCGAAAAAACCTGGGCAAAAAAATGCAAAAACTACAAAATCAAGAATCTGGACCAAACGCCTTAATAGTGGCAATATCCGAAATCCCAGAAACTATTTCGTTGGATCCAGCCAGATCAACCACCCGAGTGAGGTAGCTTCCTCCTCGATTGAACCGACCTCGGGATCCGGAGCAGTACCACCTCCGAAAAGCGGAACCAACTGAGAGTCAATATTCCCTTGAACCCAAGCAATCACCTCGTCAAACCGACCTTCGGCCCCATCAAAACCACCTTTCCACTCGGATAGTTTCGCCTTCTCCTCATCGAGGTTGGGAGGTTCAACTCCCTGAAGCAACACAACTAGTTCGAGGTTACTTGTTATCTGAGCCAAATCCACTTCCTGGGTCCTTGCTTCGGACAGAGATCCAAGAGTCTCCTTCAACTCGCCTAGGAAAGTACGGAACTTGGCGACAGAAGCTTTGCGGCCATCCACGTAGGCCCGCTGCACCTATGAACTACGCGAAGCCTTTGCACTGGCGAGCTGATCTTTCAAGATCTTCAAATCCTTGGTCTGACTCAGATCCTTGGTCTCGAGGCGAAACTTTGAACGCACCGCCTCGTCCTTCTCCACATGCAGCAAGGCAAGCTGTTTCTCAAGGTCACCAAGTTTTCTCCTTACCGATCGAGCGTCCTCCCGAGCTTCCTCGGCATGCTTGTGAATTCTGCGGATGGTAGCGTCATACGAGCTGACGCACTTGTTTACGGAAGATATAAACTGCGAAAAATAGAAGGAATTAGTGATACATATAATGAAAAATTTCAGAAAAGGAAAGAGCGAGAAGGAACAAACCTTCATCCCAATCAAGGCCATGTCCTCATACTTCTCGAACTCGTCTAAACCATCACAAGAGGGAAACTTGAAACTCGCATCCTTGATCGCCGCAAAACTCCTAGCAGATTGACGACGATTCTTGCAAACCGCTTCATGGAAAGCAAGTCCGGGCAAGGAAACCGCCTGTAGACCTTCTGAAGAAGAACTTTTGACGCCACCATCAAGAGAGCAACCCGCCTGCCTTTTACGTAGCACACTGTATGCCCCGTTCAGACCATAGATGACTCCACCAGCCGCCGTCCAAGCTTCAGGCGAACGCCTCTCGATATTCCGCGCCAAAATAACCTTCTTCTTCAAAGGGGTAACCACAACGGTTGATAAGGCCAGCTTATCGGCTGGCCACTCCGATGGAGGAATGGCTAGACAATCGTCCGCTAATTTTGCCCCGGAAGAGTGATCCGCCGTCTTATCTTCGGGATTCTTTTCCAGTTTGCTCGTCTCTCTGTTTTCTTTCACACTTTTCTCCATCTGTTTCCTCTCGCGAAGGGATAGCCTAACCATGATGGCAGATTCAAGAATCAGCTTTCAAAAAATTTGTGAAGAAAAAGAAGAGGAAGAGGTGCGCATATATACAGCCGGATGGTCCGAATCCTAACTCAACTAGGAATTGGATTTTTTCCAAATTTGGGCCAGTCGCCCACGAGTCTCGAATACAAAAAGGAAAATTTCCTTTGATTAACATTAAAAAAAGGGAAAATCCTTCATCGGACACGGATAGCTTTTCGTCCTTCGATCCCGACAAACATCCCATTAGACACTCATCGCTTCTTAACGCACAAGCAACGAGCTGGGTGCTAACTGTTGGTGTCAAAATCCCCTCTTCGGAGATCGACGGCCTAAAATAGAGAACACACAGCTCAAGGCCAGCCGCCCAAACTATCTTGGAAGGTTAGCCGCCCTCTTATCATCAAGACATGGCGTCTGGCCTTGTCCCGGGCAAGCCAGCCGCCCATCATTTCATCATCAAGACATGGTGATAGATCTGTGGGTGATATATCGGACCAAGATGAGGAGAATAGCACGGACCAGGAACAGCTTGAACCTGAACAAGGAATGAGGATGCAATGACCCGGAAAAGAGGTTGCCCGAGGGAGCCCAGACCGATCCGCGAAACGTACGGCTGTCTACCGTTTCGACCCGACACGACCGAACAACGAGCTACGACTGGTTCCACGTCCTAAAGAAAGAATTTCTCGACCCAAAGAAATATTTCTCGACCAAACTACCAAGAAAATCAGTTTGGTCAAGATATAATTGGGATGGCCCGAATTGGAAATCAACAGGGAGTGAAGGCCTTTCACGCGGAACCCGGACGTGCCACAGACATCAGCGAAGCCGAGCATTGGACCAACGACCCATATGATTTTTCAAGTGGCCAAAATGCTAAGGAACATTTTGAAAAACTCAAAGCGGCCATTGGAACCAATTTCATGAAGAACAAGATCAAGGACCCAGACATGACATCTTTTATGTGCATGATTCAAGTTCAAGACCAAGTCTCTTTTGGACCGACCAAGAATCATGCCACATGACCAAATCCAAGGCCAAACCGAAGAGTCCCCTTTAAAAAAAAATTCGTTTCTTTTAAGGTCCTTTTTGCAAATTCTCAAACTTTTACCTCTTGAACTTATTTTCCTTCTTTTCTTTGTTTAAGTCACAAACATCTTGGAAGAACATCACTATCGAATTTTCTAAAGTTTTTGAGAGCTTCTTCTCTTTGTTCCATCGTTAACTATCTTGTTGATTTGTTGGGTTACATCGATCAACACTCTTCTTTTTGCTATTCTAGTGAGTCATATCTAGAAGCAAGAAGTCTGGAAATATCAAAGGAACTTCCATATCCTTTGTGCGATCCATTCATTCCACCAAAAGCTATCAAAGGAGCTAGTAGCTTCCGGCTATCCTATATTCATACCGAGATTGAAAGGATTCCTAGGCCAGCGTTCATCTCATGGCGTCTGGCCTTGTCCCGAACAAGCCAGCCGTCCATCATTTCATCATCAAGACATGGCGTCTGGCCTTGTCCCGAACAAGCCAGCCGCCCATCATTTCATCATCAAGACTCGGCGTCTGGCCTTGTCCCGAGTGAGCCAGCCGCCCATCTTCTCTTCATCAAGACATGGCGTCTGGCCTTGTTGGATTTTGATGAATTTATCGATGATGTATTTTGAAATACAAGACAAAACTCATGTATCTGCGTCTTATAAGAGAGAATACATTGAAATCCACTAAAACTGAATTCTAAATAATCAAAAGGAAAATGAACAACATTGGTTTTTAATGTATCTTTAAATACATCAAATAAATATTTAATCCAATAATACTTGTTTTCAATGAATTTTAATGTACTTTAAAAAAAATGGGAATACTATGAAATTGGTCATTTTCAGACTTTAATCCCAAACATAACCCCCTCATTAAAAATTGTCAAAATGACTCATTTTTTTGAAAAATGCGCAATACTTTTTCAAAGAATAGAGTCATTTTTCGCAATTTTTTTGGCAGAGGCTCATGTTTGGAATTTAAATTTTCAAATGGGCCACTGTAACAAATGACTCAAAAAACAAACATGATTCAATAACATTGGATTTAGTTATGCATTTAAAATACACTAAAATATATTTAAAGATCCAATCTAATAACACTTCATTAACCTATTTTGTGACAAGGTAGACCGCAAAAATATTTTCTTATTAGTTTCAACTTTGCAAAACTTATTTGAGCAGTAGCGACTGATACCAGAATAGTCAACAATGTGCGATAAGCAATTTCTGTGTTCTAATAACAATCCTATCTTTTTTCAAAAATCAAGTATTTTAATTGAGTTTCATTGTATTCATTCTCGGAAAATCTTTAATTTGATAAACAAATCATTACCAACAATGTGTGAATGCATATCATTCTTTAAAGAAGCTTCTAAGTTCAAACATAATATCCTTAAAGTATCTTTACTTGCGGTTGTTAGTCAAGCAAAAATCTCAAAGTTTATTCATACTCTTAGAATTAATATATATATATATAACTTTTTTATATAAAATGGATATCCTTATAAAATAGATGTCATAAGTCTTTGCTTCACCTGCTTACCCTATAAGCCACGTCTGCTCTTGGGACTGACAGATGACGCTGAAACAACATGTTTATATAACTATGGAGATGCTACTTGGCGTTGTAGCCAAACTTGTCCCATGGGGTTTAGATGATGATGGGACAAGTTCTAGGACAATCCACGTTCTAATTTATGGGCTTTTAGGATTTTTTTTAGCTTTTTAGTTTTCTTTTAATTTTTTTTTCTTTTAACGGAAGTTGATTTTAAAAAGTTTCAATTTTTTTTATGTTTTTTGGGAGCTTTTTGGTTTTCGTTTAACTCTTATACTTTTTATACTGATTTTCTATTTAATTCTCTTATGTTATTTTTGGCCTGATTACTTTGAAAGTTTATTTACTTCGAATTAATCTATCGAATGAACCATACATGTCCAGACATATACTATCATCGAAACTCCCTAATACAAATAAAATTTTGTTTGTTCTTTGTTAATTCATATATTATGAAATTTTCATTGAATTTTTTGTTGTCAACATTTACGTGTCCGCACTGGGTGCGGGCCATCATCTAGTTTAGAATTATGTCTCGTTTATAATATTTTTGTCACGTAAAGTTTTTTCTAATTAATAACACTTATTTACAATTTAGAAAATTTCTAAATATAACTATTAATTAATTTCCAAATATAAATATTAATTTCCAAATATATTTTTTCTAAACAAACTATTAATTAATTTGGAAAAATAAATTATAACTTACTATTGTTGTTTATAGAAAGTTACAAAATAAATTCTTATTAAAAACATTAAAAATATCTGTGAGGCCCATCCCAATAAGATATTATACAAAGTCTCTCAGCCGGCAGACACATATGTATTAGAGCATCATTATTGAGTGATTTTAACATGGAGTTCTTAAAATAAAATGTAAGTATATATGTATATGTTTATATTATTTTTTAATAAAGAGTCTCTAAACTTTGGGTAATCATTACCAAAATGTTTCTAAAATAAGAGACATTTTGATAATGAGACCCACTTAATATTTAATTAATATTCATATTATATTATTTTTTAAGAACTCCATGTTAAAACACCCAATAATGATGCTCTAGGTCTCTAAATTTTTCGTTCTCTGTGGAAACCATGTCACTCGAACTGAAAAGAAAAATTTCAATGGAAAACTGTCGATAGAAATTTTAAAATGATACCATCAAAATAGGCGAAAATCAATCAAAAGTGAAAAATATTGTGGAAATAAACCAGAAGTAAGGATGTTTGTTTGATGAGATCTGGAATGAGTAAAAATCAATATGTTCTTTGATTGATATTCACTTGAGGAGATCACACACCTTAATCTAAAGAAGTTATCAATGGTGATTGTGGATAACTTTTTATGAATTATGGGTTGAATTGTTATAATTACTATACTGAAAGAGGAGTATATTGACCCGCTATCTAAGGCTGGTGATGTTTGATGTGGCATACAAGAGTGATGGTCCATATGATATTCTAAACGATATGCAAGTTTTCATATATTCAAATTTCTTTTCCTTACTTTGATTATTTTTTTTTGCTTGTTATATTGCTTGAACTAGTATTTGATGAGCAATTCATCATAACCAATGAACATTGAGTTATGGGTATTGTGAACATATGATGCAGGATAACAACAATTTGTAGCCGTCTCACGTCTCGGGTACGGGTACGTAACAGAAACAGCAAGAAAACATCCCATGACGGCTCGGTGAATGCAGGGATGGCATGCAAAAAAATGGGTACATGTGGGAACTGGTACCAAGATGTTTCCTCAATGTTCCTTAAAAAAATTACGAAAACTAACTATTTTTCATAAAAACTAAAAAAAAATAGAAGGAAATAACATGTATATTAATTAGGGTTCTGATACCTAAGCTCATCTCTTTATGCCTTCTCTTTCTCTTCACCTGCTGTTCACGTTGTTTTGCTTTGACGTTTCGCAGCCTCTCACTTTGTTTCACAAGTTCACTATGAACAGTTCTAAAGAACATGGTGATAATAGGTATTAGCATTGGCAATGAGTCTACCAATCCATCAGTTGAACTTGAAAGTGAAGAAGCTCATTTGTGGGGATATGTGACTAGATTAGAGAAATTAGAAAAACAGAAGGAATTTGTTGTTTTAAGTGTCATCTTTGTAATGACACTCGACAAGGCCCATATTCTAGAGTTAAAGCACATTTTCATGGAAGAAAAAAATGCTGGAATTGCTATTTGCAAGAAGGTGACAATGAGCCAGAACCTTCAATTTCAAAGATTGGATGATACATTTGAGAAGAAGAAAAAATAGTCCAGAGGAAAAGAAGTGTATTTGCCTTGTGAAATGATTCTGCCTTCAGAAAAAGAAAGTCTCGTTTTTCACATATTGAAAGGTCATTTGGTATTGCAGCAAGGGATCAATTGGATCAAGAATTTGCAAGAATGTTCTTCACTGGAGGTTTGCGTTTAATCTTGCAAGAAACTCTCACTATTATAGCTCCTATCAGTTTGCTACTGCCAATAAACTTTTTGGTATAATAAATTGAGAAACTACTTTGATACAAAAAGAGAGAAGTCATGTTGAGAAGCTATTTAGTACCACCTAAATCAACATGGATAGAAAGAGGGTAATGATTGCGTCAGATGTTTGGAGTGATCCTACAAGTAAGCCTTTCATTAATTTCACTGCAAGTGCTCCTTGTTTCTCAATGTAGTGGATTTTTCTAGAGAACTGAAGAGTGGGATCTTTATTTCTAGTTTGATGAAAAAAATTATAAATGGTCATGGTTATCAAAATGTTGTGCAAATCATCACTAACAAATGCAACAAACTATAAAGCGGCTGGAGATATTGTTGAAGTATCCTCACATCTATTGGACACCATGTGTTGTTCATACTTTCAATCTCGCTTTTGAAGATTATTTTTGCAAAAAGGAATGTAGAAGCAAATGCAGAAACATATCATGCGTGCAATTGGATAACAGACGTTCATAGAGATGCTCTTGCCATCAAATTTTTTATCGTGAACCACAACATGAGGCTATCCATCTTTAGTAAGTTCTCTCCTCTTAAGCTGATTTTGGTTGTCGATACTCATTTCGCTTCCATTATTATGATGCTTAAGAGATCGAAACTTATCAAAGTCGGCCTTCAAATCATGGTCATAAGTGAAGAGTGGTCTACTTATAAAGATGATGACACAGGGAAAGCAAGATTTGTTAAGCAGGAGATTCTGAATGATGATTGGTGGGAAAATGTGTCTTATACTATTGGTTTCACAAGACCCATATATGATATGATTAAGGTGTGTGACACTGACAAGCCTTGTCTTCACTTGGTTTGTGAGATGTAGGATTGCATGATTAAGAAGGTGAAGTCTGAGATATACAAGAAAGAAGGACTTCAATTGTCTAAATACAGTCATTTCTATGATGTTGTACATGATATCTTAGTGGCTCTTTGGGCCAAGAACGTTACTTCCCTATATTATTTAACTCACTCTTTAAACTCAAGGTATGTGATCTGTAATAATATAAACTTATTTTGTGTTTGATTGCCACACATATATATATATATATATCACATTTTGTATGTTGTAGATTCTATACTGAAGCATGGCTTGATGAGGATTCCACAAGATTGGTCCTCATAATGATGGAGAAGTCTCAGCTGAGAGGATGAAGTATTTTTGATGGTTGTTTTCCAGTATTGAAGATCACACTAAAGTTATGACTCAGTATGCATTGTTCTCGACAAAAAGTGGTTCTTTTGAGGATTTAACATGCCTTTCAGAGTTGTCTACTATGGAACATAAATATTGGTGGGCTAACTTTGGTGCTCAAACTCCTCTTCTTCAAACTTTGGCTTTTAAGGTTCTTGGACAACCTAGTTCTTCTTCTTGTGTTAAGCGTAACTGGAGCACTTACTCATTCATTCACCCACTTAAAAGAAACAAGTTGACTACAAGCCATGCTCAAGACGTGTTTTACATCCACAACAATTTACATCATTTTTCAAGGAATGTGATGAATATAATGATGAAAAGACCAAGAAGTGTGATGTTGGTGGAGATGAATTTGATTATATGGAAGATAAAGGGTTCTTTTTCAGATCTTTCATGTGATGCCTCGGATTTTGAAAATTAGCTTATTTTTGTTTTTTTTTTAGATATCAAACCAAATTGTTCTACTTATATTTATAATTAAGATTATTTTTATTATATATTTATTGAAGTATCCCTACAGTACCATATCTATAGATATTTTACTTTGAGGTTGTCTGACCCCATTTTCGTACCTGCGTTTCTGTTCCCGTACTCGTTACAGTGCTACAAATATATATTTTCAACTTGTAATAACCAACTAGAGTTGAATCTATTAGTTTTAAAAAAAAAACATAGGCTGCAAATGGATGACATTTTAGAAGAATAAAAATGAGTAGAATTGGTAATTCTTTTAAATTCTTCTACAATTACACCATTTAAGTGGAATTCCTCTAAAAATTGATGGAATCTATTCCGCTAATTTTTATTCTATTTATTTTATTCCTCTAATATATTTTCTTAACAACTATTTATACCCATAATGACTGGAGATACGACAGTGGAAAGATTATAAATTTATGATTCTAGTTCTAGAACCAATTTCCCTTCATATAGATATTTCTGCCTTTATAAATCTCTGCAATTTGCCAGTTATGTTTTCTCTTACCACTTGCATTTGTTTATTTATGTTTTTTCTAGTATTAATTTTGTGTCCTACTTTCAATTACAAAAACTAAACATTTTGTTTTGTCTTAGCTTAATTCAAAACTTATAGATTTATAGCCTAATTATCTGGTTTCTGTGGACCAATATTGAATCTATATTTACTTCGTTTCTGTGTTTAGGGGTATAATTTGGGTGAAAACATTTCTCATATTAGACAATAACCTTTCTCATATATGCGACCCCCTTGACACAAACCACTAATAAAAAAAAAATTCAAAGGTGGGTGGTTCCCCCCCCCCCCCCCCCCCCTCCCCCCTAGAACAGTGGAACAGTATACAAAAATGTTAAGTAAAGCCCTGGTGGATAGCAGTCTCCTTAGAGACAATCTTTCCTTGATTGTTATTACTAGTCATGGGTGTTCGGATAGCTATTCGGATTCGGATCGAGCTTTTCGGATTTTCGGGTTTTCGGAACAGAACAAATAAAATCTTCTTAAACATAACAATAAAACAAGTCATAAAATTGATTTATTATAATATATAAAGTAACCAAATTATACAAAACCAAATAAAAATAACTAATTTCAGATTTTTTGGGATACTCTTTCGAATTTTGGATTTTTCGGGTATTAACCAAAATTCAAAATACCTAACTCTAAATTCCATTTGGAAATTTTTCTAGATCCGGTTCGGATCAGATTCGGATAGTTTGAATCGGATTTGTTTTGGAATTTCGGGTTCAGGGGTTGTAACCTTGTAGGTAAGTTAAAAATATTTGGTATAGTTCTCCCATTGGATCTCTTAGCATTATCCGTTGCAACTGCTCAAAAGCGTCATGCCTTCCAACAATTTATTTTTAATTTTGATTAAAAAGATCAAATATAATTAGGAAAAGGAGATCAATCAATTTTGATGAATATTCTTTTTCAATTTAATAAAATAATATACATAAAAATTAATTTCTCTTAATGTTGACTTTGAAAATAAAAAAATATGTCAAATATGATTGACAATAAAATAGTTAATTCAATTTGTAAAGGTTATAAAAACAAAAATATAAATAGCTATATAATAAAAAGTAAACATAATTCAAATAGAATTAGGAAAAAACAAATACTTTAAGTTATGTGGTACAAATACTGAAATACATAAGAAACCAAATTTTATAAGAAAAAAAGAGAATCAAAATAAATAAATAAATTTTATTGTATTAGGTTTCTCTAATTGGTAGCTGATTTCGAATTGACATTTTTGATATTATTATTTTTTCTAGATTTTTTCTTCATACCGTTCACAAAATATTATTTTGTATATTTTTATGGATGATTTGATTTTTTTTATTTCTTCAATGTAAAATATTAGATTATAAATGTCACAGAGTACGTACATATAGCCTATGTAGTCAAACGAAATGTATATTGTTATGTTGAATCAGAACATAATATGTGTGGTAAAATAGGGAATGCTTATTTATCTTAAGAAAAAAAAAAAGCTCTATTTACTATAACTTCTTTTTATAAAAAGTATAATCTTAGGGCATATATGCCCCTGAAAAATATGAAAACTTGAAGGTAGAAATAGAAGAAATAGAACTGTATATTCTATAAGGTAGATCAGTCTCAGACTCTAAGGTTATCAAACTAGACTGCTCTCTGTTAAATAAGTCTTCACATCTCAAAACGAATTAAGGAGTAATGTTTAATTATTTCCAAGTCTCATTGCAAATTAATAAGATAATATCTTGACAAATTACTAATATCTTCAAAATGATATAACATAAGATCAATGTCTCATTCAAATAAGATAACCCTGGTTCAAGATATACAATCATCTTCTAGGGAAATTCAACAACTTTCCCCAAAAACAAAAGAACGAGATGAAGTCATTGAATCAGTATCATACTGATACTAACTCAGCTTCACTGTATTTATTAAATCAAGTCTAGAAAGAAAACGAAAAACAAGAGAGGACTCTAAATTGATATATCGATCTTTTACCATATTCTCGTCTTTAATCTTGTAATCCAACACATGTGTGTCTTCGTTACTTCCCGTTCCACGATCCTTCATCATCACTTGCAACAACAGCCTTCTCCTTTGGTGTCTTGATGACCTGTTTCTTCGAATTTTCCCTATCCTCTTTAGTGAAAGCTTTGAGTTCCTCCAAGATAACTTCAGGAGCATTCTCCGGAGGAACCACGGGATTCTCACGTCTGACTACTTTTCTTCGCTGCTTAACATGAGAGACATCTTTTGATGGAGGCTCCTTTCGCTTTCTTCCTCCTCCGGCAACTTCCAACTGCAAAGGTTGAAGTTCCAATCGTACTTCATTAGACATGTACGGTCTAACCGGAACCAAAAGCACCGGAGCACTTGCCCTGCTCTTGTACCGCCGATAGTTTAGTCGAAGCTGGTATCGGCGACGCTTATCATAAAGTTTCTTGCCCTTTTCGTTACACAGAAACTTCCAAGAATCACTCAATATCTTGATAGCTTTATAAGTATTGCTACCAAGAGAGTCATCATCGTCCATCATTATGTCGAGAAAGAGCTTTCTGTAACGTTTTTGGATCGTTGCAACGTCATCGGTTGGGTATGCCCCAAGAACAGCATACCAATCAACACTACCGTTGATTTTCTTCGCATAGCCGATCATCACGTCAAGAACGGCGTTGAAACGGCGAAGACCAGGAAGCTCGGGATACATATAAGTTGCCACGTACACATGTGCTTTGGCTCCAGCAAGATTGCCTTCTTTAAACCTCTCCACAGCGAAAGCTTTCTTTTTCCTAGATGCGTTTCTAAGTTTTTCCCCTCTTGATTCGTCCATTTTCAACGTTTCTTCTTCCATTTGCAGCGTTTCTTCTTTTTGCTAGCTGTGTTTTTTTGTTTTGTGGGTCTTTTAGTTCAGATCCTGCAATATAGAGTAAGTTCCAATTCTTGACATTTCTGAATATGTGTGCCAAACATTTATCCTAAACTCTTGAACGTTGCTGAAACAGAAAATGCAAAATCTCAAAGTAGACACAATTCCTAATCAATGAAAAGAGATATTTGAATGATGCTTTGCGCGCCAAAGTTCGTTCAATACTACCCAGGAAGGTCCAAAGATACTTGTTTCTTTCAATTATATATATGTTTCCCTTAACATTAACAAAAAGAAGATATATATTAAAACCTAGAATGTTCAGATATGTCTTAGTTAAGGAATCCATCAAAACTTTTTAAAATTAATAACAAACAACTCAAGCCAAATCTAGAAAAATGTAATCCTTAAATCAATATTAAGTTTGCGATTTTTGCCTATAGATTCTAAGATCATGATGCTAATCTAAAAAGATATCTGCAAGAAAACAAGCAAAACTGATAAAATCTAGGAGCAATCTTCAAAACAAAAAATCGATTGAAAACACAAACCCTAAACAAAGCAATGATATTAACTAAAATCAAGTACTCACTATTTGTAAATTTACTATCAACTAAGCATAGAAAACTGATATCTCAACAAAATCCAGGAAACAAAAAAACCTTTAAATCACTCCACAATCAAACATTTGATAATGTATATATAATCTAAATCAGGCAGCGTCAAAACTACCCATGCATATTAAGAGATATAAAACGCATATTCAAAATAGCAGATAGCAAATAATACATAAAGAAGATGATGCATTGTAAGGGAAGGTAATGAAGGTATACATACCTCTCTGTGTGGAGAGTCAGAACGAGCAGCTTCAGAATACTAGACGACGGATTATCAATTTGTTTTTGTTGTGTTATATAATGGAGAAACCTCAAGGTAAACTTTACAGAACGTCACCAAACAATGATGTACACGTGAAGGATTAGTACAAATAACTTTTATGCCAGCTATGTATTTTCCTAATATCCACAAATGTACTAGGTCAAAACTTTTATTTCTCAATTTCAAATTATTTCCATGCATATCCAAAATCTCAAATGGATATTAAACATTTTTTACGTATGCGTTTTATCTCCTTCTTGTTTAGTGAAAACAGTACTTTGAACAAAGACTTTTTTTTTATAAAAGAATCTCTAATTAATGGCAAAGCAGTGTCTTTTGACATTTTATAGCCGTTGGATATTCTTGTTTTAAGGTATAAAATGCAAGAAAGAGAAATGTAAATCCAACTGTGACGAGTGTGGACCCTTTTCACATAAAGAAAGATTTACTAACAAGTGAAAGATTTTTTTCTATCTATAGATTATTTAGGTGGAAACATTTTTTCTATCACTACAACTCACAGTAAAAATTTGACATGGTGTGAAAAAAAGAGTTTCAAAATGATATAACATAAGATCAAATTCTCATTCCAATAAGATAACCCTGCTTCAAGATACAATCATATGCTAAGAGCATACAGCAACATTCAAAAACAAAAATAAAAATAGCAAAGATAAAGTCATTGAGTCAGTATCATACTGATACTAGCTCAGCCTCACATGAGTTTATTGAATAAAAGTCTAGCAAGGAAAAGCAAAAAAAAAAAAAAAAAAGAAGAAGAAGCAGGGTTTCTGGAGAAAAAAGGACCTTTACCACTTAATCCATCTACTCATCTTTGATCTCGTAAACCAGCTCATATGCCTGCTTTTCCACATCAAAAATGTACTTGTTTCCAATGTTTACTCTGTTCGCAGCATCACCCATGTTGGACTCTTGAGGGGCCTTTGGCGCAGAAGAAGAAGCTATATTGACATGTTGTCGAGAAGCATACACAGCATTACCCATGTTGGACTCTTGAGGGGCTTTTGACGCAGAAGAAGAAGCAATATTGACATGTTGTCGAGAAGCATACACAGCATTACCCATGTTGGACTCTTGAGGGGCTCTTGTCGCAGAAGAAGAAGCAATATTGACATGTTGTCGAGAAGCATAAAAAGCATTACCCATGTTGGACTCTTGAGGGGCTCTTGTCGCAGAAGAAGAAGAAGCAATATTGACATGTTGTCGAGAAGCATAAAAAGCATTACCCATGTTGGACTCTTGAGGGGTATTTAGCGCAGAAGAAGAAGCAATATTGACATGTTGTCGAGAAGCATACACGGCATTACCCATATTGGACGCTTGAGCGGCTTTTGGAGCAGAAGTGACATGTTGTCGAGAAGCATAAACAGCACTACCCATGTTGGACTCTTGAGGGGCTTTTGGAGCAGAAGTGACTTGTTGTCGAGAAGCATAAACAGCATTACCCATGTTGGACTCTTGAGGGGCTTTTGGAGCAGAAGTGACATGTTGTCGAGAAGCATAAACAGCATTACCCATGTTGGACTCTTGAGGGGCTTTTGGAGCAGAAGTGACATTATGTCGAGAAGCATAAACAGCATTACCCATGTTGGACTCTTGAGGGGCTTTTGGAGCAGAAGAAGAAGCAATATTGACATGTTGTCGAGAAGCATAAACAGCATTACCATTGTTGTACACTTGAGGGGCTTTTGGCGCAGAAGAAGAAACAATATTGACATGTTGATGAGAAGCAGAAACAGCACTAAACTTGTTGGACTCTTGAGGGGCAATTAGCGCAGAAGAAGAAGCATTATTGACATGTTGATGAGAAGCATAAACAGCATTACCCTTGTTGGACTCTTGAGGGGCTTTTGGCGCAGAAGAAGAAGCAACATTGACATATTGAGAAGCAGAAACATACCCTTCAAGACTCGGTTTGGTCACACTCGGAACGACGTAGTCACATCTACCTTCAATACATTTGATCCCTGCGTCTTCACTGATTTTTCTTGACTGATTTGCATGAAGCAAAGACATTGTTGCCTTTCGTTTGTTTTCTCCTCCACGACTAGAACTTGGCAATAGAGCTTGAGAAAATTCTTCAACGCTAACTTCGACTACTTCTTCATCTTCTTCATTAAACACCTTCTGTCTTTGAGATTGCACGACAGGTTCAGCTGCTGACAAGCTCGAGCTCGGAACCTGAGTAGCTTTCCTAAGATCGTCTAGTGAAATTCTCGATGGAAGCTGAGAATGTTGTCCAACCTTAACCTCAAACATTTTCTCCGTTTCTCCATTAAACATCATCGGTCTTTGAGGAGGTCCTGACAAAGTCACCGGAACCTGAACAAACATTCTTGATGAAGGTTGAACCATTCGTTCATTCTCTTCGCTAACTCTCTGCGGTGGATTAGGAGCCGACAAGACCACTGGTACAGAAGTAAAGCTCGAACCCTGGCTCGCGCTAATGTGCTGTTGCTGCATTTGATCTGCTCTTTCTTGGCGACGCCTGTCATAATGTCTCCTGTTGTTTTCATCGCACAAGAACTTATGGGAACGAGCCACTAGATGTTTGGCTCTCTCAGTGCTTCCCACAGAGTCGTCACCATCGTCCATGACAATGGACAGAAGCAGTTTCCTGTTACGTCTCTGGATCGTTGCAATATCCGCGGTCGGGTCAACCCCTAAAACAGCATACCAGTCTACTTCACCGTGGATCCTCTTTTCGGAACCAAGCAGCAGATCGAGAACTGCATTGAGACGGTGAAGACCAGTAAGCACGGGGTTGAGTTCTTTGGCCTGGCGAGCATATACTTTGGCTCCGGCAAGATCACCCGCTCTATACTTCTGCAAAGCTATCGCTTTCGCTGTTCTAGCACCCATTCTGAGGGTTTCAATACACAGTTCGTTCGTTGAAGACATTTCTTGGTCAAAAAGATCTTTTTGTCTCTTTAGTTTCAGAATCTGCAAGACAAAAGAGATTGACCAAAAGAATTAACATTACCAAACATCTTAAATCTTTTAAACTATTCTGAAACATAAATTAGCAAAGCTTTTACCCCAAGTAACAAATTCCATCATTCAAAGCTATCAAGAAATCTCAAATGCAGATAATAAATTACAAATGGTGGTGGAGGAAGATATTTGAATAGATGGTTTGGGCGCCAAAATATGAATGAATCATATGTTAAATTAACTATTAGTTGTAAATGGTTTAAGAAAAATTCATTGTTGCTCCATATTCTGTTGGTCACAATTCAAAACCAAAGAGTTTCTCAACATAATTGACAATGAAAAAATTGATTGAGACCCTAACCATAAAACTTGTATTAACTATTCAGAAGAGGATTTAGCCATCAATAAAGCATGGCTGGTCTCATTTCTTCTAACACCAATGATCCTAACCAAACATAAGTACTCAAATAACATCGCAACCATGCCAGTAACATCAAGACTTAAAACCCTCTAGAGAAACTCCAAGCCATTTATCAAATGAGGAGAATAGTACACAAGAAGAACACCAAAACCAATGTACCCAACATGTCAATTCAACAAAATCCTTCTTTCTCCACAACTTAAGTCATAAAACTTAATTTAATACATCATTAAAGACGAGATATAGAGAGAGACATAATTAAAAACCCACCCGTGCAAATTAAGATATGCATGATAAAAAAATGCACATAGCAAACAATAACAAAGAAAGACGATGCAATGTAAAGGTCATGAAGATATACGTACATATGAGTAGATCTTCAGATTCTTTTCCTCCTTTGACTCAAATTACTAGACGAATGATTCACTATTTATCCTTTTTTATTGTTATCCTTTTGCTTTAAGCGTTTCCGAAGGATAAACTTAATAGAAAGTTAGAAACCATACAATGCCTGACACTTGTTGAGCATTAGTGCAAATAAATATTAACTTTTATGGTAAACTTCATATGCCAGTAGTGTTTTTTAAAAATTCCTAATTCACAAAATCCCCCATTTATTACATATTCAACATTTCAAATGGAATGTGAAATAACTTTTAGCAAGGTATTTTGTTTTCTCCTCATTAAAAAAAAAAACGTTACTTTCGAATAAAGACATGTTATTATTTGTGAACGGCGAACCAGTGTAATGTTATTGGATTTTGTTTCCCTTTTGGGGTTTATTCTTAAATTTGACCATTTTCATTTTCGTCGCCCTGGATATTCTTGTTTTAAAGTTTTTTTTTTTTAAGTAGGTCAAAGAAAAATGTGAATTTGAGTTTGAGAACTGAGAAGTGTGGAAACATAAAGAAAGGTCATTGATGAAACATTTGGTTTTAAATATAGTTCCTACTTGTTCTTTACAATTCTTCTCCTTAAAAGTGAAAAGAGTTTTTCTAATATTCTTTTGTGTTATTCTAAGAATCGGTTAAGATAATTCATGTTAAACACTCTAGTTAATGTTGAAAAATAATTGGTAGAAGAAATCAAATGTGTAAGGAAATATACGTCAAACCAAATAAGATGATTATGTAATGTATATTGTCTAACTCTTCAGGGTAATCCCTTAATATTACATCTGAACTCTATACAACATTTTATCGAATTTAAACGTAATACTGCGGAATTGCTTACTTATTTCTTACAAAGGCCAAAAGAAAAAGAACATACATTGGCACGTTGAAATGGCCCACACATTATCTTCAACTCTTGGACACTCGATGAAGCCTCAAGTAAAACTTCCTTGTCCTATAAACAACACTCAGACTCAACAACATAGCCATTAAACACACCACGGACATGAGACCACACGTAACCGAATAACACACTGATCCTGTGCAGATGAGTGACTCGGTCTTTGTGGTGGTCCCGGCTTGCTTTCTGGCGTAGTAGTCGTAGATGTTACTTGCAACCACACCTGAGAACACAAACGACCCAATAGGCAAAGCTGTGATCTGGAAATTGTAGAGAGAACCGAAGCTTTTGAGTCCAAAAATGTCAGAGACTGAAGCAGGAGCGATTGCCCAATGAGCGCCATAACCCATTCCTATCACAATGGTGACTACATAGATCTTCAAGGGCCAGTCTATGGCAAAGTAGATGAGCCCTAATGACATTATCGCTTGAACCGCTGACATTGCCATTGTTCTTGGAAGTGAGAGTTTTCTTGTAAAGAAAGTGATTATTTTTCAGTTTTAAGAAACAATAGCAGTTATGTTTAATGTCAAAGTGAAATGGTACCTTATGATTAGCTCTGAGAAGTATCCACCAGCAACACGGCCAAGAAAATTTGAGATGCTGATCAATGAGACGAATATTTTGGTGTTGCTGTACCCGAGGGAGTAACAAATCTGACCAAGATTGTCTATAACCGTTATTCCCGAACCTACACCTAGAACCAGAGACATAAATATAAGCCAGAAGTCGGCTTGTCCCAAAGCCTGTAACAATGTGAAATCTTCTCCTATATATGGTGCTCTTCTCTTTTCCGGTGATACGTCACCACTCCTCTCAATCAAAGTTTTAACCTCATTCGGATCCACACTAGAGGTTCCTTCTTCAGGCTTTAAGACCGTGGCATTACTATTACCAGAGATGAAAACCGATGCAAAAGGGACAAGAACTGGAACAACCATGAAAACGACAAGGATAGCTCCAGAGGTTGTGATAACTGTTTGAGTTATATCAACAAGACTCTGAAGTACCAATAATCCTAATAAATATACTGCGAGGACAACGCAGAAGCCGTAAATAGCCAAGAACCGTAAATCATCAGATCGCAGGTTGGCTCTGCAACTTCTTTCCACGGGTCTAACAATGAATAGTAGAGTAAGAACAACGAGTGGTGGTCCAACAGCAACCATGAGAATAACCGAAGAATCATGAGAGGGACTGAACATCAAATAAACCTGTGTCAAGATTGCTCCGCTCAAGCCAGAGAACCCTTTCAAGATTCCAACAACAGGACCGCGGCTCTCTGGGAAGTTGTGTATGCATGAGACCAGAGATGCTGTATTGTAGTAGGTTTCGCCATTTGTTCCCACGAAAATAGCTACAAACAACTGCATGAACAAACGTGTTACTTCCTATAGAATAAGAAACCAGAATCAGAAAAATAGATAACTCAAGTGCTTGTTAGAGCAAGTAAGACCCAAAAATACTTATTAGAGCAAAAATCTTTATGTAAGAAAATGAAAACCAATCGTCAAAAACCTTTCCTTAATTTAAGATCAACAGTCGATTGGGAAAGTCACTCAGGATAACATAAGTCTGATTTGAAACCTCTGCTTAATTATACACATATTTGGTAAGATAGCTATGTGATCCCAACGATCCTTCTCTAAGTCCAAACTTCAGTGACTTTATTAGGAAAACATTTAAAATATTTATTTCTTTTTCGTCTCACATTTCTCACAGTTAACTCTCATATCTCTCTTTAATGAAGATCAGTAAACTAACTGCGTATTTGAGATACCCTCAGCTATCAAGTTAGGGTATAAACTTGTATCGATGCCAAAGTTATACAAAAAATCACGTCTTAAACTTTACTGGATTGCAAAACAACAGCTTGAGAGCCGGATTTGTACAAATGCGAACTATATTAATTCACTTCGTACAAGCTGCATTGACATATATTCTTCAAAATCCCAATCAAGTGAAGGTCTGCATTTTCGTATGTCCTTACATCTCTATATTAAAAAAAAAAAAGCATAGCACATTTGTTTCATCCTCTACTTGTGACATAACTGGTTTCCCTTAAAATCTTGAACTCCTCTAATCGAATTTGAAGGAATTAAATTTAGACATCTAAGCTATTCTCAGATACTAAAAGGATGTATACAAGTGTTTTAGATGTCTATTAAATAACGTAAAATGGTATGTACATATTCAAAAGTCCTAGTATCACAAGCCTTCATCTTTTGTTAAACTTTACCATTATTAGATAAAAGCTTCAAAACCGCAATTCTATTTAAGGTTTTTATATTTATTAGACAGTAACTCCATTTCCTTAGTTGCCTTTGTTCTTAAATCTACCCTAATCCGAAGTTCACGAAGCTGACATAAAACATTTGTGATATACTCACCTAGCAAAGTGAAGAATCATAAATGTGTGAGATTCCATATAATTACTAAACTAAATCTCGTATTGATCTCACTACAACTAGACCTAAAATACCAAGCACAGATCACTAAAACTGCAATCAGTCACATTCTTATTTTGTAAAACTCTACTAGAAAACGAGTCAAGAATATCAAAAATACAACAGTTGTACTAGGCACAGATGGACAATTAACAGGTGCATTAGACCTAAACCTAGTCAAGAAAAATCAAGCTAATTAGTTACTGACACTAAGCATCCTTAAGAACTCGAGTTGTTACATGCATCACATATATTGTACTTTGTCACAGTCACGTGCTTCGCTAACCAAAGTCCAAGACACTAACATATAATCAGCAGATGCTAGTTAACATATATACTTCTACACAAACTTATTAATATCAGGAATGATACTTATATCAATCCTGCACAAGAACTCATCTCTTCTTCCCAACTTCACTAAAAATTGTGCAAAAGCTGTTGAGAGAAGATAACCACAGAAGCAACTGCAAAGTTGTTTCTTGTCTCCTTCATCTTCATATTTGGTCAAATTAAGGAAACAGAGCATCATAATAAAATCACAAGATACAGCAAAACCTCCCTAAATCTAAAGGACCCAAATCAATTCATGCACTAGAGTTAACCAAAGAATCATAAAATATTGCAAAACCTTCCAAAGGAAAAGAATTTAATAACAAAGTTGAAAACTTTCATCTCACCATCCAAAGAGGCAAATTAGGCAATTGACCCGTGACGACGAGCCAGACAACACCGTACCCGACGAAATTCTGAGCAGCACCGACGAGTAGAACAGCCCACGAGGGTGATACCTCCGACAAGGCACCGGAGACGAACCCGATGGCGTCGCCGAGGTTCTTAGCAACGCCGAGAAGAGCGATCTGTTTCTGGTTGTAACCCAGGGATGTCTTGATCGCCGGTGACATAGAGCCGCCGAATAGATAACCGACGCCGGCGACGGACTGGATCCACATGGCGCACACGAACACTAGCCATCGGTCGTTGAGTAGAGTCTCCAGTTTCTGTCGCGACGACGAAGCCATAGTCATTTGTCTTTTTGATATATTTTTATTTTATTTTATTTTGACATAAATGACCATTTAAATGTAAATGCAGCAATATTGGGTGAACAATGGATTATCTAATTCAATATCAAATAGAAAATAGAAAAAATTACAAAACGCAAAAAGAGTTTTTTCGAGAACACTTGTGAAATGTTATTACAAATGTACTTGCTTCACAATGCTCAGAGAGACTATAAGAGATGAAACATTATTACAAATGTACATGCTTCACAATGTTTAAGACAGAGATTTCTCCAAGGAATCCTTGACCCGCAACAGATAGAGGGGGACTTATTTAATCACATAGTTTGGTTCTTGACTTGCTTCTTGGTTCATCCTCTGAAGCATTTCGCTTCTTCTTTGAGTTACCGAAAGCAATAGCTTCAAATGCTCTTGCCGTCAACGGTCGTATCCTCGTACTCTGTCTTCCAATCTCAAATGCATCATACTGCCAACAAAATCATCAACCAACATGTTAGAGTAAAGAAACGACACACTCTCAAGATTCTTTAATCTATAAAGTTTCAAGATTATGCTAAAACCAAAAGTATTATAAAGCAACATACTTGAGAAAAGCCTTGTGAGGATGCGCTCTCCAGGTTAACTCTTTCATCATTGATATGCGTTTCAGAAGCTGGTCTATTCTGGATTCAGAAATGAGCAAAGGGAAATTCAGAAACTGTGATTGGAGAAAAGGTCAATAATTCAAGCATTGAGAACCGACAACCAACAAGGCACTTACTTTCAATTACTCTTGTTTCCACTCCAATCGATTTTGTTTCCCATGAGAAACAAGGCTAAATTTCGCTAAATAACAATCACATGAAAAGTAACAAACATAACCTTAAATGGAGTTCCTTTATAAAGCTCAATTCTTCAATAGTATCACACCGCAAGTAACAGCCTTCTCTCCAGTCTAATGCAAGTCAAAGGCCAAGAAAATAATTCACTCTAATGATAAATAAAACTATATTCCTACAAGGATGCTCTACGGATCTAAACACTGCACTACTTGAAACTGAAAAACTAAACCCCCTTTGGAGCTTTAATGAAGCCGTCATTACTCAATAGTGAAGCTTGCTAAAACTCAGAGACTGATTGTGATCTCGACAAGTGAGAACCTGATCAAATTCACACTTTCTTGAAATAATTTAACACAATGTAAGAAAATAACACCAATTCCCTATAACCAGAAAGAAAATATTGTATTGATCGAATAACATAAAGAGTAGTGCGACAAAAAACACAACACGATCCCAAAACTGATTCAAGCATTCTGGTAATGATACAGTTGATACAGCAAAACTTTTCCTTGGGCGTCTCCCATAGCCATGAAGCCACTTCCGGGACTGAAGTCCAAGCACCGAGGGTTATGCTTCCTTGTGTTTGGCGGTGGCCAGTTAGAGAAGACGGTTAAGGATGGAACATGGACCAGCTTTACACTGTTTTCTTTCATCCTTGAGCCTATAGCTAGGATCTGAGCATCATGATTGAACTTCATGAAATCTATTTTTGAAGTGAGATTGTCCACTGTCTTTATCGGCTTTCTCTTCCCTCCCACAAACTCAGATTGCCTGTATATGTTAACGATCCCTGTATCTGTTCCAGAGGCAAACAATGCTCCATTTTGCGAACTGCAAAGACAAGTACCACACGTGCTGCCTTCATCCACGCCTTTGTATAGGCATTGCATTGTTCTCAGATCCCAGACATAGACTTGCCCGTCACCTCCTGAGCTCAGTAACTGCTTCCCATCATCAGTGAATGCTAGGGACCGGACTGAACCGTTCATCTTCAGAGTTCCCGTCAGCTCTTTTGTCTTTGTGGACACAAGTAAGATATAACCTTGGTTGCCCACAAAAGCTATGGTCTTAGAGTCTTGTGAGACTTGGAAATGCTCCAAGCTTCTCTCTTCTCTACCAACCAAAGGACCAATTTTGTCAAACTTTGCATGCTCCAAATCAAAGCTGTAAAAGAACTTTCTTCTTCCAGAGACAATGACCTGAGAGCCATTAGGCAAGAAAGCCGCTTGATGAATAGAACAATCCTCTAGAAAAATGCTCTGGATCTTGGTGTTCCTCTTTCCATCAATCTGGAAAAATCTTAACCGCCGGTCTAATCCAGCAGTGAGAAGCAGCTGTGCGTTTTGATGGAACTGGACAGAGTTTATTGGGCCGTTTGAAGGATCAGCTGCATGGACATCCACAGGTATTGAGTACTCAAGAACACCAGAACAGAGCTTGTTACCACCAGTCATCACCACAAGATGTTCATTTGATCGGAGGATATCATCAACTTGGGTATCATCATCTCCCTCAATCATCTGGGAACCAGGGCGAGCCCAATCTGTCCCCGGATTAAGCTTAGCATGATGAGCCCTGAGCCTTGCAATGTACTCAGACCCAGAGATCAATTCTTCATTTTCCTCTTTCCTTAGCTTCCTCAGCCGATTGACCTTAGCTATATTGATGTTTATCTGCTGCTCTTCTTCATCCTCCCAGGCAGCTACTCCCTTGCTAATTACCTCAGAGAGTTGTTCATCATCATCATCATCATCATCCGGAACCTGTTGTCTCACAGCACACCGGTCTACATGGAACAGAGCAGAACCATCAGCTTCTTCGTGCAAGCCCTTATTGCCAAACGTAACAGGAGAGTAGAGAGATGGGAACATCAGACTCTCAAGCTTCTTCATTTCAACCTGTTCCTCCTTTCTTCTCTTTACCCTAGCGTCATCATCAACATCTCTGTACTGTTTCTTAGACTCACCTCTTTCACCCTTACTTGCCCGACTGTTCTGAGATAACAAGCTCATCTCTCAATACAAACAAGTTCACTGCTGCAAAATACAAGACTCATAAGATTCGCAACCCCCAATTTCGGCAAGGATTACTCCAACTGCTACTACTTAATCGAGCACAAAATTGAACAAACTTACAACCTTGACGAGCACTACAAACCGGTGGCTCTCGGCGGCGCTTCTCTTGTTCGTAATAGGGTTTAGGGTTTGACAAGTTCAGTTTCCAGACAAACAATAATTGGGAAATATCCTTGTTGAAAGAGAAACAACTCAGAGGCGAACGACGCCGTTTATGTAACTATTACTTCGGCCCAACTATATTAGGCCCATTTTTATTTTCTCTAGATACCATCTGCTACAATATGGGTGTTCAACACGAGTACTCATATTGACTACTCTAGTCTCTAGTTTGTTTCGACCGAACTTTTCCATTAACCACTTGTGTTTGTGTGACACAAAGATATGTCCAATCACCAATCCACAAAACACACGAGGAATAGCTTATGCTATCCAGTTTATTACTTGTGATATAACTGCTTTCCCTTAAAATCTTAATCTCCTCTAATCTAAGTTTAAGGAATTAAACTTAGACATCTGAGCTATTGTCAGATATTAAAAGGATGTATACACATGTTTTAAATGTCTATTAAATAACGTAAAATAGTATATACATACTCAGATGTCCTAGTATCCCAAATTCCCAAGCCTTCATTTTTTGTTAAACTTTACCATTATTAGATAAAAGCTTCAAAATCGCAATTCTATTAAATGTTTGTTATATTTATTAGACAGTAAACTCCATTTCTCTAGTTGCCTTTGTTCTTAAATCTACCCTAATCCGAGGTTCACGAAGCTGACATAAAACATTTGTGATATACCCACTAAGCAAAGTGAAGAATCATAGATGTATTAGATTCCATGTAATTTACCAAATCTCGTACTGATCAACAAGACCTAAAATACCAAGCACAGATCACTAAAACTGCAATCCGTCACTCTTATTTTGTAAAAGTCTACTAGAAAAAGAGTCAAGAAGCCCAGATGGCAAATTAACAGGTGCATAAGACCTAAACCTAGTCAAGAAAAATCAAGCTAAGTAGTTACTGACAATAAGCATCCTTAAGAACTCGAGTTGTTACATGCATCACATATCTTGCGCTTCGTCACAGTAACCTGCGTACGTGCTTGCCTAACCAAAGTCCAAGACACTAACATATAATCAGCAGATGCTAGTTAACATATATACTTCTACTTAAGCCTATTAAATCAGGAATAATACGTATATTAATCCTGCACAAGAACTCTTCTCTTCTTCCAAATTTCACTAAAGATTGTGCAAAAGCTTTTGAGAGAAGATAGCCACAGTAGTAACTGCAAAGTTACTTCTTGTCTCCTACATCTTCTCAAATTAAGGAAACAGAGCATCATAATAAAATCACAAGATACAGCAAAACCTCCCCAAACCTAAAGAACCCAAATCAATTCATCACAATGATATATTTTTATTTTATTTTTTTCCGCTAAAGAATCATTTCAACATTTTGAGAAATTAGCATAAATGAAAATGACCATTTAAATGTAGAAGCAGCAAATATTAGGTGAATGACTATCTAATTCAATATCAAATAGAAAATTACAAAAGAGTTTTCTCGAAGACACTTGTGAAAGGTTATTACAAATGTACTTGCTTCACAATGCTTAAAGAGAGACTATAAGAGATGAAACATTATTACAAAGGTACTTGCTTCACAATGCTTAGAGAGACTGTACGATATATGGTCTTCAACGAGCACTCATGGTGACTACTCGAGGTTCGTTTTTTCGACTGAGCTTTTCCATTAACCACTTGTGTTTGTGTGACATAAAGATATGTCCAATCACCAATCCACAAAACACACCAGGTCCATAAGCTATTGCTGCTGCTATCCAGTTAATTACTTGTTCTTGTTCTTCTGACTCCGACAAATCTTCATGTTGTTCTGGTGTAGGATTCTGAGCATGATGAGCTTTTCTGCATATTTCTTCGAGGCCATAGAGTTTGTAATTGTCCACGAACGAAGAACAGTTTTGGCTTTGAAACTGTGTGCTTCGTGGTATCGGACCTTCAAGATGATTGTGAGAAAAGTCCATGGTCGAGAGAAACGAGAGGCTGACAAGACCTCCGGGAATCTGACCAGACAACTGATTCCAAGATAAGTCTAACGTCTCGAGCTTTGTCAGATTTGCCAGTGATTGAGGAATGTGGCTTGTGAATGTGTTACCCGACACGTTGAGAAGACGCAACTCCTTCAACAATCCAATAGATTCAGGGATCTTTCCACAAAATCTGTTTCCTGAAAAGTCAATAGCTCTGAAGTCTTTTCTGATCCGCTCGAACTCTGTGTTTACTCCTTTACTAACCATCTCCATCGAACTATAATAAACAGCAGCATAGTACACGTAGTACTCCATGTACGAGTCATCATAATTTCCCGTTAACATTGTCATTTCACGCCACTTGGAAAAATAGAAAGTTGGCAAGGTTCCACTCAAGTGATTATTTGAGACATCAATGATCTTCAAAGCTTGAAACCCAATGGATACGTGGCTGTGATATAACGACCCGTAGAATAGGTTTGATCGGAGGATGAAGACGTTTAAAGAAGGAAGAGAACCCAACCAAGAAGGAAACTTGTCTTTGAATCTGTTGCTTTCCATATTTAGAAGTTGCATAGCTTTGCAACTGATCAAAGATTTTGGAACTTTTCCTTCCAGCATGTTGTGGCTGACGTCAAGTGATAGTAACTGTGTCGCATTAACGAATACGTTTGGAAGAATCCCACTGAAACTGTTGTTACCAAGAAGTAGATAGGTGAGAGAATCAGTGGAGTTCTTCAAACATTCAGGAATGGAGCCAGAGAAGCCATTGTTGGACAAATCTAAGAAGCGTAACGATCTAAGCCTGCATATCCAACTAGGAAACATTCCTTGGAGCGAATTCGAACGAAGATCCAACGCCTCCAAGTGTGTTTCATCGAGAAGTTCCCATGACTTTTCAAAACTGTTGAAAGAGTTTTGAGAAAGTATCACTTGTTGTAGTTGCCCAAGCCATCCTGGCACTTGGCCTTCTAACTTATTGTTGGAAAGATCAAGATGATTGAGTTTGACAAACTCTGATATAGATGTGGGGATTGTGCCATCGAATTGGTTATGAGCAAGAAACAAATATTCAAGCCTAGACGATGAAGATATGTTCCCAAACTCTATAGGCCCTTCTAAATAGTTCCCGCTAAAATCTACCCATATTAAAGAAGAAATCATGAACAAGGATGTAAGAAGAGGCCCAGACAATAAGTTCTCATGCATATCAAAATACTCTAACTTGTGTAGTCCATTCACGTCAGGTGAAACCGTGGAGTTAAACTGATACAAGCTGGTTAAATTTGGTAGTATAAAAGGGAAATTTCCACCGGTGAATTGGTTGCTTGAGATGTCTAAATTGGTGAGTTCTCTTAAATTAGCAAAAGAAACAGGAATATTGCCACTAAGTTCGTTTTGGGAAAGGAAAAGGAATTTTAGTTGGGTTAGGTTTCCCATTGAAGCTGGAAGATGACCTACTAAATGATTACTAGAAAGCTCAAGTGTTATGAGTTGAGAGAGGTTTCCTAGTGAAGAAGGGATATTTCCATAGAGATGACAATCACTAAGGGTTAGGTTTTGAAGATGTGTGAGTCTAAAAAGACCACTATCTTGTTTCAATGAGTTGTTGAGAGGAATGGATTCAAAGTAAAGCGAAACCACCTTACCAGATTCACCATCGCACGTGACACCCTCCCAAGAACAACAATCACTGCTCTTGTTCCATGAGCTTAAAGATGTATTACTAGCGCTTAGGTTAGACTGAAGAATCGGAAACTCATCTTTAAATTCCAGAAGAGCATCCCTCTGGTCATGGCGGCAATGATGGAGTGTAGGAGAAACAATATTGTATAGTAGGAGAGAAATAAAGCTGAAGAAATAACAAGAACTATGGTTACTAACCAACATGTCTTTTTGTTTGTTCTTTTGGGTGGAGTACAATAAGTTATGTAATACTTGTGCATGTGCGTTATATTTTATATAGTAGGACCTCATGAATTAGTGGAGCTCACTAGTCATTAATTGGTGGAGCTTTTGACTTGGGAGGTCTTGCCAATATTCGTCAACTTAGTTAATAGTTTTGTTGTCTGTAGTTGGTAATTGTTTCTATGAAAAATCTCTAACGAAAATGAAAGGAAAGAAAAATCAAAGTAATGGTGGACCAATCAGAGCTTAGAAGTACGAAAGATCAAGAAGAATTTGACAAAAATGAAATAAAATGATTAGATAGGAGAATATACAAATGTTTGACCCAACAAAAATAATGAAAGAAAAACACAGACTTTTTTTGTGTCCAAGACAATGCCGTGGGAAATGGGTTTTGATACAAAATTAGTGGGTAATTCTGTTCTTAGAAAATTTGGGGTGGAAGAATAACCAAAAGATTTAATGGAATTGTCATATAACCAAATACATTAAATAAATTGATCCAGAGAATTTATCAGTATACTAAAGATATATATTTGACTATACTAAAGATATATATTTGACTAAAACTCCAATGAACATGAATACAAATCGAAACTGAGTGCCATTGTCAAATCATCTATATCAGAAATTCCTTGATATAATACTGTTAGACAAGTTGACAAAGTCTGAAGTTGAATAAGTCAAGCTAATTTTGGAAAAAAAAAAAAGAAGAGTCAAGCTAATTTTTAGGAACTGGCTAAGTCACTTGTTGAGATGTTGTTACCGTTTTTAGAAGCATATTCACATGAATAACCATGAATAAGCAGTTTTACATTGCATTATTGATAAAACCTATAATGTAAACACATGAGTTTTGAAACAAACTTGACAAACCTTATGTTTCTTATTATAGTAGTGTCTGCAGTTCAAAAATCAGAATCACATAATTAACCATCCTCAAAACAAATTGGCATCTGGTCAGATTCCAGACACGAATTCCTCTTGCTCTTCAATGAACTCAAGCCTTTTGAGGCCTTTGGGTTTGGCCACAACAACACTCTCTTTCACCTTACTAATAATTAGCTCACTTGCTCTATATTAACAAAGCCTCTTGAAGCCTCTAGTTTTACCTTCTTATTTCTTTCT